>CM002525.2:9927500-11127500 GCA_000338895.3 Oryza meridionalis | reverse complement strand
TACGGTAGTAAGCAGAGGATTTGAAAGCTTACAAACCAAGTTTGCATCAACTTATAATTAAGAAGCAAATCAACGGATAGCTTGTTACTGAAAAAGTAAGACCTATAATTCTTCAATATGCAGAAAGATGAATCGTTTACAGCAAGTTTAAGATAGTCTACATGACGCCCGCGGGGGGCATGGCACAAAATGGAAAAAAAACTTGAATCGCATTATCTTTTCAAAACAAAAGAAGATGACTTATTTTTTGAGAAAAGACGAGAACAATGTAATGATATGAAATTTTACATGCTAACACAAACAGAACAATATACATCTCCCTATTTACGTATAAACAGTATAAGAAACAAAGATCATACAATCAAGACCAAAGCGCACGGAACACACTACATCAAAACCTATGAAACATATTACAGGCAATTCAACGAAATGACATTGCAACAAATACACACTAAATCATTTTGAAACCAACAAAGGCAGACAAAAAAAGAACGCATACCTGCAAAATACAAAGGCAGACAAAAAAAGAAGGCATACCTGAAAAATTGGCGAACACAGACAGATGTCAATTAACTATCAGCTTCCCATACTGCCGCAAACCAAGATTCATGTTTAGACAGGAGACCTAATTATAGATACAATGCATCTTTACACGACTTCCTGCTCTCGACCAACACTTTCCTAACAGACAAGTTTACCACAACTAACTTCGGCTAAACTAACTATACTAATCATTCTACTTCCTGGACAAAATAGTCTCCTCCAGAAGACCAGAACCCGCACAAAGAGATCAATTGGCGCACTCCCGTAATGCTACATTTTGGACCAAGCATCACTGTGCCTTACGCCACCTGTGTGCTGTTGCTCTTGCTCTGCATTGCTACTGCTCCCACGATGCTCCTGTTGCAAGGCCCCTTGTTCACGACATGGGTTATCATTCTGCGCATTTTCTCCGCTCTCCGTTATCAACTTCTCTTGAATCTTGTCTAGTTCCTGCATGAATATGCTGCATTTTGCTTCATCATGGCAAATTTTCCGGCCAATTTCAGCCGCTTTACTCATTAGCATTGCATATCTCAATGTATTTTCTGAATCCTTTATACCATGCTTGTCAAATAATTTTTCCTTGTTCTGTTTTAGCTGCTCCTCTCTGAATTTTTTAGTCCATCTGGGCATTATGTACTGCTCTGGTATTTCATTGATTCCAAACTGAGTGAAAAGTCTGAATATGTGGCAGCAAGGTATTCCATCTCTTGTAAATTTTGCACATTGGCACTTGAATGCATTGATGCCAGGTTCAGCAAGCACTTCAAAATAATTTCTATCAAACTCTGGGTTCTCATAGTTGAAGACCTTTTCAAGTCTGTACACTGTCCCTATTTGTATCTCCTGCACGTTGAATGCAGTAGAATGTAGTAGTTCTTTCTGTACTTTCAGAAATATTTCCCTTGTGTAAATATGTGCTGCATGTTGTTCTACTGGTTGCATTGAGATGTATTTAAGGTCAGCTCCTGACTGAAATCTATCTTCTTCATGAACTTCTGTTATATTTTCTTGTATCTCCTTAAATTGCCCAATGAACTTATCTATTGTGTCCTTTGGAAGCATATTACCTTTAAATAATGAGTTTATTCCCTCGTTGGAACCAACTGAGTCAATAAATGGGTAGAGATCTTCTCTAAAATAGACAGGTGCCCAGCTTTTTCTTGTTTGCCACATGAGTTGCAGGTGTTGGTTTTCACTTGCATTGTATCTCTCAATAAGCTCAACCCATCCTTCTTCAAATTCTGTTTCAACCAGCGAGTTGTCTACTAAGTTATGTAGATCTGCATTTATGTTACCTCTTGCTGTCATGAAGTCTCCAAGCTTTTCCTGAGCTTTGCTCATAACATGCTGCTTGCAAACCCTAAGCCTTACATGTGGCATGAGTTCTGCAATTGCCTTCTCCATTGATGTGTCCTGGTTTGTTATAACCGCTCTTGGCATTTTTCCTCCCATCACTTGCAAAAATGTACGCAACATCCATTCGAAGGTTTCTACTTTATCATCTTTTAACAAAGCACATCCTAACAGGAAGGGTCTCGCGTGGCTATTTATTCCAATAATAGGCACAAAAGGCATGTTATACATATCAGTGCTATAGGCAGCATCAAACATAATGAGATCTCCGAAAATATCATACTCGATCCTCAATCTCGCATCAGTCCAGAAGATGCTTGTAACTGTGTTGTCCTCATCTTTTTGCATTACGTACAGAAAATCTGGGTTTTGAATCTGCAATTCTGTGAAGTGCTTCAATGCGCTTTCAACATCTGAGTTTGCTTTTCTATGTTCTGTCTGTGCTATGTTGTGCTCATCTTTATTTTCAAATGGTATGTCTCCAAAACAAACTCTTAGTTTCCTGAAAATCCTCATAATTTTCTTAGGAGGTACCCTATTTTGTTGCAGAACTCTTAAAAATGACTTCTCTCCAGTTGACATTTGTTTGTGGTCTAATAAGAATCTTGCAAGCAAAGGGCTTGGGCGTAACGGATGATTGTGCTCATGGCGAACTGCTGTGAACTCCCATTCTCCCTTATCGAGTTTCACTATCACCCTTGCCTTGCATTGTGTCTTCTCTACAAGATTGCTTCTCCTCTTCTTCATTGGGTTTTCAGATGACTTCGTTAACTTCATTTTGCCACTCTTGTTGCATTCTAAGTGAAACTTCTTTCTCTTGTAGTTGGTTCCCCTCTTTCCTACAAAACCAGTTAAGAGAGCATGTGCATAATAGAATCTTTGTGCGGCTTGAAGGGATGGAAATTTCATTCCGGGTTCTGGTGGTCTTGAATTCTTCAGTTCGTCGAAACTAGGATAGAAGTACTTCCCAAGCTCCTTATCCGACTCATCGCCTGAGCTGCTGTCTGAATCGCTTTCACTGCTTGTATCCTCGCTTGGCGCTTCACTGCTTTCCACATTATCATGTGATCTGTTATGCTCTTCAGTATGCTGAAGTGAATGATCTAGCGAGTTGTTTTGTTCCCCCAATTTATCTACAATTGGTCGTTCTGCATTTTTGTCTATGCCATTTGAAGATTGCTCCTGCATGCAAGAGAATAACTTACGCTAAGCTACTATTTGATACCTTATTATTGGTACTCTTGTTAGATTTCACCTTTTCATACCTGATAATCACCAGCTGGCTGTAGTTTGTCAACAGGTTCCTTCTCTACAGTAGGTATACTATTCTCTGCATGTCCAGGCATCCTTTTGTTGTTTACCTGATGTACAACCAGGATAACAGATCATTAAAAAATCACTTCCATCACATGTATACAAAACAAAAATATCTGGGGTACCTTTGTTAGCAAGCTTACTTCATTTGTATCAGCTGAAATAAGAGGTTGCGACAACCTTTCCTCAAGATTATCTGCCTGTGTCAGTTGGTCACTATTTCTCTGAACATCCAGCTGTTTCTGGCTTGGAGGATTTCGCCTGCGTTTGCGCTTCGAGAATCTTAGCGAATAGCTAGGACACAATGGATGGTTGTGTTCATTCCGGACTGCTGCATACTCCCATTGTCCCTTATTGAGCTTCACTACCACCTTTGCCTGGCATTGTGTCCTCTCTATAATATTTTTCTTCCTCTTCCTCTGTGGGTTCGGAGTTAGCTTTGATGTGCCAGTCTTGTGGCACTCTATGGTAAACTTTTTTCTCCTGTAGTTCGTCCCCCGCTTTGCAACAAAACCAGTTTTAAGAGCATGTGTCTCATAGAATCTCTCTGCATCTTCAAGTGTTGCAAATTTCATTCCAAGTTCTGGTGGTCTTGCATTATCCAATTCCATAAAACTAGGACTATAGTGTGTTCCAAGCCCTTTATCTGATTCATTTCCTAGGCTTCTGTCAGAATCGCCATCACTGTTTCTATCATCGCTTGACACTTCATTGCTTTCCATATTATCATGTGATTGGTTTTGTCCTTCAGTATGCTGCAGTGATTGGTCCATTGAGTTGGTTTGTCTCCCTAATTGATCCACATATAGTTGTTCTGCAGTTTTGTCTATGCCATTTGAAGATAGCACCTGCACGCATGCAATTGAATATTTCTTGTTAAGCTAGCTACTCACTGCCATATTCAAATGTCCATATTAATCCTCTCCATAAGCATTGTCTGGTTTTCATACCTGATAGCCATCACCAGTTAGCTGCAGTCTTCCTTCTGTTATCACTTGCTTCTCAACAGGTTTCTGCATTTCGTTTCCCAGTTAATGCCAGGTACGAAGTGATTCTAAGAAGTCAAAGTAGTGATTCTAAATACCTTGATCAACTCGACTGGAGTTATCACCGTTTGCCCATCATTGTTACTGGCCTGTAATACATGTATGTGAGACAAAGCAATTAATCATGTCTTTGTTACTACCTATAGCTGCATTTGCCAATTTTATGTACGCTATTGCCCGATGGATGAACGTGGTAGGTAAACAGATAATGTTCAAGCTAAACCTTTTCGCCGCGCAGCTCTGGTTGGCACCAGGCTTGTACAGGAGAAATTTCATCCCCCAGATTGTTTACACGAGCGAAAACCTGGATAACAGATATCTTAAAAATGTCAATTTCACCGATAGCACTTAATCGATTCCAATTCTCTGCAAAAGATGCAATGGCGAGGTAGGTACATTGGCTATATATATGTGATAGCGATCTCACCTGTTCGGAATCAACTGGAAGGATGTGCATCAGCACGTCCTCCATGCGAGGAGGGCCGGCCCGTGCCAGCAGCTCATCATCTCCACCATGAACAAGTGCCTGTTTCTGGATTGGATTTCGGAGGAGACGAAATCAATCAAAAACCCTCCCTCACAGCACAGCATCTACTACCTCGCACGGGAAGTTGCGGAGAACCAGAGTGGAAATCGCGAGTATTTGCGTGCGTCTTCGACCGTACCTCATACATGTCGGGAGGAGAAGAAGGCATCATCAGTCCATAGCCCGCACGGCGTTCGTTCGTGTGGACTCCCCACCTCCGCCGCCGCCGCCGCCGGTGACGGAGATTGCGCCGCCGCGTGAGGAGGAGGCAGCAGCGGGGAGGGAGGGCGGAGATGAATCGATTCCCTTCCCGGAGAGGAGAGGAGGAGGAGGGGCTAAGGTTCGCGGTTCCCGGCGGCGAGGATGCTAGGGCATCGAGAAGGGAACAGCGGCCGCGGCTGCCGGGTGGGAGATGGACGAGGAGGAGAGTTTTTTTTTTTTTTTTTTTCCTTTTTCTTCTTTTGTTTTTTTTTTCGAGAGAAACAAGCCCATCCATCTGTGGCTTGGTCGGTGGATGGGCCGGGCCGCTTGTGCTTCGTGGGCCGTTACCATTTGCGGCCGGAACAAGTCCACTTGCAAGACGTCTCTAATTCCTGTTACCAGAAATGCCAACCTCTTAGGGCTCCTTTGGCAGCCTGAGGAAAAAAACCATGGGAAATTTTTCCCTAGGGGGATTTTTGAGGTGACATGTACTCCCCCCTCCACTTCCCATGGGATCCTTTCCCAGTCAAGAAGTTTCCCTGCTACCTTTTGGAAGCGAAGAGGAAAATATCCCAGGGATGATTGAATTTTGTAAAAAATCATAAAAAAACTAAAAAAAATCAGAAAAAGAGAAAATTAAAAAAAATGACAGATAAATTGAAAAAGGCATACGGGAAGTCCATAAAAATTGCAAAAAAAAATAAATATAAAAATGTCATTAAAAATATGGAAAATATCATTAAAAATAATATAAACCAATATAGCATCATGATGGTACATTTAATTGAAGAATGTAGTAAATTCAGCAAAAGTCAAATTTGTGTTAAACATCGACAACATTCAACCAAGTTTATCTCCACCAATACAATCCACATAGATAATTCAAATGACAATGCTTCTTATGAAAATACAAAGAATTCTTAGAAGTACAACTCTTCAATCTACAATGTGGTACATCATGAAAAAAATTCATTTCCTTTACACAACTGCACTACAATCAGACTGGGCCCCAAAACAACCTAACATAAAATTGTATCCTTGTGACCGGTGACTCTTTTGCAGGATCCATGAAAGTTAACTGCTGCTTCCTTTGGTGCAGAAAGCTACAAAAATATAACAATTTAAACATATATCAATACATTGCCCACTCTATATTATCAAAATAAACATGTTTTAGAACATTCCTTTGTTCTTTCTGGAAAAAAAAAAGGTTTTGATGAGTACAACAATGACCACAGGAAATTTGCACATAACAGATCAGACTTCAGAGTTCATCTAAACAACCAAAATTGTTATTGCAAGGAATTTCTAGAGTCCAAATCAATCTAGAAGAGTGTGCTGCACAAGAAACTATAAAGTAAATGCATCAAGATGAAAAGATGTCATGGTTGCTCTAGGTTATAACATTTATGTCAGAAAGAAGCCATAGCAGAGTCATATTCTTGAACACAACAAAATCATAGCACGTCGGTTTTGCAACATCAAACAATCTTAATTAGCATGGCAGAGGAAAACTGAAAATCTCTTCCTTAGTTAAACTAATGAAGGCATGATCCTATTTTAAAATCATAATGTGTTTCATGGTATATATTTTTCCTAGCTTTCTCCTTGGCTCTCTTGCTGCAGCTGTACAGGTGCAAAGTAAATCCACGAGTATGCAAGTTTCACATAATATACAAATAAAAATGCCAAGTATGGAAAAGTTAACAAGAGGATGAGTCACTGGACATCAAACCCTGTCATTTGGGCAAGAATAAAAAATATATTTTCAGTGGCTGGTCAGTCTTCAGACAACAACATAAAAACTCAAGGAGAGCTACAGAACACAGCCCTGCAGGAGATATCATAGATCCTTAAAAAACAAAAGATAGTTGGTAACTTCAGGAAAAGGAAAAATGCAAAATAAGTAAATGGAAGACGAAAAAAAATTGTAAAGAATGTAGTGACATTGATAAATATTTCCCGATAAAAAGAGGAGTACAGAATAAGAGACAAAATTCACTAGCACATCTACAACTAATATGACTGAACATGCTGTGCATTTGCTCTGAAGAAAAAATTAAATGGAGTAGATCCTCTGGAGCACAAAACATGAACCTAGGAGGAATAAAATCATATACTTGAGGGAAAAGAGTGACAACTGCTCTAACCTATTATTAGCAGACTTATTCAGGTCAATCACTGCACCAGAATACCAGATTGTTCACAAGCCTTATAACAAAATTAATTATCAAAAATCTCAATTAGACATTCTTTAAGAGGTGTCACATATGGCATGCATACTTCTCAGGTTGCTATCTTTAATTGGAAGCTTTCAAACAGACAGACTGCAGTAATAAAAGGCAAAATCCTGATAGCTATTGGTCTGATAGTTTACCAGTGCAAAATAGTAATTCACTAGTAGATAGTAAAAGCTAATGTATATCATGCCATCACTACATTATTTGATAAACACTTCCGTTTATGCCCAAGCGTGAAAGTACAAAAAAAAAGGACACAACAAAAATCTAAAGTGTAGATTTGCAATTGCTGACCTAGGTACAGACTACATTAGTTGAATGCTATATTGTAATTTCACCATCAGTTGCTTAAATATGGACTATTTGCTAACTAATCAAAAAGCATGGGTTAATATTAGATCAAAGTGGAAGTCAAGTGGTGGAGCCAAAAAAATTTCTGACTCTGGACATGTCTACAAATAAACAACTTAACTAGTGTTTGCAAAGATCATTCACACAAGATTCACCTTGGTTTCTCTCATAAGTTTCTTGTGTGAAAATTCAAGATTCACACAAGATGCAAAAACTAATTCCGAGATGAACCAAACCGAATCGTAAACAATCACATTACTGACTTTGGATCAAGGACACAAACCTGCCAAGATCAGCCTTGAACCGAGTCGCTGGTGAGTGTGGCGCTCGCTCAGGGACAGCTGACGGGGTAGTGGTCGAAGATGACCTAGGGGAGGGGGCACAAGATTCACGGTGGCCAGTCTGGAGAAGCAATTTGGGGAGAAGAGAAGAGCGGATTGAGCCAAGATCTGAGGGAAAACCCTAGAGGAGGAGGAGAGGAGGGGAAAGAGAAGAGGGCTTACCCTTGATTGGAGGAGGAGGGTCGAAGGCGGCATCTCGCCGGAGGAGTTCCAGCAGTGGCGTCTCGCCGCAGGAGGCCGGCGGCAACTCGCAAGAAGAGGCTCGGCGGCGTTCCCTCCCGGCCGCGCGAGAGAGATGCGGCGGCGCAACGCGCGCGCGCGAGAGAGAACGAGGAAATTATCCCGACCTCTCGAGGCCGGGGGCCTTTCCCCTAGGATTCCCTGTGGGTTGGGCCGGGAAATCCCCGCCCCGTGGGCTTCCAAATGATCAGGAAAATTGTCCCGCGGAAATTTTCCCCGCGGGCCAGCTTCTCAGGGATTAGGCCGGGATCCCCCCGGGATACCGGGCTTCCAAAGGAGCCCTTAAAGTGTTCAAAACCATGTAAAGTAGGTTGCTTAATAGTATAGACCATATTTTCTCCGTTCTCCGGTTTTCGCTGACGCCGGGTCTATTTAGGTCTGGTAGGAATGATGATGGCCAACCCTTGGGCCAGGTTGGACGGCCGTGATCGCTTCAAGATCCGTGCAGGTTGTTGCTCGTATTAAAAATCCAGCTCCTTTTTTTTTTAAAAAAAAAAAATTCAGGAACAACTTTGGTTATTCAGAAACATGGTACATGATGGATAATATAGATTGCAGTAGAGAAATAATATCTTAGGTTTCTTGCATTGCATGACAACTTATATTAGGATAAGTGATGTGAGATATGTTGTGTCAATCATGAAGAGGTATGGGCCGCTGATAAGATTTCTTAACTAGCTTGTCTGCCTCCCTATTGATCTCCCTTGGAATCCACATGACCTCCATGGAATCTTCTAGAATATTTGTTTGACTCCAATGGCCTGGATCCTCATGAAAGTTTCTCTTCTTGGCTGTGTCTGCATTCGTCGCATTGTCAGTGAGGAAGATAATCCCTGCAAAATTAAAAAAATTGGCCACCTCCATAGCTAGCTGAAGCGCCACCAATTCTGCCTGCAAAGAGCATTGTGAGTAGCTGGCGAATGAAAGGAGATTCCAATACCTGTTGTTCCATTTTCCCACTCCGCATCAAGCATAGCAACTGTGTGTTGCTAGCCTATCGCGAACTGGTCAAGGTCTCTGGTCAAGGTCGGAGACCGTTTTCAATTTTCTTTTTTCTTTTTTTAAATTACAGAGTACGACGTTTTCAATTTTCTTTTTTCTTTTTTTTAAATTACACAGTACGACGCAGACACTCACACTGGAGAGATTGACGAAGTCACCACAGGCGCCTCGCTGTCGACGGGTACGTCGCCTACCACTCACATGAAGAGATTGACGAAGTCACCACAGGCGCCTCGTTGTCGACGGGTACGTCGCCTACCACTCACACTGGAGAGATTGACGAAGTCACCACAGACGCATACCACTCACACCGGAGAGCTGGAGAGATTGACGAAGTCCTACCACTCACACTGGAGAGATTGACGAAGTCACCACAGACGCCTACCACTCACACCGGAGAGCTGGAGAGATTGACAAAGTCACCACAAGCGCCTCGCTGTCGACGGGTACGTCGCCTACCACTCACATGGAGAGATTGACGAAGTCACCATAGGCGCCTCGCTGTCGATGGGTACGTCGCCTACCACTCACACTGGAGAGATTGACGAAGTCACCACAGACGCCTACCACTGACACTGGAGAGATTGACGAAGTCACCACAGGCGACAGCGCTGTCGATAGGTACGTCGCCTACCACTCACACTGGAGAGATTGACGAAGTCACCACAGACGCTTACCACTCACAATGGAGAGATTGACGAAGTCACCACAGGCGCCTCGCTGTCGAGGGGTACGTCGCCTACCACTCACACTGGAGAGATTGACGAAGTCACCACAGGTGCTGTCGACGGGTACGTCGCCTACCACTCACACTGGAGAGATTGACGACTCACACTACTGAAGTGAAAGCACAACGCCGTTAAATCCTGGAAAATTCGCTCCCATGAGTTGAACCTAGGACCTTAGGTGCTACCGAGGCTCTTGTAACTACCAGGCTATAGGCCCTTTCGCCGTTTTCAATTTTGTATCTCCATTCTTATGTATGTCTTCATTTTTTTCCTCTTTTACGTACGTGATTCTCTCGTAATTCATCATGGTCGTAAGAATCATTTTTTCTTTTTCTTCCACTCCAATTTTTTTATTACTCTTTTTTAACAAAAACTTTTTTATATGAACTATTTCCATCAAAATTTTCTACATATAGACTTTTGTGTACCCTAGACTTTTTAATATAAAAAGTATATATAAACTTTTTAAAAACTTTTTAGACTTTATATATATAAACTTTATATAGAAATTATATTTGCAATTTAAAAGTTTCGTGGATATTTTCCTAAAAATTAGAGTCCAATCCAAACAAACTTGAAAACAGAAAAAAAAGAGGATAAAGCATATGCACATTTGGGGACTACACATTACCTGAATAAAATTCTTATTACCATGCGGCAAATTTGGAAAGCTATGAATGATTTAAAATTTTAGGGGATAAACAAGGAGGCAACCCGGGTTTGTTTTTCAGTTGAAGCAATGATAAACACATATACAGAATACTCTTCCAGTTACTCTGCAGGATGAATATCAAGAAGAGGAACCGAGAAGAAAGATGGAGAATTTGCCAAGTGGTAACCACTAGCCTTTTCAATTCCTCATCCCTCTTTTCTCACAAACACCTGACTGAAAACTATTTTTCATTGGATTTGGTTCTAATGGTCAATTCCTTGAAATATCCTGCATTCTAGCTCCTAGATCGTTATCCGATGAAGCTGGTGTTGAACATGCGACAAGATCCTCAATTTTTTTAAGAGTAGAGTGGGTGAATCTACTCCACAAGCTACCTTTCCCAAGCTCTACAACTCTAGCTCCATATATTAGAATTGAAGCCCTAACAGGTCTTGATCGAGTGGTATTTTGAAATAATTTTTAGGGAATATTTTGAAAAAAATTAGTACTAAGAATATGTTTATAAATACGTTGAGATAATATTTTGCTCTATATGTTTTAGTTCACTCTAAGGGTGTGTTCGGATGCCAAAGTTCCCATCCCCTCTCCCTCATTTTCCGCACGCACGCTTTTCAAACTGCTAAACGGTGTGTTTTTTTTAAAAAAGTTTCTATACGAAATTGCTTAAAAAATCAAATTAATCCATTTTTGAAAAAAATTAGCAAATACTTAATTAATCACGTGCTAATGGACCGTTCCGTTTTCCGTGCGCACTAGCCAAAGATCCCATCCCCTGTTAGCGAACACACCCTAAGGCTGTGTTCGGTTGGGAACCCATCTCCCCGCACGGAAAACAGAGCAGTCTATTAGCGCGTGATTAACTAAGTATTAGCTAATTTTTTTTCAAAAATGGATTAATTTGATTTTTTTAAAGCAACTTTCGTATATAAACTTTTTTTAAAAAACATACCGTTTAGCAGTTTGAAAAGCGTGCATGCGGAAAACGAAGGAGTGATGTTGGGAACTAGAAGTTCCGAACACACCCTAATAGAGCAATAGTTCCTAGCTGACACCCACCTAGCTATCTAGCTATAAATAGAACATATGCAAAGATAACTAGAAAATAGTTGTGGCCATGTGTTTGCAAGTGTGTGTGAGAGTCGCATTCTTCTCTTTTTTTCTGTCCTCTAAATTTGTACCTATTAATTAGATGAGAAAATGGAAGACATGTGTTCAAGAGAAGATTGGTATAGGACAAGAACTGATGGGGAATGGGGTATCAGGTTGGCAAAACACCAACACACCTCGAATGTGCAAACAATTGGAGCTTCTAGTCCCCTAGCGTACGAAATCAATTTAGTACTTCAACTCATTCGTCTTCGTCAGGCAAGGTTGCAAGGACGCGATGGAGGATCAAACAAGATACCCTGTACGCTCTGGCAAAATCTTTGAGGTGAATGTACACTCTGGCAATCTTTGGGATAAACTGTCACCAAATGACTGAAGGCTGTCGAACCCCATGCATCTCCTCATGGATGTATCAGATTTCATGTGCTGTTGTTACATACTTATATTTTATGAATTCCATACATATATTACCTGTAAATATGTTCCGATGCTATGTAACTGCACAAATATATAGTTTTTGAATCTTAACTTGTGTGATTTTGGGTGCAGTGTCAAGACACCAAGTCTCCATGTTGTCATGCTTTGTTAACTGGGCTGATACAAAAATACGTACGTATCTGACCAGCTAAGAGCAGGTTTAATGTTTAATAGTATCATCGGCTGCTAGCGATATATGTGTGCCACATTATCTAAGGTAAATTAGTAGCTAGGGAATACAGTATGTAAGGCCCGGTTTAGTTCTCAAAAATTTTTGTTTTGGGGTGTCACATCGGATATACGGACACACATTTGAACTATTAAATATAGTCTAATAACAAAAAAAATTATATATTTCGCTAGGAAATTGCGAGACGAATTTATTAAGCCTAATTAATCTGTCATTAGCAAATGTATACTGTAGCACCACATTGTCAAATCATGATGCAATTAGGCTTAAAGATTTGTCTTGCAATTTACACATAAACTGTGTAATTGGTTTTTTTATCCACATTTAATACTTCATACATGTGTCTAAACATTCGATGTGATGGGTGAAAATTAAGTTTTTGTTTTGGGAACTAAACAAGGCCTAACATGCTATTGGCACGTTAAACAGGATCAAGAAATTTTTACTATTTTTTAATTACCGCATCAATTCCTTTCTTCCATTACTGGAGAACCATTTTTCGTGGGTTGGCCAAAAATCACAATAGTCCCGTTGCTCAAAAAATTGTGACTAAAAATTATTTTCCATCCCGGTTCAAAAGTCCAGGAGTACTTTTTGATCTTTTACCAACCGAGACTAAAAATCATTATTAGTCCCGGTTCAATAAATGGCAGGCGGTGTCAGACACCTCTATCATCTTTAGTTATACTAACCGGGACTAAAGATCTATTTTTAGTCCCGGTTGTTAAACAACCGGGAAAAAAAGCCTCGAGCCCCGCGCGCGCATGCTAAGTCCTGCTCTCTCACCATCCTTATCTCCTCCTCTCCCATCCTCCATCCTTATCTCTTTCTCTCCTCATCCCATCCTCCTATTCCTTCTTCTCTCACCCCATCTCCTCCTCCCCTCCCCTCTACCCCCCTCCCCTCCAGTGGGCAGCGTGATGGGAGGCTGGCCGGCGGCGGCCGATCGCATGGCGGCGAGATGGGATGCCGGCCGGCGACAGCTGGGCGCGGGGCAGCGGCCTCGCCCTCCCCTCCGCTTGATCCGGCCGGAGGGAAGGCGGTGGGATGGGAGGCCGGCTGGTGGCCGGGTGGTTTTTGATTTGTTTAAATTTTTCTTGATTTTTTGATGATATGTGGATGTTGTTGATTTGTGAATGTGCTTGTGAATGTTTCTGTGAATAAATTTGTGATGATGTGTTGTAAATGAATTTGTGATGAACTTTGTGAATGAATTTGTGATGTTGTGGATGAATTTGTGATATATGTGCTGTGAATCAATATGAAAGGAGGAAAAAAAAAGAAAAAAACATAGTCTCGGGACTAAAGATGGCTGCGTCAATCACGTGGCTCAACTATCTTTACTCCCTGGTATTTTAACTGGGACTAAAGATAGCGGTATTTAGTCCTAGATTCGTAGTCCTGGTTTGCTACCCGGGACTATAAGGGGTTGCAAACCAGGACTACAAAGGTTTTGTGCAGCAGTGTCCCCTGCCCTTCAAGTCTCTCACTCCACCCATCCAGATATGAGGTCCCAATTGTACGATCGAATAGAAAGAACTAAGCCAACCAGAGAGAGGTTAGTGTACCAAAAAACCCAAACTTTTTGCGGAATTAAAAGTTACCCTCAAATCGATGTAGATTGGTCTGACCGAGGTTGATCTGCCGGTCTGACCGGTGTTGATCGCCCGGCCTAATCGTCCCGAAGTCGCCTCTGCCTCCTGACGCCGCCGTCGGTCACCAGTATCCAGCCGGTTTGACCGCCGTAATGCTGCCGGTCTGACCGCTGGTAACTCGCCGGTTAGACCGCCGAACCCGAGCAAACACAAATTAAAGATTTCTCAAAGTAGATGACAATTTTATTATTTCTCTCTGTGTTTACAAAGTTTAACTACAACACTCCTCACAAAAATCTCGACTAAACTCGAAACCCTAACTAAACTTACAACTCAGTGCTCTCAAAAGCGATACCGGGAGGCCAAACCCTCCCTCCCTATTTATACATAAGGTAGGCAGCCTAAAGCCACGAACCAAACTCATACAAGAAGTCCTAATCCACCTAGGAAACTTTCCCGTACAAGAAACAAACTTTACAAATTCCAATCATACCAAATTTGGACTCCTTCCAAATTCGACTCCGCATCCCATATGCACACAATATCTCCGTCGTATGCCATATGGAATCTTCACCAACCACATGCATTGAACTCTAGCCTAAGTATCTCGCATGATATCTGACCATCGGGACGTCGCCTTATCTCCAAGTCGACTCCCGATCCATCACCGGCTATACTCTCCCGAGGCATCAAGTCACCTACACATGAATCAAACAAAGAAACCATATTTTGAGACCAAGCTATTTTCAACTTGACTCATTATTAGCAAACAACAGTATTACATACGCATAGTATCCATCTAGAAGCCATAATCATGAAACATCCACGGATATCCAAACAAACAATCCGAAACCGAAACCGACACAGAGTCGACCGGTCAGACCGCGGGCTGGCCGGTCTGACTGCTCGCATAGTGCCGATCTGACCGGCAGCACCTGCCTGATCTGACCAGACCCGACAAAACAGCAAACCCTATTCATCACCTGAAAATTAATCATCTTCAAAACCACTTCACCAATAATCTCCAAATATCAAAACCAATAATTACAGAACAGATGCCAATTGTTCATCACAGAACAAAAATAAAAAATACTTTGATTTTACACCAATAACCAGTGAACTACTACTTAGCTAGCCAGAGAACTTGTTGTTTGTGTCATCCATTCACCATCACAATGGGTTATAAGCGCTAGCGGATCCAGAAATATTATTTTTTGACGCAAGGATCTAAAAATATTTTACAGCCTGGACAAACTTCACTGGCTGAATTCTACATAAATTCTATCTCAAAGTTTCTAATTACATGAAATTTTCGTGGATTAACCGCCAAAGAGTCTTGGTGGCTGCCCATGGTCGCCGGGTGGTAGATCCGCCCCTGTTTATAAGTTATAACCTTTCCAGTGTCTCGAATACAGAGATATTTCTCAGTTTTTACATTATTAAATGAGAACGAGGTGAACTAAGTATTAAACATGCAGACAAGAACTTTTATGGAGAAGAAGAATCGAGAATGCTCGTTCTCGGTTGCCAGGGGAGAGGGGAAAAAATCGGTCGCTCCCCCCTTCCCCCATCACGTGCGCACCAGCTCTCTCTCGCCCCTCACCATGTATTTCCTGTCCTCACCTGTCATTTATCCACATACAACTTCATTGTAACAAATCACCCATATATTTTGGGAACCCTCTATTAAGCAAATTTGGTTTTATTTTCTGTTCCAAAAAAAAGTGAACTTACAATGTTTCACAAAAAATATTTCACCTAGTGTACTTACAATGTTTCACTATGTATAGATCTAATATTGCAGTGAACTGAAATATTCCATTGCAACAAAAAACCCACTTATTTTGAAAACCCCCTATTAAGGGAATTCGTTTTATTTTTTTTCCACCGAAAAATGTTTCACTATGTATGGATCAAATGTTGCAGTGAACTGAAACATTCTTTCGCTATTTGCTGAAACATTGTTTTTATATAAGGTGAAACAACATTCGATTTAAACGAGTGAAAAATTTTCTATCTTAGTGAAACAATTCTGATATACCAGGTGGAACATCGTGCAACATTTAAAAATAATTCAATAATAAGCTAATTTTTTTTGTCGAAATATATCCATATGTGGTCTTGTTTTGAAGATTTAATTGCAACGAATTTAATGGTGCAATCGGATCATGATTTGGATAAGTAATTTAAGAGAAAAATCAGTTCAAAGTAGTTTTGTATGTAAATCGGACACAACGTCAGCGCCTGATTTTTTTCCAAACCGATCAGGCACCCGACGCGTAGATTCGTCCAAAATAGTCATCCGATCCAACAATAATTATCATCTCTTTGTCCAGCAGTTGGATTTAATTTAATCTCTTCTCAGTGATTCTTGAGCGATGGATTTTTACATGGGAAGTCGACGAATCGGTGATTTGGTTATTGCCGGATATCTTCTGAAAGTCTGGATGTGCACCTTCAGAATTTTGAACAATTCCAGGTGTTGACAATCTCCCCTTCTTGATTAGGCTGATGAAGTACATATCTAGCCACATTCACCTACATATATCAACCAGCTAAGTTGAAAGCTTCAGCAGGTTCATGGCAATTTGACCTTAAAAACAAGGAAACACGTGATTTGCTTTGTGTGTAATCTGGAAAATAATATAGAGGTAAATGGATGAATGACAACAGTAATTAGCGAATGGCATCTCAAAAACTTCTCTATCGCCTGCCTTGGTTAAGATCTTATTCCTTGCTCCAATTAATATTGGCCACGCACCATAAAATGGCATATATACATCAATCTCTTATCCACGACAAAATGAAGAACAATAAGAAATGCCATTTAAACAAATTAAAGAGTTATAGCTGATATATTCCAATGTGTCAAGGTGGTAGCATGCATGCATGCACAATGAATTCATACTCGAAGACCAGGTAAGGCTGTGTTCGGGAACCTCTCCTCTCCGGCACGTAAAACAAAACACGTATTATTACATGATTGATTAAGTATTAACTATTCTTTTAAAAAAATAGATTAATATGATTTTTTAAACAACTTTCGTATAGAATTTTTTTTTTAAAAAAACACATCTTTTAGCAGTTTGAAAAGCGTGCGCGCAGTAAACGAGAGAGGTGAGTTGGGAAAACTGGGGGAAGAACACAGCCCCTGAAATTTTACCTAATCCCTTCTATACCACTGAATTTTTCTTACTTCCTTGTATACCCCCAAAATTTGATTTTGATCCCTTGCATACCCCTCCCGTCAGTTGACCGTTAGTTGACCGTCTATTTTCTATAAAAGACCATTTTAACCTTGGATGAACAAAGAAATTCATGAATTACATTATTAAAAATATAAAAGCTTCTCGCATGAGACTATTATAGTTATGAGTTTGTTGTGCGATGTATTATTTATCCCAAAAAATATTTTTAGATAATAAAATAAAAAATACATATTTTTTTTATAAAAAAGTCATAAAAATGAGGAGCATTCAAATAAAGATAGGACTACCAATGTTCACAATATTTTTTTTATGAATGCTCCCGATAAAAAAAATCTATTATCCTATTAAAATTTCAAATAAAAATTTTAATTTATTACATTTATTTTATTTTCAAAATTTATGTCAAAATTTTCTGCACTAATTATTTAGTCTCATTAGTTTTATAAAATGCACATACTGTGCAATCAAACAAAATTTTCAATTGTTTTTAAAGCTTATATTTAAACCTAAAGCATCAAGGGCAAAAATGACATTTGCAACCAAACGTGACAGTGAAATAATGGAAAATGTAACGGTAGGGGCATGGAAGGGATCAAACTGAAATTTCAGGGGTATAGAAGGGATCAGGTAAATTTCAGGAGTATGAAAAGGATTGAGTGAGTTTTCAGGTGTACACAGGGAATTTACGAAGCAGAAGCTCCGCCTAGTTGCATTGGTACAGAAGGAAGTAAAATTACCAACCAACAACAACAACATGCAAGCACCTCCGTCGACTTTGAAGCAAAAGACATTTCGTTTACACGGTTACAAAAATATAGCCTATAAATAATAAATGTTCAAATTGTCCAAAACGTTTGCCTAAGGCAACATTGGACCACGTTAAAAACCATACAGAATGTACAATATTATTAATATAAACCTGATTGTTTTTCTTTCATACAATGGAGAGAGAAGGAGTAGACATTTTTCTTAAGATGGGCTCTAGGCGCAAGATACAATGCAACAAATTCAAACTTGAGAAAATAGGGAGGAACAAGGGAGACTAAAGAAAAATTGATATGAATCAGTTACTAGAGCTTGCTAATACTCCATCCGTTCCAAAATAAATCAGCTTTTGGTTAAAAAAGTTAGTTTATTTGGGACTTTGTCCATATTTATAGGCAAAAGTTGGTCTATTTTAGGACAAAGGGAGTATATCTTTGATTTTACTAGATAACATATTTGTGAAATATTGACAACTTATGAGTTTGAACTAGCCTCAGCGGTTGAACTCCTCGTACTAAAATAAGAAAAAAATATTTAATCATGTCGGGTTTAATATTTTGGTAGATCAGTTTATAATATTTCTATAACTTTTTAGATAATGGAAGCTTTTATTAGGGTTCAACCAAAGCTTCCATTATTTAAAAACTGTAACGACGTATCTAACTGCCAACTAGCTTCCTGAAAAATATTTGATTGTTTGACTGATTGCACCCAGTAGTTACTACTACTAGAAAAATGATTTTTTCCTAATATTACGATTTTTTTTCAGGCGGGCTATAAAAACACCATTTATAAAAATAGTTAAAGATACCGTAAATCTAGTGCCGCCTGCTAAAATCGACTTTCGCATGTGGATCTCTTAAAGAGGCCTGCCTGCAAAAATAAGGGTATTTTTTGTAGGGTCCCTTAAGAGTTCTGCCTGTAAAAAGTTTATGCATTATAAATCGCCACCTACTCAGCCAAATTTCACACAACCTAAGTCCCTCTTCCCTCCCATCTCTCCCTCACCTTTCCCTTCCCACCTCTCCTTCCCTCTCCCTGCGCGGCTCCCCTCCCCTCCCTCCCAGATCCAGCTGAAAGGGCGTGGCTGGAGGGCAGCGGCGGCGGCGACATCTACCCTAGCACGGCTCCCTCCTCTCCCTCCTAGATCCGGCCGAAGAGGGGAGGGAGTAGGGCTGTGGCTGGGGTGGCTCCCCCGTCCTGCTAATCTAACCGGAGGAGGGGAGGGGGGAGGGTGGTGGTGGCAGTGTCGGCACCCTCCCCCAGCACAACTCCCCTCCCATCACCTCTCTCGCAGATCTAGCCGAAGGGGGAGGGGGGAGGGCGGTGGCGGCTCCCATCCCTCCCAGATCTAGCCGGAGGGAGGGCGGTGGTGGTGGCCCTGTAGCAGCCTCCCCTCCCTCCCAAAACCCGAACCCTAGATCCGACCGAAGTTGGGTAGGGCAGGCACGGGTGGGGGTGGTGGCGACTTTTGTTTGTTCGTCCAAAATGTTTTCGCATGCGGGTGGCTATAGCGCCTGCGAAGATATCGATGCCGCCTGCAAAAATCCGCTGGGCCTTCCCCCGCCTGGGAAAATGATTTTTGGACGCCCGGGAAAACAATTTTCCAAGTAGTGTACCTAGCTATAAATAGAACATAAGCATCTACACATATATCTAGGGGCCAAGGTAGACACATATAAAGAAGAGAACTAGAGAATAGTTATTGTCATCTGTTCAATTGTGAAATTCCACGCTCTTCTTCATCATAATCTTTCTAAATTTCCACCCTGTTAGATGACAGAATGAAAATATGAGTTTGGTTAAGAGTGGACTGGTATAGAATAGAAATGGGGAATGGTAGGCATCAGGCTGACAAAACACCGACAACTCAAGTGTTTATGCTACCTTTCCCATAACAACTGATGTGGGTGAGGGAGACATCGTTGTTCTCTAGGCAAGCTTACAAGGAAGCGGTCGAGGAACAAACAAGAAACTTTCATTCTTACTACAAGAATGGATCATTGTACAGCTGCTATATGTAGCTGCATCCCTGATTAATGCTTTATACGGTGAATGAAGATCAAGTGGATGAGTAGCCAATGTCAACATCAATTTCAAGGGTGTCTCGGAAGTGATCTTGATGATCGCCCTTTTGCTAATTCCATACATGTGTCGAGTAAAATTATTATCATTTCCACGTAGCTGCACATAAACTAGTTTATGATTCTTAGCTTCTTGTGCAGGTAAAACACATCGAGTTTCCAATTGTTATGGTTTGTTACTTAATTAGGCCGATCAAGTAATATATATATGTATGATATCGAGCGTCATTTGCCTTCACATATGGACCGGCTAAGTTGAACACTTCGGTATAAGGATTCATGTGACAAGTACAAGTTTTTGACCTTAAAATCAAGGGGAAAATACGACACATAATTTGTTGTTTTTTGTTCTAGACAATAATATATGCGAGGAAATCGAATGAATGGAACAGTACATCATGCATAGCTGATCAAGAACTTCTATGTCACTTGCCTTTAGAGAAGTTCTTGATCTGGCATTTTACATGGTGTAGGAAAACATTAACAAACATATTTTCCTCTAAAATATCAGGTAGACACTAGACAATGGATGTGCAGGTAGAGATATTTACTCGTCATAACTCATTTCCGCATCGAGCGTTTTCAGCTATTTACTACATAGCATACATTTCAGCATCTCTTGTCTACACCGAAGGAAGATAAAAAAATTGAAATAAAATGTTGTTCATGAATAAATAGGCGTTGGATGTATAGTACTATAGCTTGCCTTATCAGCTAGTTCTATTTGATATTTTCATATTTTCTCGTGAACAAAATTCAAGGTTAGTAAATAAATAAATAATAAATGAATAATTTCAGATTGCATCTGTGTGGAAATGTTAGGCATCAGGATAGTACATGAGAACGTGACTTGGTCACATGGTGGTTCTAAAATATTTTAGCTGATTGAAGTGAGCCGTGATGGCCAGACAGTGGCATATATATACTGCTGCAATTAATGTATGGAGGGCTTATCAGCCCTAGTTAGAATTTAAATTCCTGAAAGAAATTAGTTATCAGCCCTAGTTAGAATTTAAATTCCTGAAAGAAATTGGTTGCAATTTTTCTAAAATATAAAAAAGATAAAAACCTGTAATTAATTGTAAAATCAATTAACCTCTAAAATTTAAAATAGATTTTTTCTTTGCAATGTGCCGATGTGATTTTTTAAAATTCCATAACAAACGTACGAGTATTTTGCTGGTAGAGAAAGAAAAGTAACCACATATCCTTAGTTGCCACCTAGCCTCCTGAAAAAACATTTGTCTGTTTACTGACTGCATCCAGCAGCTACTATAAATAGAGCATGTGTGAGTATGAGTTCTTCTTCCTCACCATCTTTTGAATTCTCCACCCTGTGGGATGAGAGAGTGAAAAATATAAGTTTAAGTAAGAGAGGATTGATATAGGACACGAATGGGGAATGGTAGGTACCAGGATGACATAGCAAACACGAACAGCTCAAGCACCTCCCCCTTTGATTAGCGACTGATGTGTAGGAGGAGATGGTAGTTGTTTTCCAGGTATGAGGGAGTAGCGGAAGTTCGAACGATAAACCTGCACTTTTACTGAACCGGTGATTCCTCGAAAGTTGCTACGGCCACATTCTTGATCAGTGTTTCCTACGGCAATGACATTGTATAACATGTCACCAAATGAATGAAGATCATGCTGATCACTACGTAGCCAAAGGCAACATTAAACTCATGGGTGTCTCAGAAGCTTGCCTCGTTGTTGTCGCATACTTTTGCTTGTTCCATATAGTATAACCTGTAAATTTGCTGGGTTTGCGATGTAGCTGTACATAAAGTTCATGTACATCTTAACTTCGTCTTCTGTAATTTTGATTATGGTATACCTGGTTGCGGATATAACATCCAAGTTAATTTTCAACCATTAATCTGGTTCAGTTAGGCCGATAAAGTATGTATTGCAGCTAAATTAGAACACTTCAGTGGAATTGTTAGTGATAACCGTATGTGTTTTTGACCTCAAAAACAAGGAAACGCATGACTAGGTTGGTTGTTTAATCTGTACAATAATATATATAGAGGTAAAGGGATGAATTAGTAGTTCAGCACAATAGATCGTTGATGGCAAAGTAAAAAACTTGTCACTTTGTATTGGTTATAAGAAACTTAAGATCTTAATCACATCTGCCTCCAATTACCATTGGTTACACCCACGTAAAATTTCTATATATAGATAATCTCTTATCTATGAGAAATAAAAGAAAGAGCAGTAAGAAATGCCATTTAAAAGTAGAGCAGATATATTCAATGAGCCAACATGGTAGCGGCAGGCATAAAATGAATTCATACTCCAAGGCCAGATAAGAGAAGCAAGAAACTTTCTTTATTTTTCTTTCTTGAAACAGAGCCAGAAGCTCTTTTCTCATTGCATTGATATAAAAGGAAGTACAAACCACCAACCCAACAACAACCTGCAAACACCCATTAGCAAAAGGCATTTGGTTTACATGGTTCTTTGCAAAAAAGGTGCATAAGTAAAACGTGTTCGAAATAATATGAAAAACTTTTTGAAATGTTTGCCTAAGGTGAAATTGTCAGTAGAAAAGGTACAAATCTATCTATTATATACTAAAAGTCCATTAAACTTCCTACAAACACTTCTAAGCCGCCACATGGCGCTTCTACAAACACTCTTAGACCACCACGTGGCACTATCTAATCTCACCGTCGATTTTCACTTAAATTAGTGGACCCGATATTTAGACCATTGGATTAGATCTATTATTTAAGAAAATAATCCCTTCCTCTGCTTTGGGCCAGAAAAAGAAAAAAAAAAAGAACGTACGTACGTACGTGTGACTTCGTATAACTGTGGGCCGGAAAAAGAAAAAAAAAACATAAGAACGTAGTACGCTCTCCCTGTCTCTTCCTCTTCCTATTCTTTTATTTCTCCATCTCTTTCTCTTCCTAATTCTTTTATGTTATCAAATTAAAAACGAGTTAAGTCGACCATAATTTTAAATGTACATAGCTAATTATATTCTATTTAAACGTTGCTCTATTTATAATTAAATTGACAATTTTATATCCAATGTTTTGCTATATATAAGCAATATGTTATTGTGGTATAGACCGTGCATTTTGCAAGTTTGCATGCCATCTAAATAAATTAAATACTTATTAACAACATATATTATATATCTATCTATCTTCTATTATATACTAAAAGTCCATTAAACTTCATACAAACGCTCTTAAGTTGCCACGTGAGACTCTTATAAACACTCCTAAGCCGCCACGTGGTACTCTAATAAATTAGAAAAAAATATATAACTTGAACTGGTGGGCCAATTGGATTTATCTCATAAAAAAAAATCCTTCTTCAACTACTACCGTACGTTCTCATCTCCTTCCCCTCAATCCCTTCTCCTCATCTCTTTCCTTTTTTCTGTATGGTAGTTAAGATTTTTGTTTTATTACTTAATAATTTTCTTCACTTCTATCTCACGAGAATGGCTGTGGACTCTTGATTGCATGTCCCATGCCTAAATATATAAATGATTAGTGATTTGATGCATGCTTTTATAAATAACAAATCTATTTTTAACTAACAATTTAGAAAAAAAGATAATAGTTAAATAGCAAAATAATCATAATTAAGTTACTCCCTCTATTTCATATTATAAGACATTTTAACTTTTTTCTTAATTAAATTTCTTTAGGTTTGACCAAATATATAAAAAAAATTTAACAACATCTATCACACAAAATTGTTTTGTTAGATATAACGTTCCATATATATCCATAATATGTTTCTTTTTGAATTTTTTTTTATATTTTTCTATAAATTTAGTCAAACTTAAAAATTAACTAAAAAAAGTCAAAATGACTTATAATATAAAACGGTTATAATGTGAAACGGTTATAATATAAAACGGAGGTAGTATATCTGTTTTTATTTAGTTTGTTTGAACGGTTATTTCATAATTAGACAGCTAAATAATTTAAAATCAATATTACCAATATTTCACTATAAAAAAATAAAATATGTTATTTGAACTGCCACCTATTCTTTACATGACAACCCAAATAACATCCGATTTTTAATTTATTTGAACTGTTGATTTATGTTACTCATATTTTACTATGTAAAATTTAAAATACGTAATTTGAACATAGACCAACAAGCAAACAACACTGAAACATTAAAAAATTGACAACATGTATTATGTCATCTTAATCATTTTACATAATAAAAATTAGAAAAATACAAAGTCACCATGTATGACCTTTTAGAGACATGTTAAATTACCAAGTGTCACATTTTAAAAATTAGTAAAATCTTATATATTAAAAGAAAAAAAAAACAAAACATATAGCTAACGGTTTTCACCTAGATCAATGGCCTATTAATATTATTTTCAACTATGAAATCTACTTTTAGAAAAATATATCTTAATAAGTGACATGTCACATCTTTAAAAAAAATCTTGCAAATCTTAGGAAAATTACATCTAATAATTGGCTTTCACTTAAATCACTTAGAAAAATTACAAAAAAAAAATCCCCTCCACCCGCGCCCATCACTACACGCCCATTCCTTCCGTTCTTTGGCTCAAGCTCTAAGCTTTTCATTCCTCTCACATTCCTATTTAACTAAAATATAAATAATCTATAATTATAAGTTTCACGTCTGATTTCTAATCTAACTATTGCTCTGTTTATATGCAAACCAACGATATAAGATCCATATGCCTATAGTTTACTATACAACAAATACGACATTTTAACACAATCAGCCTATTACTTACAAGTATCTCAAATGCAGCCTATAATACATGCCCGCGCGAATGCGCGGGCTACTTCCTAGTTAATATAAAACTGCATTTTTTCTTTCATGTACCCTAGAAAAGCTTTCAAATATTGTGATAATCCATAAACAATATATTTGTCTTAGAATAAGGGAAATAGTGGAAAGAGCTGGTAGACATCTTTACTCGTCATAACTCTATCTGCATACAACATTTTTCAGCTATTTAAATAGCGTCTCTTGTCTATAATGAAAGGAGAAGAAAGAAGATGGAAAAAATGTTTTTAGTGAATAGGTGTTGGTATATGTATAGTATAGTTTCTCTCAAGAGCTTGTGATAGTTTATGTTTTCTAATACACCCGTAAAAAAAACAGAGATAGTGGAAGAGGAATTAATAATTTTAGAATATATCAACATGGAAATGGTAGGTATCAGGATAGTCCATGGCAGTGTCCTGTTTTCGAGTGGTGGTTCTGAAATGTTTTAGCATACTAAAATAGGGGTACATGATGGACCATAGAAAACATTATTGCAATGTTTGGTTATTGCTACTAATTAAAATTTAAAGTGCTAAAAAAAGAATAGTGCCATTCTAGATGATCAAGGACGCATGGATGTGTCTTTGTAACAACTATAAAATAAAAGGGTTTCAATTTTTAGGAGTGTAGATGTTTTGGTGTTTAAATTAATGTCCTATTGCAGATCAATAAGTTCACGGTTTGATCAAGCAGTATCAAGCATTAAGTTTTGATTGTTTTCCTGACCATCATGCAATACCAAGGTCCATGT
This sequence comes from Oryza meridionalis, assembly GCA_000338895.3. Classification (NCBI taxonomy): domain Eukaryota; kingdom Viridiplantae; phylum Streptophyta; class Magnoliopsida; order Poales; family Poaceae; genus Oryza; species Oryza meridionalis. The sequence goes on along the minus strand of CM002525.2, from coordinate 11,101,961 downwards.
GCTTGAGGAGGAAAAGATATAGCTACATGTCAACATCTATTTTTTGCTATAACACAGTTTACACATCATCTTCAGAAGCCAAGGATGGAAAAGTTCTAACAAGATTACAAGAACATCTAATTATGTAAAGGGCAAGTCAAAGATTGAAATTTACCTATTTATGTCAAGTATTGTAATAATGTTCTAAATGATGCAGGGTTGAGATGGCCAGCTGTAGGTAGAAGGGAAAAAAGTACATGAATTAATTAATCTGAACTAGGAAGGAAGCCCGCGTAAATACGTGGGCAATTTATTTGTTATTTATAAAAAGTATATTAAAAGAAGCCATATGTCATCATATTCATGATAAGAATTATAGATTGCATGCGTTATAATTATAAAAGAAGAAAATATTTATTACGTGAAATAGACCATAGACTTTGATATACTAATTGGTAATGTCTATCATATTCAAACAAAAATCACTTTGCCACTGTTATATGTAAACTCGCCTATAACCATCCTTCGCAAACATAATATGGATTTTGATTTTTTTTCTTTCTTTTATTATACATCTCATTCACCTATACATGTTTATGGGTAATATACGAAGGAACATTGTCGAATTATTTATGCTAATTGTTAACACTATTTACATGAGAACGGCATAATACGGTTTCTTGTGACATTTTCGATTGTACACATGTATGCATGTATGCTACCTAGCAAGTAGTAATCTCTTGTACATATATACTTTTTCATGTTTTTTTAACAAATATTTTTCTCTCGCAGGGGTAGGCTGTGCGTATGTGTATTCATAGGGTGGGTGTGCACATGTGTATATGAACGTCTATGATTGCCTTTTACTTCGTTAGTAAAAAAAAACTTATTTTTAAAAAATGGTGGGATAGCGTGAAGCGGAGCCACGATGGCATAGCTTCTTCGACAACCTCTTTAGGAGTGGTCGCTACATGAAGAAAACCTTAAGACACCAAAGAAAGGAACAAAAAACCACCAGAATATGTGGATCATATACACTTTTTTTTTCTTTTGACATCTCTTGTGTACGTACGTACATAGGGAAGAATTAGCTGGTTTTTAGGAGCGAGAGATTACTTAATAGATCTAATCTAATGGTTCAAAATAGTAGATTCACTGGTTTAAGTGTAAATCGATAGCTAGATGTTTTGCTTTTCCCTTATATTTTCTCTTATTTATTAGAGCATCACATGGCATCTTAGAAGTATTTGATAGGAGTGTAGGAATGCTACTGTTTGATGGTTGCTTACTTAGTATGATCCTTTATTTTTTGTGCTTGATGACACACGTGCTTGTTGGATGTCAACTAACTATTAAATGTACTGTGCATGGGTGTCTCATAAGCAATATGACTTAACGATTGATGGATAGTACTTTGTATATATAACTTATATATAGAGATTAATGGAAACATACGAACGATATATATAGAGATTAATGGGAACATACGAACGATATATTGGGCTATTCTTGATTAGCAAGTGTGTTTAGTACAGAACTAATCTATTTAAGGTTAAGTTCTAAATTGCTTAACGGGTTGGTACTTTCTTATTTATTGTGAGCATGTTTACCAAATTACTAAATGGTGCATATTTTGAAAAACATTTTCTATATAAAAGTTTTCTACAAAATCAAATAAATCTATTTTTAATTTTTTTAATATTAAATACTTAATTAATCATGTGCTAATGACATGCATCGTTTCGTGTGCATTGGACAAGCTCAGCTAGTGAGCTAGATTGAATGAAGCCGAAGAAGGAGATAAAGGACATCGACATGGTGTCAAAAGAATATATGTGATCTTTAATTTTCTAATAGTATTTGAATAGAGAAAACACATAATACATGGAAAATACATTTATGATAAATTTGACATATAAGTATTTTTTAAGTAGGGAGGGAGTAATTTTTTGAAAATAGTACTCACAATTGGAGTTGTTTTTATTTTTGAAAATAGAAATCAAATTTAACTATTACATAATCTGTATTTTTAATTTATTTATGTTTTTTGATGTTTCGATGACATGCGCCTATTTGAATACAACTCAAAATAACATGCTTGGATTATTAGTTTGGTTTTTCTAGAACTACTATTGGGAGCGCTGCACGCTCTTATATTCCAAGCGCCAAACGTGTATCAGCCAGGCCCACCTCACCCCATGTTCCGTCATCCCGCTCCCACTGTTATCGGAGTAAACGATTTACTTCGATAAAAATAACTTCTCTGGTTACGATCCCACCCCTCGTCCCGTCATCCCGCTCCTATCATTATCGGAGTAAACGATTTACTTCGATAATAAAAACAACTTCCCTTTCGATCCCACCCCACGTCCCGCATTGTGCTCCCACCATTATCAGAGTAAATGATTTACTCCGATAAAAATAACTTCTCTACTTCGGCTATATATTCTATTTTTCCCGTACCTAACCAACCACTCTCGCTCCCCACTTTATTTTTTTTCCTTTTTTTCCGGATCTGAATCAATCCACCATCCCAGCCCACAGATCGGCGACGCGTCGTGGAGGAGGTCGACGACACCATGGCGATTGATGGCGGTGGTCGGCGAGCGGTGGCTGGCGGCGCTTGAGGCGAAGGCACTGCTTCAGGCCTCGCTGCCGGACGTTGGGCAGCACCTTAATTAGCAAGGAGGTGTTCACCTGGGCCAATAGCAACAAACAGCGGCTGCTCCACATCGGCGACATTGATAGAACAAACAAGTAAGGAAATGACACTCTGATTTGCATTTGCATACTCTCCTTCAACTTCACGCATGAAGCCCTTTTTTTTGCATATCAAATTAATGTGCAATCTCCAATGTTACCTGATCTCAATTGATGAGCTGCACAGGTCCTACATTTGCACATCATGCTCCATGTGGTTGGCTGCAAAGGATAGGGTGGAGTCCGCTGGTGATGGAGGTTGTTTGCTATTTTTCTTTTGCTCGTCATCTCTATTGACATGAACAAGAATGCTTTTGCATTTTTTTCGTGCTTGCTAGATTATGGATGGCTGCTACTGTGAAACATCGAGCTCATCTCTATACCACACTGCTACGTCCTTCCATGATTCCATCGTCGATTACTGCTCGCCACCTGGTTGCCCTCTCCACTACCAGTCACAAGACACAGACCATCATCTTCATCCCTATAGCAAGATCCAGTAAAGCCATCAGATGGATTTTTGGCTGAATCATTTTTTTTTCTTTTCTAGTTTGATTCACCTATGAGTAATTTTACTGCTTGTGTGATTGAGCCTGTAATGTTTTCATTCATACGACTATTTTGTGATACAGATCAACAATACTCTTAGTATTAGTTTTTACTCTTATACTGTATATTTAACACATCCGTAAACATATTACTACACAGTACACAGTGGCTACGAGATCATGGTGTAAGTTCAAGTGCCTTAATTTGGTTTCGGTGATTAATGACAAATCTAATTATATGAGACTAGCGTTTTTATGAGCCTTTCTTTGACTAGTCTTATTTGGATATGAAAGTAAAAATGATGGGAGGTATGTATTAAACTTCACATATTCTAACTTGGTCTCTCTTGTGGATCCAAAATATAGTGTGAGCTCCCTCATTGATCTTGATTGATTATGTGCATATGCATTCCTTCATATCCATATGTATGCACATCATGAGGGGGAGCTTATTCTATATTTTGTTCATTATAAGATCTCTACCTTGATTTGAAATTATCTTTCATCTCATCTCTTTGTATTATTTATATCGGATTATTATCTATCACAAAAGAGAGAAAAAGATTGAAAGATCTTGGATTAAACAATTTGTGTAATTGTTGCTTTGGTGATAGACGATAAACCGATGTTTATGGGATTAACCACTCTTTTACATAAGTTTTCAACAAGGTTATTTCCCGATAATGAGATGTGGTAGATATGCATTCTTTGGTGATGGACCTTAATCATGACAAGGATGAAATTCATAGAGATAAAGCGATATGTATCACTTCTTATCTCCTACTTTTTGATAGGTTCATATATATGATTTCCATGTTATTGTTATACAAGTGTGAGACTAATGTTTACTTGAGTCTTATCTTATTTAGTCTCCTTTACATTGAGAACATGGAGATCATGAAGGTATGTGTTTGTTTGTTTATCTTCATCATTACTACATATGCCTTCTCTATGTGTATAGGATAAACCCCCATTGGTTCTTCTTTACTTATGCATACACTTGTCTCTCTTGTATATTTCTTTGTATGCATATACTTAGGGGGAGCAAATCCTATACATTTATTGTGCATGTTTTAGATCCAATTTGTTCACCTATTATATATATCGGATCTTTGCACTTGAGCTTGCATATGAGTATATGACACTTATGATGTTAATGAATACTCAACAAACATATCCATATCTTTCATATGCAACCGGTTGGTCACCAAGTGGAGGATGCCAACCGATTTATTGGGACTAATGTTTTCCTTTGAGCCGTGCAAAGGAATAGATCTAATTGCGATGAGGCTAATGAATGACACCATGGGTTAATGGTCACCAAGCCAAGGACATCGTCATGTTGGCAAGAATAAAGTCAAGCTTGTGATGAGAATAAAGTCTTGACAAACGATGGCAAAGACCTCGGCATAAACATGGTTCAACCGAATGGTCACAAGTGTTGATGTTGGCTCAAGCATTGACCCCAAGTTGGATGGCGCAAGGCAAAGGTATAATGGAGCTAAGAATGTTTTCTTAGTCTTTTTCCCGGTCTTGGTGTTTGGTGTAGACCGGATTTACTAGATAGGTGCCGTACTATCAAGAGGGGTCTATGAAGCGAGCATGCGGATGATCTTGTGCCATATTAGTTCATATGCATATAGGTGCATTTTGTGGGCTTGTCTAGCCAAGTGTGGTGAGTTTTATCAAGTCCCAAACAAAGAGAGAAGTGGGCACATCCTATAGGTTTGGGTAGCCTCATGTGGTTATGTCCGGTGGAGTATCCTTTGGAGTGTGAGCCATTTCTCCCTGACAAAAGTTGTGTTTCTTGGATGGATTGTTCATGGGTTGGATAGCCCTTTGAATAAGCTTTCCATAGAGTCCAAGAACTCCAAATTCCGAGATCCGAGTCAAGAGATATCGCCATTTTACTAACGGTTGCTTGTGCTGAAAAGTGACCTGCGGTCTGACCGTGGGCCTTAGGTCGGTCTGACCGGGGCTGTTAGCCGGTCTGACCGGCGTGGTAAGGCCGGTCTGACCGGCCCTGCTGGTCTGTTGCACTGGTCTGGTTTTTGGTGGCGATATAGAGCCACTAGAGCCGCAACCGGTCAGACCGAGCCGATGGCGGTCTGACCGAGCCGTGGACGGTCTGACCGGCCACTACACTACAGTCAGACCGGCCAGGTTGAGTGGGCTCAATGATTGCCCTGTAACGGCTAGTTTTCTAGCCATTACAAAGTAGTCCGGTCTGACCGGCCACTCTATGGCGGTCTGACTGGCGGAGCACAGAGTTGGGGATTTCGACTCCAACGGCTAGTTTTGGTGGTTGGGGGTATATATACCCACTCCCCAGCAGCAAGGGTAAGGTTTTGGCACTACATTACATTATCTTGAACCCTTGCAAGAGCTCTCACACCCTTGGGCACTTAGTTTATCTAGTGAGGTGTTAGAGAGTGAGTTAAGCCAATCCAAGTGCATTGCTTCATTGTTATAGCTAGTGTGGCACTTGATCATCCTCGGCAAGCATCCTAGACTTGTTACTCTTGGAGGTTGCCACCTCCTAGACGGCTTGTGGAGGCGTTGCCTAGTGACCTCTCTAAGGAGATTGTGGAGGAGGCCCGGCACCGTTTGTGAGTGGTTTGGAGTTCACCACCTTTGGAGTGAAGGAAGAACTACCCTAGTGATCGAGGCTTGGGTAGTCCTCTCCGTGGGCCGGCTCCCACCTTGCCCACTCCTTGACGAAGGGGGCGTGCGGTGGCTTCGTGGTTGAGCGGTGGAGTTGGGCTCGCCTCAATGGGGATTAGGAAACCGGCGAGTTTCCAAACCTCAGTGAAAAATTCCTTGTCTCTTGTCTCATTTATTTGTTGCATTTACATTTGTGCAATTTACATTCATAGAGACATATTTGAGCCCATATCACCTAGGTTTGCAAAATTTAACTTAGTTGCTTAGTTAACCTTGCACCTCACCTTGCCTAGCAACTTAGGCTAGTTTTGTTGAAGTGCCATTAAGTTTTAAAACCGCCTATTCACCCCCCTCTAGTCGGCCTCCTTGATCCTATACATGGCTATATTGAGAGGAAGGTGGTAATTGTTTTAGTCACAGACCACAAAATCTCAGTTTTTACTCTTATACTGTATATTGAACACATCAGTAAACATATTACTACACGGTGGCTACGAGATCATGGGCTATATCGAGAGGAAGATAGTAATTGTTTTACTCACAGACCACAAAATCTAAACAATATTTATAATATTGGTAAAAGAATTATTAGCGTTGTAAGCTGGTAGTAATTCTTTTACGACCCTCTAGGTATGGCATCATATGATGTAGAGGCATTCATGCGAGTAAATTTGTTACTTATAAATGAGAAAATAATTTGTTACTTTTGAATGAGAAGATGTGGGAGGCTGGGACTAAATGAAAAACTCCACAGAGTAAATTCGTTACTTTTGAAACGTGCGGAGATACTAGAAAAACGGAAAACTCGAAAAGAAAAACTAGACGTAACCGGACTCATTGATGAAGACGTGTTTTTTCATCTTAACTAAATCTTTATCTTTATCTTTACCTATTATAAAAGTTTAAGATGTTTTTGCCAGGTATTTTCGTCCGTCACCCCCGAGTCTCGCACGGTTGCGTTCCGCTCACTTCGCATTGCATCAGTATCGGTATCACCAAGGGTGACATAGTTTCCGGTAATTTCTCAACAGCCATAAAGAAAACCTGAGCGGAAACGGATGACGACGACGCACGCAGAGTCCTCAGTTTGGGCCCAACTGTTGTTCCTCAGTTCACACGTCCAGGATGGCAGGAACTAGGCCCACGTTGCTTCATTCAAGCCTAGGCCATTACTATTCCAATTCTCTTGCACCAAAACAGCTACAGGCACGCTCCACTGACGAGAGCCACTTTGAGCGGCTAAAATAATATCCCGGGACATCTATATATACCAAATCTATAACTGTATATCTCTTCTCTACTATTATAAAAATTGAATAGGTTTTTATCGAGATTTTGGTAGATCACCCGTGTTTGAGTCGGTTTCTAAGTTGATTAACCATATCTCCTCTCTGTTCTCTGTCTATCTACTATTATAAAAGTTAAAAATATTTTTGTCAAAGCCTTGGTACGTTGTCCGAATTCGTGAGCAAATCATAGGAAGTTTGACTCCCGCCTACGTCCGATTCCCTGCATGTGTCCAATTCCCGCGTGACGGCCGTTGAGGCAGCACAATGTCCACGTGACCGCATCCGTCTCCGCTCTATCTGTTTCCATGTTTCCATGTGTGATCGGGATCCCAAGCCCACGAGCATATATTATTGTTGCACAAGTTCTTCATGTTCAGGGGCGGAGCTAGGTAGGAGAGGGGGTACCTAGGAACCCGGTTAAGAAAATTTTTTAGCTATAGTTCATCTATTTTCACCACATATGCATCCCCTCAATTCAAATTTAGGCACTTATATCAATCTAAAGTAGAGTTAAGCAAGTGAGTGGCACCCCTCTCCATTTCGTTCTAGCTTCACCCCTGTTCACATTGACGGATAAAGCAAACATGCATCGATGCATGCATATATAAATCAATGTACAAATTGCACTGATATATGGTTCTGACAAGAAGCACTGCCTAATCTGTATGCACGAGAAGGCAACTACTGAAAGGAGGAAGAACCGTGCATCATTCAAATTTCGTTGTCGCTGCTCATCAAAATAGAGATCAATTCAATGAAATGACTGATAAAAACATGTTCCTCAGATTCGTGCAATTAACTACAAAGCAATATTACATGCTAACTCAAATCGATCATGCAGGTGTTTCCGATTCGGCATTCGTTTATCGACCACGTGTTCCCATCCGTGAAGGTCTCGTGACCAAAACGAGCTAGTCCCAACGTCCTAGCCATGACTGCTTCGTCAAACCACTCCAAAACCAGATAATACGGTGATGTTAAACCTACCATATAGCCATATAGCCAGATCAGTGCAGAATTCACCTTGATTTTCATGGGTCTTTATTTTCTTCAACATCACCATAAAGAAGATGGTGAAATTTGTATTTTAATTAATTGCATAATGTAAATCTTTCTCATATTTTCTTCCGGTTGCAACGCACGGGCACTTTTTCTAGTGAGAAAAAAGAAAAGAAAAACTTGAGGATGTGGGACCCGATGTCACGTACGTATGTACGTACTTTTTGGGAGGAATACTTACGTACCTGCACGTAATGGGCCCGGGAGCGGCCCTATTATAACATGTTTTTTTAAAAAATTTAATTGGTAATTTTTTAATAGATCTAATGGTTAAAAATAATGGGTCCACCAGATTAAATGAAAATTGACGGTTAGATGTTTTGTTTTTTTCTTATAATTTGTAGTATTTATTAGAGCGCCATGTGGTGGTTTAGAAGCGTCTGTAGAAATACCATGTGGCGGATTAGGAGCTTTTGTAGGAAGTTTAATGGACTTTTAGTATATAATAGATAGATAGATTTCACCACGCGAAATAAACTGTTGCCCAGCAAGCAAAACCAGTGCAAAATCAAGACCAATTAAAGCTGATTTCATGGGTGGTTTTTCAGTATTATGGCTGCAATATTATCATTTCCTCAGTTTACCTCACGTGGTTATAAAGAGAGAGATAAGGGAAGAGGCCGGAGATGTGGGCTCATTTTGATGACATAGCAAATAACATATCAAGAATTAATGACGTGAATTCTGCTGATTTGAAATGGATCGAAGAGCTAATTTAAGTCTTTGCTGTTGAAGATTTTAGTGACGAATCCTCCGGTTTTTATTAAGTTGTTTGTTTTAGTTCCCTTTTTTTTAAGCTCCCCTCTTTGGTTGAGCTCGCGCTGAACTATGCACAGAGAGAAGCCATGTGTGTGTCATGTGCCACAATCTAGGATGTGTGGGATGACATGCATTGTCAACTGTGGCACAATATGCAAGGGGGAGCATAGTGGGTTCATGGTACCTCGATTCATCTTTAAATTCATTAGGCCATGTACAACGCGTGCCTCTGGCTTGTGGTCTCACGGCTCTACGTCGGAGCCGAGCCGAGTTAACATTCCCGCTCGTGGTCTCGCAGGCGCGCAGCGAGCTTACAGAAGAACCGAAAGAAGCTCCGCGCCTGGGCTCGGGAGCTGCGAAGCCACGGCTCCAAGCCTCGCGTTGAAGGAATCTGTGACCCCGTGCCGTGCCTCACCGACCGGTCCCCCACGCGAACTCTCCCGAATCCCCATCTCACCCCCAGTCTCTCCCGTCCACCCCTCGTCCACTCCACCCCATGGCGACGCGGCGGCGGTGGCGGCGACAGCGGCGTCGGTCAAGGTGCTGGTGCCGCTCGACAGGGAGCCCAAAGTGCATCATGGCCGACGGAGGAGGAGGAGGAGGCTGACGACAACAGCGACGTCAGCGGCAGCAAGGAGGGGGTCAAGCCGCCCAAGAAGTGCCGGATCGAGCCGTGCGGCGATAGATCTCGCCATCGGGAGGTGGGGGAGACGCCACCCCAGCTGGTCCCTTAGTTTCGCTGTCAAGCTTCCCTCTAACGCGAGATCTGCTCTTCTCTTCTCTCTCAGGTTGGTGGGAGGAGCGACGTCGCCAGCGCGCCGAGGACGAAGCGGCTTCTGGTGCCAAGTTCGATTTGCTCGTTTGCTCTCTTGCTGATCTCGCCATGTTCGAGTGCCTTTTCTTGAGGAAAAAAATTGACTCTTTTTTCTTTTTTTTCTGCTGATAGGTTTAGGGATGGTGAGGACGATGCCGCTGCCTGACCAGAAGGCGCCGGTGAGACCATTGGTTTCACTCTTGTGCTGGACTTTTGGGATTTTACTTAAATTTAGGGGAATATTGTAGGTGGGTTGCTGCACAAAGCGTTTTCTACCACTTATACAACCAGGTGTCCTACATGTCTCTGGATGAGATTTCTCCATTGACATTTAGGGTGTGTTGTTTACGCTAAAATTGGAAGTTTGGTTGAAATTAGAACTATGTGATGAAAAAGTTAGAAGTTTGTGTTTGTAGGAAAGTTTTGATGTGATGGAAAAATTGGAAGTTTGAAGAAAAAAATTTGTAACTAAACTCGGCCTTAGCATTGGCAATATGATCAAGCGTATATCTGTATTGTTTCACCAATCATTATCTTCCACACACTTGTTCGCCCTGTCAATGCACTAGGAGCTGCCATTGCCATCCTTGGCACATTCCTGTATTCTCAGGTAAATTGCTTGCTTTGATATTTCATCTTGTCTGTAGAAGTAAGCTTTGCTTGTTCTTTTTTTAAAGCGTGTTTTACACTTTGCAAAATGGGATTCGTTTCATGGCTTAATGGGCTTGATTTCTTTGGCTGCTGCTTGATTCTACAGGAAGGATACTTACGGAGTTTATGCTGCAGCTTGGCAAGTCCATTGTCATATCATGGGTTAACTAACTCATCGCATGTTTACAATTACAGCCCAACAGATGCAATGGCATAGCATTATATCAAATTAATCACAGGTTTACAATTACATCTGTAGATTTCATCTTTCACACTGTTAAGTCTGTCTGTTTGTACTAGTTAGTATGCTGCTGCTTTTAAATGTTTGTACTATTGTTGGAGAGAGATGTCAAATTTCTGTCAAATTCTTGGCCTGGCTTTGGCTTTGGAATCTGTAAATTCAAGTTTTTGGTTTGTTGTTGCAACTGACAAAAGGACAAGTTTTGTGCTTCCAATGAATTCATCATGGAGAGGGATGCGAGTGAGTGGGGGTAGGCGGGCGGAGGAATTGATGAGGGGGAGAAGGAGATGGGCCTCATAATGAAGGGCACGAAGGGAAATGCATGTATGTGGCTTCGTGGGCTGTGGCTCTGCCATTGTGGCCTGTTGTGGCTTTGGACCGTGGTTTTAGATTTTCTTGGACCCACTTAAGACCACATTGCACTGTAAAAACTGTGGCATTTCAGTGGTTCTAGCCCATGAGGAAGCCTAAGACCACAGGTGCTTGTGGCTATCATTGTACATGCACTAATGAGTAAACCAAAAAGCTGCAGCGATTCTACAGCTCTAGAACTCTGTTTCTCTTGGTCTCTGTTCGTTCTGTGTTCATCCCAAGCGAGTTCATCGTGAGTGATCATCAATCGAGTGAGGAAAGTTGACTTTTCTCTATATAATGTTTTTATTAGAAAAACTACAAATATCTATATATTATATTTGAGCTTTATAATCTCCCATTGCAGTCGAAGTAGTACGTATTGCTCGTGGCAAGTGCGAACTGCGAAATGAGATTATTTGTTGAGTGAGACAATTGTAGAGGTAGCTAGCAGCATAGCCTTTTGGATAGGAAAAGATTCTAGGTATTTGAATGGAACATCATAATGGGGATGGTTGGCGTCATACATTATTAGAAGGAGTACCTACAAATAGCATATGCATATCTCATATCATGTTTTTCTAGCAATGATTAGTATGAAAGCAGAGGTTGTTAGACATATTTACATAGTTTTTATTCAGTAAGTGCAGTCAGTTAAGGATTAAGTGAATAAGGAGATATATAGAATTAACTAGTTTATACGGGAATGGTAGGCACCAGGATAACGAAACACACCTGTTCAATAGTACTTATTAGTTGGGGGGGGGGGGGGGGGGGTGGGCTTCCTACTTGCTTCTTCAAGCCTTCTGTTTAGGATTTGAAATTAAAACTCAAAGTATCCCTTCCACTATCACATCAGCTTATACAAATGTATCAAACGGGTCTCTTATGCCGTGCGATGGCATTCAATTAATCTTGTTCAGTTTCGAGGAAGGAAGCGTTGTGAGCAAAGCCCATACAAATTGTCATCTATCTCTATCCATGAACAATTTCAGCCAATTCATCCATGAGCATAGCTATATGTCTCTAATGTGATTTATATCCTGTTTTGTTGGGCACAACTGAGCGAGCCAAAAGTTTAGGCTCTGTTTAGTTCACACACAAAAATTTTACACCCTGTCACATTGAGCGTTTAAATACCTGCATGAAGTATTAAATATACGCTAAAAAATAACTAATTACACAAATTGCGAGACGAATCTTTTAAGTCTAATTGCTCCATGATTTGAAAATGTGGTGCTACAGTAAACACTTGCTAATGACGGGTTAATTAGACTTAATAAATTCGTCTAGTTATTTACTAACGGATTCTGTAATTAGTTTTTTTATTAGCGCCCGAACACCCCATGCGATACCCTATAAAATACTCGATGTGACACGCCAAAACTTTACATCCCTAGATCTAAACAGCCCCTTAGATATATATATATGCAGTACAGAACAATGAAGGATTAAACAAGAATGGCTAGTTTACACAAAGAAAATCCACAATGAGATAAGATAAAAACAAACAAAGAATGCAAATGTTTCGTTTCAGAACAATGTACCAGAAAGTAAAGGGAGCATACAACAAGTACCACCACGAAGAACAGTGCGTGGCCACTCGCGACTACAGGACACTAATCTTGAGCCAGAAACGGAGTTCCCTTGAAACAACAAAGAAACTGAGCAAAACATACAAAATAGGAGTAAACATTTTCCATCTTCACAATACATTAGATCGAGGGCAGGGTTTACAATTCCGAGATGACCTTCCATTTCGGGCTCTGGCGGAATGACGGTTTTCGCGAAATCCGGTGGAAAGCCGGTAGATTCCAAACAAATTTTATAAACCAAAATTTGAATACAAATTCCCTAAGTTTACCAATAAACTCGTGAAAACCGGTCGGCTTTAGCGAAATTCTAAGCAAAATCATCGAAATTTTAATCGGTAACTAGAAAGAGAGGTAAACTGAATTTTTTTCCTTTTTTTAATTCATTATTCTTTTCTTTCCCATTATAAATTTTAGTAAATACATGGAATACATCAATTTTTTCGAAAATTTATATCCCAATAGATTCTATGAATATCATACTATTTATAAACTTTTATTTGATTTTTTTCCTTTTTATCAATTCAAATTTAAATTTTGATGAAACTCATCAAAATATCATACGGCTTCTAATTTCGAGTCTCATCGAAACCTCAAAATCTCGCAGAAGTTAACTGGTTTTCGTTCGAATTGTGAACCCGGATCGAGGGAGCTTGACAGCAATCATGCAAATTGTTTCCCGTCGACGAAATTGAAAAAATGTACAGATTTTCGCAGCTGTTCTGGAACAAGTACACTAATTCAAGGGAGCAAATCAACAATAAGGACCCATTTAGAAAAGGATAAGTGATTTTTTTTTCTTGATTCCAATTGGAATAGAACTAATTTCTTGTGAAAATCTTGCAAAATTCCTCTGCGTTTCAAAGGAGACCTAACGCTGGGTTATCACAAGGGAAGACTTTCTAGTTATCAACTTACGACTTCAAATGAATAACACGCACATACATGGGGAGCACACAACTGCTCAGGTTCGGCCATGCGCAACTAAACACATACAACTTTATTTTTCTATCATATCATTATCCATCCGGTTGTATCATTTCCAGCTATCGCTTACGCTGTTGTTCCTTGACAATTCTATCCACTATATCTACTCTACAAAGAACAACGCTACATCCATTACAGAAAAAGTACAGATTCGGCTTACGCCGTTTTGATGTCTGTTGTCATCGTCCTTGTCATCTACCTCCAGACAACTCTATTGCTTCCTGGTTGTAGACAGAGTCCTCTCCCCAGTCGAACCGCCGCTGCATCCGCTCATACTCCTGCCTCCTTGTCACCTCCACCTGCTGCCACTCCTCCCACCGCTCCGCCAGCCCCTCGCCTTCTAGCATCCGAACCACCTCTGACATGGATGGCCGATCCTCGGGCGATGACTGTGTGCACAGCAATGCTATCTGTATCATCATCTCAACTTCCTCGTCGTCATAATTCTGGTTCAGGTTGCGGTCCACAATGGATCCTAGCTGCCCTTCTCTTTGTAGCTTCTTTACCTAAAAGGAGAACAAGCACCATGTAAGGACACAGTTTCCAAAAATTTCCCAAGGAACATGGTCGAGTAAATAAGCCTTACATGATCGAGCAATAGCACATCGTCCTCTTCCTCCAAGCGTGAGAAGTCAATGGCACGCTGGCCAGTCACAAGCTCAAGAAGCATGATCCCGTAGCCAAAAACATCAGTTCTCTCTGATGACTTCCCTGTGGATAGATATTCAGGTGCTATGTGACCCATTGTTCCACGGACTTGAGTAGTGACAGATGTCTTCTGCACATCCACTAGCTTCGCTAGCCCAAAATCACCAACAACAGGTTCAAAGTCCTCATCAAGCAAGACATTCGCCGCTTTGACATCACGGTGTATGATCTTTGGGTTGCAGTGTTCATGCAGATATTCTAGTCCACGTGCTGTACCAATGGCCACCCGTTTTCTTTCTGGCCAGTTTAGGACAGGTTCTCCAGGTTTAAAATCTGCATCGATTTCAACACAACAAACAATATGCCATGAAGCTCACACCAAATACCTATAAAGGTTAAATTAATTTTTATCATTTTTTAAGTCTATAGAAAATACAAATCAACCACATGAGTGCATGACTTGAGGTTTATTTAAAATATTAAACTGAAAAACTCAACACCCACCATCCGTAAATTAAGCAAATGACAAAAGTTCTGTTCACATAAACTCCAAATAATAATAGCAGCACATTTAAGCAAACTTCATGAGGTGATAGGGTATTAAGGATGGATAAGTACGATATTGATACCTCGCAATCGGTAGGCAACACTCAAATTCTGCATGAATGGATATACTAGGAGGCGCTCTGTTTGTGTAGTGCAGAAGCCAATCAATTTTAGAAGATTGCGGTGAACTGCAACACTAATCAGCTCCACCTCACGCAAGAAGGCGGCCTCACCACCAGGACTTTCATAATCAGTCAATCGTTTTACAGCAATCTTAGTGCCGTCTGGAAGAACACCTTTGTAAACTTTACCAAAACCTCCCTGCCCGAGAACATTTCTTTCACTGAAATTATCCGTCGCGATTTGTAGTTCTCGCCATGCAAATCTCTTGAGCTGGCCAAATGCAATTCGTCGATCATCCTCACCTGTGAATCACAATTTTTTACATTACTTCGTTCAATGCACACTGTCAAGCAAACATGAAGCTAGGTATAAATCACAGAGATACCTTCACATGTTCTATTTTAGAAAAACGATTAAGGTATAAATCACACACTTATCAAACTGAGGTCACAAATAGGTGCACCTGCTTGTTTTGGTTGATTGATAAGTTACAATTTACACAAGAACATGTAGCATTTGTGTAATCAGGAGACATTAGCAAGAGAAATAATTATGCAGGAACTAATAAACCTAACCACAAAACCACAAAACAAGTAACCTGCCACAACCACAAAAACGGATGATAGATGAAGGTACTAAAAAACAAATCAACTACAAGAACATGAAAACATTACCTGCTACATCCACAAAGACTTCCCGCAGATGGCTTTTCCTCCTCCCTTTACAGAACAGAAAGAAAGCAGCTACAATGAGAAGTCCTATTACTCCTCCAACTGTTCCAAGTACAATGCCAATTTTTGAGCTATGGGATCCACCTGTAATGTGAAAAATTCTAGAGCAATTAAGTGATAGCACAGAATTATAAGGTGACATCTTTTCTAGGAGACAAACTCCGTATCAGTAAATATATAAATAAACTAATGAGGATTTAACTTACTCTGGTAGGACATGTTGGTTGAGCAAGAGTGGGGGAAGTTGGTTCCGCAATTTAAGTGATTACCAGAAAAGCTATTCATGAAAATTGAACTTTCATCAGTCACTCAGGTTAAAAAAAACTTGGATTAAACTGCTTTTAGAGAGATCTTGACATACTTGTAACGTGCTACTTGGAACAGCGGACCAGGTATCTGACCAGACAGATTATTGTACGCCAGCCGGCTGCCATAAAAAAAAGTTGTTTGTCAACAAATGGAAGATGAACTAGTGTTAGCAGAAACATAAATTTTTAAAAAAAAGAGATCATACTTAGCCAAGATGTATACTCTTACATGTCAGTCAAGCTTGAGATTTTTGCTAGACTGTCAGGAATTGATCCATTGAAATTATTATCACTAAGTATCCTGGTTAGGTGACAAAAAGGACAGAAAGCATGAAAAATGATGAATCATTTTGATTGTATGCACCAAAAGAAGAGAATGATGAAATACAGATATACTTACAACAACTGGAGCTTAGAAAGCTGGCCAAGAGAAGCTGGTATTTCTCCCACCAAAAGGTTGTCTTCTAAATCTAAGCTTGTCAAACTAGAAAGATTACCAAATTGCTCTGGTATGCCACCGGAAATCCTATTACCAGCCAAGGACCTGCAAGATCATACACTACAGCACTTCATAATAGTTGGAGAGAATCAACAGGAGAATCATATTGCACTTAACCTGACCATCAGTTCATGTAGGACACAGAAACAAACTCACACCACCTTCCAAAATCAAGAATTAGCAGTTGTAACATTGGTACAATGCATTTCTCTCAGTTAAAAATGGTTTTATGGTTACTGGTTAGCAGAAATTGATCTTTTATACTGAAAAGGTTCAGTTGAACTCAGACCTGTGATGAGACTACGGTTAACCCCAATCGACAAGGAAGCACAGGAGAAAAACTCCAAGGAACAGAACTCCGTAGAATTTACCTTAAGAATTTGTGCAGATCTTGCAAAATTGGGTACTTGGACTTCTTGATTTGTTTAACTTTTTGATTGCATACTTACTTTATTTTGTTCCAATATTTTCCAGTAGGGTTCTACCTTAGTGTTTGCCTTTTAAAAAGGGATTAAATAGAGGAACTGAAAGCAATATTAGCAACAGTTTCTGGGGTCAACACAAACTTGTTGGAATTACTCGTGCCACCTATTTATAGTTTTCAAATTACAGAAATACTTTCAAGTCTCAAGAAAATATTTTTCTCTTAATTTAGTATAGATAGTGGTTTTCCTACCAACTTCATAGAAAAACCATTTATTGAACACTCATATATTGAATTCCCAAGTATATTAATCTACATAATAGAATAATGTACTTACAGGACAGTCAAATATTTCAGTTCTCCAATTCTTGGTGACAAAACTCCAGCAAATCCACGAGCAGCCAATGTTCTGTGGGAAAGCATTATCACAAAAAACGAAAACAAACAGGACAAAGAGCAGAGGTGCGCGTCAGTAATTCAGTATAAAATTTAAGTGTACAAGATGAGAATTGAGCTCCAACTTACACTTGAATAACATTGTTGTTATTGTCACAAATTACAGAATTCCATGTACAAGGGTTGACTTGATTTTGGTTCCAATCCGAAAGCTGATTGCCAGTAACATTCAGTTTTTGTTTCATATCATACAAGGCATCTCCTGGTGAAACATACAAAAGGATTTTGAGAACCAGAGGATAGATAGCAAGTTACTCTATGTTCATCAACTAATTTAATGCATCAGGATTACACCAAAGTTGGTGCCAACCAAAGATTCAACACTCACAAAAATGAGGAATACAGTTTCAAGTTATAATAAGCTTGCATGATAGGGGCATCTAATATGAATGCTGTTGCCCATGTTGTTTCTCTGTAGAGAAAATTCTTTTCATTTCCCCTTACAGAAACTATAATCCCTCATTTGCCAACTTAACTTTCACTCCTCTTTTCCCCTTCCAGTTACATTCTGTTAGTATGCTATACAGTTAGTCGTATATTCTTCTCACTATTTTGCTCATATGGCAGTTGTACCCCTGATCCTGGCCACTGTCAGTTTCTTTTTTTCCTTCCTCACCTCTTCCTTTTCACTCTCTCCCGTCCGGTTTCCTCCATCCGGCAACAACCAGAACACTTGCATTTTACTTGATTTCCACTATTAGGGGAAAGATGGTTAGGAATTTAGAATAGAATAATAGATAGATCCCATGGTTGCTGTATAGACCTGATTTCCGTGTTGATCTAATCTTCTCTGTAACCCTCTCAGTAATCTGTAAATTGCAGCAAAACACATTTTTGTTTACGGCAAGAGGGCTGTGGCAGTCAAGAGATCGGTGAAAGACAGGGCAGTATGTCTGTGGCAAGATCTGTAGATGGCACCAGCCATGGATGCTGTGAGCTTGGGAAAGACTAGGTAGGGCCACAAAACTGTCGTAGTCTCCACAAAGGCGGTAGGCCATAAAAGGACAGTCATGGTGTCGTGAGCTCCAGTGGCCCGGCGAAGAAATGGTATCGTGAGCTCGACGAATGGTGGGCATGGCAGATTTGCATGAGACAGACAGCTTTGAGATCTGTGTTTGTCCGCTGCCTCCCTCTTCTCTGGCCCATTAGCCTCCTGTCCACGGTACCAGCAGAAGACAAGATGGGGAAATGCCGTCCAATGAAGAGATATAAGACGATAATGAAGGGAGTGAGGGGGAAGAAGGGCAAAATTTGACATGTTCCATCCTAGTTCACAGAACAGTTACAGAAGGGTGGCGAGAGGGGCAAAAACAAGGGGCATAAACTAAGTTTGATTGGCAATAGGGGAACATAAGTAGGGGCAAATAAGGTAATTTACTACTCCCTCCCTCCATCCCATCCGTTCTTAGGTTGTTATATTATAAAGAATAAAGAATATTCTCTCTTCTTTATATAAGGCATGGGAATTCAAAGAGTGTAATATGTAAATCGCATCCAACATTGGTATTCTCAGACACACATCCAAAAAAATGCAATTATCACATAATAATATAATTAATGCTGAAGTAAAGATATCAATATTAACAAAAACGATCATTTCAGGATAAACCTTGACAATTCTAAAGTTTTCATAAAACATAGGCTTACTTTGCGCAATTGCTTAATATGTCAAAACTTGAAGCATTTTCTGATCCTCATTACTTCTGGCAAAACCTTATATTTAGAGTGATGCTCGGGTGCCCACGTCGGCCAATGAAGCATTAGTTAGCATATTGGCACCTTTTTTCCCCTTTGTTTGGACTAAGCAACTAGCAGTATGTTCACATTTAAGGCAATTTTTCGACCAAAGCAGTAGTTCCAAGCTATCAAAACGAAAGCGAGCAGTAGTACCTACTGCAAGGTATGCTATGTATTGGGCCTGTTCGGCAAGCTGGCTGCGGCAGCTGTGGCTGTGCCGCTGTGGTAACCTAAGGTCTGTAGCGTTGGAAATCAATACAGCAATTCCACATGGCATCTGGTTACCTACTTCGCTACCATCGCGACAGTGTGCCACGGCATGTAAGACAAGATGGGGAAATGCCGTCCAATGAAGAGATATAAGACGATGATGAAGGGATTAAGGGGGAAGAAGGGCAAAATTGACATGTTCCATCGTAGTTCACAGAACAGTTACAGGAGGGGGGTGGGAGGGTCAATAATAAGGGGCATAAACTGGGTCAATAATAAGGGGCATAAACTGAGTTTAAGTGGCCAACAGGGGAACATTCATAGGGGCATACTAACTTGTAGGGCAAATAAAGAATATTCTCACTATATAACATATGGGGATTCAAAGAGTGTAATATGCATTCTTGCATCCACCATATGTATTTCCCAGACACAATTCCAAAAATGCAATTATCACATAACATTAATGCTGCAGTGAAGCCATCGATATAAACAAAAACAGTCATTTCAGGATAAAAACTTTGACAGTTCTAAAGTTTTGAGAAAACATATGCCTACTTTCCACAATTGCTTAATATATCAAAATATGCAGCATTTTCAAATCCATGCTATTTTTGGATAAACCTTTAGATTTAGACTGGTGCGCAGGCGCCCACGTCAGCCAACGAAGCATTAGTTAGCACGATGGCGCCTTTTTTTCCCTTTGTTTGGACTAAGCAACTAGCAGTACGTTCACATTTAAGGCAAGTTTCGACCAAAGCAGTAGTTCCAGGCTAACAAAACGAAAGCAAGCAGTAGTACCTACTGCAAGGTGTGCTATGTATTATCAATTGAAGGTAACCTAAGCTCTGTAGCGTTGGAAATCAATACAGCAATTCCACATGGCATCTGGTTACCTACTTCGCTACCATCGCGACGGTGTGCCACTGCCACGGCATGCAATCCACAAGGCGTTCGGTAATCTACCATGCGAAAATTGAAGCTACAGTACCACACTACACTACACTACACAGAAGCTCGGAGGAGACAACCGGGGGACGGTCAAGAGGCGGCGCGGCCGGTCGGGGAGCAGAAAAAAGCTAAGGTACCTTGGCGGTCGGACGCGGAGAAGGACGGCAGCGAGACCGCGATGATGAGGACGGCGACGCGCAGCTCCCTCATCTCGCCTCACAACCGACGGGAAGGGGGCAAGGGGATAGTCGGTCGGCGGCTCCGGCGGGCAGGAGGAGGAGGGCGCCCCGGTGGCCGCGGCGGCTGCTGGCGGTGGCCGGAATCCCGCGGCGGCGGAGGCCGCGGCGAGGGTTTTGGTGGGCGGGTGATTTGGGGCGGCGAGAGGAAGGGGAAAGAGGAGGAGGAGAAGAACCTCTCGAGTGGTTTTTTTTCTCCTTTTTTTTTTTGTTTTTGTGATGGGGATTTGATTGATTATTATTGTTTGTTGTTGAGATAATCAGATTCCCGTGCTGTGCTTAGCTTAGCTTGGCAGGGTCGATTAGCTAGCTAGCTAGCTTAGCTGCTGTCTTCTCCTGATAGAGAGAGAACCACTTGCGTCAAAAGAAAAATTGCTTAAAAAAACAAGAGGGAAAACCACTTGCTGTCTGTGTGTGTTTGGGGGGAAAATAAAAAGAGGAAGAGAAAAAAACCACTTGCTGGTCACAGACTGATTCACAGGTTGGCAAGACCCAATAATGACCATGAGTCCATGATGATGTTTGCTAGCACCCTGTGATGGATGGATAAGCCTCTTTCTTGTTTTCCATGCACAATCCACTCATAGAATAGGACATGTAAAAGCTTTGTTTAGTGCCACTGACGGTGACTATAATCTCGTTGTAATATGGGGTTTATTTGGTACAACTCCAACTCATAAATTTACCTCTATGAGTTATGTTTGAAGTGGAGTTGTGGAGCAACCTAAACCGAACTCCACCTCTGTGAAAGCGCTCCACCCAGCTCCGCTCCCATTTTAGGTGGAACTGAAATTGTTTGGTTATGCTCTAGCTCTAGGAGAGGTGGAGCTGAAGCTAGACTTTTGTATATTTATTCTTATCACTACTTATTTTAGTTTTGTTGTTATATTAGACTTATTTTAGTTTTGCTGTTATATTAGACTTGTATCAATATTGTTGTTTGGCCACAGGGTTTCTCTTCTTCCTTTTTGCTACTCAAGCGAAATAATATTTTTTAAACTATTGAAGCATTAGAACATCCTGGTGTCGCATGTGTCATGCTTCTTATGTTTTCCTATGCTCTACGTAAGGTAGCTTAGTTTATTCATAAGCTTTGTTCAATGCCTTTGATGAAGACTATAATCTCATTCTAATATGTGCCTTTCTCTTTGTAACTACTTATTTAATATCTTTTGCTTTATTAGACTTACGTCAATGTTGTTGTTTGACCGTGGAAGTTTTTTTTCCTCTTTTTTGCTACTCAAGTGAAATTATATTTTTAGCAACTAAAGCATGAGAATACCAGGTAGTTTGATCATCGGCTATGTCACACATTTTTAATGGTGTTTCATCCTTCATTTTTAGCATCAACGATACATAATTCTACTTTAAAATTAACTATTGGATCGTATATTGAATATGGTAGATTAAGATGGAGATGGAAAGTGGGAGAGATATCATTCAATACACTGTCTGATAGTACATATGAGAACTTTCAAATTAGTCATGACAATTTTGAATGCTACATTGGCCAAAACCATAGTGCATTGTTTTGTTCTATTAGGAAATTAGGAAGAGATCCATTCAGAAAATACAAATAAATTGTTGGATTATGGCTAGTATTTTGTTTCATTTTTTAGTTGGCTATCTGGTAATTCAATAAAGGTAATATAAAACACATGGTACTAAATAAGAAAGCTCGTGCAGTCTTTTTTGAACACATGGCCATAGAACGCTTAGTGTTATATTGTTGTTACTTATATTTTTGCATATATCTACCTTCAATAAAATGGAATAAAGAGCTCATAGCGATATATCCTCAAGGTGAGAGGAACAAAGAGCATTTTTCCTAAAAAAACTACCTTTATGGTTTAATAGGCTCATGAATTATGCGCTCCTAACTAAATTTAATTGTGGACCCACTAATTAATTTAAAGAGTACAATGCTATGCTAGTCTCTATACTTATGCGGTTATGTCATATGGGTTGCCAAACTCTCAAAATGTATATTTAGTTTCGAGAACTTGTCGAAGCATGTCATTTGGTCATTCCTATCCCAAATTGCCACGGTCCTTGAGATCTTATATAGCGCTAATGTGGCATGACACATGGGTGTTGGCATGTCATCACTAACTCTACATCGACAAATGGAGCCTCGGAGTATGATGGAAGAAGAAGAGAAAAAGAAAAAGGAGAAAAAATAAAAAAATTGAGTAGGCCTCACTTTAGTCGGTGTATGATTGAATATGCCACGTCAGTGTCCGTGTGGCATGTCACTCAACACCACTAGGATCTCAAAGGGGCTGTGGTAATTTGGGATTGGAATGACACACTTTGACAAGACCTTGAACCTGAATATATATTTTGAGAGTTTGGAGACCTAGATAACACAACAAAAGTTTAGGTATTGACTCTGCACTTTACTCTAATTTAAATGATTAAAGTAAGGGGCTCTAACACCACGTGAAGGGAATTCTATTTTACTCAGTTACAGATGGGTATTTTGATATAATGTCATCTTTCTATTTTGCTATAGTCACACTATAATGAAGAGAAAAAAAACAATGAGAACCATTCCACAATAATATAATAGGAATTTCTTGAGGTCTTGTTCGGTTAATCCTTTTTCCAAGGGGACTGAACAAAAATTGGTGGGGATTAATCCCCTCCAACCCCTTTCTCATAAGGATTAACCAAACAAGCTTGAAAAGTAATTATTCTACTACAAATGCATTCAATTTTCCAAGCAAGGACAACATGTCCCAGCCCAAACTTAATGTCCCTTTTAGTTTATAACAACATTACAATAAAACCTATTATTGTTGGAGAGTATAGGGAGAGGAGAGATATACTGCGTAACGTGGGACAATTGTATTGAGCCTTAGGGGGGCGGTATATATAGGAGTACACGGGGAGGAGATAAGAAAGGATTGCAGATATGGAAGGAATCCACACAAATCAATCCTATCCTAATATGACTCTAACTACCATATACTCTAACATCCCCCCGCAGTCCAAGTGTGAGCAGCGCGGACACTTGGACTGGAGAAGAAACCGGCAAGAGTGCTCAATACGGATGATAGCCCTTTTATGCCGTAGTGCCGTGGTCGATGAAGCCGTGCATAAAGTAGCCGTGGTCATTGTAGCCGAAGTCGGGAAGCTGATGTCGAGGTAGCTGAGCCGCAGAGCGCGCTTGGGCGTGCCGTAGAATGGTCGTGGACGTACGGGAGGGCATCGTGGACCAAGGTGCGCGAGGACGCGCTGGAGACAAAGACAGTGACATAATCGCGACAGTTGTTGAGGAAGATGACGTCGAAGAGCCGATATAGTCGAACCGTGAAGGACGAGACGTCACCCAGGGTTTGCCAGACCCCGGGACAACTCGGGACGAACGCGCGCACCGGTGTTGCCAATACCGCGCGGGCGAGACAAGGGACCACCATGAATCATACGCCAATATCGGAGGAGACTAGCAGAGAAGGCCTCCGAGACGGTCGCGGTGCGAGAACGGCGTAGAGGCCGGAGCAGCACACAGTTGTCGGAGAAGAGCGAAGTATAGTCGAGGAAGATACGGCGACGCTAGCGATGAATCATGTTGGACAAAGAAGAAGGTGAAGTAGCGGGACCAACGGCCTGGACGGCGACGTCAGTAGCCATGTAGAGATTGCTGGACCACCGGCCAAGAGTGGCGACCGTGGCAGCTTGGAGACGTGGCGGCGATGCTCGAAGTAGACGTAGAAGGCCCGAGTGGCTGACGATGACCAGTGCGGACGACGAGGTTGTCGATGCGCGAACGGCGAGGAAGACGACGAAAGCGGCGAAACTGCGGTCCGAGAGGACAACACAGCTACAGCTCCACGTCGATGCAGCGGCGAGAACTCCACCGGCGATAAGGCCACGCTGAGAAGGGCGCCTCTCAGCGTTGCAACAGCCAGTGGATGGATGGGGACCATGGGCAGCGGCAACCCAGAGCTTGATGGCGTAGACGCGTGCTCGATGACGATCGGTTGCAGAAGTTGTTGTAGCCGAGCGCTTGAACGGGTGATCAAGCCGAAGATGCGTGAGGTGGAACAATGAAGTCGAAGCAGAGTCGATGCCGATGTCGGAGACGTGCAGATGTCGACGAGGCGGTGGGCGATGCAAACCCGGTCTATGATCAGGAAAGACAAAAAAATTGATACATGCAGCAGCAGTAGCCGTCAAGGTAGCAACCTCCTCACATCAGCACTGTAGTCTGTAGCAGCCTCCCCACACCGTTGATCCAGTCAATCATCGGTCAAAAGCCCCAACCTGACCACCCCTTCTCTCCACTCGTGCTGACTGCCGAGGGGCCAAAAGCAGAGAGAGCAGAGAGGTGGCGTGGAGGAGAGCAGAGGGCCGGCAGCGACCAGACCCCGACGCGTGGTGGAGACGCGCAACGTGGCGACGAGGTCGATGGCTGCCGCGCCCTCATGGAGATGGTGACCGGCGGCGCAGCGTCCGAGTTGGGGGCGCCGTCAGGAGCAACGCAACAGAGGGGGCCCCGCGACGCTGGCCATGGACCTCGGCGCGCTGAAGAGGCTGTCGTCCCCCCGGCGGTGCGGAGTTGTGGGCGGCGGATACGGCGGGGAACATGGAAGCGCGGAAGACGGCGACACCGGCGGGTGGCCTGACGGTGACCCGCCACCCCTGGGCGCGGAGCTCAGGGCGAGGCAGATGTGGTGGTGGCCGGCGGCGGTTGGAGACCGGTGCGCCGACGACGGAGGCGGAGAAGGAATCCGGCAGCGGGGAGACCGATGCGCGGCGAGCCGGGATTGATGAAGACGACGGCAGGCTCCGGGGCCCAGCGGGGACGGCGATGCCGGCGGCGGGGTGGTTGACGATGCCGATGGCGAGATCCCGGGGGGGCGACGACTGGCTGCCTACCAGATCGGCGGAGGGCCCCCGGCGGAGGCGGCGTCGACGGTGGCTGGCGGCGTAGTGGAGGTCGGGGACGGCGGCGTGTTGGCGACGACCTGGGGACCCGGGGATGGCGCCGGCGGTGGTGGAGGACGACGAGGAACGGTGCGACCAGATCGGCGGCGAGTGCTGACTGCTGCTGCTTGACTCATGTGGATGACGACGAAGAACGCGGCCGCCGAGGAGACCGAGTCACCGAGATCGATCCGTCTCGGCGACAAACGACGATGCAGACGAACGACGACCAGACGCTAGGAGAATGAATCCTCCACAGCAACGGTGAGAGAACGAAACGAAAAACCGAAAACTGTGGCCGCCGCCGGGAGATCGACCCCTCCCGGGGGCGACGAGCGGAAGCGTGAGCGGCGGGTCGGGTGTAGGTCGTCTGCTCTGATACCATATTAGAACATCTCCATCCAGCAGGGACCTTAAATCCATCCCCTATTCAATTTTTGAGAGTTAAAATAAAAAAACTAGACCCAGTAGGGACCCTACTAGAACCCCCAAAGTGAGGAGGCCCTCAAATCCTCCCCCCAAGGCCCCAGTCCTGGGGGCTCGGAGCACGCCCCCATCGTCATATTTTTTGGCGCGGATAATAATTTTGCTTCGCGTATTTTCTTGTTATTCCCGTACGGCTGCGACGACGTATCTTCTTCGGCGAGCACCAATGAATTCCCAGCACCTCCATCAAGACTGCCCCAGAAAGGTCTAAATTGCACTGCTTTTCATAGATTGAATCTTGCATACTGTATATGGGGTATACTCTGTACCGTGTACGTGTAATTGGATGTGTGCATATGCTCTAAATTTTCTTATTAATTTTATGATCATGTGATGGCAGTGTTTTTTACATGGACTTCTACGATGACGACGACGATGATGATCTCATTACCGATTGGTGGGATCAGGAGAAGTTGTCTGACAATGATGACTACTACATTGCATCTGCTCTTCTTACAGACATAGAGCATAAGAGAACCAAAAGAAAGCGTAGTGGTTCAGTCCCAGGTCGTGAGATAATTCATAGGGACAGGTTTGCTGGCAATTTACGCATAGTGGTTGATTATTTTGCAGATCCTCCTGTATATAGTGCAAAATTATTTAGGAGGAGGTTCAAAATGTCAAGGGAACTCTTCTTGCGCATCGTGGCTAGTGTGGAGGCTCATAATGACTACTTCAGGCAGAGACCAAATGCAGTGGGTCTTCTCGGTGCCACTGCATTGCAGAAGGTGTATGGTGCAATTCGCATGCTTGCATATGATATTCCAGCCGATAGTCTTGATGAAGTCGTGAGGATTTCAGAGAGCACCATGATAGAAGCTTTCAAGCACTTTGTCAAGGCTGTGGTGGATGTGTTTGCTGATCAATACTTGAGGGCACCAACTGCTGAGGACACTGCAAGGTTGATGGCTATAAACACTCCAAGGGGGTTCCCAGGGATGCTAGGTTGTATTGACTGTATGCATTGGAGGTGGAAGAATTGCCCAACAGGCTGGAAAGGACAATACTCAGGGCATGTGGATGGGCCAACCATGATTCTTGAAGCCGTTGCATCTAAAGATTTGTGGATTTGGCATTTCTTCTTTGGACTACCAGGTTCTCTTAATGATATCAATGTACTACAGAGATCATGACTCTTTCAAAGGCTTACATCAGGGATAGCTCCAGAGTTGAAGTTTATGGTGAATGGAAAGAAATACACCATGGGTTACTATCTTGCTGATGGCATATACCCTTCTTGGGCCACTTTTATGAAGACCATTTCTAATCCACAAGGTAACAAGAGAATACATTATGCAAAAGTTCAAAGAGTGAGAAAGGATGTTAAAAGAGCATTTAGTGTTCTACAAGCCCGCTTTGCAATGGTGAGGGGTCTTGCTAGATTTTGGGATACAGAGACCCTATGGTACATAATGACAGCTTGTGTAATCATGCACAACATGATCATTGACAATGAGCGAGATGAAGATGTAGATTTCGACTATGATCAGGAGGACAGTGAGGTGTTGAGGAAGGAGGAATACCAACGATGTAATAAACCTGTGTTAGAGAAGTTTCTAAAGATACATAAAGAAATTAAAGACCGACGGGTACATGAGCAACTTCGAGATGATCTTGTGGAACATTTGTGGGCGCTTCATGGTGCTCGGTAGTTTGTTTCATTGCATTTTCTATCATGTGTGGGCTATGTTCAATATTTGCTTCTAGGATATATCATTTTCATGT
Source organism: Oryza meridionalis (assembly GCA_000338895.3). Taxonomy (NCBI): domain Eukaryota; kingdom Viridiplantae; phylum Streptophyta; class Magnoliopsida; order Poales; family Poaceae; genus Oryza; species Oryza meridionalis. The sequence goes on along the minus strand of CM002525.2, from coordinate 11,074,315 downwards.
TTGAAAATTTTGAATTCAATTTTGAATCGTGGTGTTTGAAATTGCAAATTTGAATATGGTTGAATTCCACGAGCTAGAATTATTTATGTTTGAATTACTATGTGTTAAACTAGATATAAATATAAATTCTATACTAAAATAAAAGAGAAAAAGAAATAGGGGCTAAGATATGGAGGCTACTGCTAGACATAAAGACATATTTAGGGTCCTAAAACATTGAGGGCAGCCCCCATTTAACCTTTAGGGACTCGAAAGTAGGGGCTACTACTGGAGATACTCTTAGAGAGTATAGGGAGAGGAGAGATATACTGCGTAACGTGGGACAATTGTATTGAGTCTCAGGGGGCCGGTATATATAGGAGTACACGGGAAGGAGATAAGGAAGGATTACAAATATGGAAGGAATCCACATAAATCAATCATATCCTAATATGACTCTAACTACCATATACTCTATCAATTATTTATTTAGATTATTACTCCACTGCCACCAATTACAATAGTTTTAATTCCTATCTTGATCTTGCCCTTCTCTTCGTTAACGGTTCACGTTGCCGTACCTTTAGTACCTTTAGGTACCTTGCAGATACCTTAAAAGTCCTCATCTGTTTTTATTCAACGGAGGACTTTAAAACTCAGAACTTCAGTAGTATGCACAAGTAATACAAAATTAATAAATTAGAAAATAGCAGAGTTTTTTAGACCGCAAATGACACATGGAGAACTTCATTGCGACTGAGTACACTGGTGAACACTCCTCCTATCCACAATTACTAGTCACACTTCTGCATCCGTACGCAGTGCATGTGAAATGGCCTATATATTTACCTACATAGCCAAAGTCTCTGGATAGTTTCAGTAGGGAATGGTAGGTATTGGGATTCATAGTAGCACTACTTTGTTGGAAGTTCCAAGAATACACTTTGCTAGGATGTGCTCATGCTTATTTCTTCTAACAGTGAGAACAGTACTGACCAAGAGAAAGTCAGCTGTAGACAAGCAATCCGATGTGTGAGGTAGTATTGAGAGAGCTTATGCTGCAGTGGTTACACGTTGGATAGAGGGTAACCTGTTGTTCCCCTAGCTTCCAAAGAAAAATGAATGTTGAGAAAGCAAGGTTGGTAGACAAATATTAGTGCTAAGATTTTCAGAACTCTGGATGGTGGATATATGGAGACTCATCTCTGAGCATGCGAAGTATCAGGACTACAATTGTGAGTTGAAGAGATTACATGAGTAGTATGGGCTTAAATAATATGCATTGATTACTAACTTATTAACCTATATGGCTCGATGAAGTAATCTTCGTTGCCAGGATAAAAATCCTCTGCTTATTCTGTTCGCTAGTTCTTCGGCCTGTTCAGTTTTTCATACCACTGTAGCTCGTCCGGGAAAAGTGTCAGAGCACAGCTGAGAATCTGAGTGCAGGTCTTTAGCCAATTAACAAAATCTCTATCGCAAATCACAATGATTATAAAAATGAGTGGCTTGGGCATGTGCGATTTGATGGTGCTGAATATTCTTCTAATTTATTTTACCTAAGTAGTAATCAGATGATACAAAATTAATAATTATACTTTTACCACATAAAAAAAATGAAAGAAATAGTACTACAGTGCAGTGCAGAGCAAAGCAGGCTGGTAATATATATAGTGCGTAAAACTACGTTATAACCCTTGTTACATCCAACTATCCAAGTATCCAACTACTACAATAAAATGGCAGAGGGATGCATCTGCTATAGCAAAGGAATAGAAGTACAGATAGTTCGTACATTCTTATTAGAGCAATTTTACGGTTCTTGAGTAGGTACCATGATGTACCAAAATACCTCATAGTACCTAGATACCAAGAGGTACCAAATTTATAATAGAAAAAATGGTACCTTCTTAAGAACCGTAAAACTGCTCTTCTTATTAAGTCTTCAATATCTCATCGTCATATGAATGGTAGGTATCAGGATCTTGCACCATTTTCTTCGATTTATCGTTAGCCCTGCCAACTCCGCCTTACGCATGTTTGATACATAGTATCTGGCCACAAAGCTTTGTAGTACGTATATTGATAAGCAGCATCGGGGTTTTAACTTTTTGGTTGTTTGGTGGATTTGGAAACATAAAAAAAAAGGCTGCGACTTTAAAGGACGTCACATAATACCAACGTTCTTTTGCAAGATGTTAGGATGAGGCTGAATTACGGTGTATGCAAGGGCCAAGGATATAATTAGCTTTTTCCATAAAATTTATTTGGTTGCTGTGTTTAACTCTAGTATCTAGCCCTTAAGGGCTTGTTCGAGTCTTTCTATGACTCCTCTCTCTTCTTCTTAATATAGTGAGGCATAACTCTCCTGCCCATTCAAGAGTTTTTTTTTTCTTACGCACAAGAGTTCCAATCCAACCTAGATCGAGGGGATGTAAGAGTTCTTGCACGTAGTAAGGTGCTCAGACCTGTTTTATGAATTCATAGTTCTATTCTGTAACTTGATAGATATGCGTCAACGCTGGTAATGCCTAATGCTTCAAATAAGTGCTAAAAAAAATACTCCCTCTGTTTCTAAATATTTAACACCGTTAACTTTCAATACATGTTTAACCGTTCGTCTTATTCAAAAACTTTTGTGAAATATGTAAAACTATATGTATATATATAAGTATATTTAACAATAAATCAAACGATAGAAAAAGAATTAATAATTACTTAAATTTTTTAATAAGATGAATAGTTAAATATATTTAAAAAAGTCACGACGTCAAATATTTAGAAACGAAGGAGGGAGTAGAAAAGAGTGGCGTGAGAAAACTCATCTTTTAATCCATTGCTCAGAAGGATAATTGGAGACCGTGGATACGTGCAGCCCATTGAACGTAAGAAATGGAGTAAATTAATTTGGGTCTTTAGATCTACATTACCAGTACTCTATAAAAACCAATAGAGAAAATATAGGAAATGGAGATCGAGAGTCAGGCAGTCGGCCGCTGCAATTGCAGTCTGCTGCTGGTGCATGGTTGCTCTTCGCTAGTTTTTGATCTGCAATTTTGCGGCTGTTTTTCTCGTGCCTGTGGTTCTGCTATTGTTGTGTGCTGCCTGTTACTGCTGCTGACAGGGACAGCCAGAGAGCATGGAGGAAGACTGGAAGAGAACGGCACAGGGAGTTAGAGGAGAAGGAAAAAGGAGAAAAAACAAAGATAAATTCACACATTTTTGTGGAATATTTGATTGTGGATGGACTAGGTAATTTAAATAATTACATAAATGGGACTCTAAAATTATTTAAATAGAAATTCTGTTATTCACCATATTTTGGCCATGTATCTATTATATAATAAAAGTTCATTAAACTTCCTATAAACACTCTTAAGCCGCCACGTGGCATCCTAAAAATACTCCCGAGTCGTCAGGTGGTACTCTAATAAAATAGAAAAATCTAACTATCGATTTTTATTTAAATAGGTGGATCCATTTATTTTAGATCGTTAGATTATCTTTAAAGAAAAAAAAACTCCCACCGTTCCTACCTCCAGGATGCACGTATTGTACACTCCCTATCTTCCCTTCTTTTTTTCCCTTTGTTTCTTTCTTCTTTTTCTATCTTTATGAAAAAAATCCCTACAAATAGACATTATACGAGTAAGTACATTAAACTTCTTAGAAACGCTCTTAAGCCGTCTTATGGCTCCTACAAACACTCTCTTGAGCCGTCATATGGCGCTCTAATAAATTAGAGAAATCTAAAAAATTCCAAGAAAAAAAAAGAAAATATACTACCTGTCGGTGAAGTGGGCCCAGGGGTATGTGGAATAAGGGGAATTTACCTTCCCATCCTGGCGCATGACCTACAGCCTGGCCCTACCCCCGTACCCCGCGGGTCGTAGGAGCGATCGGGGGGCCTCGGGGTGCCATGCCATGCACCCTCGGGCCCTCGCGCCGTTTTTGCCCCGAGGCCTCGGGGTGCCACGTCATGCCCCTCGGGCCCTCGCGCCGTCTTGCCCCGAGGCCCCCGCGTGTCCGCCATCTGGCGGGGGGAGCGAGCGGGGAGGGAGCCCAAGCCGAGCCTTCTTTAATGAACGCAGCGCCCCAACTGCCCCCTGCCGCATTTAATGCGGTAGGGGCAGACGTGCGGCGTACGCGACTGGCGCGCGGCGGACAGGAATGACCGGTCTGTGACTGGCCTGTCACTAGTCACATCTGACTGGACGGATAGCTGTGCCCCCACGTCGCATCTGCCTCCGGCGGAGTGGAGGCAGGTATGACCCGTCCCATCGGGAGGGTCATTCGAAATCCTCCCCGTCAGAGGACGGTCACCACAATTCTTCATCCATTAATGGGAGATTGACAGGGGTGTCCCCCGTGTCAGGCAAGGGATGGCGCTGGGCCCCACTCAAGGACAAATCGTGGCTTAGCTTCCAGGCGAAGGCACGGGTCGAGATCCGGTCAAGATAGGATGGGCCCCCACCCGAGAGAAGAGTAGGTAGAGGCGGTGCATGTGGTATCCCCTTGAAGTATAAAAGGAGGACCTTGCCCACCGAGAAGGAGGACGACTCTCAGGAACCCTGAGCTCTAGGAGAAGGGAAGCAAAAAGCCATCTCCAGAACGAAGGGACCTCTGTAACTTTAATCTAAATCCCACACACACAGGAGTAGGGTTTTACGCTCCTAAGCGGCCCGAATCTGTATAATCTTGCTGCGTGCATACTAGCTGATAATTTAGGGGGCGGATACGTGATTTCCAGAGGCGAGCCTTTTCCTCTGGCCGAACTAAAAAAGGGGGGTCTCATGATCTCCCGCTCGAGAGGATCACTCCTCAACAGCTGGCGCGGCAGGTAGGGGGATTTCGCGCGCTTCGAAAGGAAGTCGTTTCCTTCCGCCCCAAGTCTTCCTCCGGCCCTGACGGTCATGGTCGAGATTTTAGAGGAAGAGGTGGAGGTGCACACCCCCACCCCTTCCGGGAGTGAAGGTGCCAGCGGGAGTCGCAACCCGCGTCACCGCAGACGCGGCTCGCGGACTCCACCCCCCACGACCCCCCACGGAGGGAGATTCCCGATCGATCGGGAGGCTCGGTCCTCTCCTCGCCTCTAGACGGGGGGAGGCCATGGCATGTCCGAGCGCGCCGCCGCCTGACCTACCACGACAGCAGCTCGCCTCAGGGCGCGCTTCATGCGGCGGGAGCCCTCCTGCGCCATCCTCCGGTGGACGCGGATCCGGAGGCCCCCGTCCAACGATGGTTGGATGACGTCGCCAACTTGGTCACCACTGCCCAGTGGCAGTTGGCCGCGAGTGGCCATTCCGCCGCCACAGGTACGTCACGTACCTCCACCGCCCTCTTCTCGTTAGCAAGGAGAAGGGCCCATCGGACAGCCACAGCCTTGAGGCGATCTGCGACCCCAACGTCGTCAGGGGTCTCGGAAAGCCGGAGGCATCACGATGGCCTGTACGGGGGGCAGGACGCTCGAGTCGACATTGAGCGTCGTCGAGACGAGCGCCGCGCTGCCCGCATGGGAGAAAGCGCCTCCTCGTCCGGAGTGCCGCGTTCCTCCTCGTGCGGCGGCCTGCCCCTCACGTCCACCCCAGGGGGAACTGGTTGTAGGGCCTTCGTGGAGAGTCTCTAGAATGTCCGGTGGCCCCCGAAGTTTCGCCCCAACCTCACGGAGAAGTATGATGGTAGCATCAATCCCTCCGAGTTTCTCCAAATCTATACTACGATCATCGTGGTGGCGGGAGGGGATGACCGGGTCATGGCGAATTATTTCCCCATGGCTCTTAAGGGTCAGGTGCGCGGATGGCTTATGACCCAGCCCCCCGACTCCATCCACTCCTGGGAGGACCCGTGCCAGCAGTTTATCACAAACTTCCAGGGCACATACCCCCGTCCGGGGGAGGAGGCGGACCTACATGCTGTGCAGCGGAAGGACGATGAGTCCCTCCGCTCATACATACAGCGCTTCTGCTAGATCCGCAATACTATTCCGTGCATCCCAGCCCACGCGGTCGTTTATGCGTTTCGGAACGGCGTGCGGCACAACCGCATGCTGGAGAAAATCGCCTCCAAGGAGCCTAAGACCACCACCGAGCTCTTCGAGCTAGCGGACAAGGTGGTTCGGAAGAAGGAGGCGTGGGCTTCGAACTCCCCCAGCACCGGTGCGGTGGCGGCGGCCGCCCCCGAGACTGCCCCCCACTCCAAGCGGCGGGACAGAAGGGGCAAGCGGAAGTCAGCCCGCTCTGATGACGAGGGCCATGTCCTTGCGGCTGATGGGCCCTCACGGGCCCTGCGCAAGGAAAGGGCCACCAACGGCAAGCCGAGCTCTACCGCCCCTTCCGGTGAGGGTCAGTCGGCGGACAAGTGGTGCTCGGTGCACAATACTTATCGGCACAGTCTTGCCGACTGCCGCTCGGTCAAGAACTTGGCCGAGCGGTTTCGGAAAGCCGATGAGGAGAAGCGGTAGAGTCGACGGGAGGGCAAAGCCCCTGCGACCCCCGCCAATGATCGGCGGGAGGAGTCTAAGAAGAAGGCCCCCGCCGACGATGGCGATGACAACGAGGGTCTGGAATTCTAGATACCTCATGGAACTGTCACCACTCTCGATGGGGGGCTTGCGCTTACACATCCCGTCGTGGAATCAAGGCCATGAGGCGTGAGCTTCTGGCCGCCGTCCCGACTCACGAGGCGGCACGGAAGGCGCGTTGGTCGGAGGTGAAGCTCACCTTTGATCAGAGCGACCATCCGACGGTGCTCGCTCAGGGTGGGAAGTTGGCTCTTGTGGTCTCCCCGACCATCCACAATGTCAAGATGAAGCGAGTCCTAGTCGACGGGGGGGGGGGGGGGGGTAGCTTGAGCATCATCTCCCCGGCTGCCTTCGACGTGCTCAACGCCCCGGGGATGAAGCTCCAGCCGTCCTTGCCGATCATCGGCATGACCCCGGGGCACACGTGGCCTCTCGGCCACATTGACCTCCGGTAACCTTCGGCGACTCCACCAACTTCCGCACCGAGCGGATCGACTTTGACGTGGCGGATCTCAATCTGCCCTACAACGCGGTCCTAGGCAGGCCAGTGTTGGTAAAGTTCATGGCTGCCACCCACTACGCCTACCTCCAGATGAAGATGCCGGGCCCTAGTGGTCCCATCACAGTCTTTGGCGATTTCAAGGTCGCCCTCGCCTGCGCGGAGTTGTGCGCCGACAACCTAGCGGTGGCCACGGGGCAGCAGGCCCCAGAGGCCTCCGCGTCCCGCGCCTCCAAGAAGCGCCTCGCCTCGGCTGACGAGGTACCCGTCAAGGAAAATCCCTCTTGGCAATGATCCGTCCAAGACCGCCAAAATTGGCGGGACCTTGGACGCCGCATAGGAAAGCACGCTCGTCTCCTTCCTGTGGGCAAACTCCGACGTCTTCGCATGGAAGCCGTCGGACATGCCCAGGGTCCCCAGGGAGGTAATCGAGCACCGCCTCGCTGTGCGGCCGGACGCGCGGCTCGTTCGGCAGAAAGTGCGGTGTCAAGCCCTGGAGCGGCAAGCCTTTATCCGAGAGGAGGTGGCACAGCTCTTGGAGACTGGCTTCATCCGCGAGGTGATCCATCCGGAGTGGCTGGCAAACCCGGTGGTTGTCCTGAAGGCCAACGGCAAACTCCGGATGTGCGTCGACTACACGGACCTCAATAAGGCATGCCCCAGAGATCCTTTCCCTTTGCCACGCATAGATCAGATAGTCGACTCCACTGCGGGGTGTGACCTTTTGTGTTTTCTAGATGCCTACTCTGGGTATCACCAGATCCGCATGGCTAGGGAAGATGGGGAAAAAACTGCTTTCATCACCCCTGTGGGCACCTTTTGTTATACAACTATGCCTTTTGGTTTAAAAAATGCAGGCCCTACTTTTCAACGTATGACTCATATTACTTTGAGTAATCAGATAGGGCACAATGTAGAAGCATATGTTGATGACCTGGTGGTAAAGACGCGCCACCAGGATACGTTGTTGCATGATTTGGCCGAGACTTTTGATAGTCTTAGGTCCACGCGCATGAAACTGAACCCGACAAGTGTGTGTTCAGTGTGCCGGCGGGCAAACTCCATGGTTTTCTAGTCTCCTTCCGAGGCATAGAAGCTAATCCCGAGAAAATACGTGCGATAGAGAGGATGCGCCTCCCAGCAAGCTCAAGGATGTGCAATGCGTCACGGGATGCATGGCCGCCCTAAGTCAATTCATATCGAGGCTGGGAGAGAGGGCGCTGCCCCTATTCAAGCTCCTCAAGCGCCCCGGGCCGTTTGTATGGACGGAGGAAGCAGAGCAAGCTCTCAATCAGCTGAAAGCTTACCTCACCTCCCCCCCCATCCTAGTAGCCCCAGGACCAGAGGAGCCGTTGCTGCTCTACTTGGCTGCCCTAGTAGTCGAACGCAACGAGAGTAGGCCAGGGGCCCCCTCAACTGTTGATGGCCCCTCGTCCCCCCAAGGTCCGATGCCCGAAGCCCCCAGCCCCTCGGAGGGTCCCGAGGCCCCCGTGGGAAGAGGAGAGGCTCTGGCAGGCGCCCCCGAGGCCTACAATCGCGACATGGTCCGAGATCCCCCTAGGGCTCCCGAGCGCGAGTGCCCCGGACCAGTTTCCCCTGACACCACGGACCGGCCCCACCGAAAGGTGCAGCGGCCCGTCTACTTTGTCAGTGAGGCGCTCCGAGACGCGAAAACCCGATATCCACAGGCACAGAAGATGCTTTATGCAGTCTTGTTGGCCTCTAGAAAATTGCGCCATTACTTCCAAGCGCATCGGGTTTCCATCATAACGTCGTACCCTCTAGGCCAGATATTACATAACCGAGAGGGCACCGGTCGGGTAGTGAAGTGGGCCATCGAGCTTGCTGAATTCGACCTGCACTTCGAACCGCGACACACGATCAAAAGCCAGGTCCTGGTTGACTTCATCGCAGAATGGACGCCGGTGGATGACCCTCTCCCATCCGATCTCCCCTCCATCCCCGGAGACGGTAAAGACCCGAGCGCCGACATTCACGCCGGGCACTGGGTTATGCACTTCGATGGCTCCCTCAACCTTCATGGTGCGGGGGCTAGAGTCATACTAACTTCACCAACCGGGGATATCCTCAAGTACGTCGTTCGGCTCGATTTTCGAGCCACGAACAATATGGCGGAATATGAAGGACTCCTTGCAGGGTTGAGGGCGGCGGCCGGAATGGGCATCCGCCGCCTCCTAGTCTTAGGCGATTCCCAGTTGGTCGTGAATCAGGTCTCCAAGGAATACCAGTGCACCGACCCGTAAATGGAGGCGTACGTACGTGAGGTGCGGCGTATGGAGCGCCACTTCGACGGACTCGAGCTCCGGCACGTGCCCCGACGCGACAACGCAACCGCTGATGAGTTGTCGCGTATTGCGTCGGCGCGAGCCCCACTCCCCCCGGGGACCTTCGAGGAAAGGCTCGCGTACCCGTCGACACATTTGGGCCCCCCAAAGGACCCCGGCGCCACAATCTCCGCCCCGAGCCCCGATAACCCGCGGGCCACGGGGCCCGAGGGAGTCGACCCCGACCCCCTCGTTACGTCGCCTGGATGGCTGACATCCGGGCGTACCTCGACAATAATACTCTTCCCGAGGATCGCGCAGAAGCTGAGAAACTTGCACGCATCTCTAAGCGGTACGTGCTCGTAGAAATCACCAAGTGGCCTGAGGCTTACCCGGTCGCCATCGACAAATTCACCAAGTGGCCCGAGGCTTACCCGGTCGTCAAAATCGACAAGCATTCCGCCCTCAAGTTCATCAGGGGCATCACGTCCCGGTTCGGGGTGCCCAACCGTATCATTACGGATAATGGCACCCAGTTCATCAGTGAACTGTTTGGCGACTATTGCGACGACATAGGTATCAAGTTATGCTTCGCCTCGCCCGCCCACCCCAAGAGTAACGGCCAAGTCGAGCGAGCCAACGCAGAAATCCTCAAGGGCCTCAAGACTAAGACGTACAACGTCCTGAAGAAGCACGGAGATTCGTGGCTTGAAGAATTGCCCGCCGTGCTCTGGGCAAACCGGACCACTCCAAGTCGCGCCACAGGAGAAACCCCCTTTTTCCTGGTGTATGGCGCCGAGGCGGTCCTGCCATCGGAGCTTTCCCTGGGTTCGCCTCGTGTCGCGATGTACAATGAGGCCACTCAGGATGTCCTCCGCCGCGACGATCTTGACTACTTGGAAGAAAGCAGGAGGCACGTGGCCCTACGGGCGGCGCGTTATCAGCAAAGCCTGCGGCGCTATCACCAGCGCCACATCCGAGCCCGATCACTACAAGTTGGTGACCTCGTCCTACGCCGCGTGCAGTCGCGCTTGGGGCTGAGCAAGCTCTCACCAATGTGGGAAGGGCCATACAAAGTGATTGGGTTTCCCTGGCCAGGCTCTGTTCGGTTAGCCACGGACGACGACACGGAGCTGCCTAATCCATGGAATATCGAACACCTCCGCCGCTTCTATCCATAGCATCGCATTTCTTGTTTGCTTTCCGGGAGCTCGGGCCAAGCCCCGCACAACCCTTCGACTTGCGCGGACTTGGCCGGGGGCTACCACTATGCAGGACTTTGTATCTTTTTCCCTTTCCAAACAATAAATTCGGTGGACGCTGCTACGCACCCCTTTTTTCTGCCCTTTCCTCTGGCTCGTCCTGGTTTAAAGGATAATTCGCGCTTGCTCCTAACCCTAAGTGGTGTTGGGCGACCTGAAAACCGCCGAAAGGGAGCCCGAGCACGGGCAGCACCCCGGGCTGCGGCGAACCCCGGGAGCTCGGAAGGGCCTACACATGGCCGTCCCCGACCCCCGGTCGTCGTAGCCTCGGTCTGGCCAGACCCGCCGGGCGGCTCCCTCGGGGCGGTAGCCTCGCCCCTTACCATTTAGGTTCCACGGGCTGAGTGCGAGTTTACCTTTTCGCAAGGACGAGCCCGAGGGGGGGGGGGGGAAGGGGTAAAAACAGCTATTTAATCATAGGGAATTTAATTGAATATTTTTGCTCTGGTTTTTCTTCTTTCTGTGCCGCAGGCATTTAATGGAGAAAGCGAAAGGGTAGAAAGTGCGAAGAAGAAACTTTATTTACAGGTAAGAAGACACGATGGCCTAAAGATAAGAGGTGTCCGATGCAGGCACATAACAAAAGGAAGTTAAAAGCGGGGATAATCACGGAGTGCCCAAGCTCCCGAGGCCGGCGCCGCTGACCACGTCGTCCCAATCCTCGCCACCAACGTCGTCACCACCGTCTCCGCTCCCGCTCCCCTCGTCTTCGCTCCCGCTCTCCTCGTCCGAGGCAAGCCCGGAGGTGAACCGAGGGGCAGACCCCTCGAAGTTAGAAACGATCGCGTCGGCCGCCTCCCGGACTTGCTCCCGAGCCTCGGCCTCGGTTCCCGGGGGGAATTCCTCGAGCGCGCGCCATGGGGCGAAGTCGGGGTCGCGGGCTTGGTAGCTGGCGAGGACTAATTCCACCGCAGCCCGCGCCAACGAAGCCGACGACGACTTGATGGTCTCGCCAACCTCTTCCTCCAGCCTCTCCAGGTCAGCCGCCAGCCCATCTAGCCGGAGCGCGAGTGCCGGCTGAGTGGGCGGGAGCTTCCTGTCCTGGCGTACGGAGATGCCCACTCGGCGCCCTGCGCGCTCCAGCCGGGCGATGGCATCGGAGAGTTGCCCGGGCCCGATCTCGTTGGTAAGGCGAAGGGCCGCAATCTCCCTAGCTTGATCTTGCACCATGCGTCCTAGATCAGCAAGAGCGCTCTGAGCCACGGCAAGCTGGCTCGCCAACTCCGCGCCGCCGGGCTGGCCGCCCGCCGTCAGGACCTTCTCCCGGGCCTTCAGCTCAGAAGCCCTTGCCGCCAACACCGCGCGCTCGGCTCGAACACTCTCCAAATGCTGATCCTCGCGCCTGGCGACAGCCTCCTCGCGTTTCGCGAGTTGCTCTCCCAGCCGGCGCGCCGCCACCTCACGGCGGCTCACCTCGGCCTCACATTCGGCAAGCGTAGAGTCCCGTTCCCGGCACGCCTCTTCCCGGAGCCTTAGCTCCTCCGAGCGACGGGCCGCCAAAGCCTTCGCGGCAAGGGTGGTCCGGTCGCGCTCAGCTATGACCTCCTCGCGGAGACGAAGTGTCACACCCTGAAAAACTTAAAGTTATAGATTATTGTTTAAATGGAATTATTAGAAATGATTTTTAAAAGCCTAGAAGAAAAGATCTAATTGTAAATAATAAATTCCAATATAAAATTGGGCCAGATAAAATTTTATTAAATACTTTGCTTAATTCTATAATTCCTAGATTTTTTCTGGGATTTATTTGAGCTAAGGAAGTATTTTTAATAAATGGAATTGCATTTAATGAATAATTTAAATTGAAAAAGGTTTTAAAATTTTCTCTTTTGGCTTTGGGCCGAAAGTCGGCCCAAAACCCTTTCCTTCTCTCTCCCCGGCCCAGTCGGCCCAGTCCGACCGCAGCCGCCGCGCGCGCGCGCCCTCGGACGCTGACAGGTGGGGCCTGCCTGTCGGAGTCGTCGTCTTCCTCCGTCCGCCCGCGCCCGAAACCCTAGCGCCGCGCCGCCGCCGTCTCCTTCCAAATCCGGCTGCGCCTTTCCGTTTCCGGTGGAATCCGTTGAGGGGAAATGGTCTCCGTGATCTTCTCCACCTTTTCTCTTATGGAATCGTCGGCTAAATCGGTTTGGAAACCGCGGATTCGAGCTCGGATTGGATTCGGTTTCTCTCCTCCGAACCCTAACTTTCCATCGCTGTCGCCGGGTCGCCGTGGGCTTCGCCGCTGCCTTCCGACCCCTATAAAATGACCCCCGGTGTCTCCGCTACCCGTCGCCGCCTTCGCCTTCGCCTCTCGCCGTCCGTAGCGCCCTAGCGCCATGCAGCCGTGCGCCGCCGTCGTCGCCGCCGCTCCAGCCGTGCGCCGCCGTCGCTCCAGCCGTCGCCGTCGCTCGGGAAGGCCGTCGTTGTGGTCGTCATCGCGTCGCCGTCCTCGTCCGCCCCTTCGCCGTCGCCGTAGACCGCCGGAACATCGTCGCCGTCGTCAAGCCGAAGGTCGCCGCTGTCGTCGTCCGTTGCCTCTCCGCCATTCCTTTGGTCACCGGTGAGTTCGCCACGATGCCCGCATCGTTTTAGTGCCCTTCGTTCGCGCTGCCGTGCCGTCGTTCGCCGGCGAGCATGTCCGCCCGAGCCGCCGCCGGTGGTGACGTCATCGCCGACGTCATCGTTATTGTGTGAACCTGAGCCCCGCTGACGCAATAATTCCCTTTTCCTTTTCAAAAATAATTCATTATTGCGTCATAATTCAATTAAAATTCATATAAATGATTTAATTCGATTAAATCTTTAAAAATTCATAACTAATTCATCTTAGCTCGGATTTAGTTGGTTCAAGTCTCTAAATTTTTCGAAAATTGAGATCTACATGTTAAAAATATCCACATGTACTGTTCATGCTTGCTTATGTGCTATTTTGGTGTTTTTGCTCTTTTCTGTTTAGAATCCGACGTTTCCGGAGAGTCCGTTTTCGCAGGAGAAGATTTAGAAGAATTCCAAGGTCAGCAAGGCAAGTCACACAGATCCTAATCAATCCTTTGAGCATGTTGATCCCGTTTAAAGCATAATGATAGTTCACGATGGTCAATCATGATTGGTTAATTAATTAATTTGCCAACTAAAACCTGATAATGGTGGGTTGTGAGTACATGGTTTTGATGGTCGTGCTCATGACAATTAAGGACCGGTTCACGAGTTTCGGTTGTGAAACATTAACCGTGCCAACCACAAGCCAGCATGGGCAACGGCTTTATCTTTTGTATAGCATAGTTCATTGCGGAGCACCAGACTGAGAAGTGGCGGAGATAAGCCCACGGGGGTCGCTGGGGAGTCCATGCCTTGTTTATAAGGGGGTGATTATGATCCAGGAATGGTGCACTGTGGTGGATTGTGTTGTGCGAGGGGTAATGTCACAGCTCCTTTCCGAGGTACCGTGGTGGTATCAAGGCACGTGGTGACATGTTGTGGGGCTGTATCTTGTGGGTACAGTGGTACACCTCTGATCAGAGTAAAACTATTCGAATAGCCGTGCCCGCGGTTATGGGCGGGTCTAACAATGTCTTTCATGATTAGTCTCACCATTCACACCATAATAAAAGATGCTATAACTGGTAATAATTGTTTCTCTCCTAGTTTAGAATGGTATATTCCTGGTTTGGAGATTAGAACTGTGCCGCCGAGATTGGTTGTACAGAATGGTTGGGCCTATACAACAGGGTATGTTGTATAGTGTTGGATTAATACTGTTTAATTAATACTCTACTGTTTTATTAAATTCTGAAATATTCATTAAATGCTATTTATGCAAAGAAGCCTATATTATGCCATCCTTGGTTATCCTGTGCACTTGCATATTTGCTGCGTGGCTTGCTGAGTATGTCATATACTCACCTTGCAATTATTCATCAGAGGAGGAGTTCTACAGTGATGCTGATGGTGTTGAGGATTTGGCGTAGTCCTGGTCAAGCTGCCTGTGGAGTGGAGTCGTCTGCGCTGTTTATCTTTATTTTCCGCTGCTTAGATCTTTATTGTTTGAGAGGAACTATCTATCTCCGTAATGACATTTTATTCGCTTATTAATTAGAGTAATAATTGTACTCTATTATCAATTTGTTATTGTGTGCCTCGGCTGATTCCTGGACGAGGGTTTACGCACATGTAAGCGTTTGGAATTTTGGATAGAAATTCCGGGCGTGACAAGTTGGTATCAGAGCGACCTTGACCATAGGATATGCCAAACAGTTACCTATAGGAGCCCTCTAAAAATATTGGAAAATTAGAACTGTTCTCCTCCCGTTCTCTTTTAATTAAACCAAGCTAATGGCACATGCAGTTTGTACCCTCGTAAACTGTTCCTTTTAAAATTTACTCTTTGTTTTTCGGTGTTGTTAGTACTGTACATCTATTACTGTACTAATGGCCCATTTACTGGCAAAAGTTTTACAACATTGATTTATTTAATCTTGCTGCAATGTAATAAACTTAACATGTTGATTTTATAACTCTCTTTTAATTCTTTTCTTTTGAAACGTGTTATTCAAAAGTGCAAAACCAGTGATCCTGTTTTTAACCGTTTCAACTTATCTTGCAAGATTGGTTTATTTTATTCATTTACCTTTCATTTTGAATTTCTAATTTTATTCAAAGTAACCCGAAAACTTGTGCTATTAATTGGATAAATGTCTTAACTCCCTCCTTTCACTTGTCTTTAGATGCCGCGCTACAAGCCTGAATACTTATTTGGTACTGAAGGATTTGTCCAGGAGCTGCGTACGATGTCCTTTGCTATAGGATTTGGGACTGCCCCGTTGTATGTCCAGATTTCTCATGATCGTGATGAAGAGAAGTGCCGTGTCAAAGTCACCTTGAATAGTAATCATGAAGATATCCCATTAGTGATGTTCGAAGCTGGAGGGGGAAGCTATATGCATTCATGTCAGGAGGGGGCAAGAATCGCCATCGGAGAGCTCCGCGACCGCTACAGTAATCAGTTGGCCAATACGGAGTATCGCTACCATCCTCGGCAGCCCCAGGGGAGTGACCGTGGCAGCTACCTTGAACCTGCAGGGATCGAGAATGATGCTATTACAAGACATTTGGTCGAGATGCTATGGGCTATGGATGAGACCCGCGCTGAGATTGTGATAGCAGCTCATGATCGGGAAGACTGGAACCGTGTTAAGATTTGCAAGCTGGAGTACAAGGTGGAGCGTTTGGAGAAGGAGCTAGCCGCTCTGAAGGGAGAAGCACCACCACGAAAAGCCCGAGTTCGTCTTACTGCAAGAAAGAGAGCTCTTTTTGTCCCTCGCTACCAGTTGGCGCCAAAGGTTCGTGTGGTGGAAAAAGAAGTTACCCCAGCGAATCCCCAGGTCATCAACATAAGTGATGATGAAGAGGAAGAATCGAAGCGCACCCATTCAAAGGTCGAGTGGGGAGCAACTCAAGATGATGATGAAGACGAGCCGAACGAGCCCTCAATCAACTCCGATGCTCGGAAGACCTAGAACGCCTTGTTAAGCCGTTGGCTTAGATCGTTGTGTTAGCTTGCTTGTTTAAGTTTGGTTGTGTGTGTGGGTCTCGCATGTGGTTTACATCAGTGGTGAGATGTAAGTGCATGCGTTTGTTTGCTTTCGAGTGTTAGGTAGTGGTGAGTTTAGTGGTGTGAGAGTCTTCAAATCTATGTAATAATGAAACTCAGTTAAGATCAATAAAAGTTAAGTTAAAAAAATTAATTCTCTGTCCTAAATAGTTTTCCCCGGTTTCTCTTCTTGTGCTCCTGTCCATGCTAGATGGTGCTCACTCGCAGCGTTGGAAATGGCCCCAACAGCAGCAACAGCAACAACAGCAATAACAACAATGGAGAGAATCCCACGCTTGCCCAAGTTTTGGCTCAATAGACACAGCTTATGCATATGATGATGCAGCAACTCCAGAACCAGCAGAACCAAGGGAATAACCATGCACCTCCCCAGAACAAGTTAGCAGAATTTCTTCGCGTGAGGCCACCTACATTTTCTAGCACTACTAATCCGGTAGAGGCTGGTGATTGGCTGCATGCCATAGAGAAGAAGTTGGACCTGCTTCAGTGCACTGATCAGGAGAAGGTTTCTTTTGCTTCACATCAGCTGCACGGCCCTGCTTCTGAGTAGTGGGATCACTTCTGTCTCAACAGGACTACGGCGGAACCTATCACTTGGCTTGAATTCACTGCTGCTTTTCGCAAGACGCACATACCATCGGGAGTGGTGTCTCTTAAGAAGAGGGAGTTCAGAGCACTCACTCAGGGATCTCGCTCTGTTACTGAATATTTGCATGAGTTTAATCGCCTAGCTCGTTATGCTCTGGAAGAAGTACGCACTGATGAAGAGCGTCAAGAGAAGTTCCTGGAGGGACTAAATGACGAGCTTTCATACCCATTAATGACTGGAGATTATCATGATTTCCAGAAATTGGTGGATAAGGCTATTCGCCAGGAGGATAAGTACAACCGCATGGAGCAGAAGAAGCGCAGGATTGCTCACTTCAAAGCTCAGCAAGGGAATAGTCAGAGGTCACGTCTTGCTTTGGGATCTCAGTCAATGCCACAGGGAGGTTCTTCGTCTGTTGTTCGTCCGCAGCGTCAGTTTTTCAACAACAATGCTGGCAACAACAATCGCAACCAAGCTTCACGTCCTGTGACCGCTTCGACACAGCATCAGCCTGTCTAGAGGGAACAAGGAAACAAGCCCGGGGTATGTTTCAACTGTTTCAACTATTGCATTTATTTTCGAATGTCATTGGGTGGAATTAGCCTATTGTTTGTTATAGCCCTTTTGTTCTTGATTACGTTATTCCTTGATACCTTGGGTTATTTTAACTTGACTAGTTGAGCTTTATATTGGTTCGACTAGATATTAGGTGTAATTGCTTAGCCATGCTTAGAAACTTTAGCACACTAATGGGATAACTTATGATTCACTATTATTTAATGATGGCATAATGATAGTTCACGATGGTCAATCGTGATTGGTTAATTAATTAATTTGCCAACTAAAACCTGATAATGGTGGGTTGTGAGTACATGGTTTTGATGGTCGTGCTCATGACAATTAAGGACCGGTTCACGAGTTTCGGTTGTGAAACATTAACCGTGCCAACCACAAGCCAGCGTGGGCAACGGCTTTATTGTCACACCCTAAAAATCTCAATTATATAAGATATTGTGTAAATGGAATTTTAGAAATGATTTTTAAAAGCCTAGAAGAAAAGATTTAATTGTAAATAATAAAATCCAATATAAAATTGGGCCAGATAAAATTTTATTAAATACTTTGCTTAATTCTATAATTCCTAGATTTTTCTGGGATTTATTTGAGCTAAGGAAGTATTTTTAATAAATGAAAGAGCATTTCATGAATTATTTAAATTGAAAAAGGTTTTAAAATTCTTCTTTTGGGCTTTGGGCCGAAAGTCGGCCCAAAACCTCTCTTCTCTCTCTCCTCGGCCCAGGCCAGCCCAAGCCGGCCCAGCAGCCGAGCCGCGCGCACGCGAGCCGCTCTCCTCTCTCTCCCGCTCGCTGACAGGTGGGGCCCACCTGTCAGGCCCGTCGTCTTCCTCGGGCCAGAACCCTAGCCGAGCGCCGCCGCCGCCGCCCTTTCCAATTCGGCCGCCCCTTTCCCGATTCGGTGAAATTGATTGGGGGGAAACCTTCGCCGTGATCTCCTCTACCTTTTTCTCTTTGGAAGCATCGGCCGAATCGCTTTGGAAAGTCGGGGATTCGAGCTCGATTCGGAGCCGGCCGAACCCTAACCTTCCATCGCCGTCGCCGGGCCGCCGTGGGCTTCGCCGCTGCCTCCCGACCCCTTTAAAAGGTTCCCCGCGCTCTCCTCTACCCTCCGCCGCCCTCGCCTTCGCCTCTCGTCGCCTGAGCCGCCCTAGCGCCGTGCACCCGTGCGCCGCCGTTGCCGCCACTGCTCCAGCCTAGCGCCGCCGTCGCTTCGGTCATCGCCGTCGCTCGGGGAGCTCGCCAACGTGGTCGCCGTCGCGTCGCCGTCCTCGTCCGACCCTTCGCCGTTGCTGTGGACCGCCGGAACAGCGCCGTCATCGTCGACCCGAACCTCTCCGCCGCTTCATCCTCGTCGCCGGCGTCATCCGTTGCTCCTCCGCCGCCAGTTCGGTCGCCGGTGAGTTCGCCGTGCTCTCCGCATCACGTTGGTGCCATCCGTTCGCGCTGCCGCGTTGTCGTTCGCCGGCAAGCATGCGGGTCCGAGCCGCCGTCGCCGCCGTCGGTCGGGGATGACGTCATCGCTGACGTCATCATGTTCGTGTCCCCGTGAGCCGCTGTGGACCGATGGATCTCGACCGTCCGTTCGGGTCGGATCAATCTCGGCCGTCCATTCCCGTAGACCGTTGCCGTGGACCCAGTCCACCGTAGACCCGAGCCCGCTGACGCAATAAAGCCCCTTTTTCTTTTCAAAAATAATTCATTATTGCGTCATAATCAGAGGCCACGTCTTGTTTTGGGATCTCAGTCAATGCCTCAGGGAGGTTCTTCGTCTGTTGTTCGTCCGCAGCGTCAGTTCTTCAACAACAATGCTGGCAACAACAACCGCAACCAAGTTCCACGTCCGATGACAGCTCCGACACCGCATCAGCCTGTCAGGAGGGAACAAGGAAACAAGCCCGGAGTATGTTTCAACTGTGGTGACCCAGGCCATTATTCTTACAAGTGTCCGAAGCCCCGACGCGTGAAGGTTGCCCCTGCACAGAACAACTCCACCGCACCAGCGGCGAAGGCTCGTGTCAACCATGTTGCTGCTGCAGAAGCTCAAGATGCTCCAGATGTGATTTTGGGTACGTTCCCTGTTAATTCAGTCCCTGCAACAGTACTTTTCGACTCTGGTGCTACGCATTCATTTTTATCTATGAGTTTTGCGGGAAATCATGGGATGGAAGTAGAAGATCTTAGACGTCCTTTGATGGTTAGTACCCTGAGTAATCAAGCACTCTCGGTGCAACGCAGTCCCTCTGTCAGAATAGAGATTCAAGGAGTGCCATTTCTGGCCAATCTTATTCTGTTAGAATCCAAAGACCTTGATGTCATCCTAGGGATGGACTGGTTAGCCAGATATAAAGGTGTGATAGACTGTGCTAATAGGAAAGTAACTCTCACCAGTACTGATGGCCAAGTTGTGACTGTTCACGCATTGCCTTCAGAGCCCTTAAGGTCAAGTCTGAACCAAATAACTTTGGAAGAGGTTCCTATAGTACGAGAATACCCAGATGTGTTCCCGGATGATTTACCTGGTATGCCGCCTAAAAGAGATATAGAGTTCAGAATAGATTTGGTACCTGGTACAGCTCCAATCCATAAGAGACCTTATAGAATGGCAGCCAATGAGTTAGCAGAAGTCAAGAGGCAAGTAGATGATTTGCTTCAGAAAGGATACATTAGACCAAGTTCGTCTCCATGGGGTGCTCTAGTTATTTTTGTTGAAAAAAAAGATCATACCCAGAGGATGTGTGTGGACTATCGTGCCTTAAATGATGTGACTATCAAGAATAAGTATCCGCTACCCAGAATTGATGATTTGGTTGATCAGCTTAAGGGTGCCACTGTTTTCTCCAAGATCGATCTTCGATCAGGATATCACCAGTTAAGGATTAAAGAGGAAGACATACCTAAGACAGCTTTCACTACTCGGTATGGACTGTTTGAGTGTACGGTTATGTCTTTCGGACTTACCAATGCCCCCGCTTTCTTCATGAACTTGATGAATAAGGTGTTTATGGAATACTTAGATAAGTTCGTGGCCGTCTTTATTGATGACATCCTTATCTACTCTCGAACTAAAGAAGAGCATGAAGAACATCTTCGCCTTGCATTAGAGAAACTACGAGAACATCAGTTGTATGCTAAGTTTAGCAAGTGTGAATTCTGGTTGTCTGAAGTGAAGTTCCTTGGTCACGTCATCTCAGCCGGAGGAGTTGCCGTTGATCCTAGTAATGTGGAATCAGTAACCAGCTGGAAACAACCCAAGACAGTTTCAGAGATTCGTAGTTTCCTGGGTCTTGCAGGGTATTACCGGAGATTTATAGAAAATTTCTCCAAGATTGCTAAGCCCATGACACGACTGCTTCAGAAAGATGTGAAGTACAAGTGGTCAGACGAATGTGAGCAGAGTTTCCAAGAATTGAAGAGTCGTTTAATATCAGCGCCCATTTTGATTTTGCCTGATCCGAAGAAGGGTTTCCAAGTGTATTGCGATGCATCTAAGCTTGGGTTAGGATGTGTTCTGATGCAAGATGGGAAGGTGGTTGCCTATGCATCTCTTCAGTTACGTCCACATGAGAAGAACTACCCTACTCATGATCTCGAGTTAGCTTCAGTAGTTCATGCATTGAAGATTTGGCGTCACTATTTTTTCGGAACTCGTACAGAGGTGTACACCGATCACAAGAGTTTAAAGTACATCTTTACTCAACCAGATCTGAATATGAGACAACGGAGATGGTTGGAATTAATCAAGGATTCTGACTTGGGGATTCATTATCACCCGGGAAAGGCTAATGTTGTAGCAGATGCTCTTAGCAGGAAAGGCTATTGCAATGCTACGGAAGGACGACAGTTGCCATTGGAGTTATGTAAGGAATTTGAAAGATTAAATTTGGGAATTGTCTCTAGAGGTTTTGTTGCAACCTTAGAAGCCAAGTCTACTCTCATTGATCAAGTTAGAGAAGCCCAGGTTAATGACCCTGATATTCATGAGATCAAGAAGAATATGAGGAGAGGAAAAGCTATCGGTTTCTTGGAAGATGAGTAAGGGACCGTATGGTTGGGCGAAAGAATTTGTGTTCCAGAGAATAAAGAGTTGAAAGATACAATTCTGAAAGAAGCTCATGGTACTCTGTACTCCATTCACCCTGGTAGTACCAAGATGTATCAAGATCTCAAAGAAAGATTTTGGTGGACAAGTATGAAGCGTGAGATAGCAGAGTTTGTAGTTATGTGTGATGTTTGTCAGCGAGTTAAGGCAGAACATCAGAAGCCAGCAGGTTTGTTGCAACCTTTGAAGATACCAGAATGGAAGTGGGAAGAAATCGGTATGGATTTTATCACGGGTTTACCCAGAACGTCATCAGGCCACGACTCTATTTGGGTGATAGTCGATAGACTTACCAAAGTGGCTCATTTCATTCCAGTGAAGACAACATATTCCGGAAGTCGTTTGGCGGAATTGTATATGGCTAGGATTGTGAGTTTGCATGGCGTCCCTAAGAAAATAGTATCTGACCGAGGTAGTCAGTTTACTTCAAAGTTTTGGAAGAAACTTCAGGAAGAGATGGGTTCTAAGCTGAACTTCAGTACTGCTTATCATCCGCAAACAGACGGACAAACCGAAAGGGTGAATCAGATTTTGGAAGATATGTTAAGAGCTTGTGCTCTAGACTTCGGTGGAAGTTGGGATAAGAATTTGCCTTACGCAGAATTTTCGTACAACAACAGTTATCAAGCTAGTCTTCAGATGGCTCCTTACGAAGCACTGTATGGTCGTAAGTGTCGTACTCCGCTTTTGTGGGATCAAACGGGGGAACGTCAGGTGTTCGGAACTGATATCCTAAGGGAAGCAGAAGAAAAGGTAAAGGTTATTCAAGAAAGATTGCGTGTAGCTCAGTCTCGTCATAAGAGTTATGCAGACAATCGCCGCAGAGACTTGAGTTTTGAAGAAGGAGATCATGTGTACCTTCGTGTCACTCCTCTCCGAGGGGTTCATCGTTTTCAGACCAAAGGAAAATTGGCTCCGCGTTTTGTGGGACCTTATAAGATTATCAGTCGAAGAGGTGAGGTTGCTTATCAGTTGGAATTACCTCAATCGTTGACAGGAGTTCATGATGTGTTCCATGTGTCACAGTTGAAGAAGTGTTTAAGGGTACCTACTGAGGAAGCTAATCTTGAACAGATAGAAATTCAAGAGGATCTGACATATGTTGAGAAACCAATCCGTATTTTGGAGACAAACGAGAGAAGGACCAGGAATCGAGTTATCCGTTTCTGTAAGGTTCAGTGGAGTAATCACTCAGAAGAAGAAGCTACTTGGGAACGAGAAGATGAATCGAAGTCCGCTCATTCGCATCTTTTCGCCAGTTCTTCCGAATCTCGAGGTCGAGATTCTGTTTAAGGGGGGTAGGTTTTTCACACCCTAAAAATCTCAATTATATAAATTATTGTGTAAATGGAATTTTAGAAATGATTTTTAAAAGCCTAGAAGAAAAGATTTAATTGTAAATAATAAATTCCAATATAAAATTGGGCCAGATAAAATTTTATTAAATACTTTGCTTAATTCTATAATTCCTAGATTTTTCTGGGATTTATTTGAGCTAAGGAAGTATTTTTAATAAATGAAAGAGCATTTCATGAATTATTTAAATTGAAAAAGGTTTTAAAATTCTTCTTTTGGGCTTTGGGCCGAAAGTCGGCCCAAAACCTCTCTTCTCTCTCTCCTCGGCCCAGGCCAGCCCAAGCCGGCCCAGCAGCCGAGCCGCGCGCACGCGAGCCGCTCTCCTCTCTCTCCCGCTCGCTGACAGGTGGGGCCCACCTGTCAGGCCCGTCGTCTTCCTCGGGCCGGAACCCTAGCCGAGCGCCGCCGCCGCCGCCCTTTCCAATTCGGCCGCCCCTTTCCCGATTCGGTGAAATTGATTGGGGGGAAACCTTCGCCGTGATCTCCTCTACCTTTTTCTCTTTGGAAGCATCGGCCGAATCGCTTTGGAAAGTCGGGGATTCGAGCTCGATTCGGAGCCGGCCGAACCCTAACCTTCCATCGCCGTCGCCGGGCCGCCGTGGGCTTCGCCGCTGCCTCCCGACCCCTTTAAAAGGTTCCCCGCGCTCTCCTCTACCCTCCGCCGCCCTCGCCTTCGCCTCTCGTCGCCCGAGCCGCCCTAGCGCCGTGCACCCGTGCACCGCCGTTGCCGCCGCTGCTCCAGCCTAGCGCCGCCGTCGCTTCGGTCATCGCCTTCGCTCGGGGAGCTCGCCAACGTGGTCACCGTCGCGTCGCCGTCCTCGTCCGACCTTTCGCCGTTGCTGTGGACCGCCGGAACACCGCCGTCATCGTCGACCCGAACCTCTCCGCCACTTCATCCTCGTCGCCGGCGTCATCCGTTGCTCCTCCACCGCTAGTTCGGTCGCCGGTGAGTTCGCCGTGCTCTCCGCATCACATTGGTGCCATCCGTTCGCGCTGCCGCGTTGTCGTTCGCCGGCAAGCATGCGGGTCCGAGCCGCCGTCGCCGCCGTCGGTCGGGGATGACGTCATCGCTGACGTCATCATGTTCGTGTCCCCGTGAGCCGCTGTGGACCGATGGATCTCGACCGTCCGTTCGGGTCGGATCAATCTCGGCCGTCCATTCCCGTAGACCGTTGCCGTGGACCCAGTCCACCGTAGACCCGAGCCCGCTGACGCAATAAAGCCCCTTTTTCTTTTCAAAAATAATTCATTATTGCGTCATAATTCAATTAAAATTTATATAAATGATTTAATCTGATTAAATCTTTAAAAATTCATAACTAATTCATCTTAGCTCGGATTTAGTTGGTTCAAGTCTCTAAATTTTTCTAAAATTGAGATCTACATGTTAAAAATATCCACATGTACTGTTCATGCTTGCTTATGTGCTGTTTTGGTGTTTTTGCTCTTTTCTGTTTAGAATCCGACGTTTCCGGAGAGTCCGCTTTTGCAGGAGAAGATTTAGAAGAGTTCCAAGGCCAGCAAGGCAAGTCACACAGATCCTAATCAATCCTTTGAGCACGTTGATCCTGTTTAAAGCTATTGTTTCTATTCAACTATTGCATTTATTTTTGAATGTCATTGGGTGGAATTAGCCTATTGTTTGTTATAGCCCTTTTGTTCTTGATTATCTTATTCCTTGATACCTTGGGTTATTATAACTTGACTAGTTGAGCATTATATTGGTTCGACTAGATGATTAGATGTAATTGCTTAGCCATGCTTAGAAACTTTAGCACACTAATGGGATAACTTATGATTCACTATCACTTAATGATGGCTTAATGCTAGTTCACGATGGTCAATCGTGATTGGTTGATTAATTAATTTGACAACTAAAACCTGATAATGGTGGGTTGTGAGTACATGGTTTTGATGGTCGTGCTCATGACAATTAAGGACCGGTTCACGAACTTCGGTTGTGAAACATTAACCGTGCCAACCACAAGCCAGCGTGGGCAACGGCTTTATCTTTTACATAGCATAGTTCATTGCGGAGCACCAAACTGAGAAGTGGCGGAGATAAGCCCACGGGGGTCGCTGGGGAGTCCATGCCTTGTTTATAAGGGGGTGACTATGATCCGGGAATGGTGCACTGTAGTGAATTGTATTGTGTGAGGGGTAATGTCACAGCTCCTTTCCGAGGTACCGTGGTGGTACTGAGGCACATGGTGACATGATGTGGGGCTGTGTCTTGTGGGTACAGTGGTACACCTCTGATCAGAGTAAAACTATTCGAATAGCCGTGCCCGCGGTTATGGGCGGGTCTAACAATGTCTTTCGTGATTAGCCTCACCCTTCCCACTTTAATGAAAGATGCTATAACTGGTTATATTTGATTAGCTCCTGGTTTGGAATGGTATATTCCTGGTTTGGAGATTAGAACTGTGCAGCCGAGGTTGGTTGTTCAGAATGGTTGGACCTATACAACAGGGTATGTTGTATGGTGTTGGATTAATACTGTTTAATTAATTTTCTACTGTTTTATTAAATTCTGAAATATTTATTAAATGCTGTTTATGCAAAGAAGCCTATATTATGCCATCCTTGGTTATCCTGTGCACTTGCATATTTGCTGCGTGGCTTGCTGAGTATGTCATATACTCACCTTGCAATCATTTATCAGAGAAGGAGTTCTACAGTGAAGCTGATGGTGGTGAGGATTTGGCGTAGTCCTTGTCAAGCTGCCTGTGGAGTGGAGTCGTCTGCGCTGTTTATTTTTATTTTCCGCTGCTTAGATCTTTATTGTTTTGAGAGGAACTATCCACCTCTGTAATGACATTTTATTCGCCCATTAATTAGAGTAATAATTGTACTCTACTATCAATTTGTTATTGTGTGCCTCGGCTGATGCCTGGACGAGGGTTTACACACATATAAGCGTTTGGAATTTTGGATAGAAATTCCGGGCGTGACTTTTATCTTTTGTATAGCATAGTTCATTGCGGAGCACCAGACTGAGAAGTGGCGGAGATAAGCCCACGGGGGTCGCTGGGGAGTCCATGCCTTGTTTATAAGGGGGTGATTATGATCCAGGAATGGTGCACTGTGGTGGATTGTGTTGTGCGAGGGGTAATGTCACAGCTCCTTTCCGAGGTACCGTGGTGGTATCAAGGCACGTGGTGACATGTTGTGGGGTTGTGTCTTGTGGGTACAGTGGTACACCTCTGATCAGAGTAAAACTATTCGAATAGCCGTGCCCGCGGTTATGGGCGGGTCTAACAATGTCTTTCGTGATTAGTCTCACCATTCACACCATAATGAAAGATGCTATAACTGGTAATAATTGTTTCTCTCCTGGTTTGGAATGGTATATTCCTGCTTTGGAGATTAGAACTGTGCAGCCGGGATTGGTTGTACAGAATGGTTGGGCCTATACAACAGGGTATGTTGTATAGTGTTGGATTAATACTGTTTAATTAATACTCTACTGTTTTATTAAATTCTGAAATATTCATTAAATGCTATTTATGCAAAGAAGCCTATATTATGCCATCCTTGGTTATCCTGTGCACTTGCATATTTGCTGCGTGGCTTGCTGAGTATGTCATATACCCACCTTGCAATCATTCATCAGAGGAGGAGTTCTACAGTGATGCTGATGGTGTTGAGGATTTGGCGTAGTCCTGGTCAAGCTGCCTGTGGAGTGGAGTCGTCTGCGCTGTTTATCTTTATTTTCCGCTGCTTAGATCTTTATTGTTTGAGAGGAACTATCTATCTCTGTAATGACATTTTATTCGCTTATTAATTAGAGTAATAATTGTACTCTATTATCAATTTGTTATTGTGTGCCTCGGCTGATTCCTGGACGAGGGTTTACGCACATGTAAGCGTTTGGAATTTTGGATAGAAATTCCGGGCGTGACACGAAGGGAGGTCTCCGCCTCCACCGCCGCCCTCTCGTGGGTGGCCAAGGTGGACTCCCGCTGGTCTAGCATACGCACTCGCTCCTCTAGCGCCCAAGCCAGCCCCTCCAGCTCCCGGGCTTGCTGCGCCTGCTCCCGACTGCGCGTGTCCTGCTCGCGCTGTTTCGAGTCGAGAACCTCGATTCGCTGACGAATCATGGCCTCAAACTCTTGCGCAGAACGGGTGCGCTTGTCCAAGACCTTGCGTTTGGCCTCGAGCGCCACCGTCCGAACCCGCAGCGAGGCGTCGACCTCCGATGCCCGCCGCTCCTGGGCGGCAGCCGCCTCAAGGACACCGCGGGCGTTTTCGGCCCTCTTCGCTAGGTCCTCGGCATGGGCCTCGTACTGTAGGCGGATGTCATCCAGCGCCTCATCTAGGACCCTTGAGGCGATCAGTGCCGCCTGCCGCTCTTCCTCCGTCTCCCGCATGACAGAGTCCAGTGCTTCCTCGCACGCCTGGATCTCTGCCAATTGGGCTTGGCGCATCTTGCACCCCACTTCCACCATGACATCCACGGCGCGGCGCCCCTCGTCAACCCGCGCGCGGTCCGTCGCAAGTTGCGCCCACTCCGCCTCCAAGGCCGCCCGCTCCTCCGCCAGGGCTTGAACCTGAGTGTTGAGCCCCTCCCGGACAGTGGAGTCGGCAGTGGCGAGTACCTACAGGAGTGGTTCTATGCTTGCCGGGGTCGGAGAAGAGAAGGTTGCGGTCCACCCTCGGGACGACGGGGTGCTACTGGATCCACCGCGGGACTGGGGGCTGCTCTCAACCCCCCTCCCGCTTGGCCAGCCCCGAGGGCGCCCCAAACGCAAGGGGGAGCGACTGTCTCTCTCACCTCCTGTTTCGGGCCCTCGGGCAGACTCGGCCTCGGCCTCGGGCTCGGGCCCGCCCCGAGCTTCGGCCTCGGCCTCGGGCCCGGGGCTGCCTCCAGCCTCGGCTCCCGGGCCGCGACCCCCCTCGGCCCCTTCTCCAGGAAGGCGCTCTGCATGGGTCTGTCCCTCGGAGCTGCCCCTGGGGGGGACACCGCCACCGCCATCGCCTGCGGCAGGTCGTGCTCCGGCTGGGGTGGACCCGGAGCCAGACCCGGCGTGCGGCATTTGGGCCCCGCTGGAAGGCCGCGAAAGCCCCGCGGCGCCGGATCGGCCGAGCCCGGGCCGCTCCGGTCACTCGGACTTCGACCCCTGCAAGGGGTTGGACGCCGACACCACCTGGGAAGGAATCTCGCTGCAGAAGATCCCTGATCGCGTTAACAAAGGAAAAGAAGAAGAAGCAACAAGGGGCCGAGATGAGTAAAGAGCACCGAGACGGATGCCGGCAATCGTACCTGGGGGGGGAGGGGGGCGGTTGAAGGTCCACTTCGGGGGCTCGATAAAGCTCCCCCGGCACGGCTCGATCTGGCCTATCTTTCAGAGCCGCTTCTTCTTCCGCCCAACTTCGGGTGCGACAGGGCGCTTGCGCCCCGCCGATGGTCGGTCCGCCGTGCGTTCGGCACCCCCTCCGCGCGGGGGAGAGGGCGGTCGGGATTCGGTCGTTTTTCGCTTCCCTCTCGGGTTGCTGGCCGAATCTCCCCCCGGCCCGCGGCTCGGGCCGGGTGCCCTGGAGCTGCCACCCCCGCCGGGGCCGCTGGCCCGACTCCCGCCTGCGGTTGCGCCGCTGCAGCCCGCACCAACGGCACCCCCACCTGCGCTGCTCCGACGGGACCGATCCCCGCCGGCGCCGACGGCCGACATTACCGCCAGGATTCTCTCCCGGTCGCGGCCGCTGCAGAGGGGAAGGATTCCGTCTGGAATCAATGTTTGCTCGGCGGAGTCCAGACCCAGCACCCACCGAATCACCGTCTTCGCGTCCTCCTCGCCCCAGTCCCAACGCTCGCCCACATGAGTGCGCATGGGATCGTTGGGTCCAGTATACTTCCACGCCTCGCGGGACCGCTCTTGGAGAGGTGCGATGCGGCGGCGGAAGTAATCACCAAATACCATCGCCCCGTAAGGCCCTGGCTTCGCAGGCCTCTGAGGCGGTCCCGCACGGTGTCGTACTCCTCGCCCAGTTCTGAAGCCGCCAACCATGTGGCGGATCGTTCGGGAGGGCCGGCGGGGAGTCGAAGTCACGGGTGGTCCGGCAGCGCGGTTGTCACAGCCTGATTTTTTGTTTTAGGATTTATAAATTATCTAATAAATTATTAATAGAATTTATATTAAATGTTCATTAATTCACAAGTGAAGTTAAATATGGGAAATAAAATTTCCTAAATATAAAGCATGGTTGGATTTAATTTTTATTAAATTTTCCATGATTAATTATACTCTCTGAAATTTTCTCGAATTTTTTCAGAGCTCAATTATTAAATAATACAAAGAACAGATCAGTAATTATTTCATCATTAATGATCTAATTATAAGTGTTAAGTGCTTTTCTTGTTTAAAAGTCCTTAAATTATAAATTGTCGTTTAAAAGGAATTATTAGAAATAATTTTAAAAGCCTAGAAGAAAAGATCTAATTTTAAATAATAAATTTCAATATAAAATTGGGCCAGATAAAATTTTATTAAATACTTTGCTTAATTCTATAATTTCTAGATTTTTCTGGGATTTATTTGAGCTAAGGAAGTATTTTTAATAAATGGAATTGCATTTAATGAATTATGTAAATTGAAAAAGGTTTTTTAAAAAAAAGTCTCTTTTGGCTTTGGGCCGAAAGTCGGCCCAAAACCTCTCTTCTCTCTCTCCTCGGCCCAGGCCAGCCCAAGCCGGCCCAGCAAGCCGAGCCGGCGCCGCCGCGCGCGTAGCCTCTCTCTCTCCCGCTCGCTGACAGGTGGGGCCCACCTGTCAGGCCCGTCGTCTTCCTCAGGCCGGAACCCTAGCCGAGCACCGCCGCCGCCGCCCTTTCCAATTCGGCCGCCCCTTTCCCGATTCGGTGAAATTGATTGGGGGGAAACCTTCGCCGTGATCTCCTCTACCTTTTTCTCTTTGGAAGCATCGGCCGAATCGCTTTGGAAAGTCGGGGATTCGAGCTCGATTCGGAGCCGGCCGAACCCTAACCTTCCATCGCCGTCGCCGGGCCGCCGTGGGCTTCGCCGCTGCCTTCCGACCCCTATAAAAGGTTCCCCGGTGTCCCCTCTACCCTCCGTCGCCCTCGCCTTCGCCTCTCGTCGCGCGAATCGCCCTAGCGCCGTGCACCCGTGCGTCGCCGTCGCCGCCGCCGCTCCAGCCGTGCGCCGCCGTCGCTCTGGTCATCGCCGTCGCTCGGGGAGCTCGCCAACGTGGTCGCCGTCGCGTCGCCGTCCTCGTCCGACCCTTCGCTGTTGCTGTGGACCGCCGGAACACCGCCGTCATCGTCGACCTGAACCTCTCCGCCGTTCATCCTCGTCGCCGGCGTCATCCGTCACTCTTCCGCCGCTAGTTCGGTCGTCGGTGAGTTCGCCGTGCCCTCCGCATCCCGTTGCCGCTTTCCGTTCGCGCTGCCGCGCCGTAGATCGCCGGCGGGCATGTGAGTCCGAGCCGCTGTCGCCGCCGTCGGTCGGGGATGACGTCATCGCTGACGTCATCGGTGCCCTCGCTCGTGAGCCGGCCGTGCGTCGTTTGATCTCGACCGTCCGTTCGGATCGGATCGATCTCACCCGTTCAATCCCGTAGACCGCAGCCGTGGACCCGGTCCACCGTAGACCCGAGCCCACTGACGCAATAAAGTCCCTTTTCCTTTTCAAAAATAATTCATTATTGCGTCATAATTCAATTAAAATCCATATAAGTGTTTTAATCCGATTTAATCTTTAAAAATTCATAACTAATTCATTGTAACTCGGTTTAATATGGTTCAAGTTGCAAAAGTTGTGTAAAATAAAGATCTGCATATTAAAATTATCCATAAATTGAATTAAATTTATTTAATTCTTTTTAATGGGCTTTAATTAGAATAAATCTTGTAAAATTCATATTTAATTCATATGATGTCAGAATGAGGCCGTTCAAGTCTCATAATTCATCTAAAATTATGATCTACATGTTTGTTTACTTTATATGTATTGTTTATTTGGAGTTTCTTAGTGTTTTCCTTGTTTTGCGTATTAGCTTGTCGTTTCCGTCGTTTCGAAGGTTCGTGAGAGCGCCGGAAGTGTTAAAGAAGATTGATTGAAGACCGATTGTTGCAAGGCAAGTCACACAGATCCCAAACACAATTCCTTTGAGCATGTTGATCCTATATTTAAATTCTCTATTTATTTCAATTGTGCATTTATTTTCGAATGTCACCGGGTGGTGTGAACCTATTCCTTTGTTATGACCACTTTGCTTTGATTACCCTATTTCTTGATTACCGTGGGTTAAAATTTGACTAGTTGGATTTATATATTGGTTCAGCTAGATATTAGATATAATTGCTTAGCCATGCTTAGAAACTTTAGCACATTATTGGGATAACTTATGATTCACTATTATTTAATGATGGCTTAATGATAGCTCATGATGGTTAATCATGATTGGTTTAGTAATTAATTTGCCAATTAAAACTTGATAATGGTGGGTTGTGAGTACATGGTTTTGATGGTCGTGCTCATGACAATTAAGGACCGGTTCGCGAACTACTGTTGTGAAACATTAACCGTGCCAACCACAAGCCAGCGTGGGCAACGGCTTTACCTTTTGTATAACATGATTCATTGCGGAGCACCAGACTGAGAAGTGGCGGAGATAAGCCCACGGGGGTCGCTGGGGAGTCCATGCCTTGTTTTATAAGGGGGTGATTATGATCCAGGAATGGTGCACTATGGTGAGTTGTGTTGTACAAAGGGTATTGTCACAGCCTCTATTCGGGTACTTTCCAGTATCGCGACGCATGGTAGACATGATGTTGAGGCTGTGTCTTGTGGGTACAGTGGTACACCTCTGGCCAGAGTAAAACTATTCGAATAGCCGTGCCCGCGGTTATGGGTGGGTTGAGCAATGCTTTTCGTGATTAGTCTCACACCTCTCACAATAATTATTGATGTTATAACTGGTAATAATTTGCTTAGCTCCTGGTTTGGAGTTAGATCTGTATAGCCGGGTATGGTTGTTCAGGATGGTTGGGCCTGTACAGTATGGGTATGCTGTTCAGTGATGATTAAAATTTCTGATTAATTACTTTACTGTTTTTACTACTCTTAACTCTTTGCTAAATGCTGCTTTCGCAAATGAGCCTATATTATGCCATCCTTTGGTATCCTTGTGCACTTGCATATTTGCTGTGTGGCTTGCTGAGTATGTCATATGCTCACCTTGCAATAATCAATCAACCTCAGTTGAAGAAAAAGGATCCAGAAGGAGAAGACGTTTGGCTTATACCCCAGTTGAGCTGCCTGTGGGAGTGGAGCCGGAGCTTCGCTAGATTTTATTTTCCGCTGCAGTTTTCTTCTTGGTGAGGACTTAGTGCCTCTTAAGTAAGTATTTATCGTTTTAGTTAATTTGATGAATCTGTATATTAAATTGTCAGTTTGTGTACCTCGGCTGATTCCTGGACGAGGATTTTATGCACAAATAAGTTCGGAAATTACTAGTGAATTTTCGGGCGTGACAGCAGTGTAGAACCAGTCTTTCTTCCAGTCCTCCCACTTCTTGCGGAGATGACTTTCAATGTATTGCCCCGCCGTGCCAGGTCGGGGCTGGAAGTAGCATCCCCCCACCACCGCACCTTGCAGCAGCTGTGGAACGAAGAAGAACTGGAACAGTCGCATCGTCGGTCGTACCCCAACGAACATCTCGCACAGATGCGCGAAGATGGCCAGCGTCATCACGGCGTTGGGTGTGAGATGCAAGGTGTGGATCTCATAGAAATCCGAAACCTCGTGGAAGATCCCAGAGAATGGCGGGACTAACCCCGCCATGGCGAAAGACAGGAGGTGCACGGATCGCTCTGGGTACCGCGATCGCGGTCGCGGCTCCCCCGCCCTCACGGCGGTCCCCTCAGGCATGATCTTGCGGGTGTCACGCCCGGAATTTCTATCCAAAATTCCAAACGCTTACATGTGTGTAAACCCTCGTCCAGGCATCAGCCGAGGCACACAATAACAAATTGATAATAGAGTACAATTATTACTCTAATTAATAAGCAAATAAATTGTCATTACAGAGGTGGATAGTTCCTCTCAAACAGTAAAGATCTAAGCAGCGAAAAAATAAAGAAATAAATAGCGCAGACGACTCCACTCCACAGGCAGCTTGACAAGGATTACGCCAAACCTTCACCACCATCAGCTTCACTGTAGAACTCCTCCTCTGATGAATGATTGCAAGGTGAGTATATGACATACTCAGCAAGCCACGCAGCAAATATGCAAGTGCACAGGATAACCAAGGATGGCATAGTATAGGTTTCTTTGCATAAACAGCATTTAAAGAATACTTCAGAATTTAATAAAACAGTAGAGTATTAATTAAACAGTATTAATCTAACACTATACAACATACCCTGTTGTATAGGCCCAACCATATAGTACAACCAATCCCGGCTGCACAGTTCTAATCTCCAAACCAGGAATATACCATTCCAAACCAGGAGCTAATCAATTATAACCGGTTATAGCATCTTTCATTATAGTGTGAAGGGTGAGACTAATCACGAAAGACATTGTTAGACCCGCCCATAACCGCGGGCACGGCTATTCGAATAGTTTTACTCTGATCAGAGGTGTACCACTGTACCCACAAGACACAACCCCACATCATGTCACCATGTGCCTCAATACCACCACGGTACCTCGGAAAGGAGCTGTGACAATACCCCTCACACCACACAATTCACTACAGTGCACCATTCCCGGATCATAGTCACCCCCTTATAAACAAGGCATGGACTCCCCAGCGACCCCCGTGGGCTTATCTCCGCCACTTCTCAGTCTAGTGCTCCGTAATGAACTATGCTATGTAAAAGATAAAGCCGTTGCCCACGCTGGCTTGTGGTTGGCACGGTTAATGCTTCACAACCGAAATTCGTGAACCGGTCCTTAATTGTCATGAGCACGACCATCAAAACCATGTACTCACAACCCACCATTATCAGGTTTTAGTTGTCACATTAATTAATTAACCAATCACGACTAACCATCGTGAACTATCATTAAGCCATCATTAAATAATAGTGAATCATAAATTATCCCATTAGTGTGCTAAAGTTTCTAAGCATGGCTAAGCAATTGCATCTAATCATCTAGTTGAACCAATATAAAGCTCAACTAGTCAAGTTATAGTAACCCAAGGTATCAAGGAATAGGATAATCAAGAACAAAAGGGCTATAACAAGCAATAGGCTAATTCCACCCAATGACATTCAAAAATAAATGCAATAGTTGAATAGAAACAATAGCTTTAAACAGGATCAACATGCTCAAAGGATTGATTAGGATCTGTGTGACTTGCCTTGCTGGCCTTGGAACTCTTCTAAATCTTCTCCTGCAAAAGCGGACTCTCCGGAAACGTCGGATTCTAAACGGAAAAGAGCAAAAACACCAAAACAGTACATAAGCAAGCATGAACAGTACATGTGGATATTTTTAACATGTAGATCTCAATTTTAGAAAAATTTAGAGACTTGAACCAACTAAATCCGAGCTAAGATGAATTAGTTATGAATTTTTAAAGATTTAATCGGTTTAAATCATTTATATAAATTTTAATTAAATTATGACGCAATAATGAATTATTTTTGAAAAGAAAAAGGGCTTTATTGCGTCAGCGGGCTCGGGGTCTATGGTGGACCAGGTCCACGGCGGCGGTCTACGGGAACGGACGGGCGAGATCGATCCGATCCGATCGGACGGACGAGATCAACGGCGCACGGCCGGCTCACGGGCGAGGGCACCGATGACGTCAGCGATGACGTCATCCCGACCGACGGCGACGACGGCGGCTCGGACTCGCATGCTCGCCGGCGAACGACGGCGCGGCGGCGCGAACGGAGAGTGGCAACGGAGAGCGGACATCGCGGCGAACTTACCGGCGACCAAAGAAACGGCGGAGAAGCAACGGACGACGCCGGCGACGAGGACGAAGCGGCGGAAAGGTTCGGGTCAACGGCGGCGACGGTGCTCCGGCGGTGTTCAGCGACGGCGAAGGGTCGGACGAGGACGGCGACGCGACGGCGACCACGATGGCGAGCTCCCCGAACGACGGCGATGACCGGAGCGACGGCGACGCACGGCTGGAGCGGCGGCGGCGACGGCGGCGCACGGGATGCACGGCGCTAGGGCGACTCGGGCAACGAGAGGCGAAGGCGAGGGCGGCGGAGGGTAGAGGAGAGCTCGGGGGTCCTTTTAAAGGGGTCGGGAGGCGGCGGCGAAGCCCACGGCGGCCCGGCGACGGCGATGGAAACCTCGGGTTCGCCGACTCCGATTCGAGATCGAATCCACGCATTTCCAAAACGATTCGGCCGATGATTCCAAAGAGAAAAAGGTAGAGGAGATCACGGGACACCTTTCCCCTCAATCAATTCCGCCGGAGAAGGAAAGGGGCGACGAAATTGGAAAGGGCGGCGGCGGCTAGGGTTCGGGCGCAACCGGCACGACGAAGACGACGACTCCGACAGGCGGGACCCACCTGTCAGCGGGCAAGAGAGAGGGAGAGCGGCGCGCGCGCGGCGGACTGGGCCGACTGGGCCGGGAAGAGAGAGAAGAGAGGTTTTGGGCCGACTTTCGGCCCAAAGCCAAAAGAAGACTTTTTAAAATCTTTTTCAATTTAAATAATTCATGAAATGCACTTTCATTTATTAAAAATACTTCCTTAGCTCAAATAATTCCTAGAAAAATCTAGAAATTATAGAATTAAGCAAAGTATTTAATAAAATTTTATCTGGCCCAATTTTATATTAGAATTTATTATTTACAATTAAATCTTTTCTTCTAGGCTTTTTTTTAAAAATCATTTCTAAAATTCCATTTACACAATAATTTATATTTTTGGGATTTTTAGGGTGTGACAAACCTACCCCCCTTAAACAGAATCTCGTCCTCGAGATTCGGAAGAACTGGCGAAAAGACGCGGATGAGCGGACTTCAATTCATCTTCTCGTTCCCATGTTGCTTCTTCCTCTGAGTGATTGCTCCACTGAACCTTACAGAAACGGGTAACTCGATTCCTGGTCCTTCTCTCATTTGTCTCCAAAATACAGATTGGTCTCTCGACATATGTCAGATCCTCTTGGATTTCTATCTGTTCAATATTAGCTTCCTCAGTAGGTACCCTTAAACACTTCTTCAACTGTGACACATGGAACACATCATGAACTCCTGTC
Organism: Oryza meridionalis; assembly: GCA_000338895.3. Taxonomy (NCBI): domain Eukaryota; kingdom Viridiplantae; phylum Streptophyta; class Magnoliopsida; order Poales; family Poaceae; genus Oryza; species Oryza meridionalis. Next base: position 11,038,357 of record CM002525.2, on the reverse strand, counting down.
AACAATTGAGGTAATTCCAACTGATAAGTAACCTCACCTCTTCGACTGATAATCTTATAAGGTCCCACAAAACGCGGAGCCAACTTTCCTTTGGTCTGAAAACGATGAACCCCTCGGAAAGGAGTGACACGAAGGTACACATGATCTCCTTCTTCAAAACTCAAGTCTCTGCGACGATTGTCTGCATAACTCTTATGACGGGACTGAGCTACACGCAATCTTTCTTGAATAACCTTTACCTTTTCTTCTGCTTCCCTTAGGATATCAGTTCCGAACACCTGACGTTCTCCCGTCTGATCCCACAGAAGCGGAGTACGACACTTACGACCATACAGTGCTTCGTAAGGAGCCATCTGAAGACTAGCTTGATAACTGTTGTTGTATGAAAATTCTGCGTAAGGCAAATTCTTATCCCAACTTCCACCGAAATCTAGAGCACAGGCTCTTAACATGTCTTCCAAAATCTGATTCACCCTTTCAGTTTGTCCGTCTGTTTGCGGATGATAAGCAGTACTGAAGTTCAGCTTAGAACCCATCTCTTCCTGAAGTTTCTTCCAAAACTTCGAAGTAAACTGACTACCTCGGTCTGATACTATTTTCTTAAGGACGCCATGCAAACACACAATCCTGGCCATATACAATTCCGCCAAACGACTTCCGGAATATGTTGTCTTCACGGGAATGAAATGAGCCACTTTGGTAAGTCTATCGACTATCACCCAAATAGAGTCATGGCCTGATGACGTTCTGGGTAAACCCGTGATAAAATCCATACCGATCTCTTCCCACTTCCACTCTGGTATCTTCAAAGGTTGCAACAAACCTGCGGGTTTCTGATGTTCTGCCTTAACTCGCTGACAAACATCACACATAGCTACAAACTCTGCTATCTCACGCTTCATGCTTGTCCACCAAAATCTTTCTTTGAGATCTTGATACATCTTGGTACTACCAGGGTGAATTGAATACAGAGTATCATGAGCTTCTTTCAGAATTGTATCTTTCAACTCTTTGTTCTCTGGAACACAAATTCTTTCGCCCAACCATACGGTCCCTTGCTCATCTTCCAAGAAACCGATAGCTTTTCCTCTTCTCATATTCTTCTTGATCTCATGAATATCAGGATCATTAATCTGAGCTTCTCTAACCTGATCAATGAGAGTAGGCTTGGCTTCTAAGGTTGCAACAAAACTTCTAGTGACAATTCCCAAATTTAATCTCTCAAATTCCTTGCATAACTCCAATGGCAACTGTCGTCCTTCCGTAGCATTGCAATAGCCTTTCCTGCTAAGAGCATCTGCTACAACATTAGCCTTTCCCGGGTGATAATGAATTCCCAAGTCGTAATCCTTGATTAATTCCAACCATCTCCGTTGTCTCATGTTCAGATCCGGTTGAGTAAAGATGTACTTTAAACTCTTGTGATCGGTGTACACCTCTGTACGAGTTCCGAAAAGATAGTGACGCCAAATCTTCAATGCATGAACTACTGAAGCTAACTCGAGATCATGAGTAGGGTAATTCTTCTCATGTGGACGTAACTGACGAGATGCATAGGCAACCACCTTCCCATCTTGCATCAGAACACATCCTAACCCAAGCTTAGATGCATCGCAATACACTTGGAAACCCTTCTTTGGATCAGGCAAAATCAAAATAGGTGCTGATATTAAGCGACTTTTCAACTCCCGAAAACTCCGCTCACATTCTTCCGACCACTTGTACTTCACATCCTTCTGAAGCAGTCGTGTCATGGGCTTAGCAATCTTGGAGAAATTCTCTATAAATCTCCGGTAATATCCTGCAAGACCCAGGAAACTACGAATCTCTGAAACTGTCCTTGGTTGTTTCCAGCTGGTTACTGATTCCACATTACTAGGATCAACGGCAACTCCTCCGGCTGAGATGACGTGACCAAGGAACTTTACTTCAGACAACCAGAATTCACACTTGCTAAACTTGGCATACAACCGATGTTCTCGTAGTTTCTCCAATGCAAGGCGAAGATGTCCTTCATGTTCTTCTTTAGTTCGAGAGTAGATAAGGATGTCATCAATAAAGACAACCACGAACTTGTCTAAGTATTCCATAAACACCTTATTCATCAAGTTCATGAAGAAAGCGGGGGCGTTGGTAAGTCCGAAAGACATAACAGTACATTCAAACAACCCATATCGAGTAGTGAAAGCTGTCTTAGGTATGTCTTCCTCTTTAATCCTTAACTGATGATATCCTGATCGAAGATCGATCTTGGAGAAAACAGCGGCACCCTTAAGCTGATCAAACAAATCATCAATTCTGGGTAGCGGATACTTGTTCTTGATAGTCACATTGTTTAAGGCACGATAGTCCACACACATCCTCTGGGTATGATCTTTCTTTTCAACAAAAATAACTGGAGCACCCCATGGAGACGAACTTGGTCTAATGTATCCTTTCTGAAGCAAATCATCTACTTGCCTCTTGACTTCTGCTAACTCATTGGCTGCCATTCTATAAGGTCTCTTATGGATTGGAGTTGTACCAGGTACCAGATCTATTCTGAACTCTATATCTCTTTTAGGCGGCATACCAGGTAAATCATCCGGGAACACATCCGGGTATTCTCGTACTATAGGAATCTCTTCCAAAGTTATTTGGTTCAGACTTGACCTTAAGGGCTCTGAAGGCGATGCGTGAACAGTCACAACTTGGCCATCAGTACTGGTGAGAGTTACTTTTCTTTTGGCACAGTCTATCACACCTTTATATCTGGCTAACCAGTCCATCCCTAGGATGACATCAAGATCTTTGGATTCTAACAGAATAAGATTGGCCAGGAATGGCACTCCTTGAATCTCTATTCTGACAGAGGGACTACGTTGCACTGAGAGTGCTTGATTACTCGGGGTACTAACCATCAAAGGACGTCTAAGATCTTCTACTTCCATCCCATGATTTCCCGCAAAACTCATAGATAAAAATGAATGCGTAGCACCAGAGTCGAAAAGTACTGTTGCAGGTACTGAGTTAACAGGGAACGTACCCAAAATCACATCTGGAGCATCTTGAGCTTCTGCAGCAGCAACGTGGTTGACACGAGCCTTTGTCGCTGGTGCGGTGGAGTTGTTCTGTGCAGGGACAACCTTCACGCGTCGGGGCTTCGGACACTTGTCGGAGTAATGGCCTGGTTCACCACAGTTGAAACATACTCCGGGCTTGTTTCCTTGTTCCCTCCTGACAGGCTGATGCGGTGTCGGAGTTGTCACCGGACGTGGAGTTTGATTGCGGTTGTTGTTGCCAGCATTGTTGTTGAAGAACTGACGCTGCGGACGAACAACAGACGAAGAACCTCCCTGAGACATTGTCTGAGATCCCGAAACAAGACGTGGCCTCTGATTATTCCCTTGTTGAGCCTTGAAGTGAGCAATCCTGCGCTTCTTCTGCTCCATGCGGTTGTACTTATCCTCCTGGCGAATAGCCTTATCCACCAACTTCTGGAAATCAGGATAATCTCCAGTCATCAATGGGTAAGAAAGCTCATCATTCAGTCCTTCCAGGAACTTCTCTTGACGCTCTTCATCAGTGCGTACTTCCTCCGGAGCATAACGAGCTAAGCGATTAAACTCATGCAAGTATTCTGTAACAGAGCGAGACCCCTGAGTGAGCGCTCTGAATTCCCTCTTCTTTAGAGACACCACTCCTGATGGTATGTGCGTCTTGCGAAAGGCAGCCGTGAATTCTAGCCAAGTGATAGGTTCCGCCGTAGTCCTGTTGAGACGGAAGTGATCCCACCACTCAGAAGCAGGGCCATGCAACTGGTGCGATGCAAAAGAGACCTTCTCTTGATCAGTGCACTGGAGCAAGTCTAACTTCTTTTCTATGGCGTGCAGCCAATCACCAGCCTCTACTGGATTAGTAGTGCTAGAAAATGTAGGTGGCCTCACACGAAGAAATTCTGATAACTTGTTCTGGGGAGGTGCTTGGTTATTCCCTTGGTTCTGCTGGTTCTGGAGTTGCTGCATCATCATATGCATAAGCTGTGTCTGCTGAGCCAAAACTTGAGCAAGGGTGGGATTCTCTCCATTGTTGCTATTGCTGTTATTACTGTTGCTGTTGTTGGGGCCATTTCCAACACTGCGAGTGAGCACCATCTGGCATGGATAGGAACACAAGAAGAGAAGCCGGGGAAAACTACTTAGGACAGGGAATTAATTTCTTTAACTTAACTTTTATTGATCTTAACTGAGTTTCATTATTACAAAGACTTGAAGACTCTCACACCACTAAACTCACCAACTATTAAACACTCGAAAGCAAACAAACGCATGCACTTACATCCCAACACTGATGTAAATCACATGCGAGACCCACACTTAAACAAGCAAACTAACACAACGATCTAAGGCAACAGCTTAACAAGGTATTCTAGGTCTTCCGGGCATCGGAGTTGATTGAGGGCTCGTCCGGCTCTTCTTTAACATCATCTTGAGTTACTCCCCACTCGACCTTGGAATGGGTGCTCTTGGATTCTTCTTCATCATCACTTATGTTGATGACCGGGGGCTTAGCTGGGGTGACTTCTTTTTCCACCACACGAACCTTTGGAGCCAACTGATACCGAGGAACAAAAATAGCTCTCTTTCTTGCAGTAAGACGAACTCTGGCTTTCTGGGGTGGTGCTTCTCCCTTTAGTGCTGCCAACTCCTTCTCCAACCTCTCCACCTTGTACTCCAGCTTGCAAATCTTCATACGGTTCCAGTTTTCACGATCATGAGCTGCTATCGCGTTCTCAGCACGGGTCTCATCCATAGCCCATAGCATCTCAACCAAATGTCTTGTAGTGGCATCATTCTCAATTCCTGCAGGTTCAAGGTAGTTGCCACGGTCACTCCCCTGAGGTTGCCGAGGATGGTAGCGATACTCCGTATTGGCCAACTGCTTGCTGTAGCGGTCACGGAGCTCTCCGATGGCGATTCTTGCCCCCTCCTGGCAGGCATGCATATAGCTTCTCCCTCCAGCTTCGAACATCACTGATGGGATATCTTCACGATTACTGATCAAGGTGACTTTGACACGGCACTCCTCTTCATCGCGATCATGAGAAATCTGGGCGTACAAAGGAGCAGTCCCAAATCCTATGGCAAAGGACATCGTACGCAACTCCAGGACAAACCCTTCAGTACCAAACAAGTACTCAGGCTTGACACGCGTCATCTAAAGACAAGTGAAAGGAGGGAGTTAAGACATTTATCCAATTAATAGCACAAGTTTTCCGGTTACTTTGAATAAAGTTTAAAAATTCAATATAAAAGGTAAATGAATAAAATAAACCAATCTTGCAAGATAAGTTGAAACGGTTAGAAACAGGATCACTGGTTTTGCACTTTTGAATAACAGGTTTCAAAAGAAATAAATTAAAAGAGAGTTATAAAATCAACATGCTAAGTTTATTGTAGCAAGATTAAATAAATCAATGTCGTAAAACCTTTGTTAATAAATGAGTCATTAGTACAGTAATGAATGTACAGTACTAACAACACAGAAAGACAAAAGTAAATTTTAAAGAACAAGTTAAGAGGTTATAAACTGCATGTGCCATTAGCTTGGTTTAATTAAAAGAGAACGGGAGGAGAACAGTTCTAGTTTTCCAATAGTTTTTAGAGGGCTCTTATGGGTACCGTTTGGCATAACCTATGGTCAAGGATGTGCTCTGATACCAACTTGTCACGCCCGGAATTTCTATCCAAAATTCCAAACGCTTACATGTGTGTAAACCCTCGTCCAGGCATCAGCCGAGGCACACAATAACAAATTGATAATAGAGTACAATTATTACTCTAATTAATAAGCAAATAAATTGTCATTACAGAGGTGGATAGTTCCTCTCAAACAGTAAAGATCTAAGCAGCGAAAAAATAAAGAAATAAATAGCGCAGACGACTCCACTCCACAGGCAGCTTGACAAGGATTACGCCAAACCTTCACCACCATCAGCTTCACTGTAGAACTCCTCCTCTGATGAATGATTGCAAGGTGAGTATATGACATACTCAGCAAGCCACGCAGCAAATATGCAAGTGCACAGGATAACCAAGGATGGCATAGTATAGGTTTCTTTGCATAAACAGCATTTAAAGAATACTTCAGAATTTAATAAAACAGTAGAGTATTAATTAAACAGTATTAATCTAACACTATACAACATACCCTGTGGTATAGGCCCAACCATATAGTACAACCAATCCCGGCTGCACAGTTCTAATCTCCAAACCAGGAATATACCATTCCAAACCAGGAGCTAATCAATTATAACCGGTTATAGCATCTTTCATTATAGTGTGAAGGGTGAGACTAATCACGAAAGACATTGTTAGACCCGCCCATAACCGCGGGCACGGCTATTCGAATAGTTTTACTCTGATCAGAGGTGTACCACTGTACCCACAAGACACAACCCCACATCATGTCACCATGTGCCTCAATACCACCACGGTACCTCGGAAAGGAGCTGTGACAATACCCCTCACACCACACAATTCACTACAGTGCACCATTCCCGGATCATAGTCACCCCCTTATAAACAAGGCATGGACTCCCCAGCGACCCCCGTGGGCTTATCTCCGCCACTTCTCAGTCTAGTGCTCCGTAATGAACTATGCTATGTAAAAGATAAAGCCGTTGCCCACGCTGGCTTGTGGTTGGCACGGTTAATGCTTCACAACCGAAATTCGTGAACCGGTCCTTAATTGTCATGAGCACGACCATCAAAACCATGTACTCACAACCCACCATTATCAGGTTTTAGTTGTCACATTAATTAATTAACCAATCACGACTAACCATCGTGAACTATCATTAAGCCATCATTAAATAATAGTGAATCATAAATTATCCCATTAGTGTGCTAAAGTTTCTAAGCATGGCTAAGCAATTGCATCTAATCATCTAGTTGAACCAATATAAAGCTCAACTAGTCAAGTTATAGTAACCCAAGGTATCAAGGAATAGGATAATCAAGAACAAAAGGGCTATAACAAGCAATAGGCTAATTCCACCCAATGACATTCAAAAATAAATGCAATAGTTGAATAGAAACAATAGCTTTAAACAGGATCAACATGCTCAAAGGATTGATTAGGATCTGTGTGACTTGCCTTGCTGGCCTTGGAACTCTTCTAAATCTTCTCCTGCAAAAGCGGACTCTCCGGAAACGTCGGATTCTAAACGGAAAAGAGCAAAAACACCAAAACAGTACATAAGCAAGCATGAACAGTACATGTGGATATTTTTAACATGTAGATCTCAATTTTAGAAAAATTTAGAGACTTGAACCAACTAAATCCGAGCTAAGATGAATTAGTTATGAATTTTTAAAGATTTAATCGGTTTAAATCATTTATATAAATTTTAATTAAATTATGACGCAATAATGAATTATTTTTGAAAAGAAAAAGGGCTTTATTGCGTCAGCGGGCTCGGGGTCTACGGTGGACCGGGTCCACGGCGGCGGTCTACGGGAACGGACGGGCGAGATCGATCCGATCCGATCGGACGGACGAGATCAACGGCGCACGGCCGGCTCACGGGCGAGGGCACCGATGACGTCAGCGATGACGTCATCCCGACCGACGGCGACGACGGCGGCTCGGACTCGCATGCTCGCCGGCGAACGACGGCGCGGCGGCGCGAACGGAGAGTGGCAACGGAGAGCGGACATCGCGGCGAACTTACCGGCGACCAAAGAAACGGCGGAGAAGCAACGGACGACGCCGGCGACGAGGACGAAGCGGCGGAAAGGTTCGGGTCAACGGCGGCGACGGTGCTCCGGCGGTCTTCAGCGACGGCGAAGGGTCGGACGAGGACGGCGACGCGACGGCGACCACGATGGCGAGCTCCCCGAACGACGGCGATGACCGGAGCGACGGCGACGCACGGCTGGAGCGGCGGCGGCGACGGCGGCGCACGGGATGCACGGCGCTAGGGCGACTCGGGCAACGAGAGGCGAAGGCGAGGGCGGCGGAGGGTAGAGGAGAGCTCGGGTGTCCTTTTAAAGGGGTCGGGAGGCGGCGGCGAAGCCCACGGCGGCCCGGCGACGGCGATGGAAACCTCGGGTTCGCCGACTCCGATTCGAGATCGAATCCACGCATTTCCAAAACGATTCGGCCGACGATTCCAAAGAGAAAAAGGTAGAGGAGATCACGGGACACCTTTCCCCTCAATCAATTCCGCCGGAGAAGGAAAGGGGCGACGAAATTGGAAAGGGCGGCGGCGGCTAGGGTTCGGGCGCAGCCGGCACGACGAAGACGACGACTCCGACAGGCGGGACCCACCTGTCAGCGGGCAAGAGAGAGGGAGAGCGGCGCGCGCGCGGCGGACTGGGCCGACTGGGCCGGGAAGAGAGAGAAGAGAGGTTTTGGGCCGACTTTCGGCCCAAAGCCAAAAGAAGACTTTTTAAAATCTTTTTCAATTTAAATAATTCATGAAATGCACTTTCATTTATTAAAAATACTTCCTTAGCTCAAATAATTCCTAGAAAAATCTAGAAATTATAGAATTAAGCAAAGTATTTAATAAAATTTTATCTGGCCCAATTTTATATTAGAATTTATTATTTACAATTAAATCTTTTCTTCTAGGCTTTTTTTTTAAAAATCATTTCTAAAATTCCATTTACACAATAATTTATATTTTTGGGATTTTTAGGGTGTGACAGCGGGGGAGGCTAAGGTGCCTATCCGCCGTGATGCGCGATGCCGGAAGCACAGCGTCGCCAGCATCTTGGGCCATGATGACTGGCGGTGAAACGACGAGGGGCTTGGTGTGTGGAGTAGCGTGGAGTGGCAAGACTGTAAGGGCTTAAGGAGCGAGAGTGCGGGTGAGCGGTTGGCGAAAGATAGGAGGCGAAGTCCCCGCCTCCGTATCCTTTTATCCCTGCCTCACCCGTGCCCGCCTCCTCGTTTCATGCCCTCACGGTTGCCCCCATGATTCTTGCACCTGCAGTTGCCTCATCGTTTCCCGCGACCACTCATCACGTCGCTCGCTGATATCCGCGCCTCGCATTTAGTGCGCCTGTCAGCGGCGCACTCGGCGTAGAGCGTGCGACATTCACAAGCGCAGACTAGGCGGGCCACCATCAGTATCGCCGCGTATATGGCGGACGAGGAGATTGAGGTGTGGTCCAGCCGACCCCTCGATTCTCGTGCCTAAAGCACCTCCATCATCAGCGCGGTTAGTGGCGGTCAAATCGCCGTTATTATCAGCACGCCGATCTGGCCGCTCGGCAGCGTCCGTTTAGATTCTCCGCTAGGCCCACAACCCCAGCTTGGGAGGTCAAGAGGCGCCACGTCAGACCAACCTCAGGAGGCCAACGTCCGACGCGGTGCCGGGGGCTACTGTTGGTGAAGTGGGCCCAGGGATATGTGGAATAAGGGGAATTTACCTTCCCATCCTGACGCATGACCTACAGCCTGACCCTACCCCCGTACCCCGCGGGTCGTAGGAGCGATCGGGGGGCCTCAGGGTGCCATGCCGTGCTCCCTCGGGCCCTCGCGCCATTTTTGCCCCGAGGCCTTGGGGTGCCACGTCATGCCCCTCGGGCCCTCGTGCCGTCTTGCCCCGAGGCCCCCGCCTGTGTGCCATCTGGCGGGGGGAGCGAGCGGGGAGGGAGCCCAAGACGAGCCTTCTTTAATGAACGCAGCGCCCCAACTGCCCCCTGCCGCATTTAATGTGGTAGGGGCAGACGTGCAGCGTACGCGACTGGCGCGCGGCGGACAGGAATGACCGGTCTGTGACCGGCCTGTCACCAGTCACATCTGACTGGATGGACAGCTGTGCCCCCACATCGCATCTGCCTCCGGCGGAGTGGAGGCAGGTATGACCCGTCCCATCGGGAGGGTCATTCGAAATCCTCCCTGTCAGAGGACGGTCACCACAATTCTTCATCCATTATTGGGAGATTGACAGGGGTGTCCCCCGTGTCAGGCAAGGGACGGCGCTGGGCCTACTCAAGGACAAATCGTGGCTTAGCTTCCAGGCAAAGGCACGGGTCGAGATCCGGTCAAGATAGGGTGGGCCCCCACCCGAGAGAAGAGTAGGTAGAGGCGGTGCATGTGGTATCCCCTTGAAGTATAAAAGGAGGACCTTGCCCACCGAGAAGGAGGATGACTCTCAGGAACCCTGAGCTCTAGGAGAAGGGAAGCAAAAGCCATCTCCAGAACGAAGGGACCTTTGTAACTTTAATCTAAATCCCACACACACATGAGTAGGGTATTACGCTCCTAAGCGGCCCGAACCTGTATAATCTTGCTGCGTGCATACTAGCTGATAATTTAGGGGGCGGATACGTGATTTCCAGAGGCGAGCCTTTTCCCCTAGCCGAACTAAAAAGGGGGTCTCACGATCTCCCGCTCGAGAGGATCACTCCTCAACACTACCGTTGATTTTCACTTTATACACCATTAGATCTATATATGTAAAAAAAATGTCACGTACGTCCACACCTGATCCCTAGGTCCCTCCTCTCCTAACACGTACGTACATCCAAAGTACGTATGTCTCCCCACCCCTCTCTTCTTCCTTCCATTTATGGTAGCAAAATTTTATATATAAACAACACAACAACTAAATAATTAGAATATCTTATAATATATTTGATTTTAATTTGAACTATGTTTACCAAATTTTGGCATGTACATATATAAGAAACGTATCGTTTGACATAAACTCCTTTATATCACCACTAAATAGTAATAAAATATTACAAAAAGTAACACATATCATGCCATCGTAAATGATCTCCTATTATTTCTCCTACTCACTTTCTTATCCATATTTTCTAGCGAGCAGTTCAGTACATAAAGAACAAAAAAAATACTATATTAACTATCTATTATATACTAAAAATTCATTAAACTCCCTACAAATACTCTTAATCTGTCACATGATTTTCTACAAACACTCAGAAGACACCCATATAGTGCTCAAATAAATTAAAAGTTCCAAGAAATTATGATAAAAAAAATCAAACCATTGATTTTCCTTTGAATAGGTAGACCTAATAATTATAACTGCTACATCTCACAAAAATAAATCCGGTACCCCCCACCTCCACCCCTACTGTATGTGAGCATGCATGTACGTACTTACTCCCTTCACCATCCTACTCATCTCTAGGATTCAATTCTCATCTCCTATTTTTTAGCTAACTTTTCCTATTTTCTACCTAACACATAATATATAAAATAATAATAATAGCTAAATGATCATGACTCTCAATAGTTTATTTGATTTGTTGTGTTATTTATAATTAAACTCAAGATCCATGTTGCCCATATTTACTATATAGAAGTTAGATAATGCAGCTTTTGACTACAAATATTTGAGCAAAATAGCACTTCGAATACGATGAATGAATTCAAATGTTTGGGTCTAAAGTCCAAGTTCAATCACCACCAAGAAGCTTAGAACCATGATGCAAACTCTAGGCCTGAACCCGATGAAGGCATAGCTACAAGACATTATTAGCGAGATAGACACCGACGACAGCGGCAGCTAGCATCGACTTCTACAAGTTCCTGGACCTAATAGCGCGCTAAATGATTAGATGAAGGGCAAGGACTAAGAGGAGGGGGCAGAGGGAGACGTTTCATATCTTTGACAAGAGTAGAAAACAGCTTCATCTTTGCCACTGAGCCCCACCACGTTATGTCCAATGTATCAAGAGAGGCTCACTGATGAGGAGGTCAACAATGATCCACGAGGCTAATGGTGACAGGCGGATCACCGCAAGGAGTTTTTAATTAAATTCAGAACAAAAATATAAAACAAGCAATTTGATTAAAATACACCAACAAAAATTAAAAACACACTAAAACTATAAAAAAATATAACAAGATTCCATGTAGAATATAAAATATCAAGAGTCCCTATAAAAGTATAAGTTATAAATATCTAAAATTTAGAATAATAAAATAAGTATTAAAAGAAGAGTTCAAATACAACACAATACGAGATTAAGTACAATTTAAAATCCATAAAAAGACAATTTAGAATGAAGTAATTTGATTTGAATACAAAGTCGAATTAAGAATCACTCAATCACTAAATTCAAAATACGACAAATATTTTTTAAAATAATTTTTCTATCTTTATTGATTCACATGCATAATGAATTGCATATATATGAAGCAATTAAAGAGAGGGCTAGCAGGATGGTAAAAAATATTTATTACCAATGAAAGTTTGTTGAGATTTCTTTACGAAAAAGAGATATAATAAATACTAAATTAACAGTAGAAAATACATTACTTTAATTTTATTTTTTTTTGTTATAACTATTTTCGAAACAAACTAATGCGCATGCCCACGCGAATGCACATGCTATCTTTCTAGTTTGAATAATAGTTCTTACATCCAAGTCTTCAATTATATAATTGGAATATGAATGGTAGGCATCAGAATTTTGAACCATTCCTTCCAAAAATTACCCTTAGTGGTGCTCTCTACTTCAGAATGTTTGATCAAGCAATGATGTGCATACGTTCAGAATTAAAGTGCTTAGTGGGTCACTCAAACTGCGCTAGGGTTGGCTCATATACTACGTACTTTTAGAAATGCATGATGGTGCTAAGGAAAATGAAAGGAATTTTTGTCGGGAGCGTGTGGATCATGGAGGTTTTAGAGCTAGCATCACTGTTGTTCTCTGTAGTGATTCAATGTGATGACAGTATGGAAATGTTCATATTGCTGAGCATAGGAGTTATTAATACAGCATATCCTTATATATGTGCACTATAGCCGCATCGATGAATGACACGAAATGGCATGGTACCAGTACAAACTCATATACTATCGGTAGAGATCTTCTCTTAAATATGTAGTCGACATGTCACTCCTACCTCTAACAAACACTGCATTATTTGGCACCTTATACGTGCTAAAAACCAGACTGAAAGAAGGGTACAATATATAACTGACCAAGAGAAAATGAGAAAAGTATCAAACCTATGGTCATTCAAGAGAAGTTCAATATATAAGAGTCCAATCTAGGTTTGAAACCAAAGAGGCACAGAACTTTGATAGTGAGATAGTCCTTTTCTCACTCACTCTTGTGGCTACAGATATCACACGCCCAGATGTTTGGCTATAGGTATATATCACACACCAAGATAGTTGCATGCATGTAAGATAGAGAAGTGCGGTTGACATATGGGTAGCTTTGACTGATTCTGAAACTTCCTTTAATTTGTAAATAAATAGCTGGTTAATTAGATTGTGTGAGAAAAGGAGTACAGATAAAAAAAATGGTATGAGAATGGAAGGTACCAGGAAGAAAAAAATGCCACATACAAACTTGTGCTCGGACAAGAAATCACCTGCAGCGAGATTCATAAGATAGGCATGACTCATGAAGGCAAAGCCCGGCTCATGTCAGTACACAGTGATGCAAGCTATTTGGTCTCTGCGTGACTAGTGTCATCCTTTCATGATCAATTAGTATGACATTGGAGAAAAGAAATAAATGAGCTAGCTGTTGTCTAGAGTTGAAGTCACCACTAGTATATAGAATTGATTTTTCCGTGCGGTCAAAAATGCATTTTCACGTGCGATCGGGCCCAACCGCACGGGATAATCGATTATCCCGTGCGGACCAGTTATACCGACCGCACATGATAATCTGTTATCTCGTGCGGTCCTGTTATACCGACCGCACGAGATAACACAACCGCACGAGATAATCTATTATCCCAGTCGGCTAGCATGTGCTAGGGCGACCACACGGGATAATAGATTCGTGCAGTCACCCTAGCACATGCTAGCCATTTGGGAAGATCTACGCACTCTATTTTTTTGTGTGTTTTTGAATTGTAAAGTTACATATAAATTATACGAGCTCAATTAGAAACATCGATATATATAATTACATAGCATATGTACATGTCTTAGTGTTCATAATATTATAAGTTTCTCCCACGCAAATATATCTTTTTTACTCTATAGCATGTTCTCTCTCACTCCCTTAGGTTTTTGAATTTGGGGTCCACAACAAGTTCGCTATAAGGGTCGTAGAACTCCCCTAGATGGTTGCAAATGCCGCGACGAATGAACCGGCATAAGTCCACGTAGAAGATGAGAAGTGTTTTCTGATTGAAACAGTTTGCGGCATATGGGATGCTCAGGAGCTATGGAAAATAGATGAAAAATGATATGTGTTAAAATCAACTTAAATGAACTATTTCCTATGTCTAAGGAGTATGATGACTTACATCTGTAAACTCAGTTATGTATCTCCCACAGACCCTGAGCATCTCGCACACGTAATATCCGCATAGGTTGGTGGTGCTGGGTTGCTTGTAACATTGCGTAAGAACAGCAGACATGTTTGTATTAAGAACTGACAATCGCATCATATACTTAACGAATATATGATCACATACCGGCCAGCTAGTTCCTGCTCCTCTCGCCACGTCGTTTCTTTGCACGTCCTCCTCCAATCGTGGATGTGTCCATTGGATCTGGACCCGATGTGGCTGTGTCCGTCTCAGCTTCAGCCCTGGCGGTGATCTGGACGGCCTTCCATTTCAACCGATGCCAAGTAGCCATCTGCACGGTTAAGCCATTAGACGGCTATGATCGGGAACATTAACAAATCTAGAACGGGTAGGATTCAGGACTTACAGCTTGCTTGATAGGAATATAATCCGGGTCATCCTCGGGTCACTAGGTGGCCGTTTGCGCTAGTTCTAGCTGAAACAGGTCGCTCGGTTTGCGCCACGATTCCTCTCTCGATGTAGCTTCTTTTCCGACATCTTCTTCGTGAGTCGACGAGGGAGGATTGTTCGTGGGCTCTGCACCCGTCGCAGCTAAGGGTGTCGGGGAGGGCTGATTGACCGTCGGTTTTGTGCTTGATGTTGCAACGGGTGTCTCGGGGGGAGCTTTGTTGTTCGCCATCTTCTTCTTTGCGTGTTCTTCGAAGGGAAAATTTTGAATCTCATTTATATCCCACATATATTAATTAAACCACAATTAATTAATCAAAATGATTATTCATCCATATGATTGATGCAAATAAATTATTCAACAATAGATATATAATCACAAATAATTAACCACAAATGAATTTAAATCCCATCTAATTAAGTCCCAGGTATAATCACAAATAATTAACCACAAACAAATTATTCAACCATATAATTTGAGAACGGCATATAGTAGGGATAAACATGGAACCACATTAATTCGCAAAGACTATAAGTTTGATACATTCGTTTACAACACAAGTTGTACACAAAAACATATATACTAATGTTTCACAATTTTCGCAACATCATCCTTCCACACGGACAAAAACATGTCTTCGTCAAGGATTGTCTCAATTCGCTTGATCCGGTTAGGAAGATCTGTGAACAATGGGACGTCGTCGTATTGGTTGTAATCTGATGCGTCTTCAATGTTATCAATGCCAACGATGTGTTGCTTTCCCGGTACAGTAATGTCGATCTTATCATCGGATGGGTCCTTCACATAGAAAACCTCTGCAACACGCTCAGCGAGAACCCACAGATCATCCTTGTGGCCTAGCTTGCTGCATTCTACAACCATAAGGCCGTAGTTATCGATGGATACGCCTGTTGTGTCTCTGGCCCATTAGCATCGTAGCACAGGGATCTGGATGTTAAGCCCATAGTAAAGCTCCCAAATATCTTGTATGATCCCGTAGTACGACTTCTTCTCGCCTGTTGCGTCCGACGCCTCCACACGAACTCCGCTATTCTGAGCTGCGCTTTTCTTGTCCTTGCCTATTGTGTAAAACATAAATCCGCCGATGTCATACCCTTGCCATGAGGTCACGAGGCTACTTGGGCCAGTTGCTAGCCTGTGCAATGTTTTTTCCTCGAGCGATTCATTGAACGACATGCATTTTTCCTTCAACCATTCAGGAAATGTGTGTTTTTGTTCCTTAGAGATCTAGGTCGCCGGTCTTCTAGGGTTGCAGGCTCTTCTCTCGTTCATGTGTTCCTCAATGTACAGCTCGAGGATGGCGAGTTGTTGCATTGTACCCAGAGATGGTCAAATCTTTCATAGATATAAGTTTTCTAATGTTCAGTGAGAAACCAGTCGGGACTTTCAAACTATGCAAGCATCTACAGAAAGCCTTTTTCTCTTCTGGTGTCAGTGAGTAGCATGCCGGAGGAATATCGCTCTTCCCATTTGCTAGCTCTTTTGGGTGAAGGTCATGCCTTATGTCCATATTGACTAGGTCGGTACGTGACTTCAACCCATCTTTCGTCTTACTCGGGATGTCTAGTAAAGTGCCAATGGTGCTGTCGAACACATTCTTCTCAAGATGCATTACGTCAATGGCATGACGAATCTCTAGGTCTTTCTAGTATTCCAGATACCTGAAAAAAGTATTGAATGCTTCTCGAAAGGCAACGTATTTTCCTGATCCGTTGCATCTGTATTATACAGATCCGCTACTTTCCTCCTCTTGCCTGCCTTCTTCTTTCCCTTCCCGAACACGATCTTAATCTTCTTGGTCATGTCGAAGACTTGTGTACCAGTTAGTGTTTTAGGAGAAAGATCGTTCTCTATTGTCTTGTCGAATAATCTGGCCATCGCACGCCACTTGTGCCTCTGTGGTAAGAACTGACGATGACGCATGTACACCGTCTTCCTTGAGGAGGTGAGGTACCTGTACGACATGTTGTCGATACATATAAGACAACTGAACTTCCCCTTAAGCTGACCTGAGAACGAAAAGTTCATCGGCAGGTCGTTCATGGTAACGAATATGATGGCACGCGGAGTAAAATGTTCCCTACAGTACTCGTCCCACACTCGTAAACCTTCTTTCCACATTTCTTGCATGTCCTCCATCAATGGTGCAAGAAACACATCTATGTCAATCCCAGGCTATTTTTGCGCTTGTATAAGGATAGACAACAAAATGTACTTTCGCTTCTGGCAAATACATGTAGGCAAGTTATACGTGGAGAGCAGCACTGGCCAAGTGCTGTGTGTGTTGCTTAGATCACCGAACGGGTTCATTTCGTCCGTGCTCAAGGCAAACCTTACATTTCTCAGGTCCTTTGCAAAATCCGGGTGTAGTGCATCAAAGTTTTTCCATTGTCGAGCATCAGCGGGGTGTCGAATCATACCATCAGTTTTCCGACCCTCCTGATGCCATCTCATCAACTCGGCATCGGTACGGTTTGAAAACAGTCGCTTTAAGCGATCTTTTACTGGCATGTACCACATCACCATAGCAGGAATCTTCTTCTTTGCATCCACCGATGAATCTTGGTCGACCACCTCTCCGTCTGAGGCTCCATTACCCATCTTGTACCGACTCGTCCCACATGTTGGGCAATAGTCTAAATCCGCGTATTCTTTGCAGTACAGTATGCAATGATCACAAGCATGAATCTTTTGAACACCTAGAGATAATGAAGATATTAATTTCTTGGCTTGATATGTGTTTGTCGGCAACAGGTTCGGCTTAGGAAGCATAACTCTCAGAACATCCATCAAATCACTGAAGCTAGTGTCCGACCATCCATGTCTAGCCTTCAATCTGGGAAGTTCAAGCACAGAGCGCAACACCGTATAATCCATGTCATATCCTTTCGATTCGTCGTAAAGAAGTTCCTTCGCTGCTTTTTTCAACGCTTCCCAATTGTCCAACCCTCGTCTTGTACTAGTTAGAACCTCTGGTTCAACGTGCCGCAACATATCCTCTAGATCAGAATCAATATCTGCATCATCTATACCAGATCCACTACATTCCGGGATTGTTCCATGTGACATGTCTTCGATTATAAAATTTTTTGCCGCATCAAAGCAAAAATCATCAGCCTCTTCATTACGACCGGCGACTTCCCCGTGCAAAGTCCATATCTTGTAATCATCCTTAAATCCACGCTCTACAATGTGCCACAAAATATCATCCGGGTCTTGCATCATATTTTCGTTCTTGCAATCAAAGCATGGACAAAAAATGTCCCTCCTATTATCCCTCAAAGTACGTGCCTTTGCCTGATCAACAAATTTAGATGCTTCCTTTAAGGATAATGCATTTTCCCGTGCAGGCCTCTTAACCCGACTGCACGCGATGATGCGTACATATATATACCTCTCCAACCCAACCATGCCCTATTTATTCTGGCGTTTTCTCTCTCCTAAACTACAAATTAGGGGGGAAGGTTTTCGATCTCTAATCTTTGATTGGGATCCATATAAAAGGTGTAATGCTTGTTTTCCTCCTTCATTTGCTTCCATTTTTGCCAGTTTTTATTGGTGCAATGTGAAAAAATTTGCACTTTTATAAATGGAGTAGTGTAGGCACTTTTTGTGATTTTTTAGCTAATATATATTGTTTGCATTACATGTTTTTAAAAGTATTTAGTAGTCCGATTCCTTGTTAGGTTTGCCTCCATTAATTTCATTTGTCATCGGATAAAAGAGAAGAATTTTTTTCATTTTTGGAAATGGACGATTTTTCAGCAATGATTAAAAATATTGTATGCATGTTTAAATTTTCCATAGAACTTTAATTTACTCTTTGTTTAGTTCCCTCCGTTTATTTCAATTTTTTTAGTGGAATGTGACGAATATACTAGTTTTGCAAATCTAGTAATTCTAGCTAATTTTTAATTTTTTAAATTAATGTCATTGGAATCACTAGACCATGAAGAATAATACAGTGTTCGTTTAAGTTGTATCTTTTTTTTTTCATATGATTAAATATAGTCATAATCCGACCGCACGGGATAATGGGATTATCACGTGCGGTTTGATTAAGACGTCCGCACGGGATAATGCATCTTTCCGTGCAGGTGCCAGCCCGGCACTGGTCCTCCGGTTTTTCCAGGCGGCGCCACTTACGACCCGCTTGGAATCTACCAGGGCCGGCACATAAGGGTACCAATTGATATCATCCAATTCATATGATGATTATCAAGAGCTGAATGTTAAAACATAACCTCTCCATGCGGTGAATTTCCACAAAAGCTAAGGTACTTGCAAATTTGGTGGGTTTGTATTATTTAAGATGCTTTTAAAGGTTAGTAGTAGTAATATATAGCTTGCTCAACCTAGATGATCTGTATTAGGGTTGTAATTTAGGCTTGTATTCTTTCTTAGAAACAAATAATGTTTAAACCGCGGGACCTGTTGTGCCCTTTTCATGAAAAAATGCCTCTCCCTCCCTCTCTCTCTAGACAAACACGTGCATTAATTGACTATTGATACACTACATAATTTAAATAACTAAATATATCCTATCTTTCTATAAAGTTAAGACCCACTACATTCTAAAGCTCAACATGGAAAGATGCCACATCATCTACTAACATTTACTACATCTCAAATCTCATGCAAGTATGCTAATTTATTAAATTTTAGAGCTTTAAAATGAAAGCATGTTAATTAAATTATCACCCCACATAATTCACATAATAGTTCAATATATCTCTCCATCACTTTTTATAATATCCTATATGCCTATATAGTTCATCATCACCTAAATTTTAGAGCTTTAAGAAAATCCAAGTGTTTTAAATCATCATAACACATAATTCTCAAAATATTTTAATATATCTCTCCATCATTCTGTATATCTATGTACCTATACAATTCACTCTCACTTAGTTAATGTTATTTCTCTCTTCTCTCATTAAGCCATATCACCTCAATTGTTTTTAGCCCTCAAATGATTAATCGATGGTTGGAATTATCTCCCTCCCCTCATTAATCGATGGTTGGAATTATCTCCCTCCCCTCAGTAGTGGAGAAACTGTCTTTACTCCCGGTTTGTAACCCCCCCTATAGTCTCGGTTTTCTGACCGGGACTACGAATCCAGGATTAAAGATAGCTATCTTTAGTCTCAGGTGAAATAATCGGGAGTAAAGATTGATCTTTAGTCCACTAAAGAGAGGGATCTTTAGTCCCGGTTGGTGTTACCAATCGGGACTAAAGAGAGGATAGGGGCAGTCCCGGATGGTCCCCTTTTCTTTTTTGTTACTTTTTATTTTCTCCTGAATCGGATGGCACGCACATCCCAAATCAAACCCCAAATCCCCAAATCAAAGTAACATCCCAAATCCACATCATAAATCTTAAAGTTACTTATACACACAAATCTAATACATCACAAATCCTAAAAAATTTACACACAAATCAAATACATCACAGATTATATATCTCAAATTCATACAATGAATCACAAAATTATACATCTCAGTGAATCACAAAATATCAAAAAAAAAGAAGAGAAAACAAGCTGTCAGCTGCCGCTACTACTGTTACTACTCAAGAAATCAATCCCACAACCGCTACTACTGGCTACTACTGCTAGCTACTACTCAAGAAATCAATCACAGAATATCAATTCCACTACTGCCGGCTGCCGCTGCCGTTACTACTGCGCGCATGTGCTCCCCCTGCAACGCACGTCTGCGCCGCACGCCGCGTGTCCGTCCGTCCACCGCGTCCACGCGGCGCGGCCTCCTTCGTCTCCAGGGGAGGGAGGAGGAAGGGGAGGGGAAGGAAGGAGGAAGGGGAGGATCTGTGTAATATAGGAGAGGGGAGGAGGGGGAGAAGAGGGGAGGATCGATCTGTGTGTGAGAAAGTGGTTGCGATTGTGGAGGAGAGGATAAGGGCTAGGGATTATATACTACGTGTTGAATTTTAGTCCCGGTTAGTACTACCAACCGGGACTAAAGTTCACTTTAGTCCCGGTTGGTAGTATCAACCGGGACTAAAGATCCTCGGCCCCCTGACATGCCTCTGACAGGGGATGAACCAGGGCTAAAAATCATCTTTAGTCCCGGTTGGTGTGATACCAACCGGGACTAAAGATCAAAATTTTTTAAACCGGGACTATTGTGGAATTTGGTCGACCGATCAAAGATGGTTTCTCCACCAGTGCCTAATTCTCTCATAAAGCCACATCATATTACTTTTAAATTAGGGTCATCATTCTATATACTATTTAAGTTATAATAAACCATATCGCAAGTTTCTATCGTTCTAGCTGTCTTACACTTTATTTCTATTTCTTATTATTATACCAAATTCCCGCAGCAACGCGTGGGGTTTCACCTAGTTCAACTCTAAAATGAAGAACTTAAACGATCTGAACCAGGACACGGATTGCCTGCTCTGGCGCTATACGCCCATCGGTGCTCCCATATGCGTGGCAATCATCCAGATAAGTCTCTCTTATTTAGCTTGACCCACAGTTTATCGTTAATTTCCTGTATATAGGTTCATCATCAAATAGATTGTTTCAGGTCGATCTGTTTGATGCCATCCTCACTTTATCCCAAAAGCTTTTTTCAAAGTGTGGCTTGCCACACATGAGTCTATGACGAGTGAATCTGATTTATGAAATAAAAATATGGCACGCTATAATTGCGGCACGAACCAAAGACGTACTAGTCGAAGGTGGTCAAAGTTGGGTGTTACAAGTGTGGCAAAGTTTTCCACTAATCCATACAGCCCCGAATTCTTCTCTCAGCCGAATAACCCAGCAACTGAAAGAGATCGATCATCCACACAAAATGTAATTAAATGATTATCCTTTTAGTGCTTCATGTCTTTCAACTCATGAAATTTGTTATGAAATTTGCAGACCAATAACCGATCGATGCATTTGCCTACGGGGCCATCCTGTGAGGTACATCAAGCTATGGTTGGAGTAAGCACTGCGAAGGTGAGCATGAATGATGAATTTGAGAGCAACGATCAACCTAGGAAGCAGATAGATTAGAGAGATCAAGAGATTCACTATTGTTCATTAGGGACTTGCAAGGGATCGAGAAAGAGACAGCTCCATGACAGAAAGAGACCTAATTTATGACAATGTTCATTAGGGTCTTTCTCTCGAGTTCCTCGTGACACAATATATTATTGAACTAGGGTTTCAACTGTATTGTGTTGGCATGTTGTATTGGATTGAACTCTTTTTGTTTGATCAAGCAATGATGTGTTACACTCAAAATTAAAGTGCTTAGTGGGTCATCACTCGAACTATTTTCACAAGCGTCCTTATAGTAGTGGGTTGTAGCTAGCCTAAGTTGGGTTGATACAATATAATTGTTCATTTATCAGCATGTGAGTCTAGTACTGTTCAGAAACTCGCAGTGGGATAACTAGGGGGTAGTTCTAATGGGGGAATGACATCAGTCTTGCCCACGTGTATCTAGCCTACCAAATAGTTTACACATTAAAACTTTACACATAGAAATTTTGTACATAACAAACTTTGATTCCAAATCAGAATCAGAAATATAAACTTTCAACCATAAATTTCCGGTGTACAGACTTAAGGCTCTGTTTAGAAGATTAGCCCAGGGCTAATTTTAAGAGCCAATGTTTAGTCATGAATTGGTAGGCTAAACATTAGCCTAGGGTGGCATGTTAGGATCCATGGGCTAATTCAACGCTAAAAGGTAGAGAGAGAGAGAGTAGAAAGAGTGGAGAGAGAAGGAGAGATAGAGCTGCTTTTTTATCGTCCCCATACAAAATTAGCCCCATTAGCATCTCTTGAAGGGGCTAATGTTTTGAGGGGGGCTAATTAACATTAGCTCAAAATTAGCCCACCTGTTTGGATCCTTGAGTACTAATTTAAGGCTAAAAGGTGAGGGCTAAACATTAGCCCATGGAATCAAACAGGGCCTTAGTAGAAAAGGAAAAACACAGTGCCAGAAAAGGAAAGCTTGGGGTCTTCACGCTATTTCATTGCGCATGAATGCTTGTGAATTAGCCCTTTCGCTGGCTAGGCTCTCCTTCAATTTTCGAGGTGCTAATAGCCACCAATCAGATACATTTATTGTGGAGTAATTCCTTCTCAAGGATTGACATTATGTGAAATATTTCCATTAAAGATTAATTACTATACTGCGCACATATTTAAGGATATGTTGTATTGACTCCTATTATCAGCAATATGCACATTTCAGTACTGTTATCGCACTGAACCACTGGAGAGAGAACAGCTGTGATGCTATAGCTCAACAATAAAAAGTAGTATTGAATTGAACCTCCACGGTGACTATAATTCCCTTAATATTCATTTCTTTAGTGATATCATGCATTTCAAAAAGTATGTAGTATGAGCTGTCATATTGATGAATGAAACCCAGATATTATCGGTAGAAAACTTCTCTTAAATATTAATTCACATGTTACTCCTACCTCTGATCAACAATGCATTAATTATTTGGCACCTATTCATGTTAAAATTAAACTAGATCGAAAGAATGGTGCAATATATAAATGACCAAGGGAAAAAAGAGTGTCAAACGTAAGGTCCTTCGTGAGAAGTTGGATATATCGGACTCTTGAATCTTGGTTTGAAACCAAAGGAGACAAAATAACTTTGATAGCTATTTTCTCACTCACTCTTGTGTGGCTATAAGTATAATTAGGTATCACACACCAAGATAGGTACATCGTACATGTATGACAGAGTAGAGCGGTTGACATATGTGGGTACATAGCTTGTGCCTTGTATTGCTTAACTGATTCTGGAAACTTCATTTGCAAATAAACAACTAAGCTTAGATATATATATATTGTGTGAGAAAACTTGGTATGGGAATGAAAGGTACCAGTAAGATGAAATGCCACTTATAAACTTGTGCTTGTACAAGATTTCTACCATATAGAGATTCAGGAGAGGGGCATTGATGCGTGCCTCGAGTCAGTAAAGGGTAGTCTCAGATGCAATGCAAGTTAACTGATCTGCATGACCAGTGCATCTCCTTTCATGATCACTATGACATGTTTGGAGAATAAAATAGATGAATTAACTGTCTTGAGTCTGAAGTCGTGCACAAGTGTGTAGAGAGGGATACGTCATCCAATTCATGTCAGTTGTTATCCAGAGGTGAATGTTAAAAATCACTTCATGTGCACTATAGTCATATCGATGAATGAAATAGCATGGTACACCAGTACAAACTCATATACTACCGGTAGAGAACTTCTCTTAAATATGTGGCGACATGTTACTACTACCTCTAATCAACGCACTGCATTGTTTGGTACCTAGCTATAACTATAAGTGTTAAAAACTGGAGCGAAAGCACTACTACCAAAAGGAAAATCAATGGTGATCAAAACAACGTTTTGCAAACAGCCGAGATTCTTTCCTGCGATTGAAGGCAAGTGAAAATCTACCATCTTCATGGGCGGGCCTTCAACACCAGCAAAAATTGATTTTTGCACGTAGCTAGGTTAAGTCGGCCGCTTGTGAAAATTGATTTTTGTTGGTGTTGGGGTTAAGGCAGCCTCCAGTGTTACAGATTTTTGGTGAAAAAAAAATCCGAAAACCCTAGGAACCCTAGCTCCGGCGGATCCAGAAAATCCAAAAATCGGTGTCATCGGTGGATCTGCCTCCTCCAGCACCAACGCCATCAACAAGACGACCCAAGCCATGGACGAACTCGCCGGAAGCCCTAATCACCGTCACTGAGCCCTCTTCACAACCCTCGTGGCTGTGACCGAGCACCGCTGCTGCTGGATGCACCTCCTCCTTCGTCGCTGCCCCTCACATTCGCCATCGTGTAAGCGGACCCAGTGGTCCTGAGCACCGCCACCGCCAGATCCACCTCCTCCACCGCCACCGCCCCTCTCCTTCGCCATCGTGGAGGCGGATCTAGCGGTCTCGAGCACGGTGGGTAGCCTCCTCCCCTCCACCGTCACCGCTGCCGGCTAGATGTGGGAAAGGGAGGGGAGGTGGCTAAGCCAGATCTGCCTCGGATCAGTGTCATCAAACCTCACCGTTGCTGCTGCCTCCACCACCGCTCCCCTTCTTCCACCATGTGATCTGGCCCCTTGGCCACCGCCACCAATCCCTTTTCTACTGTTGACCACCACCGCTGTCACTCCTTTGCCGCTGCCTGCCTCCTCCCATTCGGCTAGATCAGGAAGAGGAAGGGAGGGGGCTAGGCTGGATCCGCCTCGGATCTGTGTCCTCAATTTCGTCACCACCACCCCTTTGTTGCCACCAAAAGTCGCCGCCGCCGGCCGCCTCCACCGCCATCGAAATCAAGAGAGGGAAAGGTGAGGGAGGCGTTGGATCTGAGAGAGAGAGAGAGAGGTTGGAAGAGCTGAAGTGAGGTGAGGGAGGAAGGTGAGCTTAGGTAAGATGAGGATAGGGAGGATGGAGAGAGCAAGTGGGGACCGGGGGAAGAAGGAACTTTCTATATATTCTTTTTTCATGTCGGCCTCTTCGACGTGTATTTTTTAGGTTGCTGTCTAAGAGAACTGCCTGTAAAAATTTATTTTCATGAGCATCTCTCTTAAACGTCCGAATGTAAAAATAGGGTTATTTTCACAAGCGGCTACTTTAGGATGGCCACTTGTATTTTACAAGCGGTTACTAACCAGGGACACCTGGTTATATTTTCACTAGCGTTTTTTTATTTTATCCGCATGAGAAAATAAATGTGTGACACCAAAACAAAAACCGTTTTTTAGTAGTGAACGGTGCAATATATTAGTGACCAAGGGAAAAAAGGTGTCAGATCTATTGTCCTTCGAGAGAAGTTAGATATATAAGAGTCAAAACTAGGTTTGAAACCAAAGAGGCACAGAACTTAATTTGATAGCCCGTTTCACTCTTGTGGCTACAGGTATCACACGCCTAGATGTTTAGCTATAGGTATCACACACCAAGATAGTGCATGCATGTAAGATAGAGAAGTGCGGTTGACATATGTTAGCTTTGACTGATTCTAGAACTTCCTTTGTAAATTAATAGCTGGTTAATTAGATTGCGTGAGAAAAGGAGTACAGATAAAAAAATGGTATGAGAATGGAAGGTGCCAGGAAGACAAAATGCCACATACAAACTTGTGCTCACACTAGAACTCACCTGTAGTGAGATTCAGGAGGTGGGCATGACTCAGGAAGGCATAGCGCACCTCATGTCAGTACACAATAGAGGGCAGACTTGATTCCAGTGTCATCCCTTCATGATTAAGTATGACATATTGGAGGAGAAAATAGACAAGCTGATGTCTTTAGTTAAAGTCACACACAGTACAAGGGTAGTGAGTGATAGCATCCAATTCATATGATGATTATCCAGAGCTGAATGTTAAAACATAACCTCTTCATGAGGCGAATTTCCAGAAATGCTAATGTACATGAAAATTTGGTGGGCTTGTGTTCAAGATGATTTTAAAAGTTACTAGAGATATCTAGCTCACTCAACCTACATGAACTGTATTAATTAGGGTTGTAATTTAGGCACGTAGCCCACCATATATAGACACAAGAATGTAGCTAGGACCCCTCGTCGTGCAATTTGCAGGCAAATAAACTCAGCAATTCATTCACCTACGAGGCCAGGCTGTGAGGTTACATCAAGCTATGGTTGAAGTAAGCACTGTGAAGGTGGGCATGAATGGTGAATTTGAGAGCAAAGATCAACCTAGGATGATTAAGTGATTCACTATTTGTTCATTAGGGACTTGCATTGGATCGAGAGAGAGAGATGCTCCTGCTTGACTTTCTCTTGAGTTCCTCGTGACACGTGACAAAATTGAACTAGGGTTTCAATTTTGTACTGTGTTGGCATGTTGTATTATTGGATTGAACTCCTTTTTGTTTGATCAAGCAATGATGCGTTACACTCAAAAGTTAAAATGCTTAGTGGGTCACTCGAACTATGCTGGAGGCTGCTTATACTAGATAACTTTTGAAATACATGATAATGCTAAAGAAAATGAAAGGATTTTTTTTCAGGGGCATGTAGATCATGCAGGTTCAGCACTACATTTTTATTGTTGAGCTGGCGTCAAAGATGTGATCTCTCCAGTGATTCAGTACGGAAATTAATATGCATCTTAGTTGCTGATCATGGGAGTCAATAAAACATAGTATCGTCCTTATATATGTGCAGTATATAGATGAGTGAATAGCATTAATGTACACCATTGCACAACCTCTATATACCGTCAGTAGAGTAACATGCATTTTACTCCTACCTCCTAAGGTCCTTTGAGAGAAGTTGGATATATCATACTCGATCGTAACTAGTTTCGAAACCAAAGGGGACACAGTTTTTGATATAGCCCTTTTCTCACTCATCAATTGTGGCTATAGGCCTTAGGTATCACATGCATGCCAAGATATGTCACACGCCAAGATAAGTCTAACAGAGAAGAGCGGTTGCACTTGCACATATATGTGGGTACGTAGCTTGTATTGCTCGACTGATTCCGGAAATCTCCTCAGCAAATTAACAGGTAAGCTTAGATTATGTGAGAGAGGAGTACAGAGAAAACATGGTAAGGGAATGGTAGGTACCAGGAAGACAAATTGCCACTTATAAACTTGTGCTCGTACAATATCTCTTCCATGGATGTGTCCAGGTGATGGGCATTGCACGACTGTGCCAGTTGTTAGGAAACGATCAGCAAATAAACGATAAAAAACAATATGTCAATCACAGAAGAAACAATATTTAACGTGGAAAACTATCCTAAAGAAGGAGAGGAAAAAACCACGGGCGCTAGCCAGCAAATATCTTCACTATATTGGGGTGAGGTTATAACGCCGAACGGCGGCCTACAGGAAGTATATATAAAGGTGAAACCCTAAAAGCATAACAATCCATTCCGCGGGGCCCAAGCCTCCGGCGACGGGCCTCCGCTTCGCTCCATCCGAAGTTGGCCTTTATACGTGTATAAATGAATTTGGATCACAACTAAACAAACTCCACCTTAAGACGAATTCTTTCTTGTAGCATAAATCAAATCTTCACCCTAAACACAACAAAGAAAACACTTTTGACGCCAAATAGTCTCTTGGGCTAAATCATTATACCAACTAAGCTTGAGCAAAACTCAAACTTAACAATAGAAACTGACTTTGTCATCATATCAGCATGATTATCATGAGTGCTTATCTTGCATACATTTAGCTTACCTTGTGCGACTATGTCGCAAACATAATGGTACTTGATATCAATATGCTTTGTCCTTTCATGGAACATTTGATCTTTAGTGAGGTATATGGCACTTTGACTGTCACAAAACAGGTTAATGCAAGAATCAACTCCTTTTTGTTTGATCAAGCAATGATGTGTTACGCTCAAAAGTTAAAATGCTTAGTGGGTCACTCGAACTATGCTGGAGGCCTCATACTAGCTAGATCCCTTTTGAAATGCATGATAATGCTAAAGAAAATGAAAGGAATTTTTTCAGGGGCAAGCATGTATATAGATCATGCAGGTTCAACACTACATTTTTATTGTTGACCTAGCATCAGAGATGTGATCTCTCTAGTGATTCAGTACGGAAATACGCATATATTGCTGAGTCAATAAAACATATCATCCTTATATATACTAGTCATTACGGCGCACGTTGTGCGCCCTATCGATGAGCAGATAGCACAACGATAAAAAAGCTCTCAGACAAACCAAATGATCCGAGGCAAGTTCTATCGAGATTAGATAAATGCATGTAACGAAGCAATAGGAGATAGACATAACCTGCGATTTTCTATCATAGAATGATAAAAACAAAAGATAACGAGAAGGAAACTCATAAACAAATCATCTTATATTTCACTGAACAACATTACACATGGCACACTGACAAGATGACCAGTAATTATCAACAGCCAAATATACAGAGATTGAATCGTCACACTGGATGGCCTCTTTTATTTGTTCGTCCCAGATAGGCACGTTGGTGCTTGCTACAGTCAGTAATCTCTTAACATTAGCAGTTCCACCGGTTGCACTTGTAGCAGGAGGCATGGGCAACATCATAGGAGCCAGCAGCCACCTCGAACGCTGCTTCGCCGTGCCTGCAAAAGAAAGCAGACAAATTCAGGCTAAAAAAAATGTTATCTGATTCATAAGTTTCTTCAGCTCAGTTTCTTTTTAAGATGAAATATATGCGAATTATCCCTTTTCAGGTGCAACAGAGGAACATGTTAACTGAGCTGGTTGTGGTGTTCTTCTCCACCAGATCAGTGTACTGTGTACATCTTCCTGAACCAATAAAAAAAAGCGTGGCATAAATAAATGTAAAGTAACCGATAGTACTGAATAAAATGTCTTCTCATCTTCATGCAGCTTTATCTGAAGAAACTTTGAAGCAAAAGGAATTAACACACAACATATAGTATATCTTTGAAGCAAAGGAAATAACATTATGTTTTATCATGGAAAATATGAAATCACACATCTCTGAAAGCTTGTGTCGGTTTATTTTGACAAATTAATATCTAAAAGGCTTACACGCAGCCATTGCCACAGTTGAACAAAAAGATGGATCAGCAGACTACTCACTGAGGTGATAATTTTCCACGTCACTAGAGTCAAACTAACAACAAACATTTACAATAAATAGTCTGTAACATATTTGCCTATCAGTTCATAGTGATACTATTTTATTCTTTAATTAGTTATTATATTCTCTCTCCTCATTTACTTTTTCTCGACCAATGGCGGCGATTATCAGCTCGAGTGCACAGCAGCGGGCCCACTTCTCTTGCAGTGCGTGAGTTGCCAGCTTGTCCTATCTTTCATCTTCTCTCCGTGCCAACTCATCGTCCAAGCCAATTAACATAGCATTTTTATCATCGGCATTCAAACCTTATTGCACCTGCTCTTATTGTAACTCAAGTGAAACAATCTACATCGATTGAAAAGATTCCTGGAAAATATAAACAATTCTCCTTAATTTTAATGCACCTCACGTCTTCAACTCACCACACCTTCGTCGATTAAACACACATTAATCGCCAACCCGTGCATTACAGGTTATTGCCATAGCTGTAGCTATACCTTAATTATAAATATTTGTATTTTAAGCACATACTAAATATATTGGTTATGAAATATTGTTTATCAAATTTGTTTTAAAAACAATTTTCTTTTATGTTTTGTTTAAAATAATAAGTAAAATTTACTCACATCCACTACTACAGAAAGCTTTTTTGCATGTGGTCAAAACATATTTTTCCATGTGGTTGAACCGCCCGTCTACCCGGAGGTCTGGCAAAAATAGCGATTTTCCATGTGGGTGGTGCACCGGCATGCGCTTATGTTGTCTGCGTGCGCTGCAGCCCAGCCTCCTCGAAGACCTCCGAGCCAACTATAGTCCCAGTTCGAATAGGACCAACCTTTTTATACTCCTTCTTCCTCCTCCAACCTGAGCCATTGTTGCAAATTGGAGATGGAAGGGAGAGAGGAAATGGGAAAAAAAAAAGTTGGACACAGATGGAGCACAGACACCCGATAAAAGGGAAGGCATCGGGAACAAGACTGTGGAGATTATGGATACCCCATACCCATACGGCATGTATAGTCCGACTGGGTATGGGGTGCCATGTATAGATAGAATATCTTTAAAAGGATTCGGGTTAAATTCCAAACTTGTACGTCAAGGAAATACCCGGGATCTTAGTCGGTTATGATTATATCATATCTGTAATTACCTATTCCGTTAGGGATATGGGCTGTACTTTGTAACACGGACTCCTTCCCCTATATAAGGAGGGGTCCTGGTGCCCTTTGGGGGACGATTTTTCTTTTACCCAGATCATACGATCAATAATACACTCGGCGGATCAATCCCCGGACAGGAGTAGGGTATTACTTCTTATTAAGAAGGCCTGAACCTGTATAAAATTCCTTGTCTATAAACCCATCCACTTTTCCAGCTTGATAGCCACCCCCTTTTAGTATTGCCGAAATCTTGTTTCGACAGTTGGCGCGCTAGGTAGGGGTAGCGTCAAGTTCTTCGCCAACTAGTGCGATGGGTTTCGTTTCCGGCATCGACGACTTCGTCTTCCTTCCCGGGCAGGCGTTCCGGTTCGGCAGCCTCGACTTCATCACCAATGACTTCGGCAAGATTTCTCTCCTCGACTCGGATTCGAAACAGTCGGAGAGTGGCCAGATCTCCGCCCCGTTCGGTATCCCGAACTCGGCCGAGATCTACCCCAAGATCATCTCCACCGAGTTGGCTTCAAACCACTCGGACGAGATCCAATCTACTCCAACATGACCTGATCAAGACGATGGAGCCTATCCGCCAATCCTGATGAGACTCCCCGATGATTTGGCTGCTGTCTTCACCACAAAGGCGTCTTCTCCCCATAGGCCTAGGTGGGATCCGGCTTCAGCCCCGGTCCAGCCTAGCTCCTGGGAAGTCGGCGTCATACTCCAACTTCTCGACACGGTTTCAACGGAACGACTAGATAGCTACCTCAGCTCCCCCGGCGTCGATTCACGACCAACGGAGATCGTAGAGTACGACGACTTCGGCTACCACAACGACTACCGCAACCTTGATGACTTCGATGAAGGCTTTGAAGACAACTACACACCCCTCTACTTCGGCGTTTTCATGGCTGACAACGAGACGGAAGAACAACGTAGAGCCCGAGAAGTAGAAGAGCAACGCGTGCAACAGGAAGCCGAACGACGCTGACTGGAAGAGGAGCGCCAAGCACAAGAGCAAGAACGGCTGCAGCGTGAGCAATAGGAGCGCGAACGGGCCGCAAAAGAGGCTGAAGACCGGCAGCAACGCGCCTTGGATGCCGGGCGACGAGCATGAGAACTCATCGAGCAGCAAGACGTCAAAGGAACAGCTGTTTTTCGCACCCCTCAACAGAACGCGGTTGCAACGATCACCCTCCTCGACATCCTCCTCAAGGAAGACGCACTCAATCAAGCCAATCACGTCGTCAACATCTTGAACCAGACCAAGACCATGATCGCCGCCTCGGTCCCGGTTAACTCCGCAAGCGTCCGCACGCCGACTGGCAGCCAAGTTCCCCCTCTTCGATCTCAAGACTATCACCAACCAAGCCTCAGCGTCGTCGGCGCGGGATCC
This sequence comes from Oryza meridionalis, assembly GCA_000338895.3. Taxonomy (NCBI): domain Eukaryota; kingdom Viridiplantae; phylum Streptophyta; class Magnoliopsida; order Poales; family Poaceae; genus Oryza; species Oryza meridionalis. Next base: position 11,006,502 of record CM002525.2, on the reverse strand, counting down.
AGTCGCAGAAGCAGGGGTCGCGACAAGCGATCTGTCCACTCGCCCCCCGAATGATACAGGGAGCGTCGAGTCGAACGACCTCGCTCCCCACACCGTAGGCGCCCCGTCGATCTTCGCGATACTATCAACCAGCGCCGCACGGCAAGAGGCTACGCTCCCCACCATTCACCAGATCGCTACGACGATGACGTGGATGGAGTTGCTGCCTTCACAAGCGACCCGCGTCGAGTGGATTGGCCAGCCGGCTTCAAGCCGACTGGAATCGAGAAGTATGATGGCACCACTAACTCGGAGTCTTGGCTCACCATCTACGGTCTCGCAATTAGCGCAGCAGGAGGAGACAGCAAAGCCATGGCAAACTACCTGCCTGTGGCCCTAGCGGATTCTGCCCGGTCCTGGCTTCATGGATTACCCCGTGGCACGATCGGATCTTGGGCAGAACTCCGCGACCACTTCATCGCCAACTTCCAGGGTACCTTTGAGTACCCTGGTACACAGTTTGATCTCTACAACGTTACTCAGAAGTCTGGAGAATCCCTTCGAGATTACATCCGACGCTTTTCCAAGCAATGCAACAAGATCTCTGACATCACCGACGACGTCATCATCGCCGCCTTCACCAAGGGCATTCGCCACGATGACCTAGTCGGCAAGTTCGGGTGCAAGCCTCCCAGGACGGTCAAGCAGATGTTTGAAAAAGCCAATGAGTACACCAAAGCCGAAGATGCCATCACCGCGTCCAAGCAATCGGGCACCACTTGGAAGCCGAAGAAAGATATGCCGACTACAGGAAGGAGTGGAAGTACCAATCACAAGGATCGCAAGCGTAAGCCCGAGGAACTTGTGGCAACTACTACACCATCCTCCCGACAACGTTCACGTGTCAACACTTTTGACAAGATGATGAACTCCCAATGTCCGCATCATCCAAACTCCAATCACGCGGCCAAAGATTGCTTTATCTACAAACAGTTCGCAGAACAATACGCCAAGAGCGCACGCAAGAACTCTGATGGAGATCAAAGCACGTCAAAGAAGAAGGACGATGAAGATGAAGCCCCGACTAGTTTTCAAGACCATCGCAAGGAACTCAATCACATCTTTGGCGGACCCCTGGCTTATGAATCCAAGAGAAAGCAAAAGCTAACCGAACGAGAGATCAATCCTGTTCAGCCCGGCACACCCCAATATCTTCGATGGTCAGAGACAACAATTAAGTTTGATCACTCGGATCATCCCGACCGAGTGGTTCACCCGGGGCGGTACCCCCTGGTACTAGACCCAGTGGTTCGCAACGTCAAGCTCCGCAGATCCCTCATCGATGGTGGCAGCGCACTCAACATCCTTTTCGCCAAGACTCTGGATGACATGCAGATCCCTCGCACGGAATTAAAGCCGAGTAATGCGCCCTTCCACGGAGTCATCCCAGGGCTGTCTGCTACACCACTCGGCCAGATCACGCTTCCGGTTACTTTCGGTACTCGGGAGAATTTCCGCACAGAGAACATTTGTTTCGAGGTCGCTGATTTCGAAACAGCGTATCATGCCATACTCGGGCGACCGGCGTTAGCCAAGTTCATGGCTGTCCCACACTATACCTACATAATGATGAAGATGCCTGGTCCTAGAGGAGTTATATCCCTGTGGAGCGACATCAAGCAAGCCGTCACGTGTGACAAGGAAAGTTGCGAGATGGCCCAGACCCGTGAGATCACGCTCACCCAAGAAGAAATCCAGCTAGCTGCGTCCACAACATGCGAAGGAGAAGTGCCTGCAACCAAGATGCCAAAGAGTGGAGAAAGCGATGCCAAGACCAAGAAGATTCCTCTAGATCCCTCTGATCCTACCAAGACTGCTGTAATAGGCGCCGAGTTAGATTGTAAATAGGAAAGCGTGCTCATCACCTTTCTTTAAAATAATAAAGATATCTTTGCGTGGAAACCATCTTATAGGCCTGGTATTCCTAGAGAGGTGATTGAGCACTCTTTACATGTTAAGGAAGACGCTAAACCAATCAAGCAATGACTCCGCCGTTTCGCACAGGATAGGAAGGATGCGATCAAGGAGGAATTGACCAAGCTGTTAGCAGCAGGCTTCATCAAGGAAGTCCTTCATCCCGACTGGCTGGCCAACCCAGTCCTTGTTCGGAAGAAGACGGGGCAATGGCGCATGTGTGTTGATTACACCGACCTCAACAAGTCTTGCCGCAAAGATCCCTTTGGGTTACCTCGCATTGACCAGGTAGTTGACTCAACGGCCGGCTGCGAGCTACTCAGGATATCATCAGATCCGACTAAAGGAATCCGACTGCTTAAAGACTTCATTCATCACGCCCTTCGGGGCCTACTGCTACATCACCATGCCTTTTCGATTAAAGAACGCAGGAGCGACTTATCAACGCATGATCCAGAGATGTTTTTCAACTCAGATCGGCCGCAACGTTGAAGCTTACGTGGATGATGTAGTCGTCAGGACCAAGCAGAAGGATGATTTGATTATGGACCTAGAAGAGACATTTGCGAGCATCCGCGCTTTCAGGATGAAATTAAACCCTGAAAAGTGCATCTTCGGAGTACCGTCAGGGAAGCTGCTTGGATTTATGGTGTCCCATAGAGGCATACAAGCCAACTCGGAGAAAATTAATGCCATCCTCAACATGAAACCGCCGAGCTCCCAGAAAGATGTTCAAAAGTTAACTGGTTGCATGGCGGCGCTCAGCCGGTTCGTCTCACGACTTGGCGAGCGGGGGATGCCTTTTTTCAAGCTTTTAAAGAAAACCGACAATTTCCAGTGGGGACCCGAAGCACAAAAAGCCTTTGAAGACTTCAAAAAACTTCTCACTACATGTCTTAGCTTCACCACATCCGCAAGAGCCGCTGTTGTTATATATGTCGGCAACTTCCCAGGTTGTAAGCACAGTCCTGGTTGTTGAGCTTGAGGAAGAAGGCCATGTTCAGAAAGTCCAACGTCCAATCTATTTCGTCAGCGAGGTTTTAGCCGACTCCAAGACAAGATATCCCTAGGTTCAAAAATTGTTATATGGTGTTTTGATTACCGTTAGGAAATTATCTCACTACTTCCAAGGTCACTCGGTCACGGTGGTCACTATGGTGTTTTGAGCCTGGGTTTTGATTTTACAATCTGCACAAACGGTTCACGTTAGCGACAAAGGAGCAAGACAAGAATGGTTTTAAAGCTTCAGTTATAACTACCTTCGACGTCTTTCAGAGCCGAGTCCCTTTGTTTGGTCAGTTCACCCTTGTCTTTTTCCAGAGCCTTGATTTGATTTCCGCTGGTTAGTCGCACATGAATAGCAACATGAAACAAGTCAGACAAAGATGAGAGTTACCTTTTGATGAGCTGTTGTAACGTCCAGCCTTCCCCCAGGCCGGGCCCACTTACATCTGATAGCTTTCATAGGTCATAGACTGCCCTTACAGACCAACACATGTCTTTTCTGCACACTTTGTCCTCACTCATGTGCACCCGGGAAGAATTTCCCTGTCGGTCACCCATCCCAAATTGCTCCAGGCCAAGCACGCTTAACCCTGGAGTTCTTTGGAGATTGGCTTCCAGAAAAGAAGTTGCAACTTGTTGATACGAGTATTCTATTAATCCTATTAAGCCCTAGGCCGGGATGTTACACCCTCACCCCCTTAAGAGAGATCGACGCCCCCGTCGATCAACCCTAGGCCAGGAACGTCCTCTCCCCGGTCTACACCAGCCATGCGCACCATGCCTGCGCAACTGCGACACACGCGCCCGTGAAACCGCGAGAGTCGGCTCTGATACCATTTTGTAATGTCCCGCCTTCCCCCAGGCACGCGCCCGTGAAGAATTTCCCTGTCGGTCACCCATTCCAAATTGCTCCAGGCCAAGCACGCTTAACCCTGGAGTTCTTTGGAGATTGGCTTCCGGAAAAGAAGTTGCAACTTGTTGATACGAGTATTCTATTAATCCTATTAAGCCCTAGGCCGGGATGTTACACCGATACCAACTTGTCACGCCCGGAAATTCACTAGTAATTTCCGAACTTATTTGTGCATAAAATCCTCGTCCAGGAATCAGCCGAGGTACACAAACAGATAATTTAATATACAAATCCATCATAATAATAACGTTACACACTTACAAAAGAAAAGAAAACAGCAGCGGAATAACGGTCTAGCGATGGCTTCAACTCCACTCCCACAGGCAGCTCAACTGGGGTATAAGCCAAACGTCTTCTCCTTCTGGATCCTTTCTCTTCAACTGAGGTTGATTGATTATTGCAAGAATGAGCATATGACATACTCAACAAGCCACACAGCAAATATGCAAGTGCACAAGGATACCAAAAAATGGCATAATATAGGCTCATTTGCAAAAATAGCATTTAGCAAAACATTTAAGAGAAATAAAACAGTAGAGTAATTAATCAAAAATTTTAATCAACACTGAACAACACACCCATGTTGCACAGGCCCAACCATCCTGAACAACCAACCCCGGCTGTACAGATCTAACTCTAAACCAGGAGCTAAGCAAATTATTACCAATTATAGCATCAATAATTATTGTGAGAGGTGTGAAACTAATCACGAAAAACATTGCTCAACTCGCCCATAACCGCGGGCACGGCTATTCGAATAGTTTTACTCTGGCCAGAGGTGTACCACTGTACCCACAAGACACAGCCTCAACATCATGTCTACCATACGTCGCGATACTGGAAAGTACCCGAATAGAGGCTGTGACAATACCCTCTGCACAACACAACTCACCACAGTGCACCATTCCTGGATCATAATCACCCCCTTATAAAACAAGGCATGGACTCCCCAGCGACCCCCACGGACTTCTCGCCGCTTCTCAGTCTGGCACACCATAATGAATCATGCTATACAAAAGATAAAGCCGTTGCCCACGCTGGCTTGTGGTTGGCACGGTAAATGTTTCACAACAGTAGCTCGCGAACCGGTCCTTAATTGCCATGAGCACGACCTTCAAAACCATGTGCTCACAACCCACCATTAATCATATTTTAATTACCAATTAATTATCATAACACGATTAACCATCGTGAGCTACCATTAAATATAACCATAAATAATAATGTAGTATATATGATTCATCCCATTAGTGAGCTAATGTTTCTAAGCATGGCTAAGCAATTATATCTAACATCTAGTTGAACCAATATATATAAAGCTCAACTAGTCAAATTATAATATCCCAAGGTATCAAGGAATAGAGTAATCAATGCAAACAGGCCATAACAAAGGAATAGATTCACACCACCCAGTGACATTCGAAAATAAATGCACAGTTGAAATAAATAGAGAATTTAAATATATGATCAACATGCTCAAAGGATTGTGTTTAGGATCTGTGTGACTTGCCTTGCAATAATCGGTCTTCAATTAATTTTCTTGAACACTCCCGACGCACTCACGAACCTTCGCAACGACGGAAACGACAAGCTAAGACGCAAAACGAAAAAAAAGACTAATAAAAACTAAATAAACAGTACAAAAACAAGCATAAACAGTACATGTGGATATTTTTAACATGTGGATCTCAATTTTAGAAAAATTTGGCAACTTGAATCACTTGAAACGGAGCTACGGTTATTTAGTTATGATTTTCCGAAGATTTAATCTATTAGAAAAACGGGAAAAAGAAATACCGACGATGACATCATGATGACATCATCAATGGCCGGCCCGGGTTGGCGACCTCGCTGGAGATTGGATGGTCGGCTGCGAATTTGGAAGACATGCACACGTAGAGGACGACGAGGCGAACCCAACGGTACTCACCACAACGTCTACCGATGACCGACGACGGCCGGCGATGAGGTGGCGGCGGCGGCGAACTTGGCGGCGGCGGCGACGAGGCTACGGGGCACGGGAGACCACGGGAGAGGGGGCAAACAAAAGAGGGGGACTAGGGGGTCCTATTTATAGCCTTGGATCGAAGAGATCGGACTCCTCCCGCAAGAAATCGGCCCGGGAAATCAAAACTAGGTTTTGGAGATAAACTCGAAAACGAGTTCGATTCGGATAAAATACTCAACGATTTGCTCCGATTTTTGGGGGTAAAGATAGAGGAGAATGAGAGGATCAAAACCCCTCAAACAATCGGAAGAAACGGGGCCGAATTGGAGACGGATTTGAAGGGAGAAGGGGCGGCGGCACTGTGCACGAGCACGGCTGGCTCGGTTCTGCCTGAGCTGGAAGATGGAGTACTGTAGCGCCAGGGAGGTAAAGTAGACTTTTCTGCCGGCTGAGAGGAGAGGAGGGAATGGGCTGAATTCGGCCCAGGCTGAGGAGGTGGACGGGGCGGCGTCGGCTGGGCCGGCTTGGGCCGCGCGGAGAGAGAGAATGTTGGGCCGAAATTGGCCCAACGGCTTAGGGGAGGATTTTTAAAACTTTTCCAATTAAAATAATCACTTAAATGATCTTTGAATTGTTAAAAATACTTCCAATGCTCAAATAATTTCAAGAAAAATCCTGAAAATACTTGGACACTCAAAGTACTTAAAAAAAATTATAATTAGACCATTTAATGATTAATTTAATATGTGGGTAATTACTGAAATGCTCTTTGTATGATTAAAAAAAATAGGAATTGAGCTCCGAAAAATCCGAGAATATTCCAGAGAGTATAATTAACCATGGAGAATTTAATAAAAATTAAATCCATCCATGCTTTATATTTAGGAAATTTTATTTCCCACATCTAACTTCACTTGTAAATTAATGAACATTTAATATAAATTCTAATAATAATTTATTAAATAATTTATAAATCCTGAAACAAAAATCAGGATGTGACAGCTGTTTAGCTCAAAGTTGGAGTCTTGAAGCTCAGCGATCCGGTCTCTCAGATCATGTTCAGTTTTCCTCGCAAGCTCCTTGGCTTCATGTAGCTGGGCTCGGGTAGCTTCTAGGGTTCCAAGGTGAGGGACCAATTTCTCAAGGGTCGCAGTCTTCGCCTCATTCCAGAGATGGATCCTCTGCGTTGCCAATACATTTCTATTTAGTAAAGTGGCCAACAGGGTAATTGAAGTTGTGTGTATAGGGAGACTTACATTTACAAGACGAGTAGCTTGGCCGAGTGTCTTTTTCAGCAGGCATACTTCCTCGTCTTCCTTTTGTTTATTTATTACAATTCCCTGTGGCCGCATCTCATCATCCCACTAATATGGGTGGGAGAAAATCTTCAGCCGACCGTATCCGGAGGACCTCTTCTTCATCACCAACCATTGGGCCTTACATATTTTTGGACAATGATGCAGTAATTGAAGAAAGTTTGACGGATCGAAATGGATTTGGAAGAGTTGTTTACCTATTACGACTTCCGGTCAGGGACGAGCAATTCCTTGCACCCTAACAGGTGAGCTGGACCTTGGGTCGGAGCTAGTATCTTTTCGGGGAGGGCTGCTTGCTTGAGCCTCCACCTCTGGGATGTCTTCGTTTGGGGCTCCTGATCAGCACTGACTTCAGCCTTATTCGACTGGTTTCCAGTCGGGGGCTTGTTGCTGCTATCTACATTGCCGGTTGCCGGTTGATTATTACCCGGGCGGTCTTCGGTAGTCGGCCCGGTTTCTGCTGAAGGACCAGTCTCCGTGCCAGTTGACGTGGGGTCTTTTCCAGAGGGATCTATGTCAGATGGTTTTCTACAAATTTGAGACACGCTATCAGCTTTGCTTCAATAGTGAGTGACTAGCAAAACAGAGGAAATTGCTAGATGACGCATACCTGGATGACTTCCTTATTTTTGGCATAGGACGACTGGATGTTTTCTTCTTCGGGTTGGCTTGTTTGGGCTGTTTCCCAGTCATCCCTTTGTTGCCAGCCTTTTCAGCATTGTCATCTTCATCGTCGCTCATAACCAGCTTCCTCTTACGAGAGTCTGACTGGCTAGTCGACTGCGAGGTGTCGGGTGGAGAGTCGGACCGGATTTTTGGCCCTCCACTAGCCTGACTAGTCTGCCGACGAGGTGAGCGGTGTCGGGTAATCGGAGGATCTGATTTCATCAAAGCGAATTCCTATGCATGGTATTCCAAGTTTTTGGTCGACTTTACAGAAGATAAAAGCATGCTTTGAAAAAAGATGAGTTGTATAATATATACGGGTGGAGGAGGGTTGAAGGCATTATATGGCATGACTGGCAATAAGTGTGAGTAGCTGTCACGCCCGGAATTTCTATCCAAAATTCCAAACGCTTACATGTGTGTAAACCCTCGTCTAGGAATCCACCGAGGCACACAATAACAAATTGATAATAGAGTACAATTATTACTCTAATTAATAAGCGAATAAAATGTCATTACAGAGGTAGATAGTTCCTCTCAATCAATAAAGATCTAAGCAGCGGAAAATAAAGATAAACAGTGCAGACGTCTCCACTCCACAGGCAGCTTGACAAGGACTACGCCAAATCCTCAACACCATCAGCATCACTGTAGAACTCCTCCTCTGATGAATGATTGCAAGGTGAGTATATGATATACTCAGCAAGCCACGCAGCAAATATGCAAGTGCACAGGATAACCAAGGATGGCATAATATAGGCTTCTTTGCATAAATAGCATTTAATGAATATTTCAGAATTTGCTAAAACAGTAAAGTATTAATTAAACAGTATTAATCCAACACTATACAACATACCCTGTTGTATAGGCCCAACCATTCTGAACAACCAACCCCGGCTTCACAATTCTAATCTCCAAACCAGGAATATACCATTCCAAACCAGGAGATAATCAATTATTACCAGTTATAGCATCTTTCATTATGGTGTGAAGGGTGAGACTAATCACGAAAGACATTGTTAGACCCGCCCATAACCGCGGGCACGGCTATTCGAATAGTTTTACTCTGATCAGAGGTGTACCACTGTACCCACAAGACACAACCCCACAACATGTCACCATGTGCCTTGATACCACCACGGTACCTCGGAAAGGAGCTGTGACAATACCCCTTGCACAACACAATCCACTACAGTGCACCATTCCTGGATCATAATCACCCCCTTATAAACAAGGCATGGACTCCCCAGCGACCCCCGTGGGCTTATCTCCGCCACTTCTCAGTCTGGTACTCCGCAATGAACTATGCTATACAAAAGATAAAGCCGTTGCCCACGCTGGCTTGTGGTTGGCACGGTTAATGTTTCACAACCGAAACTCGTGAACCGGTCCTTAATTGTCATGAGCACGACCATCAAAACCATGTACTCACAACCCACCATTATCAGGTTTTAGTTGGCAAATTAATTAATTAACCAATCATGATTGACCATCGTGAACTATCATTAAGCCATCATTAAATAATAGTGAATCATAAGTTATCCCATTAGCGTGCTAAAGTTTCTAAGCATGGCTAAGCAATTACACCTAATATCTAGTTGAACCAATATAAAGCTCAACTAGTCAAGTTATAATAACCCAAGGTATCAAGGAATAAGATAATCAAGAACAAAAGGGGCTATAACAAACAATAGGCTAATTCCACCCAATGACATTCGAAAATAAATGCAATAGTTGAATGGAAACAATAGCTTTAAACGGGATCAACATGCTCAAAGGATTGATTAGGATCTGTGTGACTTGCCTTGCTGGCCTTGGAATTCTTCTAAATCTTCTCCTGCGAAAACGGACTCTCCGGAAACGTCGGATTCTAAACAGAAAAGAGCAAAAACACCAAAACAGCATATAAGCAAGCATGAACAGTACATGTGGATATTTTTAACATGTAGATCTCAATTTTAGAAAAATTTAGAGACTTGAACCAACTAAATCCGAGCTAAGATGAATTAGTTATGAATTTTTAAAGATTAAATCGGATTAAATCATTTATATAAATTTTAATTGAATTAAGACGCAATAATGAATTATTTTTGAAAAGGAAAAAGGGAATTATTGCGTCAGCGGCTAGGGTTCACGATGGACCGGGTCCACGGCGGCGGTCTACGGAAACAAACGGCCGAGATCGATCAAACTCAAACGAACGGCCGAGATCGATCGGCTCACGGCCGGCTCACGGGAGACGACGACGCTGACGTCGGCGGTGACGTCACCACCGGCGGCGGCTCGGGCACGCATGCCCGCCGGTGAACGACGGCGTGGCGGCGCGAACGGAGGGCACCAAAACGATGCGGGCATCGCGGCGATCTCACCGGTGACCAAAGGAACGACGGAAGATGACCGGACGGCGACGGCGTCGAGGAAAAGGCGGCGGCGACCTTCGGCTTGACGACGGCGACGGTCGTCCGGCGGTCTACAGCGACGGCGAAGGGGCGGACGAGGACGGCGATGCGACGGCGACCACGATGGTGACCTCCCCGAGCGACGGCGACGGCTGGAACGACGGCGGCGCACGGCTGGAGCGGCGGCGGCGACGGCGTTGCTAGGGTTGCACGAGGCTAGGGCGCTACGGGCGACGAGAGGCGAAAGCGAAGGTGGCGACAGGTAGAGGGGACCTCGGGGATCCTTTTATAGGGGTCGGAAGGCGACGACGAAGCCCACGGTGGCCCGACGACGGCGATGGAAAGGTTAGGGTTCGGGGGAGAGAGAGGAATCCGATTCGAACTCGAATCCACGAATTTCCAAACGAAATTAGCCGTCGATTCCATAAGAGAAAAGATAGAGGAGCTCCCGGGGATCATTTCCCCTCAATTGATTGCACCGAAGAAGGAAAGACGCGGCCGGATTTGGAAGGAGACGGCGGCGGCGCGGCGCTAGGGTTCGGGCGCGGGCGGCGGCGCGAGGAAGACGAAGACTGACAGGTGGGCCCCACTTGTCAGCGGGCGGATGCGTGCGCGGCGGCTCGCCTTGGGCCGACTGGGCCGAGGAGAGAGAGAGGAGGGTTTTGGGCCGACTTTCGGCCCAAAGCCAGAAGAGATAATTTTAAAACCTTTTTCAATTTAAATAATTCATGAAATGCAATTCCATTTATTAAAAATACTTCCTTAGCTCAAATAAATCCCAGAAAAATCTAGGAATTATAGAATTAAGCAAAGTATTTAATAAAATTTTATCTGGCCCAATTTTATATTGGAATTTATTATTTAAAATTAGATCTTTTCTTCTAGGCTTTTAAAAATCATTTCTGATAATTCCATTTAAACAATAATTTATACAATTAAGATTTTTAGGGTGTGACAGTAGCTGACCACGATGGCATTCGAGAAGATTTTGTACATTCTCTCCTGCATAATCTTGAACTCAAGAGACTCTGGGTCCTCTCAGTTGGGGTCATGCTTGCCATCAAACTCGAAAGCTGTTCGGGATCTTTCCTTGATTGGTGCCAGCCGGCTCTTGATGAAGTGCCGAGTAATTTGTTCCCCCTGCAGACCTTGTTCTTTCAGCTTCAGCATGCGGTCCAACAGGTCGAGCGCTTGGGCGGCTTCTTCTCCCATAGGAAGTGAGTTCCAGGTATCACGGTATACTGGAGGATGACAGGAATACCTAGGAAGCGCTGGCTCGGGGTTTTGCACATAGAACCAGTTCGTGTGCCAACCTTTGTTCGAGGTTTTGAATGGCATGGAGAAATATTTTTGGCTCAAGGTCCCCCTCGGTTGGAATCCGGCTCCCCCAACTACGCATGGTTCGCTTTTGTTTGGCTGGGGCTTGAGGAAGAAGATGCGGCGGAACAGAGCGAAATGCGGCCTAATCCCCAGAAAAGCTTCGCAAGCATGGATGAAGTTGGCGATGTGGACTATGGAATAGGTTTAGGTGGTGCAGGCTGATCCCATAGAAATCTAAAATTCCCCGGAAGAAACTCTAGGTCGGAAGAGAAAACCCGCCATAAAAAAATGGGAAAATACCACCGCCTCGTGCGTGTCGGGGGTTGGAAATGCTTCGCCGCACGCCGCACGCCACTCGATGATCTCCTTCACTGGAAGAACGCCGTGCGCCACCATCTACTTCAAGTTTTCCTCCGTCACATCAGAGAGCGCCCACTGACTCTCAAAGCTTTCTCTCTCCTCCGCCATGGAAGCGAATTGGAAAATGCGATTTGATTTGAAAATGGCTGGGAATGGATGGTAGATCGATGCGGCGGTTGCGCGGAAGATTTTTGGGGAGCTCTGGAGGATGGATTGGAGGAGATTTGCGAACCCTAGCTTTCGTTGGTGTGTTTCACACTGTAGCAGAGAGTGGGGAAATTGGCGAAAGTTTCGGCGGGGAAGACGAAGCAGCACCTCGTTTCCGGCGGTTATTTCGCTAGGGTATCGGGAGTACTAATGGGCTTGGGCCTAAAAAGTACTTCAGCCAATTTTGCTATCAGTGTGGTTTAGTTGTCATCCTTAGGGACTTAGTCGTTTTGCTTCGGCAACATTTGCTCACAACAGTTTAACCTAATGCTGTTAAAATCCTTTTTGATGCAGTTAGATAATTCCTTGGAATTACTACGATGCAAATAAAAAGGTGCCCGACGGAACAGTGTTATACTAATTTTGTAAGCCTTTTAGGCTGCAAAGGCTGTCTGGGCTTTATTGAGATGACTGGTTTTTGTACAGTCATTCTCTCGGCATGTTATATGCTTATCTTGATATAGTGTGAGTCATAGCTTAGGCGATTAAGACTCACCTATTGTCATGATTTATATCACATTTGATGGATCTTTTTGAGAGTTTTTACTCGGATTCTTGTCATATGTGTTGATTTATGGGCCTTTAGAGTATTTTTTGCTCGGACCTCTTTATATCTCTATTTTTTGGTATAATAAAGCTAAAGCAGTCGGCTGGATGTTTTATTACACATCGCACATGCTTAGCTGTATAATACTTTGGATGATTTGGTTGTAAAACCACTCGGTTGGATGTTATTCGAGCCTTGACTACATGTTTAGTTTTTAACTAATCACATAGTCGGGGGCTACACCTAATTAGGTGGATCTAGTCGATGCACCTGATTTTTTTTTATTTTCAACCCTTCACAGTCTCTGATTTTGGTGCTCGGGAGATCAGGGAAGAAAAAGTCGGAGTACTCGGATTATCGTTTTGGATTACGAGAGAAGACTATTTCGTCGACTGTAAAGGTCTCAGGGGCTACTGTGAAGATTATGGATACCCCATACCCACACGGCATGTATAGTCCGACTAGGTATGGGGTGCCATGTATAGATAGAATATCTTTAAAAAGATTCGGGTTAAATTCCAAACTTGTACGTCAAGGAAATACCCGGTTGGTTGGTCACACCGCCGTTCATGGGCATCCAAGTGTCACCGATCGGCTGGCCTTCGCCACCGCCGACTGGTGTTTTCTCCTGCACGGCTGGCCTATTATGCCGCCGCTGTTGGGCGTCTACGACTTCACCGCCGGCCTGCCTCCGTCGCCGCCGACTGGTGTCCTCGCCTATACGGTTGGTTGGTCACACCACCGTTCATGGGCGTCCACGTCTTCACCGACCGGCTTACCTTCACCGCCGCTGACTGGTGTCTCCGACTACATGGCTGGCCTATTATGCCGCCGTTGTTAGGCGTCTATGACTTCACCGCCGGCCTGCCTTCGCCGCCGCCGACTGGTGTCTCCGTCTACATGGCAAGCCTCTCATGCCGCCGTTGTTGGACGTCTATGACTTCACCGCGGCCTGCCTCCATCGCCGCCGACTGGTGTCCTCGCCTATACGGTTGGTTGGTCACACCACCGTTCATGGGCGTCCACGACCGGCTTGCCTTTGACGCCGCCAAATGGTGTCTCTGCCTATACGGCTGGCCTATTATGCCGCCGTTGGTGGGCATTTTCGCTTTCACCGTCGACCGCCTTCGTCGCCGCCGACTAGTGTCTTCATTGCTATTGATGGATGACTTTGTTCCCACATTGGCCACCTCTGCCATCACCAAGGGGAATATTACAAAGCTAAGTCATCATTAATTTTCTTTATATGATATTTTCCTTTTCCTCTGCCTCACTACATCAACTGGTTCGCCGTTGACTAGTGAGTCGGGGGCTACAGATGTTATATCATATTTTTTAATGATTTTTCATAATATTTATCTTGATTGGTTGCAAAATAATCCGAGTAACAATGAAGTTCCTATCAAGTTATGGAGTTCTATCTTCCTATGCTTTCCGTTTGGTTTGTCGATGGATAGTTGCCTTTGGGCCGATTCCTAGCACCCGGGGGCTCGTTGGATGGACCGAGTAACGCAAGGTGCTAAGTATTACTCGGAATAAATCAGAAGAATAGAGATGAGATAAATTTATTTTCTGCTCTTAATAATTGCAAAAGTACCCGAGTAGTAAATTCTGATCCGTGAAACTTTGTTCCATTAATGACGAACTCATGTCACTCATATGCATGTTTGGGAAGTGCCTAGGCCGTCTCCCAGTGCTTGGTGGCTATGACTAGTCGGGCAGAGTGTTTAAACGTAATGAGTCATCTGCTCGGGGAAATCAAAATTGACGAGAGGAGAAATACATATTTATAAACATTTTAAAATACTTGAATTTTCATCGAGTATTATATTTACATCAGATACTACTCATCCTATATGTTTGTTCTGCAGGATCCAGATCCAGATATGCATAAAAGGGATTCATGGCTTTAAGCTTATCTCCTACGCTCGAGGAATGGATCAGTCAGAACATCACCACCGGCTTGCCTTCGCCGCCGCCGACTGGTGTCTTCGCCTACATGGCTAGCCTATTATGCCGCCGTTGTTGGGCGTCTACGTCTTCACTGACCGGCTTGCCTTCGCCGCTGCCGACTGGTGTCTCCGCCTACACGGCTGGCCTATTATGCCGCCGTTGTTGGGCGTCTACGTCTTCACCGACCGGCTTGCCTTCGCCGCCGCCGACTGGTGTCTGCGCCTACACGGCTGGTCTATTATGCCGCCGTTGTTGCGCATCTACGTCTTCGCCGACCGGCTTGCCTTCGCCGTTGCCGACTGGTGTCTCCGCCTACACGGCTGGCCTATTATGCCGCCGTTGTTGGGCGTCTACGTCTTCACCGACCGGCTTGCCTTCGCCGCCGCGCGTCTACGTCTTCACTGACTGGCTTGCCTTCGCCGCCACCGACTGGTGTCTCTGCCTACACGGCTGGCCTATTATGCCGCCATTGTTGGGCGTCTACGTCTTCGCTGACCGGCTTGCCTTCGCCGCCGCCGACTGGTGTCTTCGCCTACACGGCTGGCCTATTATGCCGCCGTTGTTGGGCGTCTAAGTCTTCACCGCCGGCTTGCCTTCACCACCGTCGACTGGTGTCTTCGCCTACACACCTGGCCTATTATGCTGCCGTTGTTGGATGTCTACATCTTCACCGACCGGCCACCTCATATGACGCCAACTGGTGCTATCGTCTTCACGGCTGGCCACGTCGCCGCCACCGCTAATAGGCGTCAGCATCTTTAACACAAGCTGTCTACGTTTACTGCCGACTGGTTTCTTCACTCCCATGGCTACATGATTATGCCAGTGTTGATTGGCCTTATCGTCTTCACCGCTGGTCGTCTCGTCTGCTGCTGACCAGAGCCCTCGCCTCTACGGCTGGTTTATACTGCTACCACTACTGATGGACGTCATCATCTTCATTACTGGCCGCCTTGTCTGACGCCGACTAGCTTGTTCATCATCATTGACTGGCGTCATCTTCATCGCTGGTTTGCCTTCACCACAGCTCATGGTGTCTTCACTTTCACGGCTGGCATATTTTGCCGCCACTCAAGGACGTCTTCCTTTTCATCATTATTCTACTTCTTCCGCCACCGACTTGTTATCATCTTCACAACTGCGTGTCTTCCCTACCGTTTTGCTACTTCACTAACCACGACGTTTACAAGATCTTCGACATCTCGGCATGCACTTCCAAATTCGATGCCGTGCTATTCTACTACAACAAGTGGTTCTCCAATTTTCAAGAATTCTAGTCGGACATCTTCAACACGTATCTTCACTCAAGTAAAGTCTACTTGACGACAAGCTACAGTTCTCGAGTCTATGTTCAGTTGTTTCCCAACTAACCAAAGAGTCGGGGGCTACACAAATACAAGACTCAAAATTCAACAGATGTTATGTCAACATGAAGCAATCAATTAACCAGCCAATGAGTCATTATCTTCGTCTTCGCTTCTGAGCAAGCTTTTTACTTCATCAACTCCAATTATTTCACCAGCAATTTTGGCTTCTCCGTCGTCGCCACGATCTACTTCAAATTTTTCAAATATCAAGTTTGAGATATAATTTACATGTCTAGGAGTTCAGAGTTATTAACCAATCAGCTCAGTTTCGATGAGTTGGACAACAGTATCTACTTTCCTCCAAATGAAACATTTGCAACAGCTAGAACATTAAGTTCTATTGCCATCATCATAAATCAAGAGGCGTCGCATCAATCTCAGTTATGCACACGCTAACCTCAAGAAAACTATTCGAGCTTCGACATCTTCTCAACAATTTGAAGGATTATTGTCACTGACATCATCACCAGCACCTCTATTTCATCGGCCCTGACATCTCCGCCGTTGCTAATGGGTGACTACGTCTTCGCCTCCGGTAGCTTCCGTCATTACCGACTTGTTATTTTACCTTCACGGTTGACCTACTATGCGAACGTTGATGAGCGTCTTCGTCATTATCATCGGCTGCTACACCGCTATTGACTGGATCACTGACATCGTCATCTTCATCAACATCCTGTCAAGCCTCTTCAACATAGCCTACTCTACAGCTATTGATGGGCAATTTCGTCATCATAGTCGATTATCTTTGTTGCTGCTAATCGTCATTACTGTCAGTTGCATTTGCAGTCGTCGACTATTTTTTTCATCTTCATGATTGGTGGATTTCGCCATTACTCTTGATGAGAATCCACATCTTTACCGTCGGTTTGCCTTCGTCGCCATCGACTGGTGTCATCGCCTTCACGACTGGCTTGTTAGGCCTATATTGATGGACGTCTTCGTCTTCTTCACCGGCCGCTTGTCTGTTATCGACTGATTATGTCGCTGCCATGGCTGCACAACTCTGTCGCCGATTGCTAGGTGCTTTTGTCTTCACTGCTGGCTGACTTGTCTGCTACCGACTGGTTTCTTTGTCTCTATGGCTATGCGACTTCATCACCTTTGATTGGTGTCATTGTCTTTACCATCACCAACATCTTCGTCAGCTTTGATGGGTGATATCATCTTCATGTTGGTCATTTCGTCTCCATGCCGACTGCGTCAGCTACCATCAATGGACAATTGTGACTACAACAGAAAGATAAGCTACATGCTTAGGGGCTCATCAACACAAGCGTGAGGATTATATCTTCAATCTGGACTTATTCCGGATACATTCAACATGGATTCATGGTCACGAGTCAATTTCTCATACTCAACGACTGGATTATTCATTATTTCTTGTAACGGCAATCAGCCGAGTACTTGCACCAGTCGGGATTCAATTTTTATATCTATTTTGGAGTATCCCATAAGGGATAATCACTTATATCAGAAGCTATTCATATGAGCTACACTTGGTCTATATCACCCGGATGATTTATTACTCGGGAGCATATTACATGCGTCATACTTTAAAGGGTGTCGAAGGCATATTTTTTGGCCTAGGCCTAATATGTCTGCAACCCATATTTTCAGGTGTGGCCTGTCACGTTCTTTTAGGGACTTAGGCACTTTTTGCTTAGGCCAAAGTGCGCGTGATCAAGTGCCCAATACCTTAAAATCCTTTTATACCGCAGTTACTCAACTTTTTAGGAGTTGGTACAATGCGTCGTGAAAGGTGTCAAACAGTAAAACTTTATATAACTACCTCACTCACTTTTTTATATAGTCAAGGCGCTGTTTGGGTTAATAAAGCTTTATATAGCAGTGTGCGCGTGGCGTATGCCCAATACTTTGGAAAATTCTTTATTCACATCAAAATACTTTGGAAAATTCTTTATTCACGACTAAATTTGGTAATATTAGTATCGGAGATAAAGACTAGATTGAAGCGGAATCGAAGACGAAGATCGTTGCGGAAACAGAGCAAGGATCGGCTGCAACCCGAATCGGCAACGGTCAGGATCGGTAGAGTTCGAGTCAAACAGGGCTAGCTGATACAGCCGATTCCAAGAATACGACTCGGTGTACATCATCGGGTTGAGTTGATATGCTTCAAGATGATTGCCACGCATGAATAGAGTCCTGAGAAGGCAATTGTATCTATTAATTAGGATATTTTATGTAATTTCCTTAGAGATATGTTTGGGCAAAAGTCTGTCGCAAAGACTTATGGTATCTTAGAGTTTGTTAGAGATAATAGTCGTGTCCAATATGGACATATCTTGTAATTCTCGGGTATAAATAAGACCCCGAGCCCTATGCAATTTTTTAACACACATGTTCAATACAATTTCGGTGCATCGCCACCCTTTTTGCTTTAGTTTTATTTCGACGAGTTCTTGCTTCCGGGTTGAGCTGCATCGGTTTTGATCTTCAACAAGAGGTAAAACTTGTCATGACGACTTGTGTTTTCGGGATTAGTGCTTCCATCTTTATGATACTCTAATCTTGTCTATGTGATTCGTCGAGTTATCATATATCTCACATAATCTTCGGTAATATCGTTATCTAACCCACAATCGGCTAACATTTGTTAGTAGAAGGCAGCCGATTAGGTTAAATAACGACGTTGACTTGGATTAGGTGATATATCTACCACTCTATGAAACATCCAGCGGCTTGATTGTCTAAATGTTGTTCTTCTTTTCATATTTAATGCTGCATCAGTTGAGTTTGACCTATTAAGTCGTGCTTAGAAACATAATATCTAGCCTGCCTTCTGGTTGCCGATTAGATTAGTATCGGAGTTTCAGCCGATCTTACCTGATTTAACTTCTTTCATCTTATATGCTTAATCGATATGTTAAATATGCCCTTTACATTAAGATCTTGTTGCATTTAAGTATATTAGGCTTCTGTTTGGTATATTCTACTTGCTTTAACATCTTAATATAAAGTAGTATCGGAGTATTAGCCGATACATGCTAGATCTATCTGATCGGCTATGCTATGAATATATATAATCTTACTATTAATATATATTTTGATCTAAGTGATTTATATTGTCTCGGCAAGGTGACCGATCTATCCCAATCACTTGATTAAAGTATATATTGATATAAAGATTGTATATCATTAATATCTACAGCCGATCGAGTAGGTTTACTTCTGATTTATCTATTAATACTTGCCGATCGATGTACACATGACATCGGCCTAAAATAAATGATATATCATCGGCACCTAGCCGATCGGCTATCATTTATGGATTTAATCTCGGTTTCTTTGTCTTTGTTTCTTGTTGATTGTAGGATCAAATCAACTGGCACGCTCACACATCCGAAGGCGAATTTTGGACCTGCACTGGAGTTAAGCAGATCTCCCAGGGCTCGTGTTTTCTGTCAACACGCTTTTGGCACGCCTGGTGGGACCGATTAGAAGTCAGAAAGCAATTTTCCTCATGGCCGAGAAGCCGCCACCATCGCCGTCCTCGGCTAGCCCAGGTTCTGTTAAAGAAAAGATCCAGAAGTTAGGCTTGACTGACGTCAATGAAGGGAATATCGTGACCATTGATCCAGAAAAGTTCACACCCGACCAGAAAAAGGAGATCGAGGCAATGATGCAACAAGCACGAGATCAATTCCTAAACTCGTTCATGCAGACTCGCAAGGTAACGCTTGTTCAGAAATACAAGATAAAAGTAATTGCTGACGATCCTGAGACCAGTTCTTCTAAGGAGGGAGAAAAGAAACAAGTTCCAGATGGCTCGGCTCAACCGAGCGACAAAGGTGCTACAGATGGATCGGCTCAAGAAAATCAGGGTGACCACTCACAAGGAGTACATGGAGTTCAAGGTGATGGCACTCAGGGACCACAAGGAGGAAGTCGTAATCAAGATGGCAGTGCGTCACAGGAATTTTTCAATAACTTTCAAGACCGGGTTGACTATGCTGTACACAACGCTTTAATCAATCAATCTGGGGTATTAGTCAATACCTTGTCAAACATGATGAAGTCAATAGCCGATGGTTCAGTACCCGAACATCAGGCTGCAGGCCCAGTTTATTTGCCAGGAGGTACCTTTCCAAATTATCGGCCTTTGATCACCGATATTCATCCACCTGTTCAAGCAGTTCCTCCCATTGCATCATCAGCTCAGCCGACGGCGCCGGTATCAACTCCCCCACCTGCTCCATCAACGTCGGTACCAGGCCAGCCAGTTAATCCTCGGCTGCTGATGAGAGAGCAGCCACAGCATAGTGGGCAGGTTGCGAATCGGCTAACGCAAGATCAGGTTGCTGCCATGTTTCTACCACCTCAACCTACTGTTGATCCAGTCCAGCAGCAGCCGATTCAACAAACACCCCCAATCCAACAAGTTGCACAACCAATTCAGCAACAGGTTGTGCATCAGTTCAACAAACGCCACCAAGGCAGCAGATTGTACAACCGATTCAGCAAACGCTACCAAAGCAGCAGATTGTACAACCGATTCAGCAAGCGCCATCAAGACAGCAGACTATCCAACCAATTCAACAGCAAGGCTTCATGAATCCATCGGCTGGGCAACATGCGCTGAATCAGGTTGTTCCGGAGCATTTGGTCCATCACGTGCAGCAGGATCATACGGTAATACCTCAGATTGTCCCTGAGCATTTAGTGCGAAATATTCAACCAAATTACCAGAATTACCAGGGGGCAATTTAAGTTATCAATATCAACCTCCTTCCCCACACGACCAATATCAGCAAAGGGGGTTAATTCAGCCTCAATTTGCCCCTCAGTACAGTCAATTCGAGCCCATGCAGCAACAATCGCAAGGAGCAGCTCAACAACGACCGTGGGCCGATGTGATTGCTGACGTGATGAGGGAACAGTTCGGGCTTAAACCAAAAGAGACTGGAAATTTATACCGACATCCGTATCCTGAATGGTTTGAGAGAGTCCCTCACCCTAACCGGTTCAAAGTTCCAGATTTTTCAAAGTTCTCGGGGCAAGATAGTACATTAACTTATGAGCATATTAGCCGATTTTTAGCTCAGTGTGGTGAAGCATCGGCTGTAGATGCCTTGAGGGTTAGGTTGTTCTGGTTGTCTTTGGCTGGATCGGCTTTTACTTGGTTTTCTGCTTTACCGTATGGGTCGATTAACAGTTGGGCCGATCTGGAGAAGCAATTTCATAGCTATTTCTATAGTGGGGTACATGAGATGAAGTTGTCCGATTTGACAGCAATCAAGCAAAGACATGACGAGCCCATGCATGAATATATTCAGAGGTTCAGAGAGGTGAGGAATAAGTGCTACAGCCTAAGTTTGACTGATGCTCAGTTAGCAGATTTGGCTTTTCAGGGTATGATTCCTCCGATCAGGGAGAAGTTCTCATCTGAGGACTTTGAAAGCTTATCGCATCTTACACAAAAGGTAACTTTGCACGAGCAAAGGTTTGCTAAAGCTAGAAGGAATTCTAGGAAGATTAATCATGTCTGTTCTTATATGTGGATCGGATGATGAGGATGATGATTCTGAGATAGCTGCGGCCGAATGGGTAAGGAGCAAAAAGGTTATACCATGCCAATGGGTAAAGAATTCTGGAAAAGAGGGGAGGTATGACTTTGACATTACCAAAGCTGACAAGATTTTTGATCTGTTACTCCGAGAAAAGCAAATTCAACTCCCTGCTGGTCATACTATTCCATCGGCTGAAGAATTGGGCAAGAAAAGATATTGTAAGTGGCACAATTCTGGGTCTCATACTACCAATGATTGCAAGGTCTTTAGGCAGCAGATCCAAGTGGCTATCGAAGGAGGCAAGATCAAATTTGATGATTCCAAAAGGCCGATGAAGGTTGATGGCAATCCTTTTCCTGTCAATATGGTGCATACAGCTGGCCAAACAGCCGATGGGGGCCGTGCAAGGGGTTTTCAATTGAATTCGGCTAAGATCATCAATAAGTACCAAAGGAAGTATGATAAACAACAGGAGAAGCATTACGAGGAAGGTGATGATGGCTTCGATCCTCATTGGGGTTGTGAGTTCTTTGGAATGAGAGTGTGAGGCTGCCATCTATTGAAGACTGTCCTGGATGCGGCAACGTTGCAAAGAGTTCAAGCCGGTCGTATATTAAAGGCAATCGGATGAAGCATGCAAGGGTTCCTGTTCATTAAAAATCGGGCCCGGTAAATCAGGATCATGACCCGGAGGATGACGAAAATAGGAAAACTCAGTGGTGTCCTCCTGGTATTTTTACAAAGAATCAGAAAAGAAGGGTTCAGAGGTTGAGGAGCAGAGAGCGCTTTCAGGAGGTCGAGCAAGAGATCAATCATCGGCTAAAGAAAACAAAGCCGAATGTCACAGCCTGATTTTCATTTTAGTATTTATAAATTATCTAATAAATTATTAATAGAATTTATATTAAATGTTCTTTATTTTACAAGTGAAGTTAAATGTGGGAAATAAAACTTCCTAAATATAAAGCATGGCTGGATTTAATTTTTATTAAGTTCTCCATGATTAATTTCACTCTCTGAAATTTTCTCGGATTTTCAGAGCTCAATTCCTAAATGATACAAAGAACAATTCAGTAATTAGTTAATCGATTAATGATCTAATTATAATTATGTTAAGTGCTTTTCTTGTTTAAAAATCTTTAAATTATAAATTGTTGTCTAAAAGGAATTATTAGAAATGATCTTAAAAGCCTAAAAGAGAAGATCTAATTTTAATTTGTTAAATCTCAATATAAAATTGGGCTAGATAAAATTTTGTTAAGTACTTCTCTTGATTCTTTAGCTCCTAGATTTTTTTTGGGATTTATTTGAGCTAAGGAAGTATTTTTAATAAATGAAATTGCATTTCACAAATAATTTTAATTGAAAAAGGTTTTAAATTATCCCTTTTTGGCTTTAGGCCGAAAGTCGGCCCAAGTCTCTCTCTCTCCATCCCCTCGGCCTGCTTGCGTCCGGCCCAAACCGGCCCAGTCCGCTGCCGCTCCCTTCTCCCTCTCGGTGCCACTGACAGGTGGGGCCCACCTGTCAGGGCTGTCTTCCTCCTCGCACCGCCGCAGCCGCACCCTAGCCGCGCGAAGCCGCCGCCGCCCCTTCCAAATCCGGCCGCCCCTTTCCTCCTCCGGCCGAATTGATTGAGGGGAAATGATCCTCGAGATCTCCTCTTCCTTTTCTCTGTTGGAAACTTCGTCTAATTTCGTTTGGTAATCGCCGGATTCGAGTTTGATTCGGATTCGTCTCTCTCCTCTAAACCTAACCTTTCCTTCTTGTCGCCGGTCGGCGTGGGCCTTCGTCGCCGCTCGCTAGCCCCTTTATAAGCATCCCCGGGACCTCCTCTATCCGCCGCCACCTTCGCCTTAGCCCGCCGTCGCGTGTAGCGCCGCCTCCGCGTCACTCCGTGGGCCGCCGCCGTCATTGTCGATCCAGCCGCGGCGCGCCGCCGTTGCAGCCGCCGCTTTCGGTCGTCGTCGCCACCGCCAGGATCGCGAGGTCATCGCCGTCCTCGTCCACCCCTCCGTTGCCGCAGTTTCCCACCGGAGCACCGCCGTCACCACCGGCCCGAACGCCGCCGCCGCCTCAACCTCGCCGCCGTCGTCATTCATCGTCGTTTGCCGTCGTCCTAGTGCTCGGTAAGTTCGCCGCGTCGCCCTCTACCCGTTGGTGCCCTCCGTTTGCGCCGTCTCGCCGCCGTTCGTGTTCGAGCATGGGGTGCCGGAGCCGCCGCCGGCGATGACATCATCGTCGACGTCAGCGCCACGTCAGCAGTAGACCCGTGGTGGACCGGATCGATCTCGGCCGTCCGTTTGGCTTAGATTAGATCTCGGCCGTTGGTTTCGTAGACCGTCTCTATGCACCCGGTTTACCGTGGACCGTCCTTGATGACGCAATAAATCCCTTTTCCTTTTCAAAAATAATTCTTCATTGCGTCATAATTCAATTAAAATCCATATAAATGCTTTAATCCGGTTTAATCTTTAAAAATTCATAACTAATTCATTGTAACTCGGTTTAATGTGGTTCAAGTTGCAAAAATTGTTTAAAATAAAGATATACATATTAAAATTATCCATACATAGAATTAAATTTATTTAATTTTTTTTAAATGGGCTTTAATTAGATTAAATCTTGTAAAATTCATATTTAATTCATATGAAGTCAGAATGAGGCCGTTCAAGTCTCATAATTCATCTAAAATTATGATCTACATGTTTGTTTACTTTTATGTACTGTTTATTTGGTTTTTCTTAGTCTTTTTCCTCATTTTGCGTGTTACCTTGTCGTTTCCGCCGTTTCGAAGGTTCGCGTGTGCGTCGGAAGTATTCAAGAAGATTAATTGAAGACCGATTATTGCAAGGCAAGTCACACAGATCCCAAACACAATTCCTTTGAGCATGTTGATCCTATATTTAAATTCTCTATTTATTTCAACTGTGCATTTATTTTCGAATGTCACCGGGTGGTGTGAACCTATTCCTTTGTTATGACCACTTTGCTTTGATTACCCTATTTCTTGATTACCGTGGGTTAAAATTTGACTAGTTGGATTTATATATTGGTTCAACTAGATATATTAGATATAATTGCTTAGCCATGCTTAGAAACATTAGCACACTATTGGGATAACTAATGTTTCACTACTACTTATTGATGGACGTGATAATGGTAGCTCACGATGGTTAATCATGATTGGTTAATTAATTAATTTGCCAACTAAAACTTGATAAAGGTGGGTTGTGAGCACATGGTTTTGATGGTCGTGCTCATGACAATTAAGGACCGGTTCACGAGTTTCGGTTGTGAAACATTAACCGTGCCAACCACAAGCCAGCGTGGGCAACGGCTTTACCTTTTGTATAGCATGGTTCATTGCGGAGCACCAGACTGAGAAGTGGCGGAGATAAGCCCACAGGGGGTCGCTGGGGAGTCCATGCCTTGTTCATAAGGGGGTGATTATGATCCAGGAACGATGCACTGTGGTGGATTGTGTTGTGCGAGGGGTACTGTCACAGCTCCTTTCCGAGGTACCGTGGTGGTATTGAGGCGTATGGTGACATGTCGTGGGGCTGTGTCTTGTGGGTACAGTGGTACACCTCTGGCCAGAGTAAAACTATTCGAATAGCCGTGCCCGCGGTTATGGGCGGGTCTAACAATGTCTTTCGTGATTAGTCTCACACTTCACACCATAATAAATGATGTTATAACTGGTAATAATTTGATTAGCTCCTGGTTTGGAATGGTACATTCCTGGTATGGAGATAGATCTGTACAGCCGGGTATGATTGTTCAGGATGGTTGGGCCTGAGCAGCATGGGTGTGCTGTTCAGTGTTGATTAAAATTGATGATTAATTACTCTACTATTTTATAACTCTCAAATGTTTGCTAAATGCTGCTTTTGCAAATGAGCCCTATATTATGCCATTCTTTGGTATCCTTGTGCACTTGCATATTTGCTGTGTGGCTTATTGAGTATGTCATATGCTCACCTTGCAATAATCAATCAAACCTCAGTTGAAGACAAGTTGCGAAGGAGAAGACGTTTGGCTTATACCCCAGTTGAGCTGCCTGTGGGCATGGAGCCGGAGCTTCGCTAGACCGTAATTCCGCTGCTGTTTTCTTTTCTTTTGTAAGTATGTAACGTTATTATTATGATGAATCTGTATATTAAATTGTCAGTTTGTGTACCTCGGCTGATTCCTGGACGAGGATTTTATGCACAAATTAGTTCGGAAATTACTAGTGAATTTCTGGGCGTGACACCGAAGCAGGAATGGCGCGTTAAGAAACAAGCTCCTGTAACCGATGAAGCTGTGGTCGATGAAGCAAAGAGATTGGCCAAAGGGAAAAGCGTCGTGATTGCATCGGTTAACATGGTTTTTACCTTGCCAGCCGAATTTGGGATCGACCAGGCCGATGTTGATGAAATAGAAGAAGAATCGGCTAAGTTGGTTCTATCGCCAGAACAAGCAGTCTTTGAAAAGCCTGAGGGTACAGAGAATCGGCATCTTAAACCATTGTATATAAATGGCTATGTTAATGGGAAGCCGATGTCTAAGATGATGGTCGATGGTGGAGATGCAGTAAATTTGATGCCTTATGCTACATTCAGGAAGTTGGGCAGAAACGCCGAAGATCTCATCAAAACAAACATGGTGCTCAAAGACTTTGGTGGCAATCCATCAGAAACCAAGGGTGTTCTAAATGTGGAGCTGACAGTCGGCAGTAAAACTATTCCTACTACGTTTTTTGTCATCGATGGGAAGGGTTCTTACAGTTTGTTGCTTGGAAGGGATTGGATTCATGCCAATTGCTGTATTCCTTCAACCATGCATCAATGCTTGATTCAGCGGCAAGGCGACAAGATAGAAATAGTGTTAGCCGACAGGTCAGTCAATGTTGCTAGTGTCGATTTAGCTCTTTGGGAGATGGACGGTCTTGATTCTTTATCCGGCAAAGTTTGGGATGGGGATTTTCTAAAAGTGTCCGATTCTGATATACAGCCAATTGAAGATGGAGAACCCAAGCTATTACTTTGAGGGCGTCGTGGAGGGTTCAAACGTCTACACCAAGGACACAGTAGATGATCTCGATGACAAGCAAGGTCAGGGTTTTATGTCAGCCGATGATTTGGAAGAAATAGATATAGGTCCAGGCGATCGGCCAAGGCCGACATTTATTAGTAAGAACTTATCTTCATAGTTTAGAACCAAGCTGATAGAGCTCTTGAAAGAATTTAAGGATTGCTTCACTTGGTTGTATTATGAGATGCCTGGACTCAGCCGATCGATTGTTGAACATCGGCTATCTACCAAACCGGGGGTTAGGCCACATCAACAACCTCCGAGGAGATGCAAAGCCGACATGCTGGTTTTATTCGTCCCTGCCGGTATGCTGAGTGGGTTTCTAGTATAGTTCCTGTTGTCAAGAAAAACGGCAAGGTGAGAATGTGCATTGATTTTAGAGATTTGAATAAAGCTACCCCAAAGGACGAATATCCAATGCCAGTGGCCGATCAGTTGGTTGATGCTACTTCAGGACATAAGATATTAAGTTTTATGGATGGGAATGCAGGATATAATCAGATCTTCATGGCTGAGGAAGACATCCATCAGACGGCTTTTAGGTGTCCTGGTGCAATCGGCTTCTTTGAATAGGTTGTGATGACTTTCGGCTTAAAGAGTGCTGGAGCTACATGTCACGCCCGGAATTTCTATCCAAAATTCCAAACGCTTACATGTGTGTAAACCCTCGTCCAGGAATCAGCCGAGGCACACAATAACAAATTGATAATAGAGTACAATTATTACTCTAATTAATAAGCGAATAAATTGTCATTACAGAGGTGGATAGTTCCTCTCAACCAATAAAGATCTAAGCAGCGGAAAATAAAGATAAACAGCGCAGACGACTCCACTCCACAGGCAGCTTGACAAGGACTACGCCAAATCCTCACCACCATCAGCTTCACTGCAGAACTCCTCTGATGAATGATTGCAAGGTGAGTATATGACATACTCAGCAAGCCACGCAGCAAATATGCAAGTGCACAGGATAACCAAGGATGGCATAATATAGGCTTCTTTGCATAAACAGCATTTAAAGAATATTTCAGAATTTAATAAAACAGTAGAGTATTAATTAAACAGTATTAATCCAACACTATACAACGTACCCTGTTGCATAGGCCCAACCATTTAGTACAACCAATCCCGGCTGCACAGTTCTAATCTCCAAACCAGGAATATACCATTCGAAACCAGGAGCTAATCAGATTATCACCAGTTATAGCATTTTTCATTATAGTGGGAAGGGTGAGACTAATCACGAAAGACACTGTTAGACCCGCCCATAACCGCGGGCGCGGCTATTCGAATAGTTTTACCCTGATAAGAGGTGTACCACTGTACCCACAAGACACAGCCCCACATCATGTCACCATGGGCCTTGATACCACCACGGTACCTCGGAAAGGAGCTGTGACATTACCCCTCACAGAACATAATTCACCACAGTGCACCATTCCTGGATCATAATCACCCCCTTATAAACAAGGCATGGACTCCCCAGTGACCCCCGTGGGCTTATCTCCGCCACTTCTCAGTCTAGTGCTCCGCAATGAACTATGCTATACAAAGGATAAAGCCGTTGCCCACGCTGGCTTGTGGTTGGCACGGTTAATGTTTCACAACCGAAACTCGTGAACCGGTCCTTAATTGTCATGAGCACGACCATCAAAACCATGTACTCACAACCCACCATTATCAGGTTTTAGTTGTCAAATTAATTAATTAACCAATCACGATTGACCATCGTGAACTATCATTAAGCCATCATTAAATAATAGTGAATCATAAGTTATCCCATTAGTGTGCTAAAGTTTCTAAGCATGGCTAAGCAATTACACCTAACATCTAGTCGAACCAGTATAAAGCTCCACTAGTCAAGTTATAATAACTCAAGGTATCAAGGAATAGGATAATCAAGAACAAAAGGGCCATAACAAACAATAGGCTATTTCCACCCAATGACATTCGAAAATAAATGCAATAGTTGAATAGAAACAGTAGCTTTAAACGGGATCAACATGCTCAAAGGATTGATTAGGATCTGTGTGACTTGCCTTGCTGGCCTTGGAACTCTTCTAAATCTTCTCCTGCAAAAACGGACTCTCCGGAAACGTCGGATTCTAAACAGAAAAGAGCAAAAACACCAAAACAGCACATAAGCAAGCATGAACAGTACATGTGGATATTTTTAACATGTAGATCTCAATTTTAGAAAAATTTAGAGACTTGAACCAACTAAATCCGAGCTACGATGAATTAGTTATGAATTTTTAAAGATTAAATCGGATTAAATCATTTATATAAATTTTAATTGAATTATGACGCAATAATGAATTATTTTTGAAAAGGAAAAGAGGATTTATTGCGTCAGCGGGTTCGGGTTCACGGTGGACCGGGTCCACGGCGGCGGTCTACGGGAACGGACGGTTGAGATCGATCCGACTCAATCGGATGGCCGAGATCCAACCCGACCACGGCGGTCCACGCGGCACGGCAATGATGACGTCGGCGATGACGTCATCGGCGGGGACGGCACACCGGCGGCGGCTCGACACGCATGCCCGCCGGCGAACTACGGCGCGGCGGCGAGAACGGAAGGCGGCAACGGATAGCGGAGGGCACGGCGAACTCACCGGCGACCAAAGAAGCGGCGGAGGAGCAACGGATGAGGACGGCGACGAGGTTGCAGCGGCGACGGTCTTCGGGTTGTCGACGGCGACGGTGTTCCGGCGAAGAACAGCGGCGGCGAAGGGTCGGACGAGGACAGCGACGCGACGGTGACCACGATGGTGAGGTCCCCGAGTGACGGCGACGACCGGAGCGACGGCGGCGCACGGCTGGAGCGGCGGCGGCGACGGCGGCGCACGGGTGCACGGCGCTAGGGCGATTCGCGCGACGAGAGGCGAAGGCGAGGGCGGCGGAGGGTAGAGGGGACACCTGGGGTCCTTTTAAAGGGGTCGGGAGACGGCGGCGAAGCCCACGGCGGCCCGGCGACGGCGATGGAAGGTTAGGGTTCGCCGACTCCGAATCGAGCTCGAATCCCCGCATTTCCAAAGCGAGATAGCCGATGCTTCCAAAGAGATAAAGGTAGAGGAGATCACGGCGAACGTTTCCCCTCAATCAATTGCACCGGATCGGGAAAGGGGCGGCCGAATTGGAAAGGGTGGCGGCGACGGCGCTCGGCTAGGGTTCCGGCCCGAGGAAGACGACGGGCCTGACAGGCGGGCCCCACTTGTCAGCGAGCGGGAGAGAGGGAGAGCGACGGCTGCGCGCGCGCGGCTCGGCTTGCTGGGCCGGCTTGGGCCGAAGAGAGAGAAGAGAGGGTTTTGGGCCGACTTTCGGCCCAAAGCCAAAAGAAGAATTTTAAAACCTTTTTCAATTTAAATAATTCATGAAATGCACTTTCATTTATTAAAAATACTTCCTTAGCTCAAATAAATCCCAGAAAAATCTAGGAATTATAGAATTAAGCAAAGTATTTAATAAAAATTTATCTGGCCCAATTTTATATTGGAATTTATTATTTACAATTAAATCTTTTCTTCCAGGCTTTTAAAATTTATTTCTGATAATTCTATTTAAACAATAATTTATATAAATGAGATTTTTAGGGTGTGACAAACCTACCCCCCTTAGACAGAATCTCGTCCTCGAGATTCGGAAGAACTGGCGAAAAGATGCGGATGAGCGGACTTTAATTCATCTTCTCGTTCCCAAGTAGCTTCTTCTTCTGAGTGATTACTCCACTGAACCTTACAGAAACGGATAACTCGATTCCTGGTTCTTCTTTCATTTGTCTCCAAAATCCGAATTGGTCTCTCGACATACGTCAGATCCTCTTGGATTTCTATCTGCTCAGGATTAGCTTCCTCAGTAGGTACCCTTAAACACTTCTTCAATTGTGACACATGGAACACATCGTGAACTCCTGCCAACGATTGAGGTAATTCCAACTGATAAGCAACCTCACCTCTTCGACTGACGATCTTATAAGGTCCCACAAAACGCGGAGCCAATTTTCCTTTGGTCTGAAAACGATGAACCCCACGGAGAGGCGTGACACGAAGGTACACATAATCTCCTTCTTCAAATCTCAAATCTCTGCGGCGATTGTCTGCATAAGTCTTATGACGAGACTGAGCTACACGCAATCTTCCTTGAATGACCTTTACCTTTTCTTCTGCTTCCCTTAGGATATCAGTTCCGAAAACCTGACGTTCTCCCGTTTGATCCCACAGAAGCGGAGTACGACACTTACGACCATACAGTGCTTCGTAAGGAGCCATTTGAAGACTAGATTGATAACTGTTGTTGTATGAGAATTCCACATAAGGCAAATTCTTATCCCAACTTCCACCGAAGTCTAGAGCACAAGCTCTCAACATATCTTCCAAAATCTGATTCACCCTTTCGGTTTGTCCATCTGTCTGCGGATGATAAGCAGTACTGAAGTTCAGCTTAGAACCCATTTCTTCCTGAAGCTTCTTCCAAAACTTTGAAGTAAACTGACTACCTCGGTCAGATACTATTTTCTTCGGGACACCATGCAAACACACAATCCTAGCCATGTATAATTCCGCCTAACGACTTCCGGAATATGTTATCTTTACTGGAATGAAATGAGCCACTTTGGTAAGTCTATCGACTATCACCCAAATAGAGTCGTGGCCCAATGATGTTCTGGGTAAACTCGTGATAAAATCCATACCGATCTCTTCCCACTTCCATTCTGGTATCTTCAAAGGTTGCAACAAACCTGCTGGCTTCTGATGTTCTGCCTTAACTCGCTGACAAACATCACACATAGCTACAAACTCTGCTATCTCACGCTTCATACTTGTCCACCAAAATCTTTCTTTGAGATCTTGATACATCTTGGTACTACCAGGGTGAAGCTTCTTTCAGAATTGCATCTTTCAACTCTTTGTTCTCTGGAACACAAATTCTTTCGCCCAACCATACGGTCCCTTGCTCATCTTCCAAGAAGCCGATAGCTTTTCCTTTTCTCATATTCTTCTTGATCTCATGTATATCAGGGTCATTAACCTGGGCTTCTCTAACTTGATCAATGAGAGTAGGCTTGGCTTCTAAGGTTGCAACAAAACCTCTAGTAACAATTCCCAAATTTAATCTTTCAAATTCCTTACATAACTCCAATGGCAACTGTCGTCCTTCCGTAGCATTGCAATAGCCTTTCCTGCTAAGAGCATCTGCTACAACATTAGCCTTTCCCGGGTGATAATGAATTCCCATGTCATAATCCTTGATTAATTCCAACCATCTCCGTTGTCTCATATTCAGATCCGGTTGGGTAAAGATGTACTTTAAACTCTTGTGATCGGTGTACACCTCTGTACGGGTACCGAAAAGATAATGACGCCAAATCTTCAATGCATGAACCACTGAAGCTAACTCGAGGTCATGAGTAGGGTAGTTCTTCTCATGCGGACGTAACTGACAAGACGCATAGGCAACCACCTTCCCATCTTGCATCAGAACACATCCTAATCCAAGCTTAGATGCATCGCAATACACTTGAAAACCCTTCTTTGGATCAGGCAAAATCAAAATGGGCGCTGATATTAAGCGACTCTTCAACTCTTGAAAACTCTGCTCACATTCTTCTGACCACTTGTACTTCACATCCTTCTGAAGCAGTCGTGTCATGGGCTTAGCAATCTTAGAGAAATTCTCTACAAACCTCCTGTAATATCCTGCAAGACCCAGAAAACTACGAATCTCTGAAACTGTCTTTGGTTGTTTCCAGCTGGTTACTGATTCCACATTACTAGGATCAACGGCAACTCCTCCGGCTGAGATGACGTGACCAAGGAACTTCACTTCAAACAACCAGAATTCACACTTACTAAACTTGGCATACAACTGATGTTCTCGTAGCTTCTCCAATGCAAGGCGAAGATGTTCTTCATGCTCTTCTTTAGTTCGAGAGTAGATAAGGATGTCATCAATAAAAACGACCACGAACTTGTCTAAGTATTCCATAAACACCTTATTCATCAAGTTCATGAAGAAAGCGGGGGCATTGGTAAGTCCGAAAGACATAACAGTACACTCAAACAACCCATACCGAGTAGTGAAAGCTGTCTTAGGTATGTCTTCCTCTTTAATCCTTAACTGATGATACCCTGATCGGAGATCGATCTTGGAGAAAACAGTGGCACCCTTAAGCTGATCAAACAAATCATCAATTCTGGGCAGCGGATACTTATTCTTGATAGTCACATCATTTAGGGCACGATAGTTCACACACATCCTCTGGGTATGATCTTTCTTCTCAACAAAAATAACTGGAGCACCCCATGG
This sequence comes from Oryza meridionalis, assembly GCA_000338895.3. Lineage (NCBI taxonomy): Eukaryota > Viridiplantae > Streptophyta > Magnoliopsida > Poales > Poaceae > Oryza > Oryza meridionalis. Next base: position 10,973,629 of record CM002525.2, on the reverse strand, counting down.
AGACGAACTTGGTCTAATGTATCCTTTCTGAAGCAAATCATCTACTTGTCTCTTGACTTCTGCTAACTCATTGGCTGCCATTCTACAAGGTCTCTTATGGATTGGAGCTGTACCAGGTACCAAATCTATTCTGAACTCTATATCTCTCTTAGGCGGCATACCAGGTAAATCATCCGAGAACACATCTGGGTATTCTCGTACTGTAGGAATCTCTTCCAAAGCTATTTGATTCAGACTTGGCCTTAAAGGCTCTGAAGGCAAAGCATGAACAGCCACAACTTGGCCATCAATGCTGGTGAGAGTTACTTTTCTATTGGCACAGTCTATCACACCTTTATATCGAGTTAACCAGTCCATCCCTAGGATGACATCAAGGTCTTTGGATTCTAACAGAATAAGATTGGCCAGAAATGGCACTCCTTGAATCTCTATTCTGACCGAGGGACTATGTTGCACTGAGAATGCTTGATTACTTGGGGTACTAACCATCAAAGGATGTTTAAGATCTTCTACTTCCATCCCATGATTTACCGCAAAACTCATAGATAAAAATGAATACGTAGCACCAGAGTCGAAAAGTACTGTTGCAGGGACTGAGTTAACAGGGAACGTACCCAAAATCACATCTGGAGCCTCTTGAGCTTCTGCAGCAGCAACGTGGTTGACACGAGCCTTTGTCGCTGGTGCGGTGGAGTTGTTCCGTGCAGGGACAACCTTCACGCGTCGGGGCTTCGGACACTTGTCGGAGTAATGACCTGGTTCACCACAGTTGAAATATACTCCGGGCTTGTTTCCTTGTTCCCTCCTGGCAGGCTGATGCGGTGTCGGAGCTGTCACTGAACGTGAAACTTGATTGCGATTGCTGTTGCCAGCATTGTTGTTGAAGAACTGACGCTGCGGACGAACAACAGACGAAGAACCTCCCTGAGGCATTGACTGAGATCCCAAAACAAGACGTGGCCTCTGATTATTCCCTTGTTGAGCTTTGAAGTGAGCAATCCTGCGTTTCTTCTGCTCCATGCGGTTGTACTTATCCTCCTGACGAATAGACTTATCCACCAATTTCTGGAAATCATGGTAATCCCCAGTCATCAATGGGTAAGAAAGCTCATCATTTAGTCCTTCCAGGAACTTCTCTTGACGCCCTTCATCAGTGCGTACTTCTTCCGGAGCATAACGAGCTAGACGGTTAAACTCATGCAAATATTCAGTAACAGAGCGAGATCCCTGGGTGAGCGCTCTGAACTCCCTCTTCTTAAGGGACACCACTCCCGATGGTATGTGCGTCTTGCGAAAAGCAGCAGTGAATTCTAGCCAAGTGATAGGTTCCGCCGTAGTCCTGTTGAGACGGAAGTGATCCCACCACTCAGAAGCAGGGCCATGCAACTGATGTGAGGCAAAAGAAACCTTCTCCTGATCAGTGCACTGAAGCAAGTCCAACTTCTTTTCTATGGCGTGCAGCCAATCACCAGCCTCTACCGGATTAGTAGTGCTAGAGAATGTTGGTGGTCTCACACGAAGAAATTCTGCTAACTTGTTCTGGGGAGGTGCATGGTTATTCTCTTGGTTTTGCTGGTTCTGGAGTTGCTGCATCATCATATGCATAAGCTGTGTCTGTTGAGCCAAAACTTGGGCAAGAGTGGGATTCTCTCCATTGCTGTTATTGCTGTTGTTGCTGTTGTTGTTGTTGGGACCATTTCCAACACTGCGAGTGAGCACCATCTGGCATGGACAGGAGCACAAGAAGAGAAACCGGGGAAAACTACTTAGGACAGAGAATTAACTTTTATTGATCTTAACTGAGTTTCATTATTACAAGGATTTGAAGACTCTCACACCACTAAACTCACCAACTACTTAACACCCGAAAGCAAACAAACGCATGCACTTACATCCCAACACTGATGTAAATCACATGCGAGACCCACACACACAACCAAACTTAAACAAGCAAGCTAGCACAACGATCTAAGGCAACGGCTTAACAAGGCGTTCTAGGTCTTCCGAGCATCGGAGTTGATTGAGGGCTCGTCCGGCTCGTCTTTAACATCATCTTGAGTTGCTCCCCACTCGACCTTTGAATGGGTGCGCTTCGATTCTTCCTCTTCATCATCACTTATGTTGATGACCGGGGGCTTAGCTGGGGTAACTTCCTTTTCCACCACACGAACCTTTGGTGCCAACTGGTAGCGAGGAACAAAAATAGCTCTCTTTCTTGCAGTAAGACGAACTCTGGCTTTCTGTGGTGGTGCTTCTCCCTTCAGTGCGGCTAGCTCCTTCTCCAAACTCTCCACCTTGTACTCCAGCTTGCAAATCTTCATACGGTTCCAGTTTTCACGATCATGAACTGCTATCACAATTTCAGCACGGGTCTCATCCATAGCCCATAGCATCTCGACCAAATGCCTTGTGGTAGCATCGTTCTCAATTCCAGCAGGTTCAAGGTAGCTACCACGGTCACTTCCCTGGGGTTGGCGGGGATGGTAGCGATACTCCGTATTGGCCAACTGATTACTGTAGCGGTCGCGGAGCTCTCCGATGGCGATTCTTGCCCCCTCCTGGCATGCATGCATATAGCTTCCCCCTCCAGCCTCGAACATCACTGATGGGATATCTTCACGATTACTGATCAAGGTGACTTTAACACGGCACTTTTCTTCATCAGGATCGTGAGAGATCTGGGCATACAACGGGGCAGTCCCAAATCCTATGGCAAAGGACATCGTACGCAACTCCTGGACAAATCCTTCAGTACCAAACAAGTACTCAGGCTTGACGCGCGTCATCTAAAGACAAGTGAAAGGAGGGTGTTAAAACATTTATCCAATTAATAGCACAGTTTTCGGGTGACTTTGAATAAAGTTAGAAATTCAAAATAAAAGGTAAATGAATAAAGTAAACAAATCTTTGCAAGATAAGTTGAAACGGTTAAAAACAGGATCACTGGTTTTGCACTTTTGAATAACAGGCTTCAAAGAAATAAATTAAAAGAGATTTATAAAATCAACATGCTAAATTTATTGCAGCAAAATTAAATAAAACACTGTTGTAAAACCTTTGCTAATAAATGGGTCATTAGTACGGTAATGGATGTACAGTACTAACAACTCAAGAAAACAAAAAGTAAATTTTAAAGGAACAATTTAAGAGAGTATAAACTGCATGTGCCATTAGCTTGGTTTAATTAAAAGAGAACGGGAGGAGAACAGTTCTAATTTTCCAATATTTTTGGAGGGCTCTTATAGGTAACTGTTTGGCATATCCTATGGTCAAGGAGGCTCTGATACCAACTTGTCACGCCCTGAATTTCTATCCAAAATTCCAAACGCTTACATGTGTGTAAACCCTCGTCCAGGAATCAGCCGAGGCACACAATAACAAATTGATAATAGAGTATAATTATTACTCTAATTAATAAGCGAATAAATTGTCATTACAGAGGTGGATAGTTCCTCTCAACCAATAAAGATCTAAGCAGCGGAAAATAAAGATAAACAGCGCAGACGACTCCACTCCACAGGCAGCTTGACAAGGACTACGCCAAATCCTCACCACCATCAGCTTCACTGCAGAACTCCTCCTCTGATGAATGATTGCAAGGTGAGTATATGACATACTCAGCAAGCCACGCAGCAAATATGCAAGTGCACAGGATAACCAAGGATGGCATAATATAGGCTTCTTTGCATAAACAACATTTAAAGAATATTTCAGAATTTAATAAAACAGTAGAGTATTAATTAAACAGTATTAATCCAACACTATACAACGTACCCTGTTGTATAGGCCCAACCATTTAGTAAACCAATCCCGGCTGCACAGTTCTAATCTCCAAACCAGGAATATACCATTCCAAACCAGGAGCTAATCAAATTATCACCAGTTATAGCATTTTTCATTATAGTGGGAAGGGTGAGACTAATCACGAAAGACATTGTTAGACCCGCCCATAACCGCGGGCGCGGCTATTCGAATAGTTTTACTCTGATCAGAGGTGTACCACTGTACCCACAAGACACAGCCCCACATCATGTCACCATGTGCCTTGATACCACCACGGTACCTCGGAAAGGAGCTGTGACATTACCCCTCACACAACATAATTCACCACAGTGCACCATTCCTGGATCATAATCACCCCCTTATAAACAAGGCATGGACTCCCCAGCGACCCCCGTGGGCTTATCTCCGCCACTTCTCAGTCTAGTGCTCCGCAATGAACTATGCTATACAAAGGATAAAGCCGTTGCCCACGCTGGCTTGTGGTTGGCACGGTTAATGTTTCACAACCGAAACTCGTGAACCGGTCTTTAATTGTCATGAGCACGACCATCAAAACCATGTACTCACAACCCACCATTATCAGGTTTTAGTTGTCAAATTAATTAATTAACCAATCACGATTGACCATCATTAAATAATAGTGAATCATAAGTTATCCCATTAGTGTGCTAAAGTTTCTAAGCATGGCTAAGCAATTACACCTAACATCTAGTCGAACCAGTATAAAGCTCCACTAGTCAAGTTATAATAACCCAAGGTATCAAGGAATAGGATAATCAAGAACAAAAGGGCCATAACAAACAATAGGCTATTTCCACCCAATGACATTCGAAAATAAATGCAATAGTTGAATAGAAACAGTAGCTTTAAATGGGATCAACATGCTCAAAGGATTGATTAGGATCTGTGTGACTTGCCTTGCTGGCCTTGGAACTCTTCTAAATCTTCTCCTGCAAAAACGGACTCTCCGGAAACGTCGGATTCTAAACAGAAAAGAGCAAAAACACCAAAACAGCACATAAGCAAGCATGAACAGTACATGTGGATATTTTTAACATGTAGATCTCAATTTTAGAAAAATTTAGAGACTTGAACCAACTAAATCCGAGCTACGATGAATTAGTTATGAATTTTTAAAGATTAAATCGGATTAAATCATTTATATAAATTTTAATTGAATTATGACGCAATAATGAATTATTTTTGAAAAGGAAAAGGGGATTTATTGCGTCAGCGGGTTCGGGTTCACGGTGGACCGGGTCCACGGCGGCGGTCTACGGGAACGGACGGTTGAGATCGATACGACTCAATCGGATGGCCGAGATCCAACCCGACCATGGCGGTCCACGCGGCACGGCAATGATGACGTCGGCGATGACGTCATCGGCGGGGACGGCACACCGGCGGCGGCTCGACATGCATGCCCGCCGGCGAACTACGGCGCGGCGGCGAGAACGGAAGGCGGCAACGGATAGCGGAGGGCACGGCGAACTCACCGGCGACCAAAGAAGCGGCGGAGGAGCAACGGATGAGGACGGCGACGAGGTTGCAGCGGCGACGGTCTTCGGGTTGTCGACGGCGACGGTGTTCCGGCGAAGAATAGCGGCGGCGAAGGGTCGGACGAGGACGGCGACGCGACGGTGACCACGATGGTGAGCTCCCCGAGTGACGGCGACGACCGGAGCGACGGCGGCGCACGGCTGGAGCGGCGGCGGCGACGGCGGCGCACGGGTGCACGGCGCTAGGGCGATTCGCGCGACGAGAGGCAAAGGCGAGGGCGGCGAAGGGTAGAGGGGACACCGGGGGTCCTTTTAAAGGGGTCGGGAGGCGGCGGCGAAGCCCACGGCGGCCCGGCGACGGCGATGGAAGGTTAGGGTTCGCCGACTCCGAATTGAGCTCGAATCCCCAAATTTCCAAAGCGAGATAGCCGATGCTTCCAAAGAGAAAAAGGTAGAGGAGATCACGGCGAACGTTTCCCCTCAATCAATTGCACCGGATCGGGAAAGGGGTGGCCGAATTGGAAAGGGCGGCGGCGGCGGCGCTCGGCTAGGGTTCCGGCCCGAGGAAGACGATGGGCCTGACAGGCGGGCCCCACCTGTCAGCGAGCGGGAGAGAGGGAGAGCGACGGCTGCGCGCGCGCGGCTCGGCTTGCTGGGCCGGCTTGGGCCGAAGAGAGAGAAGAGAGGGTTTTGGGCCGACTTTCGGCCCAAAGCCAAAAGAAGAATTTTAAAACCTTTTTCAATTTAAATAATTCATGAAATGCACTTTCATTTATTAAAAATACTTCCTTAGCTCAAATAAATCCCAGAAAAATCTAGAAATTATAGAATTAAGCAAAGTATTTAATAAAATTTTATCTGGCCCAATTTTATATTGGAATTTATTATTTACAATTAAATCTTTTCTTCTAGGCTTTTAAAATTTATTTCTGATAATTCTATTTAAACAATAATTTATATAAATGAGATTTTTAGGGTGTGACACTACATATCAAAGAGCTATGAATTACATTTACCATGATCTAATCGGCTGGTTGGTTGAAGTCTACATTGATGATGTGGTTGTTAAGTCTAAAGAAATAGAGGACCACATAGCCGATTTGAGAAAGGTTTCCTAGAGGACCAGGAAATATGGCTTGAAGATGAATCCGACAAAGTGTGCTTTTGGTGTATCGGCTGGCCAGTTCTTGGGATTTCTTGTTCATGAGAGGGGGATTGAAATAACTCAGAGAAGTATCAATGCGATCAAGAAGATTAAACCTCCAGAGGACAACACAAAATTGCAGGAAATGATTGGCAAAATTAATTTTGTTCGAAGGTTTATTTCTAATTTATCTGGAAGGTTAGAACCTTTTACACCATTATTGAGATTGAAGACCGATTAGCAATTTACTTGGAGGCAGAACAGCAGAAGGCTTTGGATAATATTAAGGAATATTTAAGTTCCCCTCCAGTTTTGATTCCTCCACAGAAAGGAATACCTTTTCGATTATATTTATCGGCCGGTGTTAAGTCAATCGGCTCGGTCTTGATTCAGGAGCTCGAAGGAAAAGAGAGGGTTGTGTTCTATTTGAGCCGTCGACTCTTGGATGCAGAGACTAGATATTCCCCTGTCGAGAAGTTATGCTTGTGTTTATATTTTTCATGTACAACGTTAAGACATTATCTACTGTCCAATGAATGTACTGTCATATGCAAGGCCGATGTTGTCAAGTATATGTTATCGGCTCCTATTTTGAAAGGAAGGATTGGAAAGTGGATATTTTCATTGATTGAGTTTGATCTTCGGTATGAGTCACCGAAGGCGATCAAAGGACAAGCTATAGCCAATTTTATTGTTGATCATCGTGATGATTCCATTGGCTCGGTTGAGGTAGTGCCATGGACTTTACTCATGGTTGAGGGTCAGTCTGTACTCATGGTTGTGGTATCGGCTTGGTTATAATCTCCCCTCGGGGGGCATGCTTTGAGTTTTCCTATACTATTAAACCTTATGCAACTAATAATCAAGCAGAGTATGAGGCAGTTCTCAAGGGGTTGCAGTTACTCAAGGAAGTTGAAGCCGATACTATTGAAATCATGGGGGATTCTTTGTTGGTAATCAGTCAATTGGCAGGAGAATATGAGTGCAAGAATGATACGTTGATCGTTTATAATGAGAAGTGCCAAGAACTGATGATGGAATTTCGGCTAGTAACTTTGAAGCACGTATCTCGAGAGCATAATATTGAAGCTAATGATTTAGCCCAAGGGGCATCGGGATATAAGCCGATGATCAAAGATGTTCAGATTGAAGTTGCTGCCATAACAGCCGATGATTGGAGATATGATGTCTATCGGTATTTACAGGATCCATCTCAATCGGCGTCTCGGAAGTTAAGATATAAAGCGTTGAAGTATACATTGTTGGACGATGAGCTTTATTATCGGACGATTGATGGGGTGTTGCTTAAATGTTTGAGTGCCGATCAGGCAAAAGTTGCAATCGGTGAAATTCATGAAGGGATATGTTGCACTCATCAATCGGCTCATAAAATGAAGTGGTTGCTTCGACGTGCTGGATATTTTTGGCCAACGATGCTGGAGGATTGTTTCAGATATTATAAAGGTTGTCAAGATTGTCAGAAATTTGGAGCGATCTAGAGAGCGCCGGCATCGGCTATGAATCCTATTATTAAACCATGGACGTTTAGAGGTTGGGAAATTGATATGATAGGCATGATTAATCCACCGTCGAGTAAGGGACATAAGTTTATCTTGGTGGCAACCGATTATTTCACCAAGTGGGTGGACGCGATTCCTTTTAAGAAAGTTGATTCTAGGGATGCTATACAGTTTGTTCAAGAGCATATAATCTATCGATTTGGTATTCCTCAAACCATTACGACTGACCAAGGTTCAATTTTCGTGTCTGATGAGTTTGTTCAGTTTGCCGATAGCATGGGAATCAAATTGTTGAATTCTTCACCGTATTATGCACAAGCTAATGGGCAGGCTGAGGCATCTAACAAGAGCTTGATCAAGTTGATTAAGAGGAAAATTTCTAATTATCCTTGGCAATGGCATACTCGGTTAGCTGAAGCATTGTGGTCTTATCCGATGGCTTGTCATGGATCGATTCAAGTCCCTCCTTATAAGCTTGTTGACGGTCATGAGGCCGTTTTGCCATGGGAAGTTAGAATCGGCTCAAGGAGAACAGAGCTGCAAAATACTTTAACAGCCGATGAGTATTATAACCTTATGGCCGATGAAAGGGAAGATCTGGTTCAATCACGGTTGCGAGCCCTTGCAAAGGTTACCAAGGATAAGGAGCGAGTTGCTCGGCATTATAACAAGAAAATAGTGCCCAAAGATTTTTCGGAAGGTGAGCTTGTATGGAAGTTGATTTTGCCGATTGGGACTGGGGATAGCAAATTCAGCAAGTGGTCGCCGAATTGGGAAGGACCGTTCCAAATTCATAAGGTGGTATCTAAGGGAGCTTACATGTTGCAAGGGCTCGATGGAGAAGTTTATGGCAGAGCGCTCAATGGCAAGTACTTGAAGAAATATTACCTAGGTGTTTGGGTTAATGCATGATCAGCTAGTGTTGCCGATGCATGATAGCCGATGTGTTTTCATTGCCTTGAGATGGCCGATATGGTTATATCGCCCTTAGTTGTTTTTGATTGTGATCGGTTATGGTTTGTCGATGTACAATGGCCGATATGGTTATATCGCCCTTAGTTGTTTTGGTTGTAATCGGTTGTGGTTTGCCGATGTACAATGGCCGATATTGTTATATTGCCCTTAGTTGTTTTTATAATTTTATCAATGCTTTTGACATTGTAAAATTAGGGGGGCATATATATAATGGAAATTTTTGAGCAAATTTAGAAGTTGTATTACGGAAATTTAGAGCAAAGTACTAGAGTAGCTTAGCCGATTACAGAAACTTCTACAGTTTATTACACAGAAAGTCATTGAGACAAGTATCGCTGGATAGCCGAAATAGCCCTTTGCCTAATTTGTTCTACTTCCTCAATAGCTTGGGCATCTTGAACATCGGTTCCAGGGATGACTTTCAGAGCCTTGGTCAGATCTGCAACATTCTTGATAGCCGATTTGAGGTTGGCTTTTTGTTCTTCGATAGACTTTGGGAGATCGGCTAACTTTTTGTGCTCCATATCCAGCTCGGCGTTGCATTCTTGAAGTTGTGCCATGAGGTCAATCTTACGAGCTTCAAGCCGATCGATATTTGACTTGATCGGGCCCTCAGACAGCTGATCAAGCTTGGACTTCTCTACATAGACAAACTGCCAATTGTGCTGGATTGTGGCTTCAATATCTTTGCGCTCCCGGCGATCGGCTAATCTCTGTCTGGCCTTCTCCAACTTGAATTGGTGTTGCTTAAGGTAAACGGCTGAAGTAAGGGCATCAGCTAGTTCATCCAGGAGTAGAGCTTGGATATCTGTGAACCTGGCCCGGATTGAGCCACAGTTGGTCACTAAGTTGTCTAATAATGCTTCTAGCCGATGAGAGATATCCTCAAGCATTCTCTTCACATCATCAGACAGAGGAGCCATGGCTTTACTGGTGGTGTTTTCCTCTGTTTCGTCAAGATAATCCTTGATGTCGAAGGAGAACAGATCGGCTAAGATCTGCAAGAGATAGTGTTATGGATGGTTGAGGATCAAAACATTATTGGCCGATCTCAAATTTGTGTCAACAAAACTTACTAGAATAGTAGGAGCAGCTGGTTGTTCTTCCTCTTCGACATTATGACTGTCTACAGCCGATGGAGTACGGTTGCTTGATTCTAGGAGGAGGAGGCTGTAAAAAAAATAAAAAATAAAAAAATAAAAAGAGACAAATGTTAGACATAATCAGCCGAGAACAGTTAATGAGAGGATTGAGAATATCTTACTGGTGGAGCCGGTTTGAGAGTTGGTGCTACCGATTTCTTCTTAACAACAGTTTTCTTCTTCTGCAACTATGAAATCAATAAGCAATCGGCTATAAGTGAAGTGATTGCAAAAGAAATCGAGGAGAGCTGCTTACTATCGAAAAATGAGCTGGGGCAGAAGGAGTTGGAGGAGTCTGCTTGGGTGAAGCCGATGGTGTTCTCATTGTATCGCTCACTTCGGCTATAGCCTAATCAATATCATCTTCAATGTCTTCTTCATCTAGAGCTTGTTCGATGGATGGATCCAAGGCAGGCAGGTCATCAGTTGGCTTGGTTTTCTTTGATTTGGTTTTCTTCTTGGGAGCCGGAGCTGATGTGGCCACAGCCGACGATCTGGTTTTTCTTTTCTTACCAGCATCGGTTGGTTCCCTGATTAGGCCTTGGAGGAGGGTCGAAGTCCTAGGGGCATGATAGCTGATGACAGGGGGAGATGGTCCACCTCCATTGGGAATTAGACCTGGAGCATATTCAATATCCTTGCCACTGTTGCTCTGGTGAGGAGGAGAGGATTCTGTTGTCTGCAAGTCAGAAGAAAAGGTTAGTCAAGGTTCAAATCGGCTACCAGTTGTTCAAGCAAGATTGATAAAGTAAAGATTTACCTGAGGGATAACATCGGAGAAGAGATCTGTCATGTATATAGAAGCTGATTGATGGAAGATATGTTGTTTCCATTCACCCCACCATCTGTCAAAGTTCTTGCTCCTGAATCTTGCCAGCTCTATGTTATCAATACTGCCCAAGGGGGGTCCTGGGATGTTGAGTAACCGATCCATCATCAGAGTTGATGAGATTTCTCCTCGACACTGGATTTTGTCGGCAAAAAATAAGCCGATTGGGAGTTGGCCCAATCAAAGTTGTCTATTCGAGCTCATTGGGTGGTAAAATTCATAAGAGATTTGGATGTTTCTGCCCTGATGAATGCCAACAGAAAGGATGCATGGGCTGATTGCAGCTGTAAGAACTTCCCTGGATTTCTGGTATTTTTCGTGGTTGATGTCTTCAAATCTGAAGTCTGATGGAAGTTCAAGATCTGCTGAGTCCTCGTAAGGAAACCAAGCTCGGGCATCTTTCTGAAAGCATTCATAAAAGCTGCGGAACCAATCCTTAAGCAGCTCAGCCGACAGCTTTGCTCCAGCATTAGTTGGCGTAGATGCGTATTCTCCATATGGCATGCATTTACGATGAGTGCGTTCTTCTCCATCATCTTCCACAATCGGCTCCAACCTCGGAAATTCAGCTTCTATCATAGAAAGCCGATTGACGACTTTCATAACCACTAGGTTTAACCAGGTCTGCAGCAACCACCATGGTCCACCTACCCCAACTACTGAGCCGACGGCTATCTTGGCCGATAAATTGTTCAACATTTGGTATAGATAGCCGAGGAGGATTTTGCACAAGGGAAATTGTTTCTTTGATTCTAGGGCTTCGGCTACAAATTGCCAATTGGTTGTAGGGCCACAACTTTTCTAGCCACATTAGCAAGAAAGCCACATGTTGTCGAGGGGTGACCGGACCCTGGCCCATGTATGCTGCTACATAGCCTGACCAGCCGCCTATGCTCTTAGTCTTGAAGTCAAATTGGTTCTTGGTGTTCAAACTCATAGGATTAGCCAATGAAGTTACATCTAATCCGGTGATCATGGTAATGTCGATCAGAGTTGGGGTCATCGGCCCTTTGTTGAATAGAAAGGCGTTGATGGTGTTGGACCAAAAATAAGTGGCGGCAGCCATCAGAGGTTCGTCCTTAGCAGAATTGGCTATGGTAAGGGCGAACGCTTGGCCGATCCCGATCTCATCCCAGTGAACTGCCTTATTAGCCGATACACGCTTGTACCATGTGGTCCAACTCTTCTCGGGGGTAGTTTTCTCAAGAGATGGCCAAGATTTGAAGGTATTCTTCCAGTGACCCAGATAAGGGTTGGCTAATCTAAAAGGGATTCTGTTGGTTTCACCGGTGATAAAATCAGTGGGGTCAAGGTTGCCGATTGGACCAAGAAAATAGTGGTTCTCATGTCATAGACTTGGAATCGCAACCAGATTGGACAGATGCTACAAATGCAAGTAGGGATAGAGAAGAAGAAAACAAGATAAGGCGAGAGAAAATCAATCTGCTGCGAAAGAAAGAGATCTAGCTGATGGGTACTTACCTCTGCATACTCGGCCGATGTTGCGGCGGATGGATTGGCGGAGGTCGACATCGCTACGAGCGGAAATCTGGCCGGAGATGAAGTCGCCTGGGGATCGCGTTATCCAATCGCCTGAGAGAGGACAAAGTTTTGCTTCAGCGGTGAAAACGGAGGAAACGGTGTGAAGTTTCTCGGGGGTGATGGTTAGTATTTAAAGAGCTGGAGTAACGGTCGGAAAACGGCAAGTGCGATATTCACTCGGAATCGATGTATGGCAAATTCGAAACATTACCAAATATTCCGGACTTGGGGGCATGTGTTAACGACTAAATTTGGTAATATCGGTATCGGAGATAAAGACTAGATTGAAGCGGAATCGAAGACAAAGAACGTTGCGGAAACAGAGCAAGGATCGGCTGCAACCCGAATCGGCTACGGTCAGGATCGGCAGAGTTCGAGTCAGATAGGGCTAGCCGATACAGCCGATTCCAAGAATACGACTCGGTGTACATCATCAGGTTGAGTTGATATGCTTCAAGATGATTGCCACGCATGGATAGAGTCCTGAGAAGGCAATTGTATCTATTAATTAGGATATTTTATGTAATTTCCTTAGAGATATGTTTGGGCAAAAGTCTGTCGCAAAGACTTATGGTATCTTAGAGTTTGTTAGAGATAATAGTCGTGTCCAGTATGGACATATCTTGTAATTCTCGGGTATAAATAAGACCCCGAGCCCTATGTAATTTTTTAACATACACGTTCAATACAATTTCGGCGCATCGCCACCCTTTTTGCTTTAGTTTTATTTCGACGAGTTCTTGCTTTCGGGTTGAGCTGCATCGGTTTTGATCTTCAACAAGAGGTAAAACTTGTCATGACGACTTGTGTTTTCGGGATTAGTGCTTCCATCTTTATGATACTCTAATCTTGTCTATGTGATTCGTCGAGTTATCATATATCTCACATAATCTTCGGTAATATCGTTATCTAACTCACAGTCGGCTAACTTTTGTTAGTAGAAGGCAGCCGATTAGGTTAAATAACGACGTTGACTTGGATTAGGTGATATATCTACCACTCTATGAAACATCCAGCGGCTTGATTGTCTAGATGTTGTTCTTCTTTTCATACTTAATGCTGCATCAGTTGAGTTTGACCTATTAAGTCGTGCTTAGAACCATAATATCTAGCCTGCCTTCTGGTTGCCGATTAGATTAGTATCGGAGTTTCAGCCGATCTTACTTGATTTAACTTCTTTCATCTTATATGCTTAATCGATATGTTAAATCTGCCCTTTACATTAAGATCTCGTTGCATTTAAGTATATTAGGCTTCTATTTGGTATATTCTACTTGCTTTAACATCTTCATATAAAGTAGTATCGGAGTATTAGCCGATACATGCTAGATCTATCTGATCGGCTATGCTATGAATATATATAATCTTACTATTAATATATATTTTGATCTAAGTGATTTATGCTGTCTCGGCAAGGTGACCGATCTATCCCAATCACTTGATTTAAGAATATATTGATATAAAGATTGTATATCATTAATATCTACAGCCGATCGAGTAGGTTTAGTTCTGATTTATCTATTAATACTTGCCGATCGATGTACACATGACATCGGCCTAAAATAAATGATATGTCATCGGCACCTAGCCGATCGGCTATCATTTATGGATTTAATCTCGGTTTCTTTGTCTTTGTTTCTTATTGATTGTAGGATCAAATCAACTGGCACGCTCACACATCCGAAAGCGAATTTTGGACCTGCAATGAAGTTATGCAGATCTCCCAGGCCTCGTGTTTTCTGTCAACACGTGGCTTGGCGAACTCCACCGCGGCCACATGCAGCCCTGAGTTCACCACAAGGATGACGACTGCGTCCACATGCCTGCGGCTTGAGGCGCGGGAGGCGATTTTCGGCGGAGGCTCGGGTCGTGGGTGGCGCGGCGGCGGCTCGGGTAGTGGGCAGCGGTGGTTCCGGGCACGGGCTGTAGATCCGGCCGCCGGTGGCGGCTCGACACGTAGCCGACGGTTTTGGCAGCAGCTCCGGCGGTACGATGACTGTCAATGATTGTGAATGCAATTTCGTCTGCATATTTTGATGTTTGGTTGTTGAAAATGTGGTGCCGCCGGCGGCGGCTCAACGCGTAGCCGACGGTTTTGGCAGCAGCTCCGGCGGTACGACGACCGTCAATGATTGTGAATGCAATTTCGTCTGCATATTTTGATGTTTGGTTGTTCAAAATGTGGTGAAAAGTTAATGTAGTGTTCTCTGCATGTGGATTTGAGTACGGATCTGATGTCGATTTGAATTGATTTTGAATTTGGATTGCAAAAGAAATGCAGCAGCTCTGGATGTCGATTATTTTTTTTTTGGCAAAAAAAAAACTTTTCGTTGGCGGTCCTCTTAAGGGTCCGCATGCGAAAATCGATTTTCGCATGCAGTCCTCTTAAGGGTCCACCTACGAAAATCAATTTTCGCAAGCGGATCGCAACTGCCAGCAAAAATTGTTTTTTTAGTAGTGTGGCCTGTATATTCACTTATATGGATGCAGAAATCTGTAGGGAATGGTAGGCATTGGGATTCATATTATCACCAGTGACCAAGATGTGTTAGTTGCTACAAGAACACATGTCGCTAAGATGTGCTAATGCTAATTTCTTCTAACACGAATTTAGATATTAATCAGGAAAAGTTGTGGAGAAAAAATTCAGCTGCAGATCAGCAATCGAACATGTGAATCACGAAAGATAAACCTGCAGGCATTGGATTGTGGGTCTGATGCATCACTCGATCAGAAGTTCAGAACCATGTACAAAGGATTTGTGCAAACTATTGCGCATTCCAGAAGAGTTGCTGTCGTAACATCTGATGAATGCGAAGATCCAGACATCTTTTGAATTAATCTTTCCGGGAATCCGGCTGGGTTAAGAATTTCGTTTACCAAACCATTTTTTATGTAGGGGGAAATTGTTGTTTTTCAGAAACTGAAGGAGCGAAACAGAGAACATTGTTCATGCTTACATTGTGTAATTACGAGGAATTCAAATTTTCATCCATTGAGCGATGTGTATTGATTTCAAATTATTGATTAGGTAATGAGATTTATATTGGGATGTATGAACTCCTTCCTAAAATAAACTCATGATCTATAACAAGAACTGGTATGAGGTTTTTCAACTCAACCACCTAATTAACATCAAATGCATGGGGGTCTGAGGTCTTATGCGTGAAATCTGTATATTTCCAAATTTCTCACATAAATATTTTTCTTTTGAAATTATCATTGTTTAAGGTGTGTATGCGGTAAGTTTGCAAATGCTTTTCATCTATAGTAAAAAAATACTTTCACTAATTAAACAATCAAAATTTGAATCTTTAAGGTTGATAAGGTATAGCAAAATACCAATCCTTCAACTTATAGAATAGCCACCTGATCGATTTGTTGGCCTATGAAAAGATGTATATAAAGGATTCTTCTTGTGATAATGCATAAAACGAGCGCAACCGGGTTCAATATTATATATGATTTTTGACTTTGTTTTGCTATTGTTTTGTTAGTCTTGTTTTGGTTTGTCATTTAAATTGGCAGAGTTTTTATCAATTGTGAAAATTATCTTCACCAGAATTTATTTTTATTGTTTTACTCACTGGCATGTGGTTCCCATTTAGGTTTATTTTTATTTTAGTGCCACGTAAACGCTACGTTGATGCCACATAGGAGTAAGATGAAGACAAAGTCAATCCGCCACGTAAGTGTCACGTAGGATGAAACCATCTCCAAAACCGTTGGGGAGTCGATTTCTTGGGGATAAGTTATACCCGGTTTTATGGTTGGAGATATGATTCAATCAAGGACATCAGTTGAGGAATGTAAAATAGAATTATTCCTTTTTATAATAATTAACCTTATCAACCATATGCCAACCATTAAACAGAATGTTTTTGCTCCGGTCAGAGGGAGCTAGCCTAAATAAGAAGCTGCTGCACTATATACACGTCAGTCCATTAGTTAATACTCCTAAATGCTACTTCCCTCCCAAAATACTTATCGCTTTAAATTTTTGTTTGCAACTTTTGATCATTCGTCTTATTAAAAAATATAGAATTATTATTTATTTTGTTTGTAACTTGCTTTATTATCAAAATCACTTTAAATATGACTTTCCTTTTTATATTTACACCAATTTTTTAAATAAGATGAATGGTCAAATGTTGAAAGAAAAAAAAGTCAAAGTGACTACTATTTTGAGATGGAGGTAGTAAATGAAATAACGAATAGCCAAGAAGCAGTCAGTCAGCCCTCTCTGTTGGAGTATTATATGGAGAATGCTGCTCCTCGGGCGCTCGGGGGGTGGGGGGGGGGGGGGTGGCGCAGGAAAAATCGGACGCCCTTATGACGCGCGCGTGCGAAGGCCCATAGGGCCCCACCACATCTTCCCTACCACACTGCCACTTGTCCCCACCATACACGACGTTGTAACAAATTACCCACATATTTTGGAAACCCTCTGTTAAGGAAATTTGATTTATTTTTTGTTCCACAAAAAATGTTTCACCTAGTATATTCACAATGTTTCACTGTGTATAGATCAAATGTTGCAGTGACGAAATATTCCATTGCAATAAAAAAACCCACATATTTTGAAAACCCCCTATTAAGGGAATTTGGTTTTTTTTTTTTTTCCACCGAAAAATGTTTCACCTAGTGTACTAATAATGTTTCACTGTGTACAGATTTAATGTTGTAGTGAACTGAAATATTCTTTCATCATTTGCTGAAATATTGTTTTTATATAAGGTGAAACAACACCCGATTTAAACGAGTGAAACATTTTTTATCTACTTAGTGAAACAATTCCGATATATCTGGTGGAACATCGTGCAACATTTAAAAAAAATTCAATAATAAGCTAATTTTTTTTCATCGGAATATATCCATATGTGGTCTTGTTTCGAAGATTTAATTGCAACGAATTTAATGGTATAATCGGATCATGATTTGGATAAGTAATTTAGGAGAAAAATCAGTCGTTTTACATTTTGCTATTGGGCGCCCGGGCCCTAGGTTCGTCCGTATTATATTACCGAAAACACGACACCACCGAAAGTCAAATTACAAACAAAAAGTCAAATTACAAGTGTGCTTTATATTACTCCCAAGTCCCAACAGCTATAGTAGATGACAGCGTGGAGCTGGTGGGGCCAGGCTGGCTGAGTCGTCGCGCAAACTTAACCCCCACGGCATATATGCACACCGCACCGCCTTAATTATACTACTAATCCCTCCCCAAATCCAATAATATTAATTCCGCCGCGTGGCGCAAATCCGCGAAGCAAACAACACACACGCGAGTACTCCTACGCGACGCGAAACGGTCGCTAGTGCGGCGCGGCCTACCGACACGTATACGTACCAACACACAAGACAAACCAAACAAATACTTTAGGGCTCTCCCAGATTTCCTCTCCTTCCTGGCGCCGCGCGGCGATCGATCGGTTTCCGGCTAGCTTCCGAACCGGGCAAAAATCCCCAAATCCGCCGCGAGGAGAGAGGCGGGCGGCGATGTCGTCGTCGTCGGGGAGGTCGAGCCGGATCGCGGTGGTGACGGAGGACCGGTGCCGGCCCAGCAAGTGCGGCCAGCAGTGCCGCAAGCGCTGCCCCGTCAATGCCACCGGTATACATGATTGTTTTTATTTTGTTTGTTTTTATGTGCTTGTGCCGCTGCCTCCCCCGCTCGATTATTCCAATCCGGTCTCGTTGATGATCTCTGTTTCGCGCTAGCTTAGCTACCCCGGGGTTTTGGGTAGAGGAGTTGATCTAGCTGCCTTGGGATTTTGGGTAGCGGAGCGGGAATCGCGCTTGGTTCCCCTTCCTCATTTGCATTGGTTGAGGCTGGAGCTCGATTTAACAAGTATGGTGCCAGTGGAGAAAAATAGGATGTGGTGTGGCCTTTTGAGGAATTAGGATGGATTGTTTGCTTATAAAATTGAAATTGCAATAGTTGAAAGGGTTTAACGATTTATTCGTTCACCACTCACAATAGGCGTCTTACATATTTTGACAAAAGTATCATATATTATATTTGTGTTTATAGAACAAATATGGTGAGACAACAATACACGCCTGCGATGATGGAGTATCATATATTATTTGTTTATAAAACAAATGTGGTAAAATAACCATAAGCGAGATCGATATTACCTGCTAGGCTGCTAACTCTTTGTCCCTTTGTTTGGACTACCCTCCAGCGATGTGTTAATGCTTTAATCTAAATGTGTTGGAACATCTGGAAAGAATATTCCCCCCATTTTAAAATCTAAACAAGCTAGAGACTTCACCATTGTGAAATTGTTTGGCACCGATTAATTCTTGTAATATGTGCGGATATATATTTCAAATAGTCCAAATGAAATAACGGATCTTGCATGCCATATTTTTCTAATATCTATGTATATTCATAGTTCAAATGAGCTTTATTTTATTCAAATCTGCACCTACTTCGTGCCAGTAATAATATGCTTTGAATAACTAGTCATTTGGCAAAGACATAATACATGAATGAAAGCAGTGACATTCTATTACCTGCTCCCAAGAGTAAGTGGGAACTTTCAGAACAATGAATATATTATTTTTCTTGTCAACATGCTGACATATATGTCTACTGAAGCTATCGGTTTAGTTATGCCTTAGAGTCACACACTTCAATGTAGTTAATTATTTTGGGCTTCGATCTTTTCGAGATAAACTTTGAGTTTCTCAGATAAATTCATTCGTACTCTGTACACTAGGATTTATCTGTTGCTGTTCTATATCCATTTATTTTACTGCATGTGTACATTTTCCTTTCAGACAAAGGAAAAAAGGCTTTTTATTTTGTTGATAGAGAAGATACTTATTTGTGCATGTGGCTTATGATTCTTTATCTACATTGACAGGGCGTCAGTGCATAGAAGTTACTCCATCATCGAGAGTATCCTTAATTTCTGAGGAACTATGTATTGGATGTGGTATTTGTGTGAAGGTGTAACTGCTTTTCTGCTTGGCCTTCATCTTTTTTGTATTTTCTTTCCAAATGTGCAATATTCTTAACCTTGGTTCCTTTTTGTGATTATTGTTTCAGGTATGTCCCTTTGATGCTATCCAGATTATAAACTTGCCAAGTGATCTTGACAAGGAGACGACACATCGCTATGGACCAAATTCATTTAAGCTTCACAGGTACAAAATCCTATTTTTAATACTAGCCACCTAGCTTTCTTTGAGCTGTATTTGATTTTTTAACTTTTTACACTATTGTAGTAGCCTAATGTTGTTTCCATGAAACTATTACCGATACACAATGGTACGATGCTTCTCACACATAACTAATCGTCCTGAAACTTGATTTGAAATTTTTTTAAGGCTGCCTGTTCCAAGACCAGGGCAAGTGTTGGGCTTGGTAGGGACAAATGGTATTGGTAAATCAACGGCACTTAAAATTTTGGCAGGGAAGGTGAAACCCAACTTGGGTAAATTCACAGTAAGCAACACGGAGCACTATTTGTTATACTTGTTAATGGAAGTAATTGTAGGTTATGAAACTATTTATTGTGTTTGCAGGATCCCCCAAATTGGGATGAAATTCTGAGGAATTTCCGTGGATCTGAACTCCAGAAATACTTTACTCGTCTGCTGGAAGACAAAATGAAGGTACATTACAGGAAGTTATCAATTTATCAGAAAATTTCCCCTGCAGATGTAAAATTACAATGTTCTGTTTTCTGGTGCATATATGGTTATTACCTGTTCCCTCATCTGACTTAGCATTTATCAATCATCTATATTTGACTAAATTTGAAACGCGTTAGATGGAATTCGAATATAGTTGGAATGCAGATGTAATGTAACTATTTAGGATATTTCCCTTAAACATGTTCAGTTCTATAATTTGTTTCTTAGTCACATATCATCCAAATTATTCATTGCTCTGATGATCATGGTTCAAGTATTTAAATCATTTCAGTTATCCAGAAGCTAAATACTGACGTGGAAGAATTAACTGCCATTTAACTTGCTTTATAGTTGTACTTACATAGTAATGGTCAGATTTGTTACTGTGACACATTCTGTCTAATGTGTTCTAATTGTTTACAGGCAACTATGAAACCACAATACCTTGATCACATTCCTAAATCTGTTAAAGGGAAGGTTGGAGATCTTCTTAGCAAGAAAGATGAGAGACATATGAAAAACCTACTGTGTGGTACTCTCGAATTGAATCAAGTTCTTGACCGAGATGTCTCAGCTCTATCTGGTGGTGAACTCCAGAGATTTGCAATAGCTGCCGGTGCTATGGAAGAAGCAGATGTTTATATGTTTGATGAGCCATCCTGCTATCTTGATGTGAAGCAAAGGCTGAAAGCTGCACAAGTTATTCGCTCTTTGCTTCAGCCCAAAAAGTAAGAAGAGTCCCATTTGACCAAATCAGAACATTTAAACTGCACACTTTGCATTTGACAAGCAAGTTTTTCCTTTATTTTTGCAGCTATGTAATTGTTGTGGAGCATGATCTTAGCATACTGGACTACCTATCAGACTATATATGCTGTCTTTATGGGACTCCTGGAGCATATGGTGTTGTTACTTTGCCCTCTTCTGTTAGAGAAGGAATCAACATTTTCCTGAATGGCTTTATACCAACAGAAAACCTACGTTTCCGCGAGGAGAAACTGACATTTAGAGTAAGGGCTATGATTATGAGCACCGTACTTTTACTTCAATTCTTATGTGTTCTGACTCTAATGCAATGCTATTTGCTTCCTTAGGTTACCGAGTCTACTGAGGAAATCATAGAGGGTCAGACATACCAATGCTACCAATATCCTACAATGACAAAGACAAGGTGTGGCTTTAAGCTATCAGTCACTGAAGGCAGCTTTAATGATTCCCAGATAATTGTAATGCTCGGTGAGAATGGTACTGGGAAGACGACATTTATCCGTATGCTGGTACACACCTTATTTTTGTCAAATATATTTTGCAGTAATACGAAGATCTCTACTTCTGATTAAACCCTGACGATTGTTCTTATCTGAATTTCAGGCAGGACGAGTGAAACCAGACAAAGTAGGAGACGAAGAAGTTGACGTGCCTGAATACACTGTCTCATACAAGCCTCAGGAATTGATATCTAAATATAGCTCTACAGTGAGGGATCTTCTATTCGAGAAAGTACCTGGATCATGCACTCAAGCCCAGTTCAGATCTGATGTCATGAAACCACTGAAAATTGAGCAACTCATGGACAGGCAGGTTCCAACTCTTTCTGGAGGGGAACTGCAAAGGGTTGCGCTTTGTCTTTGTCTTGGAAAGGTAACATCTTTGGATTACCCTGCTACAGTCTCTTCTCAAATCATTGTTGTGGGTAGAAAAGTTCCTTAAGTATTTTAAGCCTTCATATGTTAGACAAAAATACCTTGTTTGCATTAACCCAGGACCTTTATATGTCAAATTCATTTAGGCTGTATAGTGCTTGTTTGTCAAGGAAAGATCTGTGCACTACTACACTCTTCAAAATCAACTATCTTTCATTAGCTACATTCTTTTTCCCCATAGATCATATCTAAGCGCTTATGCTGTTCCATATACTTTGTGGACGAAAATTAATTAATCACATCAATTGTTATAGGAGTGTATGTTTACTTTGCTACTTTTATGGTGAACTTTATAGTATATTTTAAACTTTCAAGCATAGACTATGTGTTGCACTATTTCTGTGATGAGTTTATTATTCATCAATATCTCTAAAACTTAGGTGGGAAAATAGTTTGACAATACTGATTCGCAATGCATGGCAGATTACATTTTGTAGATTGTTGGGACATTTTTCTTCTCCATTTTTCCTTTCAGGAAACTAGATGAGCCATAATAGTATTATTATATTATTTTTAAAAAACGCTGCAGCACATTTGTCTAGGCTATGAAGCTGACAGATATTTTTAGACTATTGTAAGAACGTTCTCAGGTTTTGAAATCAGATCAAGGAGAAAAGAGAACAACTACCAGTACATGCTTTCTATTAAACATGTTTATTGTTAATGATGCATATAAATTGTAATTTAAACCATGAATCCCGAGTTAGAAAAGTTTATGCTCAAGGAATATAGTCGATATAACTATTGGTCATCTCGACAGTGCATACAATAAGTATTGACTTTTACATGGCATTTTGTTTGCAGCCTGCTGATATTTACCTCATAGATGAACCAAGTGCCCATCTCGATTCAGAGCAGCGTCTTCTTGCAGCAAAGGTCATAAAAAGATTTATCCTCCATGAAAAGAAAACTGCTTTTATCGTTGAGCATGATTTTATCATGGCAACCTACCTTGCTGATAAGGTGGTGGTTTTTGAGGGAAAACCTTCTGTTAACTGTATTGCAAACGCACCAGAACCCCTGGCCTCTGGGATGAACCGTTTTCTTTCGGTAAGTTCAAATTCCTCTTTAGCCTCCTGTGTTATACCGAGTGAGGATAGTGGATAGCCCTAAAAATTTTCATGCAAAAGTTTTCTGATATGCAACACTTCTCGGAATTTAAATAACATGGACATAGTCGGAATGTTACTTTTTTAGAGATCAAGTGATAAGTACCGAATATTTCCCACAGATAATAAGCATTTTAATGGAAAGTGCTTGAATTTACTTTCTCTGTGTTCAACAGCATCTTGATGTCACATTTAGGAAAGATCCTACAACCTACAGGCCTAGGATCAACAAGCTAGGCTCTATAAAGGATGCTGAGCAGAAAGCTGCAGGATGTTACTACTACCTTGAGTATTAACGTAAGATAAAATTATCCCTTTCTCTATGTTAGTCATCTAACAACACTGCAATAGCATGTCGTTCATGTACTTTTCCTTGTGTTCACAGAAAGCTTTCGCAAGGGGCAACTCTACTTCTGCAAAAGCTCCTTCGGAGCAGAACAGCTCAGCTCGCGTTATCGTGCAGATGCACTCACACGAGTCTGCCAGTGCTCTCGGTATTTCTTTGCACTGCTTTCCAATAAGCAATATAGTAGATGCTCTTTGATGTTTAAATTGACATGCAGATTGGTCATCTATCTTTACAGGAATGTTTTGGCACGGCACCAGGATATGGCCCGGAACTTTGTGGGCAGGATCGATTTGAAATGGCATCTGAAATCTAAGCAAAAGCACTATATATAGCATGGGAGGTAAGTTTCTACTCATTTGCATTAGGAACTGCATTAATTTGGATAATGTCATCAAATATCCCCTGCTCTCTGTAGGTTGGGTTGATGAAATTTTGGGAAGATCGGTGTGAAGCTATTGCCTGAATTAGACGGGGTTTGAACAAGTGATCAAATCAGGGTTGAATTGTATTTTTGAAGCCGTCAAGAAAATGCAAGTTTTTATCGCAGTCTGCAGTTAAATGCACGTTTCAGTGACTTCTTATTAGTCTACTGTTGGATTAATTAGTTCGTTTATGGCTTTTATGCTAAAATATATCTTGAATTGTGATTTTGGTATTGTGCTTGCTTGGTATTTCCGTTTCACCAAGTAGTACTCTGCGTTGTAGAATAGAGACAGACGAATAAATATCGTGCTTTGATTGGTTTTATTTTGTCCATC
Organism: Oryza meridionalis; assembly: GCA_000338895.3. Lineage (NCBI taxonomy): Eukaryota > Viridiplantae > Streptophyta > Magnoliopsida > Poales > Poaceae > Oryza > Oryza meridionalis. The sequence continues at coordinate 10,949,626 of CM002525.2, read as the reverse complement.
TGTTGTCTATCATGCCAAACTCTCAGACATGGTTATGCAAAAACAGCAGCTGGTTATCTCTTATCATCATGCGGCCGACATATTCTTTATCTTTTGTTTCTTTTTTCCGAATATATGACATCTCATTTCATGCTGCCTTTTGGTCTCCATCTGAGCACTGCCACGATTAAATTGAAAATTCTTACAAGCTGCGTATGGACACAACATGGTGGCTGCAGTTAAGTACTCCCCATTAACTTAAACTTGTTCGCGTACATGATAAGCCTGTTTGTAATGTTGTTAATGGCAATTTCAGATATATACTCTAAAGTTGCATGATGCCCGGAAAATTTGCATGATGCTATCCCTAAAATGATGTTAGAATGAAAGTTCCATTTGTCATGTAAGATTTATCATTTACCATGACAATGCAATATTTTAGCAACGTACTCCATACTACTACATCCGTCCTAAAATACTTGTCACTTTCAGTTATTGTTTTAGCATCGTACTCCATACTACTGTCTCCGTCCCAAAATACTTGTTATTTTGAGTTTTTGTTTGTAAAATGTTTGATCATTTGTCTTATTTAAAAAATTATGGAATTATCATTTATTTTGTTTATGACTTGCTTTATTATAAAAAAATGATCAAATGCATTGACGGTCCTTAATCTTGTAGTGTTGTGTCATATAGGTCCCTAAATTCTCAAAATGCATAACCAGATCCTAGAACTTGTTAAAGTGTATCATCTAGGTCCCAAATCGACACATCCCCTCTAGGATCCTACGTGGCGCTGATGTGGCATGCGACATGGATGTGACGTGTCCTTTTCTTTTTTTTCTTCTTTTATTTTTCTTTTTCTTTTCTGTTTTCTTCTTTTTTTTCCTTTCTTCTGCTCGGGTCACGGAGAAAGAAGAATAAAGGGGAAAAAATAAAAGAAAAAAGGAAAAAGGAAAAAAATTAAATGGGTCCCATTTGTCAGTCAAAATAATGCCACGTCATGTCCGTGTGGCATGCCACATCAACGCCACGTAGTATCCTGAAGGAGTTGTGACGATTTAGGACCTAAATGATACACTATAACAAGTTTTGAGACTTGGATATGCATTTTGAGAGTTTAGGGACCTAAATGATACACCCCTACAAGTTTAAGGACCGCCCGTACACTTTACTCTAAAAAAATACTAAGGAAAGACATATGAAGCTTTTTGGTTGCCTGTATTGGATGAGTCTGCATATTCTGACCTGCATGTAGGAGATGTTGGTTGTATTGATACATTTTGAGTGTAGATAACTTCTCCTGGTGGAAGGTTATATCGTGAAGTTTGTGGATCAAAATTTTATATCCCTAAATCAGTTTATGGGTAGTGATGTTACTCCACCATGGTCCATGGAGGTTACAGATTAAATTTTTGTTTTGAGTATGTTTTTTTTTTAAAGAACGGATGTACTTTGCATGTTACTGTATCTCAATGCGTTTTCTTGTCTGGTTAACTCAAACAAAACGTTATGTGATTATTATAGACAAATACATGTACATGATCTCGTTCAATATGCTTGAATAGTTGACAATTTAAAACAACCATATGGGTATATCATTGGCAAGTTTTCCACAATTAGGAACCAATCAGATAATCATGTCGTTAACTACATATACAAGATTAAACAAACTATGTCATCTGCGTTCTGTTTATTAGCCTTGTATAGACATCTTCAAACTCATGAGCCTTGTAAGGAACAATGTATAAGTAGCATGATCTCAAATTTGCAGTAAGGTTGTGCATTACTTTGTCATCACTTGCATAAAACTAACAGATTTCGTTTCCTGGCCAAATCGAAATATATACCAAGATCATGTGTGTATTTGTCGCTATCAATTAAAAAAATGAAGGAAAAGGCAACAAGCCAACAACAGAGAAGGATGTTAAATCAGCATGGTGCAATCATCACTGGCATTTTCTAACAACAGGAGAAGTGCTAAATATCTAATCATATCAGTCCATGTATCGGACTGGAACATAACATATCAGGGAAAATGGTTGTTTAGTTGCCCAACCATAATGGAAAAAAAAAACAAGTGTCACATCAGTGTAAAAGAGTTGGCACAAAGAACTGTACAAAATTCAGGAAAAATGAATAGAGAGCAAGTGAATATCTATCTGTTCATACCATCGCAAACAGTGTATATCAAATTTGCATGATAAAACAAGAATACATAGCAATCAGTTCACCATCATTTGTAACAAAAAGAAAATGTTGTCAAATTCCATGATCACATGGAAAAGAATAGGAAGTACCTGCTCAAATCAAATTTGCAGGAACTGATAGAATTCAAAAGTGTTCTCAGTTTTCAATGAGATTTGCAATAGTTTACAATTTCACCTAGTTTGCAAGAATCAATCAAAAGCGGTGGTGCCCTCAGTTTTTTAAGAATGAGCATTTACCATCATTTGCATCAGAAAAATATAACAAAGATAACATGTATAATACACAGTCAATAGAGAATTAACGTCATACATAGTTATGTCTTTGGCTTGGCCAAAATCTTTGTTATTTGCCTTGGCACACCCCTTTATAATGCAACATAAAACTCTCTATGTGAGAACATAGGCTATGGAAGATAGATCTCAACATTTGGGATGGTTTCTCATTGTGATTTATCTACGGCCATTGCAAAACTTAGTCATATTGGTAGTTGTTTCCTCCTGAACTTGAAAGGGAAAAAAATATTGCTCGAGGGAGACAAGGGAATCCTTGGTATGAACACCATTGTGCCTACATGTTGTCCACCAACAATTTCAGCATCAATTGCATTGTTTCAAAAAGGTTTAACCATTAGTCTTATTTCGTTGCATCATTGTTAGGATAAAGTTTGCAGAAGGGAATCATGGGGAAGTTGATTTTAACTTTGAACTCATGTTGGAGGAGGTCATTTGGAGTGATCGACTTCAAAAAGTTAATGTGATATCTATTGCGGGGATCATCATAGACAAAGTCATCGCTATGATAAAACTATTCCTGGCCAAGAAACCTATCAATAATTTTGGTGTTCAGCTTATCCACCTACTTATTTTTGGTTGAGAGAATGCCTCATGTGCTCGTATAAGCTACAGAGCTTGCATTTCTTTCATCATCAAGCGAGAGGAACATTCAGTTTCATTTCCATTCCAAAGGAGCTTCCTCCAAATTCATGGATAGATTGAGCCCTCTAAATTTTTTTTCCTATAACTAAGATCTCTGCAATCCTTGTTCCACCTATCACCACGGGAAGAACCTATCTAAAATCACCACCAAATAAAATGGCCTTTCCCCCAAATGGCAAAGAATAATCCATAATGTCCTGAAAAGACCTATCACCAACTACTTGATGCCCTGTCATTGCAGCTTTATCCAAAATAATCAAGAATGCCCTACGAAGTAATTGTGTGCTGCAACTTTGCTTCATGAATTTGCACATGCTATTGTGAGCAAGCTTAATGGGGATTTTGAACCTTAAGTTTCTAGTGCATCCTCCGACAATATCAACATTATTATACCAGATGTCACAGTTGCAATGGCTATTAATCCCACGAATCGCGATATAGCAAGAAGTATCTTGTAGAGAAATGTCTTTTCAATGCTACCTGAACCATCGATAAAAAAACCTAGCTCTTCTTATTAACTACATGATCTCATCAAATTTTGTACATTGCTCATCATCAAGAGATGTATATATTTTTAAATGTTCTTAGTCTATTGCCCTAGATAGTTCATCTCTAACCTCTTATAAAAAATTTACTTGATTGACAAGAACAAATAAATGCATCAAGAAACTATTGGTAAATAGGATAATAAAATTTAATAAAAAAATAAAACATACTGGTATAAAAATAATCTTTCACCTCGGAAAGGCCATAATGTATTTGTGGCCTCATAAAATACTTGTATAGTCGCAAATAACCAACGTAGAGCAACTGGCATTTGGGCAGTCGTGTCCGTCTTTATAAGCTCACTCTTCTTGCATGAATTCCAAAAGGTAAAGTATGTGAAACCAGATATTGTTATCAAATCCTCATACGAGGTTGCACCTCTCACATGTTCAAAAGCACTCGTAAGTAGTTCTCTCTCCTTTTATAGGGTACACATACACAATCAAGTCCGACATTACCTTTCTTATTTTTCCTTTTATCCATACATTTTTACCTTGATCCACCAATAGTCTTCTGGGAAACTCCTTGTACAATAAGGAACTTACATCCGCATCTATGCGATTCATTTCGAAATACTTAATAAGTGTTGCCATAGGAGATGGACTACTGACAACATCCTCAAGATTACCAAAATCATCATAGGTAACATAATGCATGTTAGGCAAATGAAGTTGGAGCTAGGAAACAACTAGATAGATACTGAACAGGGGAAACTAATAATATTGTACATACTTATAACTCCCAATGGTGATACGCCTCTAGCATCCCTATATTGATGAATTTCATAGATTCCCTTGGTCGAGTCGACTGAGAACGATGTAGATTTTATGCTTGAGCAAGCTTCAACATTGATATGACAATTATATCACATAAGCAGTCAAGGATTGTACGGGACCACCCACTTGTTGTCTAATCTTGCACCTCTGATCTTAACACAATGTCCATCATCTCTCCTCGTGTATAAAGAGTACGAGTCATTTCCTTGTGTTGCTTGATAGAATTGTCAATGATAGTGAAAGCGACACTCTCCATCGACCATGCAAGCACACTTTTAATTTAGTTCATCACATGGTAGTGTGCATATGCTCGATAACTAGATGATGCAATATAGGGTTATTATCTTTGTCTGTTATCTCTGCGCAAATTACTTTATCATATCTATCTAGGAGTATTAACTATTGTCTGGCTTCATGATCAATATGATATGTTAATATGGTAAGGCCCTGTTTTAAAACTCTGTAACATGAGCGTACGCGCTTAAACTTCGGTAAAATATATTTTTTTGACCTATTAATATATCATGTCTCACAACTTGGCCCTAACAATAGATTGGAGCCTGCTTTGCCAACAACCTAGTTTATGTTCCATTTTGTTTTCAGCTGTTTTCCAATATTGTTTCAGGATCCTTCTTTTGATCAATTGGGACACCTAAATATCTCATAGGCAGTGTCACACCCTGAAGTTCTTTCCCAAGCCTAAAAGGAAATTTTAAATGGTCTCAAGAAAATAGCAGTGTAAAGCAGGAGAAAACCTTAATAAGATAATGCAAATAATAATCGAATCTGGCATGTGGAATTTTTCTTGAGTTCTACATGTCGAAATTCACTAACAGGATTTTTAATGGAATTTTCAGAGCCCTAGAAATGATTTTAACTAATTAAAATTGAGCACATGCAATTTTAAATCCCAGGAAATCCTTTTTCCTTTTGCTTTTTCTTTTCCCTCCTTTTTTTTCCCCTTCTTGGGCCGCCGGCCCATTCCTTTTTTCCCCCTCTCTCTCCCGCTGGGCCGGCCGAAGGCCGAGGCCCAGCCCAGCCCAGCCCAGCCCAGCCGCGCCGGCGCCCGCCTCCTCTCCCGGGGTCGCCGACAGGTGGGGCCCACCTGTCGGGTCCTCCCCCAACCTCCCGCCGCCCGCGCCGGCCACCACCCCGAAACCGCCGCCGTCGCGCCCCACCTCCTCCGCGTCTCCCGGGCCACGCCGCCCACGTCGCCCCGCGCCCGCACCTCCCGCGCCCACCTTCCCCCTCTTCCCCGCTCGCCCGCGCTCCCGAGATGGCCGGGATTCGATTTTCGAATCCCGCCTCTCTCTCCTCCCCGCTTCCCCACGTCGCCGGCGATCCCCCGCCTTTCTCGGCCACGTCCGGCCCCCTCTCACTCTATTTAAGCACCGCCGTCGCCCTCTCTCTCTTTTTCCCCATTCCACCGAACTCCCTCGTGCTCCCTATCGCTCCCGCGCCGTGCATCCACCCGCCGCCGCTTCTCCCGCCGCTCCGGCCGCCGCTAGGCTCGCCGCCGCACCCGCGCCGTCGACGCCGTCGCGTTCGCCGTCGTGCGGGCCGCCCCGTCCACCCCTCCTCCGTCGGGTTTCGTCGCCGTGCCCCCTCCGCACCGTGCGTCGGTGAGCATCGCCATGGCCGCCGCCTTCGGCCGGCGCCCTCGCTCTCCTCCGGATCCCTCTCCCTCTCTAACCCCTCTCACTTTGTTCGCTAGGAGGTCCCGCAGCCCGTCTCGCCGTCGCCGTCTCGCTCCGTCGCTCGCCGTCGCCGATCTCCGTCGGTGAGACATCCCCTCCTCTTCCTCCCTCTTTCTCCCGCGCCGCTTAGCCGCCGCACCGCCGCTTAGCCACCGCTCGCGCCGCCCGCGCCCGCGCCGCCGCCGCCGGCCGGTCACCGCCGTCGGCCTATGCGCCGTCCGCCGCCGCCGCCTGCCGCCGCCGGTGCTCGTGTGCGCCGCCGCCGCAACCCCCTCGGCCGTTCGGCCGGCCTTGTGCCGGGTCGAGCCGAGCCCGGCCACCTCCGCGCCGTCCGATCGGCCCGAGCCGATCCGGGCCGTCGGTCCCGTGGACTGGCGGTGGACCACCCACGTGGTCCCGGTCCACGGTGGACCGCCCCCTTGGAGTCGCTGCCGTGTGGGGCCCGCGTGCCGGCGCCCTTTCTCTCTCTCCCGAGTCGCTGACCGGTGGGCCCCGCGTGTCGGCACCGCCGCCCCCCCCCCCTTGATGACGTCAGCCCTGGGATTTATTGCGCAATAAATGATTTAAAGATTTTTGTTATAGTAATAAACATAGTGAATCTTCTAAAATTCATATCTAATTCATCCGTGCTCCGTTTAAGCCCATTCAAGTCTCAGTAAATCAAGAAAAATGTGTAGAATCCATTAAAAATGGTTTTGTTCTCTGTTTCAGTAGTCTTATAGCCTGTTTGCATTGTTTGCCTTGTATGTCGCTTAGATTCCGGTTCTTCCGACGCTCCGGTGTACTTCGAGATTATCGCCGAGGTTCCTCCAGCAGCAGAGCAAGGCAAGTCATGCTTGTCACTTGATCATATTGAACCTATATTGCAAATGCTCTCTCGTTTTCTCCTAAATATTGCATTGTTTTATAATATCACGTGGGATGGTTACCTACTGCCATAGCCGTACTATTCTGTACCATGATCCTTTGTTAGCTTGGGGTATAACATGACTAGAGATTGGACTAGGGATCACTTAGCCATGCTTAGTTCAACTAGCACACAATGAGGGAAACCCTATTAATGTTTAGACTATAGGTCCTAATGGTAATGTTGGATAGTACCACCGTTTGGGTGTTGGTTAATTAAAATGAATCACATGGTGGGCTGTGGGTGTATGGTTTTGTTGGTCGCACCCATGGCAGTTAAGGACCGGTTCGCGGGAAACCCTGGAAGAATTTATCGTGCTTTCCACAAGCCAGCGTGGGCAACGGCTGGGCTTGTAGTGTAGCTTTCCTCTAGCTGACGCATCCAAGCAAGGGTGGGCGTGATGGAGCGGGGCGGGCCCTGCGACGGCCTCTGTCGCTTCCGGATTCACCTAGGCACGAGAGGGGACTGCCCGTTGCCCGCTGGGGACGGGGGTGAAACCTGAGGTGTGGTGTGCTTGGTTAGAGGGGGTTATGCGAAGGGTCCTGTCACGGCCTCTTTCCGGTATGTCGTGGTGGCATGTCGGCGCACAGTAACGTGTCGTGGGGCTGTGTCTTGTGGGTACAGTTGTACACCTCTGATCAGAGTAAAACTATTCGAATAGCCGTGCCCGCGGTTATGGGCGGTCAACCAGATTCACCGTGATTAGTTTCACCCTAGTTTAGTCTAATGAAATTGGATAGACTAGGTGGATGGTTGGGCCTGTTGCAACGTGGGATAGCGTTGGACAGTGGATGATTAATAATGAGCAATTATTACACCTGTTTTCTTTTTTTCAACTCCTGTTTATAAATGCTCGCTTTATGCAAATGAACCAGTCTAGCTCTCCGTTGATAATTCCCTGCATCATACCCCTATTCCGGTATGACTTGCTGAGTACAGTAGGTAGTACTCAGTCTTACTCTATTTTCCCCAACCCCAGAGTGCGAGTATGTGTCCGATGGTGGTTTCTCCGAGGAGTAGGCTTCGTCCGTGCCGTCGAGGATGCCTGTGGAGTGGTGTTCCCGCTGCAGTTCAAGTCAAGGCCTAGCTTCTTTTATTCTTACGTTTTTCCGCTGCATTTATGTAAGACTTTTATGATGTTTGTAAGACGTGGATCTGAATGTCAACATTGTCGTTTGTGTACCCTGGCTGGTCCTGGACGGGGATTTTAATGCACATTCTGCTTGGAATTCTATTCGGGAATTTCTGGGCGTGACAGGCAGCATACCTATGTTACATATGAAAATCTGGCTGTAAGTAGCTTGTTTCTTCTTTGCCTCTCCAATGCAGAAAATCTCGCTTTTGTTGAAATTTATTTTGAGACCAGATAATTGTTCAAAGAGACAAATGGTGTATTTTATGTTTTTTTTTGCATAATTCACATTGTTTGGCAACAATAATATTGTGTCATCAGCATATTGCAAGATGGCAATTTTATTTTCTTCATTCATCCCTAAACCTTCCAGCAAGGAGTTGTCTTCAGCTCTTTGCACCATCAATGTAAGTGCTTCTGCTGCCAGGTTAAAAATCAAAGGTGAGAGAGGATCCCCTTGTCTCAGGCCTTTGTGTGTTTTAAAGTAGGGTCCAATTTGGTCATTCACTTTCACAACAATTTTGCCTCCCATGACCACCTTCATAACCCAATCACACCATTGATTAGGGAAACCTTTTGCTTTTAGCATGCTATAAATGAAAACCCAATTTATTGTATCATATGCTTTCTCAAAATATACCTTGAACAAGATGCCACCTTGTTTTTTCTGATGTAAGGAGTTAAGCACTTCATGTAGGATAACCACCCCTTCTATAATGAAACGGTTTTTCGAGGAAGCATTTTGATTTTTTTATATTATATAAGTTATTATGTCATTTCTTATGTTCATCAGCACTTACGTTATGATTTTGAAACTGACATTCAACATGCAGATGGGCATAAACTTCTGAAGTTGAGCAGCATCTTTTATTTTTGGAATCAAAGTTATAACACCATATTTTAGTCTATCAATGTTAATCACTCCCCTATGGAATCATTTATTAGCCCTAGCAGATCATGCTTTATTAGTTCCCAAGTTCATATAAAACTCTCCAGCCAAACCATCTGATGAGCCAGGTGCTTTATTTTTTTAGACCAAAGACCACTGTTTTGATTTCATCCAGAGTGAAAGCTTTGATCAACATTGTTTTGTCTTCTTCGGAAACTGTTTTCACACCCTCCAACTCTAGAGTTATTGTGTTTTCTTTTGAGTGGCCAAAGAGCTCCTTATAGAATTTTGTTATTTAACTTAGAAGATTAGCCTGTCCCTCAATCTCTCCTTCATCCTATATAAGCGAGTGAATTTGTCCTTTTCTCTTTCTTCCATTTGCCTTAGCATGATAATATTTAGTGTTGTTTAGTATTTCCATCTCCTTCTAAAATTTCTTTTTTTCTTACTTCTTTGGAACCATTTGAGTTTTTCTTCTTTGATAACAAACTTCAGTTTATTCTCCAACTCTCTTTTCTCCTCCCTGTCTGCATAATTAATGCCTACATTTTCAGCCTTGAGGTCTATTGCATCATTTTTTTTTCTCGAAATATTGAGTTTTCTCTCATATACGCCTTCCCAATTTTTGTTGGCAAATTTTGCTACAGGACATTGCTTATATGTGGTTTTAGCCCTACGACACTGCCCAAACTCACTTTTGGGAGAAAACATTCCATCAACGTGGTAATTTGCCGGTAGACACCGCGCTGATTAAAATAATAATTTCCAGTTGAAAAGGAGAGAGAAATCGCGTGAAATGTCAAAAATGCCCTTGGACCCACATGTCAGCTCTATCTCCTATCTCTCACCGAGGCGCATGGGGTAGCGTCGGTCACCGGGGCTTGAGCTCGTCGCGGTGGAGAAGATGGCGAGGACGGCGGCCGATGGAGTGGAGCAGGGCGTCGGCTGCGGCGGAGCGGAGCTGGCGGCTGAAGCAGGCGGGCGAGCGCGCGGTGGCCGGCAGAGTGGAGCGGGGCGGCGTCGGCGGTGGACGAGCGCATGGCCAGCGGAGCGGCAGCGTCGGCCGAGCGCGTGGCAGGCGGAGTGGAGCGCCGGCGGCGGCGGGCGATTGCATGGCGGCTAGCGGAGCGGCGGCAGCAAGGCGGAGCGACGGCGGAAGAAGGGGGGATGAGGCCGGCGGGAGAGGGGGGGAGGATGCGGCTGTGCCAGCGGGAGAGGGGGAAGAGGCGACCGCTGCTCTCGCCAGCCGCCCACCGCCGCGGCTCTCACACGCCGCTAGCTGCCGCCGCCGCTCTCTGCACGCGTCGTCGCCGTGGTAGCTGAAGAATAAAATAGAATAAAAGAAAAGAGAAAAGAGAAAAGAGAAGGAAAAGGAGAAAAGAGACAGGAGATAGAGCTGACATGTGGGCCCAAGGGTATTTTTGACATTTCACGTGATTTCTCTCTCCTCTTCAACCGAAAATTATTATTTTAATCGGCGCGGTGTCCACTGGCAAATTACCACGTTTATATAGTGTTTTTCCCCAAAAGTGAGTTTGGGCAGTGTTCTAGGGATAAAACCACACATAAGGAGGGTCCTGTAGCAAAATTTCCCATTTTTGTTCTATCCATCTGTTGGTATTTCTTAACGACATTACTAGAAATATAATTTCCAACAATGACGCAGAAATACTTCTGGTATATTATGGTTACAGAGTTCATCTGCAAGCGCACGGATATACCATTGTAGTATTTCACCCGAGAGTATTCTAAGGGTATCGTATTTATTTTATCTCGTGGGAAGATCATGTAGAGAGAACTCAACTAATAACTTATATATTACTTGTGATAATCATATTCTAAGCAGGGGTTAAGATAATCCAAGGGTAGAGTGACACACAAGCATTACTACTCATCCTCATAATAATTAATCTAAGCTAGGTGGAAAGAAAAGAGAAAGAGAATATATTCCTATACCTCCAATATACATAGTATACATATATTCTAGTTAACTGGTATACTAGCTAATACCTTCTATCCGATGCCCTCCTGGTACTTCGAGAAGCCACCCCTGACTGCCGAGTTCCTTACGACAGCCCGTCATGACCATTCAACCGGGGCTAAATACGGAGAAATACCCTCCCCAGGAAATTAACTTAGGATTATATATGGCGCGGAGGAATACCCGTACTGAGCTGTCACCATCAGCGGCCCACCTCTCATCCGCAATATATAACCCCAAATAATGATATCCCGTAATCTAGACACCACGTCTAAACTACCATATACTACTCTAATATCATCGTCATGACATAGAGTAGTTGCATAGCAAACACTATACCCGCAGCAAAGCATCTCCCAGATAAGCTAGCAGTATACTCAGTATAACATGAACATAATGTAAAGTAGGTACTCATATACTCGAAAAGTATTTTAATACCAGAAATGTATTTAGAAGAGTATTCTAATAAGAGTACAAAGCTTACAAAAGAGGAAAGGAAAGCTACTAGAGCCATACCCGAAGTCTTCCAAAGACTTCCGGACTCCTGATTCCTATTCTAATTCTATTCCACCAGCTAGATACTACTAAACTAAACTTGAGAAGAATGAGAGAGCTCTTGCTTGAGGTGTGTGTTGAAGTGAAGAGAGTGAGCTTTTTAAATAGGCAGTTAATGACGGTTATGGCGGTTGGAAAGGTCGATAATACCCTCCAACCGCCATAGGGAGTGAATCTCCACCGTTCCCTCAAAACCCTGCATCCATCGGCTTCACGGGAGGTTCGGCCGAACCACCTGGGGCCGGCCCAACCAACCCGCATTTTGGCTGGTGGCCTCCTCTGCTGCTGCACTTTGTGGACTTGTGAATTTTGGCCTGATTCGTCGTGTCAATTCTGAGTTCTTGGCCCATTCATACGTAAGTCTAGTCTTCGACATCGTCCGATTAATTTATCGTTTAAGTTGATGTCGATTCTCCTTCATTTTATTATCATTCTCTGCAAAAGGTTAGTAGACCCAATACTAGTGGAATATTATTATTCTAACATATTTATGCATTGCAAGCATCACTAGTTCTCTCCTGTTTTAGTAATATTGACGGTCGAAACTGATCGATAACGACCGTCAACAAACCCCCCCCCCCCTCCCAAGCTTGAACCTTTGCTCGTCCCGAGTGAAGGACGAAAGGAAACAAAGACTTGGTTGTTGATCAGGAGTTGCTACTATGCTGCATATCTCAAAGATACAGGTGTAAGGTATATGTACTCTCTCTCAGATTAAATAATCTTTGGCATGGTGGCTTACCCTTACCCCTGATTCCCACGAGACACTGGTTCTCCTTACCTTGGGCAGTTGAAAGACAGAACGGCAATTAGAGCACCAATCACCCAATCTTTATTCAACTCTTATTCCGGAAGTTTTCAAATGATTTTTGAAAAGAAAACCAAGTTCCTCAAGTGATTCACTCAGTCTCTCTAAGTGTATCAACATGAATTCCTCACCAACTGTTGCCTTGTTGATTACTACTCTAAGGTTTATATGTGGATATCGGTAGGGATCAAACATGGCATACTTGCATTCACATTTATTACTAAGTCAAAAACTTAGACTAAAGCAGATAACTAAACATACTCACGATCAAGATCGTGCATAATGTGTGTGGTATATAGTGGGAATGGTGTATGATGAAAAATAAAAGAAAAAATGCTTCTCCTTTATGCTTACTTTCTTCTCCCAAAAATCCTTCTTTTATTGATTAGGAGAGGGCGTGATTACATTTTTTTTTCAATCATGCTCATGCTTGATGGAGCATATCCTTTTATTATTATTATTATTATTATTATTTTCATAACCATGCCTTTCCCTCATCTTTTTTTTTCTTTTTTTTAGGAGAAGAAAGCACATGAAAGCATGGAGAATTTATTTTGGTGGTAATATGGATATGGAATATTGCTTAGCTCCCAGTGTAGGAGTTTAGCATGTGCATATATGTGGGTGTATGATCTTGATCATAGAGCATGAGAAGTATTTACACAAGTCACAAGAGTTTGACAAAGTTCAATGGAATAGCAAGTAACCAAAATGTATATGGTTTAATCACGATAGCACATTTTTGGCTCTGGTAGGAATTTATATCAAGTGAGGAACTTTCAATTTAACATTTTGAAGAACAAAACATCCAGAATTCAAGCCAAACTAGTATCGGGATCATAGCAACTCATATTTACTATCTCATATCTCGCAACAGTTTAGACTTAGATTAGCAAGTGCAGCCCATTTACCTCAGGTTCCCGGATAATTGTTGGCTACTTATATTTAACCTAGCTTGTCTTACCTAGCATGACTCAAACCTATCATATCTTTTTGGTATTTTCTATTTTGCAAATTTTTATGTTGTTTTCAAGTTTTATAGAATGCAATTGGAAAGGGAAATATGCAATGTGATACAAGTTACCTCACTGGGGAGAGCGAGGTGTGGGGACCCCCGGTTTTATACACCGGTAATCCCATGTGTTATACAGTACCACTCCCTGGATCAGTAGGTGGTACACACATAGCACAGTATAATATCACAACAGACATCGTTTACAGGTGTTTCTACAATAATAATACAAGGGTAACCTCATTGGGTCCCGAAATAGACCAAGCATGGTCACTTACAATACAAAATGTCAAAGCAATAGATAGAACAGCGGAAGCGAAGCAGCGGCGGTCCATCGAACTCCACTAGCAACGACTGGTGAACCTATGGTCCCTAATCCATTATCTTCAACATGTACTTGGCAGCAGCATGGCATAAATCTAATCGACACCAACTCCTTTCTAAAAGATTTAATTAAGCAAGAGTGAGCACATACGTACTCAGCAAGCCACCACTACGAAATGAATCTAATGCACGCAGGGGTTCAAGGATGGCTTGGTTTATTTGCATAAAGCTAGTTTTCACAATCCATTTCACAAACCTACGACATAGCAGTTTTAACTGAAAAAACAACGTTAATGTTGAAGTTGTGATTATCCAGGGTTCATCCACCTCTCCAAGCCCCGCTTGGTTAGGTTTACCCTCACATGCCATCTTATACCAACTCTACTATACTAACCTTCCCACTCTTTGTGCAAGGTTCACATGTCTATCATATTTACTCTAAGTAGGATTAAAATCTATGAGTCTAGTCAAGGGTAATACAGGTCCCGGTGCTCATTAACCGCGAGCACGGCTATTCGAATAGATTGGTTTACTCACACTGCGGTGGATGTACGCTTTTAATCCCACACTCCGTGACGCACCCAACACATGAGACTTGTCACGGCTCGGTTTTTCAGTTACCCTTGCATGGCGGCACCCGCTCCAAGGACTATGAATCCCCATTGCACCTCCGGTGCCACATTCCTCCCTCGAGCCGGTTGTGAGGGGAGTCCTAGTGCTCCCGAGATCAGAGATTACATTATACATATATATAGTTTTGACGTCATTAAACCATATACTTCCACATTTCCATACCAATGTCCAGAACCTACCAGAATAACCTAGTCCACCGGGTCTAACCCCACTCAAGAAGTGTGGTCGTACTCGGTTCATTTCCTGCTTAGCTTCTTGACTCGGTCCTTAACTGACCAGGGTTGGCGACTAGCCGTTTCCAGAACCACCCATATTCTATCCATGCCGCCCCAGTCGAAATTATTTTTGTTTTATTAAGTTTTCGGGTTTCGCGAAGGTTTTCATGTTATGGGTGGCGCTTATGTCTCCACCCAATTCCCAATAATCACTCCCATAGAGTGATCGGTATAACCACATCCACATATTCCAGATATGGAGTGTAAAACGTCTATGTAAGCAGGGCTAAGCAATAAGTAAATAATCACGCGTAACGTAATAGACTCAGGTAACAAAGTTATGTAAATACATAAGGATAACAATATCAAAGGTAGGCTTAAACAATTGTAGGTACGTATTTTATAATTAGCATGCAATTTTATTTGTAATCAACACATTTATAAAAATAGGATCAACATGTTCAAGGAGGGTGCGTAGTGACTTGCCTTGCTATTGGTTCTAATGTCTTCGAGATAACTGCTTCAGTTAGCCAACTAGAATTCCCATGATCGAAGAATAACCCGGATATTCGCGCTCGATAAATGGCTAAATAAACCACACACAATCCTAAAAGAATTAAAATAAAGCAACATTCAATACAACTAATGGTGCCATTAAATAGATCTCGATTTTAAAGAAGAGATTACGGAAGTTGAACGGAGTTGATCGGAATTACAGTTGGAAAGATATGGATTTTCGAAGTTGGGAAGGGCTTATAAACCGTCGAGGGAACTCCTCGGTTAGGGACATGAATCAGACTTTATGAGAGGCTCGGAGTTGAATAGAGGATGTAACATGGACTTTAGTGGAAAGGGAGGCCGACGGTTGGCTATGCCCGAATGTTAGGAAGGGCATTACCTAGACTTTGATAGCAGACTCGATCCTTTGGGCTTGGACAGAGCATAGGCAGGTGATATAGACTTCATTGGGGGAAGTCAACTCAGTGAGGAAGGGGCTAGAACGTGGGTCCCTCCAGTGGGTCCCACTCCTTTCTTCTCTCCTATCCTCTTTCTCTTTCTCTCGATCTCATCCGCTCTCTCTCTCGTTTCCTCCTCGCGAGCGCCAGAGGGCGAGCGGCCATGGCGGCGGCCTGGGGGCGACGGTGGCAGGGCGACGCGCGGTGGGGAGGCGGCCTGGCTAGGGCGCTAGGCGACGGGGCGGCGCGGCCGTGGGCGACGGTGTCCGGCAGCGCCCGGAGGGAAGGCGGCATGGCGGCTGGGCGGCTGGGAAGTGGAGAGGGCCGGCGGCCAAGAGGCGGCGTGTGGCGGCGGCCTAGCGCAGTGGGGGAGGAGGGGCCGGCGGCTGGGTGACGGCGGCGGCCTGGCACGGTTGGCCGGTGGTGAGGGAGGGAGGGAAGGCCTGTGGTGGGAGGGGCGACGACCTGGGCGTCGTCTTGGGGGCGGCGGTGGTGGAACTGGAGTGGAGGTTCGGCGGTGAGGAGATGGAGACCGGCGACGGGAGGCAGTGGAGATGGAGGGGAGGGCCGGCTGTGATTGGGACAGAGCGGGGGCGGTCGATCGGCATGGCGCCATGGTGGAGGGAGGCGACAAGGCGACGGCTGATTCGGTCAAGGCGTCGCGGCTGCGGAGGTGACCGTACGTCGGCGCTCGGCCCGGCGCCATGGCGGCTTGGGTCGGGCGAAGACGGCGGTGTATGTTAGGAGGAGAAACAATGATGCCGCGCGTATGGCAGGGACGATGGCGCGGCCACTCGGCGGCGTCCTGGGCGAGGCCAAGACGTCGGCGGGGCAGCGGCCGGACGTGTCGGCGCAGGCGATGGCCTAGCGACGGCGCGGCGGCAGCCAGGCTAGGCTACGCGGCGGCGCGGCCGGGCGCGTGGGAGAGGGTTAGTGTAGTGGCAGGGGAGTGACGGTGCCTGGTCCGGCTAGGCGTCGGCCACGCAAGGAGGTGGCGACGGTGCGCACGATGGTGGCACCGCGCCGAGACGGCGACAAGTGAGTGGGAAAACAGAGAGAAGGCGGTCGACAAAACTAGGAAAGGGAGAGCATGGAAGGGAAGGGGGAAGATGCTCACATTGCGGTAGCCGAGTAGCGGCACACCGTGCGTGGTCGACGGGCGTCGACGGCCGGCTCGCGGATCATCCTAGGATTGCTGTTCGTCCTCGCACACCACGTGTTCGATCGTCGTCAACAAAGGAACACACAATGCTAAGGGTCAACATCAGCGGGTTAGTGAGTTTGGGGTTAGTCGTCCAAAGTCAGTCGTTCTCGGGTGATCAATGGCGCGGCGGTCTTCCTGTCCTCTTGCTCAACTGAGGCCCAGCCGGAGCCGGCCGCGGCGAGGCAAGCGGAGAGGAGGCAGCCAGTGCGCTGGACAGAGGAGTGGCTGTGATAGAGCTCGAGCAGGGAGGAGGTGAAGAAATGGAGAGGTGCAAGTGAGGCCGCGTTTTGGCGATGGTTTATATATGTTGCCGGCTGCTGGTGCATGGGAAGCTGTTGGAGCACAGGGGGCAAGGTAAGTTTGTTGGCTGCTCTGTGAACTCGGTGTGTTTGATCGGTGTGAACTCTTCCCACTATGCTACACGTGTTTGGGGAGTGTTTTGTGGATGGTTTTGTGGATTGGGTGTATGGTGTATGGATTGTTGTTTGGGAAGGGCCCCTGGTATTGAATGGCCGCATAATTTGGTGCAAAAGACTGTTGCGGTTCGGCAAAAGTGGTTGCAAACTACTGTGGTGTCTTGTAGGCAATTTGTCGAACACGTTCTGTGCATGCATGTTGGCTGAGGGAGGAAAAGCAGACTTCTGGTGGTTGGCTGAGCAAGATAACAGGGGTGGGCTGCTAGGTCGCTAGGGAGGTAAAATAGACTTATGCTGGGTTGTTCGTTGGGCTGGGAGAGAGAGGAAAATGGCCCAATTGTAATAGGAGTTGTTAGTATTTTCCTGGGATTTGTAATTTGGTAGTCTGAACTTGGAACTTGTAAATGGGACTGTATAATTGGACATTGATTTTTACTCCGTATGTTGGACTGTGTTTGTGAGGTTAAATATGGGCCATATATGTGGACGATGTGACTTGGGCAGTGCCTTGGAAATGGGTCTGTATGGATACTCTGAGAATGCACGAGGGCGGAATAAATGGATTGCAATATGAGATTTGATTTGTCTGGGTGGATGCACCATGTTGCCAAAATAGGAGTTTAGTCTTAACGTTCGATAAGCGAACTCGTCGGTCGTCGTAGGATTATTTTAAGAGCGTTCGCACGAACGAACGTCGGAAACGAAGAAGTGATTTTTAGGAAAGACGCGTGGCATACGAATCCAATCGTCGTGGTGGGAATAGATTCGAGAATATTCGAATCAACGTACGATAAATAAATACGTCGATCGTTTGTAGATGTTCAAGGGAATTATCGAGTCGGAATAATAGATTGGTTTGAAATAACCGGAGGGTAAGAATTGAGAAGGATATATCGTATTGCGACATAAGGGAAGATTTTTGGTTATATATTCAGGTCTGTGATTTGTTTAGTAACGAAACATTTAATAAATCAGACCGTGAAGATGAGTGAATGAAAGGATGTTGGACAGAGGGCGTCCCTTTGGGAGATAAGATTTAATCGAGATCTTTGGCACACAACCTAAATACACACAAATGCATAATAAATCTCAGCATGTAAAAAGGTTTAAAAAGATTTTTGATTATTCCGAATTTTTTAATTTCGTATTTCAGATTCGAAATTTTCAGGGTGTTATACGAGGTCTCCCCCCAAGCTTGGCTTTCGCTCAGGGTCCTTGATAAGGATTGAACCCCTAAAAGCGAAAGTACGCTTGAAAGTCGTCGTGCTGTTGCTGCATTATGTTGTTGATGTTGATGCTCAGCAGATTGTGGCTCTTCTTGCGTTTGAGCTATGTGTTCCGCGAGGTCGTACTGAATCTCCCCTGTCTGCATATCTGTAACACCCTGAAAATTCGACCGACAAAATCAAAACTCTAAAAATACGGATTTTCAAAAACTTTTTAAATAAATTGCATCATGCCGATTTTATTCGCCCATTCCATTGAATTTTGATTTCGGAGTTTGAAGATTGCGAATAAAGAACAATTAATTAGGAATAAGCCCTAAAAATAAATTGGTAAAATAAATATAATTTAAAATAAAGATTAGGTGTGGATAGAAATAAATAAGATATTATCGCGACCATATTTGTATCAATTAAATTTAAATGCGATGGAATAAGAATTAACCCTAATTAAAAATTCAAATAAATTATATAAATAAAATATGAGCAATATTAATCTAGGGTGAATTCATTAGTTGGGATAACACAAATATTGAGTAAAATTCATATATGCAAAAATTAGGAATTGTAGAATCAAGTTTATATAAGAAATAGACTAAAATGGGAAAAATAGGAAAAAGACACTGTTCATTGCACTCTAGGTGCTCGACGTGGTCCCCTAGCCCAGCCCCTCCTCTGGCGCACGCGCCTGGCCGCCCCGAGCCCCGCGCCGCCCGCCGTCTTGTCGCCGCTGCCGCGCCGCGCACCGTCGCTGTCCCACCGCCGCGCGCCACCCTCTCGCCACCTCGCGCTCCGCGCCCCGCCGCGCCGCTCGCCCGTCGCGTCGCCGCCTCGCGCCCCGCACTGCTGCCGCGCCGCGTCACCATCGCGTCGCCGTCGCCGTCACGCTGAGCCCCGTGCCGAGCCAAGCCGAGCCCCGCGCCGAGCCGCCCGCCCATCGCGTCGCCAAGCCGCCGCTGCCGCGCCGTCGCCGTCGCCATCCCGTTGCCGTGCCGCGTGTGCCGCCGTCGCCTCGAGCCCCACGCAGCCGTCCCGTCGCCGTCGAGCCCCGCGCCGCGCCTTCCTATCGTCGCCGTCGCCATCGCGCCGTCGCCGTCGACGCTCCGAGCCTCGCGCCGTCGCCGTCGCGTCGCCGCCCGTCACGTCGCCGTCCCTCCCATCGCCGCGCGTCGTCGCCATCGCCGCCTCGAGCCCCGTGCGCCGCCGTCGCGTCGTCGCCCCGCCGCTGCCGCCGCGCGCCGTCGTGCCGCCTCGCGCCCCGCTCCGCCGTCGCGTTGCCGCTGCCGTCTGCCGCCGCGCGTCGTTCCACCTCCCCTCCCCCGCGCCCTATAAAACCCCGGCCCCTCCTCTTCTCCCCTACACCCATTCCCCTCCATCTTTCCCCTCTTCCCCGCGCCGCCGCCCTCGGTGCCGCCGCACCGCGCCGGGTGCCGCGCCGCGACTTGCGCCGCCGTCGCCGTCGTCGCCGTCGTCGCCGCCGCCGCCGTCGGTAAGCCGCCCCCTCCCCCCTCGGTTCGCCGCCGTTGCCGCCGGGGAGCGCAAGCCGAGAGAGAGAGGGAGGAAGAAAGAAGCCGGGAGAGAGAAAAAGAAAGAGAGGAAAGGAAAAGAAAGAAAAGAAAAAGAAAAGAAAGAAAAGAGGAGAAAAAGAAAAGAAAGAAAAGAGAAGGGAAGAAAAGAAAGAAAAAGAAAGAAGAGAGAAAAAGGAAGGGAAAAATAAATAGAAAATTTGAGAGAAATTAAAGAGGTTTAGAAAATTAAAATAATTAGAATTTAGTTATAGAATTATTTGTAGTCAAAAAAAATTACAAAATATTATATAATTATAAGATTATTTTGGTAGTCCCTATAAGTAATCCATTCGCGGTAGATATTCGGATTTAATTGCTAGAAATTTTAGCCATGTATTATATTTAATCATGAATTTCATTTAGTCATAGACCAAATTAAATTGTACATTATTATAAGATAATTTTAGGGACTCGTCCGATATTTAGCTTGCGATAGAAATTACTAATCTATTACAAGGATGTAATACCCGGGCGGATTAAATTAAAAACTTGTGCTAATAAAATATTTATGCCACAAAATAGTTTGGGGATGGATAGAGTTAAACAAATGGAGTAGCTCTATTTCACGAACGAAAATAGATAATGTGAGAAACCGACATCCGTGCTCGATATCTTCTTGGATTTACTTGGACCTTTATTTGAATTCTAACCGAATTCAAATCGTTTCTTCGCACGTAATTTTAGAGCCCGAGGGAGTTGCGGATCCGAGCGAGGATCAAGACCCGCAAAGTTTCGAGCAAGGCAAGTCATCACTACTCTTTGAACATGTTGATCCCAATTGCGAAATTATTTTGTTTACAAATAAATTGCATGCAATGATGAACATCCTACTTGTGATTATGCCATGCCTTGATTCTTGTTTACCCCTTATGCCTTCGTAACCATGTTTACGTATGAGTCCCTAGTCAATTATGACAATTGCTTCGACTGGGGCGGACGGAGGATTTGGGTGGTGTCCGGAAAAGGCTAGTGCCGTCCCCGGTCAATTAAGGACCGAGCCATGAAGTTAAGCATGAAACGACCCCCGTACAACCGCACTTCTCGTATGGGTATAGACCTAGCGGAGTAGATAGCTGAGCGGAGGCAGTATCCGTGCATAGTGGTTTCTTGATGTGTGAGGCAGGGGCTCTACGGTGGGGCAGCCATTGGTAGGACCGCGAAGCGGGTGTCTACAGTGGTGTCGCCATCGGTAGGACTGCCATGTGAGAATCTAAACGTAATTATAACTTAATGCATGTGTGAGTCTCCCCTGCCCGGGTGCGCCAGAACTCCTCTCACTGCTAGAAACCGTGTACGCCTAGAGTGCATCAGGATGTAAAGTTCATGGAGCGGGTACTGCCAATGCGAGGTTATCGAAAAGCTTTGCCGTGACGCGTCTCATGTGTTGGGACGAGGCTCATGTGTTGGGCAGTCGCGGAGTGCGGGTAAAGTGTACATCCACTGCAGTGTGAATAAACCAAATCTATTCGAATAGCCGTGCTCGCGGTTATTGAGCACCGGGACGTGTATTACACTTGGCTAGACTCTAAAATCTTAACTTGTGTGGGATGGGATATTGCATGATGATTTTTGTGCTGTTGGAGCCACTTCCTAAGAGGCGGGAAGGTAGACGTCCTCAGAAAACCATGACGACTCAATGGCGGGAAGCTATCTTTGGGATCACAATGGATGGTGGACAGAACCGTCATTGTTTAATATGAACATTGGTACTAAAATTTGATCAGTCTGTGCTAGGTCTTAGGCTTGTGAAAAGAATTACAAAACTGGCTTTGCGCAAAAGAACCATAGCCATCCTTTGAATACCCCTGTCATGTGGATTGTTGCTGTGGTGGCTTGCTGAGTATGGTTGGTACTCACCCTTGCAATATACAAACTTAATCAGAGGTCAGAGATGAAGCTTCGGAGGATCCCTACGCTTATTACCAGGAGAGTGATGAAGACGATGGCGCTCAGTAGGTCTTAGTTACGGTCGTTGCCTGTGGCAATGGCGTGCCGCTGCCTTATCTACTTCTACTTTTGGAATGTATTCCGGACCGCTCAGTCCGATGATTTAAGACTATGCCTGCGGGCTTTTGATGTAATAATTCGCACTAGGCTCTCGTGTATGTGCATTTGGTATGTCAGCTATTAACTCGTGTGTACCAGACTACTTGATCCAGGGAAATGGTACTGTTTACACGATTGATTCCTGTTATAAAAACGGGGGTCCACAATATCAAGGGTGTATATTCTCCTAGTGATTTCACCCAAGTCCCAACGAGAGTAACTCGAGCGCCATTTTACTTGGAGATGGAGGCACACCACTTGATTTGGGAGGTTGATTGTCCCCCTAGTGGATGTCATTAGGCGCATGTCACCGGTCCTCACTAGCGCTTGACCAGGTTGAGACTCCGATGCTATGGCGTGGAGCTTGGGTCCATCCAGGTGCATCCCCGGTTGGTGCCCAACCTGCCTCATACATCTGCACGGGTGTCGAGGATGATGAACTTCCTTGTTCGTTCCTTGTCATGTTGCGCGTCTCCCTGTATGTTCCACCTGCACGAGATTCTTCTATGGTCTGTAGGGGAATGGTTAGTTCATGGCAGTTGTACAAATGATACCCCGCATTTGGCAACGGGATTTCATTTGTACAACCGGGTAAAAAGTATATCAAAGATCCATCTGCTCCATGTTTCAAAATATGCCCTTGCACTAGATAAGCCTCATCAATACGCGGACGAGCGGCTGAGATAAAAGCAATTTAGTCGCTAATGACCCCTAGCCCTTTTGCTATCCTAGTAATCAGAGAAGTGCACTCAACAGGAGCAGAGAACTTTATACTTTCTAACCATTGCCATATCATACATTTCACAGGAGAAATTTTGATCTTTCTAACCATGGCAAACATGATAATTAATTCATCTCTCCTAATGGGTCTCAGATCACTTCTAGGAAACAAAGTCATAGCAATTCATTTGTGTATGAGCCTAAGTGTAGATTATGGATATCATTCGTTCTAGGTTTCTTGCAAATTGGAGCACCAGAAATATCTTCCCAAAACCTACTTTTCTCGAACCCAGAAATTCCTTTCTGGAGATCGATTTTACAGGAATCGTGAAAACCAAAAAGTGTACTCAAGCCTTTCCATGTGAGCGTGAACTCCTTACGGAAAAAGCGAAAAGAAATACCATCTTCTACTTCTTTCAAAGTGCACAGAAATTGCAAAGTAAGTAAACGACAACCAGGCTCATCTACCACAACAAATCTCTGCCAACCAACAGCTTTCCAAATAGAACGAAATTCAACATCCATACCTATCTTTTTCAGCAACTCCGGTGAGTATTCTCGAGTGTGAGCATACTCCCTGGTCGCTCAGCATGTAGTAGGCTTATCTCTCCCGATCACTGACAAGGTCAAGGTCAACGTCGCTCAGGAGTTGTCGCGGAGCGTCGGCGTATTCCATCGAGACATCGGCTGATGAACGAGTACTAGACTCGTCATGACGACTTGATGGAGAGCCCGACCCCTTGAACAGACGAGACAATCGCCTCCTCATACTGCACAATGGAGCAAGAACAGGCTAACTCGGCAGGGGTTAGAAATGACAAGAGTTTCAACCACCGGTTAGTTTCACCAAAGCAACTTGTATGTATGCAACTAAAGATTTGAATTTGAGGGAAACTATCAAAGCTTGAATGGACTTGAGAGCAAATTTTGGAGAGGGAATGAAAATGTGTTGAAATGGGGTGGAATCCCTTCTCCCGGACGGTTGGCTTAAGTAGGGTACCCACAACGGTCAGAAATGACATGTGGGACCCACTAGCCGTTGTCTCAAAAAGTGAGGCAGCCGACCGTTGCCTGGATGGTTCGATTGAACCAGGGTGTTCGGCCCAACCCCTGGTGGGCCCAACCGGCCCCACTTTCGGCCGTTGAAATCCAACGGTCAGTGCGGTCGTGGCACTGTGAATTTTCGTTGAAAATTTTATTTTAGTTTGCTCTGAAAAATTTATTTGAAGAATTTCCTCAAAATTCAAAAGCCCTAAATGCAATTTTGAAATTCAAATATGTGATGATGCAAAAACTCAAATTGTTGAAAGCAAATATGCGGATACATACCAATTTACATGTTGGCGAAGGTCGCGTCATTTAAAGTCCGACGTGCAAGACCGTTCCTCCTTCTGATTTAGTTCATGGATTTTCCACCCATCTCCGGAGGTGATGGAGCGGGCGTCTTTGGCTTCTTCCTCCACACCTTCCTTGATTTTGGTGCGGAAGACGACTTCTTCTAAGACGGCTGCTCTGACTTCATGGCCGGTGCAGGTGATTTTACCGGCGTCCTCCAATAACAGTTCCTGGGCATTGTTGTTTCCTTTTCCAGGAAGTTCTGCATGAACCTTACCAGGTTATCCGTCTTGGGTGGCTCCACTTCGACCTCTTGAATATTCTGCGGGTTCGGCCCGTACTTCATTCTGACCATGGAGAATTGTTCCGTCCTCGGTTAAAACTCAAACTTTTCCTCCTTCCCGTTGATATGGAAACGGATACTCCCCGTTCCTACGTCAATGTTGGCTCCTGCGGGTGCTAAGGAACGGACGCCCCAGGATGAGCGGCGTCTCCTTCCCCGTGTCTATGTCTAGCACCACAAAATCAACCAGGATGAATACTGTATCTTGACTGGCACATCCTCCGCTATCCCCGCCGGGTAACAAACTGATGAATCAGCCAGTTGGAGGCACATCGGTGTTGGTGCCAACACCGTGAAGTTGAGTTTGTCAAAGACGTCTTTTGGCATGACGCTGACGCTGGCTCCAAGGTCGCACAAGGCCAGGTCGAATTGTTGTGCCCCGATCGAGCAGGTGATCGTAGGACACCCCAGATCTTTCTTCTTCTCCGGGAGCTTGTGGAGTATCAGGTTGCTGCAGTGTTCCGTCAGCTTGACCACCTCCGTTGATGGGAGCGGTCTCTTGTTGTTGAGTATGTCCTTGAGATAACAGGCGTACGTTGGTACTTGCATAGCGTCCAACAACAGCACGTTGATGTGGATCTTCTGGATTACTTCAACAAAACGAGCGAACTGCTCGTCCAATGGCAGCAACCATGTGTCGCAGTACTCCTGCGACACTGTCTTCTCTGGCTGAATCCCCTTGTCAGCCGAGTCAGTAGATGGCGTTTCTTTTGATATCCCATTAGTTCCTGCAGGGTTAGGATACGGCGGATCACGAGTGGACTTACCTCCCCTCGTCGTGATCGCTTAACATTTTCAATGGAGGAGTCGGGTTGCCCCGGAATCCTTCCGGATTCATTTGCAGGGACTAAGGATGCCAACTGAGCTAACTGGGTTTCGATCATCTTATTAAAGCTCAGCTGGTTTTGAAATGCGGAAGCAAAGCCATCTAGCTTAACATTTATGTTCTCTAAGATCTTATCGTTGGCAGCAAGCTTTTTACTTAGTGCATCAGTGGTTTTAGCTTGTGCAAAAACAAGATCCTTCAAGGAGGGTTGGTTAGAGAAGTTACCGTTATTATTACCTCCTTGATAATATGGGCGTGGTTGGTTCCACCCCTGACCTCCTTGTGGACGATACCGGTTGTTGTTGTCCATGTACATCGCCCCCTCATGGGTTTCCGGGCAGTCGTTTCCAGAATGACCCGTGCCGCCACAGACTTCACACGTGACGTGAGAGTCCAAGGCCTTGACGGTGCCTTGTGGCCGTTTCTCGTGGTCGTCCAATCGTTTCATGAGAAGGCCCAGCTTGGCATCAAGTAACTCCGTCTCCTTGATGGTGTGCATGCCTCGTTGACGAGTCTGGAGTCATTCCTCGCTCCAACCCATATTGGAGACCATCTTCCCTATGAGTTCAACGGCTCCTTGAACCGTTTTAGAGAAGAAGCCTCCTTCAGCTGCCGCGTCCAGGTGATCACGGGACATCGGGGTGAGTCCATTGTAAAAGTTCTAAAGGATCAGCCAGTCATCCATCCCATGATGAGGACAGGCGGCCACGTACTCCTGCAGTCGTTCCCATGCTTTCGGAATGGACTCGTCCCTGGTCTGCTGGAAACTGGAAATTCGTCCACGAAGGGCGTTGGTTTTGCCCATCGGGAAGAACTTCGAGAGGAATACTGTAGAGCATTTATCCCAGGTGTTGATAGCAACACGGTTGGCATAGAACCACTGCTTCGCTCTCCCGAGGAGAGAGAACGGAAACAGCCGCAGCCTGACGGCGTTAGGATTGACTCCCTTGATGGTGTACGTACTGCATATCTCCAGGAATTGCTGCAGATGAGCGTTGGCATCCTCATTAGGCTTGCCACAGAACGGGCTAGCCTGCGCCATCGTGATGAGGCTGGACTTCAAGTCGAAATCCACATCTCCTATGTTGACTTGCGGCCCGACGACCACATTGTCAGCAGAGGGAACAGCGAACTCGCGAAGAGTCTTGCTGGCCATAATCTTGAAGGTTGGTGGTGCTGGTACGGCTGGTTTCTCTGTCGGTAGAGTTTTCTTCGGAGCAACGACTCGCGGCCTGATGCTCCGGAAGAACCCTTTTGGATTTTCTTTGAAGTTTTCCGGCAGGTTGAAACCAGTCATGCACTACCCTGTTTTCACAAAAAAAGAGTGAAAACAACCAAGGTTAGCCTGCAAAGGAAAATGATTATACAGAGGTATATATAAAGTATTAGTTCAAGTAATCTCTATCAAGAATCTTCCCCGGCAACGGCGCCAGAAATGCTTGTTGGTATATCTTAACGACATTACAGAAATATAATTCTCAGCAATGACGCAGAAATACTTCTGGTATATTATGGTTACAGAGTTCATCCGCAAGCACACGGATATACCATTGTAGCATTTCACCTGAGAGTATTCCAAGGGTATCGTATTTATTTTATCCCGTGGGAAGATCATGTAGAGAGAACTCAACTAATAACTTATATATTACTTGTGATAATCATATTCTAAGTAGGGGTTAAGATAATCCAAGGGTAGAGTGACACACAAGCATTACTACTCATCCTTATAATAATTAATCTAAGCTAGGTGGAAAGAAAAGAGAAAGAGAATATATTCCTATACCTCCAATATACATAGTATACATATATTCTAGTTAACTGGTATACTAGCTAATACCTTCTATCCGATGCCCTCCTGGTACTTCGAGAAGCCACCCCTGACTGCCGAGTTCCTTACGACAGCCCGTCATGACCATTCAACCGGGGCTAAATACGGAGAAATACCCTCCCCAGGAAATTAACTTAGGATTATATATGGCGCGGAGGAATACCCGTACTGAGCTGTCACCATCAGCGGCCCACCTCTCATCCGCAATATATAACCCCAAATAATGATATCCCGTAATCTAGACACCATCAGTTGACCGTTAACTTCTTAGTAAAAAGACGCATTTACCCTTAAGAGTTGGTATATAACCAATGATAGGTATTTTAGTATTAATATAACTACTAGATACAATCTATGAAAATTGATTTTTTTTCAATCATGTGCAATTTTAGCCATCATCATCACAAATAAACTTTCAATATAAGTATGAAATATGCAGCTTTCCAACAATATTTTTAATACAAAGAGCATTTCCATTGGTTCTGACAAAATTTTGTTCACTCAAAAAGGATTTAAAATAAATTAGTTATGATTTTTTGAAGTTTACATATTTTTTAGTTGAGAAGGCATATTGGTCATTTACGAAAAAAACTAACATTTGACTGACAGTCAACAAACACTATAGTGCTAGAAGTGGCATAAAAGTGTGGAAAAACTTGAACCAGTGGTATATAAGGGAGAAACCAATTTTAAATGACATATAAGAGAACTGACCAATTTCGAGTGGCATATAACGGATTCTTTTAAAAAAAAACTCTCTCCAATGGCATCCCTTCTCATCGAATATGTTGTTGCTTTCTTATATTGTACCGTAAGTTGTAAGCCACAAGGGCTTAATATTTGAACGAACATTACAATTTGTTAACTTATGTTTGACCATTTTGCTTCTTTGTAGTTTATATTTTGAATGTGCTATCTAAATTATCTATAAAATTTAGATAGGGTTGCCAAAAAAAATTTCTCCAAAAAAGTCATTTGTTTTTGAGTAAATTGCGTCTACAGTACACAAACTTGGTAAGTGGGTGCGATTTAGTGCAATAATTTGAAAAATGATTATACAAGTATAACAACTTGTTTAGTACGTGCATTTTGGTTAAAAGATCTCTTTTCCACACTATACTTTTTCAGGCATAAAAAAAAAGCAGCCAGTTAGTTCATCTTGAGTTTTGAACAAGGTTTTAGATGTATTGCATTTGCTTGGTTATAATACTAAAATAACCTATTATTTAAAATTTGAAAAATATTGATTATCAAAACTAAGTGCATGCCAACGAACAAAATTTCCGAGTCGATCCAACTAATCATACAAATTCGATGATGACTGATGAGCACTGCGAAACATACTCATTGCCAACAATTAATCTAGCAGTTATGTTTACAATACAACCAATAAAATACTATGAATCATAGGTATGTAACGGTGTTTTTATCAAAATACACATGATTGTTAAGTTTATGTACCAGTTTACTCATTTTACAAGTTTTTACACTAAATTATACCCATCTGCCAAATTCCTATACCGCTGGCGCAATTTACTCTTTTTGAGCCCAACTCAGTCCACACATGTTGCAAGAGTGGCGAGGAGTGTCTAGCCGCCACGTTCTTTCCTCTGGTGTGCTTCCCGCTTGCTCCAGGAGGATGCCACTATCTAGGAGCTAGTAGGATGCAGGAGCGGCAAGGAATATTCCGCCACCATTGAGCCGGTCCTATGCTTCGAGTTCTTTCTTGCTTGCTCAATGAGGATGACATCACCAGATTGGGAGGAGACGTCTTTAGACCATAGGCTTAAGGGTGACATCAGCGGCGACTGTGCGCATGCGTTCGAGGAGGGAGACGACAAGCTCAGGTGCTGCTTGAACAGGGAATTAACTTTAGTCCCTATATTTATATATTAATTTAGAGTATTAAATTTAGACTACTTATAAAACTAATTACAAAAATAAAAACTAATTCACGAGATAAATTTTTTAACCCTAATTAATCCACAATTAGAGAACGTTTACTGTAGCATCACATAGGCTAATCATAGATTAATTAGGCTCAATAGATTCGTCTCGCGAATTAGTCTAAGATTATGGATGGGTTTTATTAATAGTCTATGTTTAATATTTAAAATTAGTGTCTAAACATCCAATGTGATAGGAACTTAAAAGTTTTAGTCCCATATAAACAGGGTCTGAAGAAGACAAAGGTTACAAGGTAGGTGCATACAATGTTCGGTAGCATAGCTCCCCTATAATGCATGTTTTGGTTTACTTTGGTTTACTATGGGAAATTAACTGCATGCCAGCGTGGAATGGACACGTGAAATGACCAGTATACCCCTTGCATCCAGAACCCTAAATCAGGCTCTATCCCCTCGACCGAGCGCCGCCATCGACGGGTGACGCTGCGCCGTCGACGCCCGCCGGCCCATCGCCTCGCGTCGGCCCCCGCCGTCGACGCCCGCCCGCCCCACGCCGTCCCCACGCCGTCGACGCCCGCCCGCCTCGCGGCATCGACGCCTGCCGGCCCCGCGCCACCGCTGAAGCCGGGTCGAAGGGAGTCCGCGGCCCGCCGTCGACGCCGCGTGGTCGGCCGCCGGCATCGCCGCATTCGTCAGCTCGGGCATCGTCCCGGCGTTTCTTCTTCCCCGGCAACACCGCACCGCACCGTCGCCGTCATCCTCCGGCGTCCCAAATCGTCGGTCGGAGAGATGCTCAAGTTCTTGTCGAAGGTGGTGGTGGAGTACTGCCCGCTGGACCCGCGGAAGGCGGCGGCGGTGGAGCTCCTGGCGCAGTGCAACGGCCGCAAGGCCAAGGACTCCAACCCGGCCTGCTCCGTCGAGCTCCGCCGCCTCCCCTCGCCGCCCCCTTCCGCCGACGCCGCGGCCGCGGGGGAGCAGAACGCCCACCCGCCCCCGCGCGTCCTCGTCACCTACTTCAACGGCGTCGAGGAGTCCTTCGTCGCCGCCGAGGGCTCCACCGCGCAGGGGATCCGCGACCAGATCCTCGACCGCGGGCGCCTCCTCGACACCGAGCAGCTCTTCCGCGACGGCGGGGAGAAGTGGCCCGTCCTCATCCCCGAGGAGGAGCTCACCATGTCGTTCCCGGGCATCAAGGTTCTCCTTCTTGCTACTTTGGGTGCATGTTAGCATTGTGCCTTTTCGGTGATTATTTAGTTTCATTTGATCGAACACCTTGTGGGCGATACTACTTATCGTATTCTCCTTTGATAGCATTTAGTCCCAGTTCAATAAACTCGTCAACAACTCCATAAGGCTCATATAGCAGTATACTTCTAATCATACAGAAGAAAGTTATAGATAACATCTTAATCCATTAAAAAAGGCTCGCTATGGAAGGTAGACAAGCATAAGACTTCCACTCCGGCAATTCAACAAACAAGCCATGTGCGGGCAGCAGGGGTGAACAATGTAGCAAGCATTTATTTAGAATCAATTCAAAAAGGCTTTCAAGGCATCATATTAGAATAGTTTGAGCCGGTACTTTGGAGACATTCGTAAACTTTGGTTTTCATCTAAGGCTTGTAGATGAGAGTTTGGTTAAGGTATGGAATTTCGTCTTAGATAACAGATATTGATGCTTCTTTGGAAAAATGCCTAGTAAGCCTAGCAATGCAATACTATGTTTGTAACTGTACGGATGCAAATGTGATGACCTGTGGGTACCCATCGATCCATGCTGGTTCATTTGGCTTACAGTTTTCTAACTAATATGAACTAGGGAGTGGGGACAAACTGTATTTTTAGATAATAGTGTGGGTCAGTGGGTACCCATAAGTTCGCAAACTTGCATCCTTGTTTGTAAGTGAAGGTGCCAATTTAAGTGATATACAAGTCTGCTGTTAACAGGCCAGCAATGCAACAGTATACAGCTAAGATGTATTTAGCAGGTCTAGATTTAACTTTTTATGTGTCTTTTGGCTACTAAGGAAATGCCCTATTCTTCATTCAACCAATGAGGGATGGTTTATGAACTATTTTGTTTGCCACTGGGTAGGCTGTGATAGTCTCGACAGTTTAGTACCTGAGAGGACTAATCGAAAACAACAATTTACAAAAATGGTGTAAAGGCAGTTAGTGGTTTTTTCGTGGCGCAACAAAGAACTGAGTCATTAGTGGCAACTACAATCTCCCCGCTTATTAATTAACACCAAAATATTTCCAAAGTCCTTCATTCAGATCTTGTTCAATTTATAGGGAATTTTTAACTTGCAGAAGCAAAAATTTTCATTTCATCAATCTAGAGCTAAATTTTACTCTAGTCATGCATGGCATCTTGTGTAAAAGGTTATTTTTATGAAAGTTATTTAACTTAATACGTACCAGTACTAAATGCAAGCAGTGCAGTTGACAAACAAAGATGTCCTTCTCTGTGTATGTGTACCTTTAGAAAGAAGTTCAATAATTATTTTATTAAACTATTTACAGGAATGCTTTATTCCTCAAATTCATATAAACTTGAGTGCTTTATACTGTTTAATATAGATTCATTTGTAGGTTGTGTCAATTCATTTTGTACTAAAATTTAGTGAACTAAGCATCCTTTATTTCCCAGTGTTCATATGCACAATCTCAATACTAACAAGATCGATTGCAAGGTATATTCATTTGCTTGTTATTGTACTCACAAACTGCCCCTTCCAGGGAACAGTTTGCATGTCTATTTGTTCAGTTTATGTTGCAAGTAGCCAGCTGTTTGTGCATTGAAACGGAAGTGCATACTGTTGCAATGATGTCCTGATGTTGTCTGATGACCATCACCGCTATCAACTCAAATATTTTTACTAAAAATACAGGGTGTTATGTTTTGCGTTTTATTTCTTTTTAGATGCCAGAATCATCTAAGAGATTTTTCTATTCCATAGCCATGTTCTACTATTATTTTTCATTGGCAGTATTCGACGTGTTGTTTTCTCATTGACAAGTTTGTTATCCTTTTGCCTGGCAGCCAAAGAAAGCCGAGGAGAAGCCCCAGGCCTAGTGATCCTGGCATAGATGGAATAGTTTCCAGCATATCTTGAGGTGTTCATTTTGGCTATGTTGTTCAGGACATTCTCCTCTATTTTTGCTGAACGCGCTTCAGGAGATGTTAAAAAAAAACTTCCTGGAATGGGTCCTCCATAGTCATATATTGCTGTACGCTTATAGCCCTTCTCTCAGTGCAGTCTGTTGTGAACGAATTTATTCAGAATAAGCACACTTACTGTTTTGTAGTGGATTTCACTACTATACCTGTTTGGAGGGTACAGAGAATGGGCAGGGTGTATCTATTTGAAGAAATGGACTGCTTAGAGTTTTCATTACTATATGATAGATAATTGGAGCTTTCAATTTTCAGTAATCAAAGTGAAGTTCTTGAGGCTAAAACCACAGTAATGCATCATAGACTAACAGTATGTGTAATTGTGTATAGCAGGAAACTAGTATTATATTAATACAGCATTCACAAATATTACATACTAGTAGGTCATTTACGGTTAAAGTTTCAGTAACATAAAGTTCTCCAGGTTCCCATCACAATAAGTACTCTCTTCGTTCCAAAATATAAGGGATTTTGGATGGATGGGATACTTTCTAGTATGATAAGTCTCGACAGAGGAAATGTCCCATCCATCCAAAATCTTTTATATTTTGGGACGGAGGGAGCAAAAATGTAGGGCACCTTTATAACGGTTGAGTAGAGTACACTGGCAGTTCTTAAACTTGTAAGGCTGTGTCATCTATATTTCCAAACTCTTAGAATACAGATCTGTGTTACAGAATTTGTTAAAGTGTGTTATCTATGTCCCATATCGCCATAGCCCCTTTAGGATCTTACATGTTGCTGATGTAGCAATGCCACACGGACATAACATGGTATAATCTTGACTGATAAATGGAAGAAAAAAGGAAAAAGAATAGAAGTGAAGAAAAGAAGAAAAAGAGAGAAAAGAAATTTTTTTCAGTGGGTTCCATTTTTCATTTAAGATGATGCCACATTTGTATTCATGGATTCTTACACAGCAAGGGATGAGAGTGGTCTAACTCTACTGCTGCCTCTGCTCCCTTGACAAAGAAAGGTCACTGAGAACCGATGATAAAGAATCTCAATAAATTTAAGAGAGACATTTTTCTTTATCTTTAAACTCCTTAAGACCTGGAAGATTACTGCTCCAAACTTGTATTGGAATGGATGACATATCCGGGAGCAGCAATTAATCATTTTGATGGCAAGAATTCCAGTATCATACAGCACGAGCTTCTTGATGGTGGGCACAGATAAACTTCCTAAATCATTGAATATCTAGCAATCAATCACCTTCAAAATGCCAACCTAGACGGAAATACCCTTTCATCCCCTTCTTCCTTCCTCCAAACGCAGGTAGAGCTTGCCGGCAGTCCTTCCCGTCGTCGTCGCCTTCTATCCCAGCGGTTGCAGCGATTTCCTCGAGCCTTGGCGCAGTGGTCAACCACCTCTAGATCCGCACACGATGCACTCGGCCTCCTTCAACTCCGGCGCGACAGCCGACGGGTAAAACGAGGAATGGGGCGGAGGCGGTCTCCTTCAACTCCGGCGCGACCGAGGGAATGGTGACGACGGCAAGGTGCGGCAGCCGACAGGCAAGCATGAGGATGAACACATTACACATGGTAGATGGCAGCAAACAACAAGCACAACAACTGATTGTATATGTGATGGAGCATGGGCTCCAAGGCAACAACCAACTAGATGATGGGAAGCATAACTCGACCTATAGGCTTCTCTGCTGCTATTTGTTGGTGTTTGAACAGGGAACAAGGTGGATCAAAACCATGCTACACTGCATCATAAACCATATGCATACTAGAACAGAACATTGGAAGACCTCATATGAGGAAACTAATGGTGGATCAAAACCATGCTACACTGCATCATAAACCATATACATGTATGCATACTAGAACAAAACATTGGAAGACCTCATATGAGGAAACTAATGGAACATCCAAAGTATCATGTAGTAGACCATTGCAGTTAAAAATGTAGTAACATACAATTCTCTGAAGTTCTCAGCACAATCTAATAAAGGCATACATTTTCGTAGAAGTTCTTGATGATATCAATGTTTTCTCACCACTTATTTCAAACTTAAAAGGGAAATGCCAACGAACATGTCGCGTTGGAGAGGACAAGTGAGTAACCTTCAGAGGGGTTATCTGTCTTTCAACAAATTGTTTGAAATAATAAGCAACGTGACAGCAGGTGGAAAATAGGCTCAGGAGATTATGCCATGGAAGTGTTGGTCTCTAAGCAATCGGGCAGCAATTCAAGCCTTCATTAGTAAAGAAGATAACATGGGTCAGTGCAGACGATCAACCGGAAAAATAACACTGTTGCAGTGTGAACAATAATAATTCGATCGTACTGATATATATATATATATATGAAAATGCAGATTTGCACTCGAGCTCACATGCACCCACAATCTACACCATTGATGTGTTCCAAGATTCGTGCTGCAAAATGTACCTAACCTTGACCAAATGAATTCTTACTATAGAAAGAAAAGATTAGATTGGTACACAACACATATAATAAGTATGTTGCATTTTTTTACCAAATATTTTTTTCATAACAATCATATATGAAATCTATGCATGGTATTTCTCTAACCCTTATTTTTTTATAATATGATATTTAAGACAACATGAGAAAATGTTACATCTATTATATCACCAAATTATCATCTTGCAAAAATTATATATCCTACCATCCAAAACTACATAAGCGAGGTAATTATATAAACAAGGTAATTTATATAAAAAAGGTAAATTTGATCTAATAATTTGATAACCTCAATGTTTTACATATAAGAAACAAAATTACATCAACAAGGTATTTTGCACTTGTAAAATATATTGTATAAAGTAAACATCATGTCTGGTACATTTTGTTAGTACCTAATGTACCTGCCCTAAGATTCGTGCAAACTATATAGGGTGTAGATTGTGGGTGCATGTGTGCTCGAGTGTAAAAAATCCAACTCATATATATATATATATATATATATATATATATATATATATATATATATATATATATATATATATATATATATATATATATACCACATCGATATTCAAACAATGAAAACATCGAGACAAAAAGGCATGCCCTTTTGGAATATATGTGGTATAAACTTTTCAATGTTTGAATACCGATGTAGTTGAAAATTAGTTAAACAGGACGTGACCGAGAAAAAAAAAATCAAATTTTGAAGATTTTGTCAACAGTGGTAAGTTTTATTTGCTTTTATAAATATAAGAAAGTGGAGGCTAATGGAAACAATATGTGGGTATAATGTGCCATCAGGCTTCTCAGCATATGCTCATCATATCTTACGGGAAAAAGTCTAAAAACAAATCATCTCAATTTACTGAAACTGGAAATTTTGGTGGGAACACACGTACCATGGGCCAAAAGCCATTCCAACAGCTGTAGCCTCTCGATAAATGCTTAATTCCTTCACTCAACTTGGGACAACCTGATATATTCACAATCTTTATTTTTGAGATTAATGACTTCGCTGCACCGATTGAAACAAGATCTGGGCAATTCACAATGAGTAATTCCTTGAGTGAGGTGATATTGCTTCTCCACATTTGGCTTGGAAAGGATGCTATACCTGCACACTCACCCATTCTTAGTGCAACGAGGCAGGTGAGGTTGCTCAGGCAGCTGGGAAACCAGGCAGAGAAATCCCCACAATTATATAAGGATAGCTGTTGGAGAGATGATGATAGAACCAATCCGCTTTGCCAATTGAGATTTGGACAATGACTAATGCTCAAATCACTGAGGCAAGTAAAACTCCCAAACCTTTCACCAGGCAGGGATATTAACCCATTACAAGAATGAATTTCAATTTTCTCAATGGCGGGTAGAAATTCTTTCTTCAGGAGGCCATCGAGGGTTGGCAATTTGTGGCAGTGTCGAATGATTAGGACAGTCAGGGATGAGAATGCTCGATTAAGGGGATACGATTCTCCAATAAATGTGAGAGATACACGCGTCATTATGTTTAACTTTTGTAGACAGGGAATTTACCCCTCAAGAGTTGTATGGGAATGGCTGTCTCGTGTCGACATCCAAAGGACAAGGAGGTGAGGGAACAACACTCAATATTGCTGAAAAGAATACCAGAATTACACAGCTCTAGCTTCTTGAGGGTTGGCACTGATAAGCTTCCTGAACTATTGAATAGTATCGGGCAATCAGACACAGTCAAATCTTCAAGGCAACAAAATTCACCAAACCTTTCAGCTGATAGAGGTGCTACCTTTCTGCACTCTCTTATAGTTATTCTTCGAAGGGCTGGCATGTAGTCTGCCTGTAGGAAGTGGTTGAGGCTTGATAAATTTCTGCAGCAAGAAATTTTTAGGTCGGTCAGGGATGGGAAAACAGAAAAGCTGCCGTTATTGCTCCAGCATGGAAGAGATTCACCTCCATAATAAAAGACTTCTAGATATTTCAGATTGGTGGGAGGTTGCAGGACTTGGAGCACTATCTCATTGTGCTCTAATGGACCGTACACCCAATTCAGGGTCAGTCTTCCAAGATCTTTCTTGTTTTTAAGATCAATTTCAACTGCAAGATCCTTACTCAAATCCCGAAGAACTAATTCCAAATCCCCACAGAATTGGCTCAAATTCTTCATCAATCTAACATTTTGCTTGTAACCTGCCTCAAGCCGTAGTTTCTGCATTCGATGGTATACAAATCCAACTGATTCATATGTCTGTAGGTTGATTAACTTGCTGAAATCACTAGGCAAGCTTTCTAGCTCACATTTTGTAGCATAAAGAAACTGCAAATTATAGAGCCAACATATCTCTGGTGGAAGGCAGTTAAAAGAAGGACACCTTTTGGAGATTCGAAGGTACCGAAGCTGTTTCAAATTGCCAATGCTCATCGGAATCTCCTTTAGGGTAGCGCAAGAAAACACACGTATATGTCGAAGTTCACTACACCAACGGTCCATTACTGAAGCTAAAGTTATATTGCTTATTGTAGACTTTTCGCAGAGTAGAGTACGCAACTTCGTGCGCTCACATAGGCTCAATAAGTTGGAACAATCAATGTTTCTAGAATCCAGTATCATCAAATGGCGAACATTCTGAGGAACTTTCTGAAAGTCACTCAAGTCTTTTATGGTGAAGCATTCATGCTTTGAAACTAGTTGTGCCATGTCATGCATCAGGTCATGGATTACATATGTACCATGAACCTTTTGAAAGAAGGACCAACTTACAAGATCTTCAAAGTACTGGCAGCCAGTGTCTAGAATTGGAATGTCACCTTCACGTTTGACAAAGCCTTCTGCTACCCAAATTTCAGATAGAATTCTCTTTTCAAATTTATAATCTTTTGGGTATATAGCACAGAATGAGAAGCATCTCTTCAAATGGAATGGTAGGTAGATGTAGCTCAGTTGAAGGGCTGGTAAAATGTCAGATATCTTTTGTGGCAAACCCCATAGTTCACTGTTTAGTATGGAATTCCAATATGATGTTTGAAGGTTTGTACTTAAGAGGCGCCCAAGAGTTTGGGCGGCTAGAGGAGAACCCTTCAACTTAGGAAGTATGCTTCTACCAATCAGCTCTAGCTCAGGATCAGTGTTAGAACTCAAAGACCCAAATGCACATAGTTTGAAGAAATCCCAAAAGACATCATCCTTCAAGCCATCCAGTGTAAAGTGTTCTATTGTGCCTACTCTATCAGCAACTTGTGATGATCTGGTGGTGACCAACATCATACTTCCATGTAGTCCATTTCTTAATGGTGCACAAAACATCTCCCACCACTGCTTATTGGCACTCAAGGCATCATCCCACATGTCATCAAGTATAATCAAGAACCTTTTGTCGCTCACTTGTTCAGAAAGATCACGCTGAAGAGAATCCAAATGATCAGTTGTTGCTGCTTTTTTGGATGTGGACTCTATGGCTTGTTTAGTTAACCTCTTCACATCAAAGTCATCTGAGACACAAGTCCAAATTATGAGGTTGAAGTGAGACTTCACTCTTGGATGATTGCAGATATGTTGGGCCAACGTAGTCTTTCCGACACCCCCAATTCCAACTATTGGCAAAACAGGAACTGCATCATGGTTATCAGTTGATGTGCTTGTTGATGAATCGTTACTTTCTCTCTTGCGTTTGGAATGAGAACGAGAGCCATTTTTAGGTACACCAAGCAATTCCATCACTTTATTCAGTTCCTTGTCACGACCAAATATTTTTGCCTTATGTCGGAAAGAGCTGGTCTCTGGCCTGAGTGATCTGTCGAATCTCCGAGGAACATTACGCAATTGATCCAGCTTCTCCAGTTCACTCGAAATATTATTTATCCTTTCAGTGATATCTTTCACTTTATTAAAGCTTCCTTGAATGACACTACCAAAGAAGTCCAAAAAAGGAGATTGGCTTGGATTACCTTCCAATACCACCTTTTGTTCGTACCATCTGAACTCATCAAGAAGATCATCAGCATCGTACACTGCATCCTTGAGTTTTGGAAGGAGTTCAGCCACACAATTGTCGTGACTCCTCCACTCTGCTCGATCTATGAGATCATACTTTGCAGGAAGAGTATCCCTCAGGCATTGCAAGCCACTCTGCAACTGCAATAATACTTCATCCTTAGGCGTTTGCTCCTGCGTGCCACTCAATTGAGATCTTGCCCAATTAAAAAGATTTACACACTCGTTGAATCCACCAATGACCTCAAAGGCGGGCATTAATAAGTCCATGGTGATTGGACTCTAAAAATTTCTTTTTACCCTGCAGAGTTTGAACAGTGTGCAAACAATGAACACTACAATCAAGAATTTATTTTGTGGGCAGCTGTTGCTTGGGGAACACGTTCTGTGCTAAAACATTTTGCTTGGCACATACTCCCTCTGTCCCATAAAAAATGAATCTAGAACCGGATGTGATATTTTCTAAGATATGTCAAATCCGATACTAGGAGCCTGTTTGGTAGAGCTCCAACTTCTAAATTTAGTTTCAGGAGTTGGGTCTAAAATGAAATTGTGGAGATGCCTAAACCCAGCTCCACCTCTTGTTGACGACCAAATTTGGTAGCTTCATGGGTTGGATTTAGAGTTGGAAACGAAGCTGTTTTTGGAAAAAGCCCGTTGTTAAGAAGATCTCCCAGGCTGCTGTGTGTCAATTTTTTGAGTGAACACCTCTCTAGTTCATTTTTTTGAGATAACTCCACCCAGCTTCGCTCCCATTTTAGGTGAAGTTGAAACTGTTTGGCTGAGCTCCAGCTCCAGGAAAGATGAAGTTGGAGTTGGAGCTGTGCCAAACAGGCCCTAGGTTGGTTTTTTATGGGACGGAGGGAGTAGTACCCAACTACCTATATGGGCCCCGCAAAAAAAACTACCTATCTGGGGGCAAAAGTTCTCTTCGACACATGGCCGTGCAGAGCGAATAACGCAACGTGGTGTTCGTTTCCCACTGAGTTCCGTTTCTCCTATTTTTGTGGCTTTCATTTTCCCAATATTATCATTTCTCCCCTTTTATCATTACTACTAGTGTTGATACCTATGCCTTGCATTAGGGTTAGAGGGAATAGGGATGGGATTGGGTGGAATGTGAACAAATGGTTGTATGGCGTTCAATTTTATCTATGCTGGTTTTTCTGGTGGGTTGATTGTCTTGTGAAAACTGTTGTTTTTTGGGTGGGATGGTTTTTTACGTGGTGGGGGAAGTATGATGGTAGAGGATGACTCCACTTTTAGGCTATGTTCTTTAACCAGAGTTCCCAATTCACCTTCCTCGTTTTTCACGCGCATGTTTCCCAAACTGCTAAACGATACATTTTTTTTGCAAAAGAGTTTCTATTTGAAAGTTGTTTTAAAATCATGTTAATCTATTTTTTAAGTTTTTATAGCTAATACTTAATTAATTATGTGTTAATATATCACTCTGTTCTGTTTGTGGAGGGGTAGGTTTCCGAAAAAAAAACACAGCCTAAAATAGTAGAGACATGCTATGGATACATCTTGTTTATTGCTATGTTACATTCAGTTTTTTCTTAAAGAGGTTTGTTTGTAGGTGTGTCAAAATTCTAGGTGTTTGAAATTTTAAAAAGTTTCAGTGTGACATACCCAGATCTCGTAACATGTGAATCATCCACAATGCATGCATCGATTAAAACACTATGCTAATTACACCTTAGCATGCACACATTCTCCCATGTTGCATTAATTGTATTACGATGAAATCCGTGTCCATGTGGTTATATGATGATCAATTTAGGAAGGAGGGAGTATCATTTGGTTTAGTAGCTCAATTAAATAAATCAAACTTGTTGAATTTGGTTATGTAAGGGCAAGAGACATAATATATAAGTGGGAGAGCCTTCACCTCATAGGGTAGCTTTTGGGGTGAGAAAGACTCTTTAAAATCATATAATTGGTATTAGAGCCTGATTAGTTCAACATCTCTGGCTCGATGGACAAGAGTGTGAAGGCTTGATAGACCGTGGGTGTCTACAGAACCCGTATACCTGAGGGACTATCGGTGTACGGTGAAGAAGCGGTAAATGACTGAGATACACCAATATGTGAAGGGGGAAATTGTTGAATCATCCCACATTAATTGTGGAAGGGTAAGGAACCTAATATATAAGTGGGAGAGTATCATCCTACAAAATTATCTAAAACAGGGATTAAATCTAAAGACCTAACCTACTTGGTAATTTCACCACAATTATACACTAACTCCACACACTGTGTGTGCATTTTGGCCTGGATGCTAACTATGGAGTCCTCTACTAACTGAAATTTGTAGAGAACTTATATATACTCCAGTCTAGCTATGTAAAATCGACTGGTCAAAACCTCTAACTGGTCACAGCTAGAATCAAACTATCCTGCTGAACTCTCTTTGCAATTTTTCCATGATTATTTTGCTTGAAGCCTCTACCATATATTGCGCTCTAGTTACTCTAAACGCAGTAAAAACATTTGAATTGTTGGGCCTAAGTAATGAAAGTAATTACTGAAAATGCCTAAGTGATCACAAAACTGTAAATCAGCATCTAGCTCATTCTTCCCTCTCTTCCACTGACCAGTGGCTCCCATTGACCCTATGCTCCACCAGTCAGCCACAGCACTGCCCTAAACCCCATAGCCACGGTCACCAGCTTGAGTTCCCCTTTTTTATTCAAAGGAAATTCATAGGAATTTTAGAGGATTTCATTCCTATAGGAATTTTTCATATATAGCCATTGAATCAAAGGAATAAATCCTATGAAATTCCTATGGAATGCCTAATGCTAAACAAGTTTTGGAGGAAATCTAACATGAGGTTCTACCTTATGGAAACTTTCCTTGAGTCTTTATCTCTCCTCTAATTCCTACGTTTTTCCTGCGGTCCAATCAAACGGTCATTCCTATGTTTTTCCTATGTATTGCAATACTTGTTTTACACTTACATTCATATGAAAATCCTGTGTTTTTTTCTATTCATACGTTTTCTCAATCCTGCGATTTAAAGGAGACCTAAACATGCTAGGCATCACCAGAACGCATGATGTGTGTGCACCAATGTGTCAACGGCTGCCTCCGCCCCCTATCCCTTCCTCCCGAAGCATCGCGGCATCTCTTCCTTCCAGCCAATCCATGATCCATAACCCAAACAAATCCTTTATCTTAGTTATTCTTTTTTATCTTAGCTATGCTTGTATTGATTCAAGTTATTCACCTATAATTTATTTAGAATCTTTATATTTAAGCACACATGTAAGTTTATGACACTTATGGTATTGACTAATGCTCATCAATTTATTCATATCATTTTATGCAACCGTTGGTTAACAAGTGGAGATTAACAATAGGATAATTGAGACTAACAATTTTATTGACTTGAAAATGGAAGAAATAGGTCTCAAGAATTAAAAATGGTCTTAATGCTATCATGACATCTAAAGATTCAGATGAAGAATTAGAAGATGGATGGCATAAGTTTAAGCACATCAAGTGGCTTGAAGAAATTGAAGTGACTGGATATCGTGTATTGACGAACATTAGGTCAAGTGTTAACTAAGGAGAGTAATGTCCATTGTCAAGCTAAGGTCACGTGAATAATCACAAGGCAAAGGTATAATGAAACAAAACATATTTTTCTTAGCATTTTCTCGACGTCGGTGTTTGTGGTAAAGACTGGATTGAGTAAAGGAATTTCGTACTAATAAGAGCAATGCAACATTGTTTTTTATGTCTCGGTGCTCAAAATGATTTATCACTATGGATTGAGAAATCTAAGCTAAAACAATAACTCTACGTTGTTTTACATGTCACAACACTCACACCATATTGTTTTGCAAGTTTGTAGCTATCTTTGGGAGGTTTTGAATTATGTTTTAAGTTGGGTTGGATAGTGCTCGAAACAATATTTCCACAATGTCCGAAATCTTTCCACAATGTCCAAGATCATTGTAATCGGACTTCAAATTAAAACGTTGTGCTATTTTATCTGAGGAACATCAGGATATTTGATGTTTTGATGTTAGGTCGGAATATCCTGTGTCCCGGACCATCTATTGTTTCCTGGAGTTTCGAGTTCTCTATTTGGTTCGAACTATTTGACTCGAAGTCGGAATATCCCATAGTTCGAAATATCCGATAGTTCGAAATAGATATTTCAGGCAACTTAACTAGCTTATTGTTATGGCATAAAATGCTGGATCGGAGTTTCCGACGTTATGTCGTAATATCCATTGTTTTATTTTCTGCAGAGACCTGGAATTTTGTGTTGTAACTGTTGG
Source organism: Oryza meridionalis (assembly GCA_000338895.3). Lineage (NCBI taxonomy): Eukaryota > Viridiplantae > Streptophyta > Magnoliopsida > Poales > Poaceae > Oryza > Oryza meridionalis. The sequence goes on along the minus strand of CM002525.2, from coordinate 10,906,757 downwards.
GACCAGTTTTGAATTGATTGGAATCTCTGGTCATTACGTGGGAGTTGGTTTACACTGATTTTCTATGGCGCACCCTCTCTGGTGTCACTATTAGGTAATGTCAAGGCGGGGTGTGACATTATATTTGACAAATTTTGAGTAGAAAATTTGTCAATAAATATATAACAAAAACCCTTAGTTTACCAGTAGGGGTGTCAATAGTTTAAGCCCACGGGTACTTTTACAACCACCCTCTTATATTTTTAGGCAAAAAGTATAGAATTAAGCACATCCTATTTAAAACCCAGCCATAAAATTTTATAGCCTAAAAAGTTAGACCTATTACCAACCCTACCAACCGGTAGCCAAATGCGTGCCTCTTAAGATTGAACAACCGCTTTGTTATTACCAGCACATTTCCCTGTGGTTTAGTTTGTGCTAACGAAAATATCTCAAAATAATAAGGAGAAGATGAAAGTGGAAACTAATTAAGCACAACACAGACATACATACATAGTTTAAAAGAACCCCACAAACCAAACCTGGCTTGGTTCTATCTTTATATGCACAATAATTCATTCATTTGACACACACACACTTGCATGTGTTGCGATGGATGTCGAATAAACCATAAAACAAATATATATATATATATATATTATATATATATATATATAGAGAGAGAATTACTACCTGACAAACTACGTACCATCTATCTATCTATCTATCTATTATAAACTAAAAGTCCATTAAATTTCCTACGAACGCTCTTAAACTGTCACGTGGGACTCCTACAAACGCTACTAAGCTGCCATGTGACTCTCTAATAAATCGGTAGGCCCACTATTTTCATCTATTTAAATTTATTTTTAGAAAAAAAAACACACACAATCCACCTCCCTCCCCTCTCCCCAATCCCCACCAGCCCACCCTCCTCTCCTATGGTACGTACCTACATATCCCTCCCCCCCTCCCTCCTATCCAGTCTTCTCATCTCTTTCTTTCTTTTCAAGTTTATGACAATTAAAATTTTTTTTCAAAATAATTTCCGTATAGAGAAATAATCATAACCTTTAAATTGCACATAAATCTTTTTTATCGTTCTTCATTATCATATTCATAGTGCTTAATTAACCATTCAAATACCAATAAAAGCTACTATATTATTTAACTCATAAGAAATATTTAATTTTTAACATATCCTATTAGGATGCAATTGAAGCAGTTAAAAAATAGAAAAAACGACAACGTATATTATATGATCATGTATCACTTTGTAAAACATTTATAAATAAATTAAATATGATAGATATGACAAAAATAAAAACACTTAAATCGTGAGTAACATTAAAAAACAATTCCTATATTATTTTAAATCATATCCGAACCTTTCGTATGCCATCCCAATAATAAAAAAAAGTTTGTGTAGAAAATAGATAATGTAGATCATATCATCATATATCACTTCACAAGCATGCATAATTAGATTAGCTCTATAACAAAATAAAATACTATAATTAGTTTTGATTAGCACTCCAAAAAAATACCACTGTTCTAAAATATTGATATGTTAAAATAATATTATTTTTCACAAAAGAAAGTAATGTTACTTAAATATTTCATGAAAATTTGACTTCATCATAACTTTAATATTTAAAGCAATCTACAATATCCCAAACTAAAATACTCTAATTGTGATTAGCATTAAAAATATTATCTCCGCTTTAAAATATGAATTATCACAATAATGTAAATCTAGATATGTCCAGACAAATATTTTGATATAATTATATCTTTAGTATTTAAAGGACTATAAAAAAATTAAATGAACCAGAACATTGTGTCTTAATTAAGAGTAATAGGAGGTGTATATGTTGATCTTTTCATCTTCAATCTTTGGAGTTTAAACTTAAGTTAATCTGAGTATATAGTACATAAGGTCCAACGTACTCGACTCATACATATCTTGCCTTATGTGCCAATTCTATGTCACATTTAAACCCTTTGTATCAATTTTATGCATGCACTGCTATCCACCAATAGTTGAGGCAAGAATATTATTATATACTCTCTCCGTATTTTAATGTATTAGATTGTTGACTTTTTAAGATACGTTTAACCATTTATCTTATTCAAAAAATTTATGTAATTATCATTTATTTTAGTGTGACTTGATTTATCATGAAATGTTCTTTAAACATGACATAAATACTTTTATATTTGCATAAAAATTTTAAATAAGAAGAATGGTCAAACGTTGGTCCAAAAGTCAATGTTGTCATACTTTTTTTTTGACCGGGAACATTGTCATACATTAAAATACGGATGGAGTACTAAAAGGCCACTGAACATCATATAAATGCTCCTAGACCCCCATGTGATCCATTATTTTTAAACATTAGATTAGATGTATGAAAGTAATCTCTCCATATTAATCTCCCGTGTACATACCATAAAAAAATAAGTACTATTCATGCATAATAAGATCCTTTAACATTCTTCTAATAAAGAATAAATAAATTGCCCGTACATCTGCACGGGCTTCCTCCCTAGTTTAGCTAAATGTCACACCTCACAGCACCCACCCTGATCCATGTCGACCCTCCCACCCCTCACCCAACACAATAATTTTTTTACTACTGACCCTCTACCGGGCCTGGCTATTTGGTGCACGCGCGCCAGCTGGTGGCCCTGCACGCTTCTTTTTTTTTATTTCCTATTTTCACGTTTTTTTTCTTTCTTTTTCATTCTTTTCTTGGCTCCCTCTCACACGTTTCCCCTATTTTCGTGTTTTTTTGATTTTTTTAATCCTATTTTCTTGTTTTTTTTTGATTTTTTTAATTGTTAGCACATGATGTTTTCTAAAATATTTGAGTTGAAAGTGTTATAATTTTGACTTGAAAGTTTTTCAATTTGAAGAAAATTTCAAATCTAGAGTTATAAGTTTTCAAATCTCGAGATAAAAGTTTTTAAATTTTGAGTTCAAAGTTTTCAAATCTAAGTTGAAAGTTTTCAATCTTGAGTTGAAAGTTTTCAAATCTCGAGATAAAAATTTTCAAATTTCAAGTTGAAAGTTTTCAAAATTTGACTTCAAAGTTTAAATCTTGAGTCGAAAGTTTTCAAAATTTGCATTGAAAGTTTAAATTTCAGTTGAAAATTTTACAAAATGAGTTTAGAGTTTCAAATTTTGAGTGAAGGTTTTCAATTTAGGGTACGACTTTTTATTTTTATAAAAAAATAATTATTAAAAAGTACTTTTGAAATTTTTAGTAAAAAAAGAAAAATAGTAAAGGTTGACCGTAATTTCCGGAAACTAATAACGTAAAAGGGAACTAATTACGATATTTGATCCGACTCCTACGCACGTGCCAAAAAAGAAAAAAAAAGAGAAGACGTGGTGGCGAACCAGAAGTTAGAAAAAAAAAACGAAAATTACGACGTATTATCTAAACTAATAAGATTAGTTAGATTATTATGCGAAGAAAACGTGCGCCGCTAACACGCACGCGTGAACTAGCTTTTCCGCCCTCTACCCACCCACGCTGGTGCCCCTACCCCCAATGCAGTAATTTTGTTTTACGCACGCCATTATCTCCTACAACGTATTTTATGTTTGTAGCCATCTATCTCTCGCTTTCATTTTTTTGGTTCTAATTTATGTGGGTATGGCGATGGTATGGGGAAAAACGGCAATGAGCTGGCCGGCATCAGCGAGGAGATAACATTGGTGGTGTCTCGAATCCGGAGGAAATTAACCTCCCTCCTCCCCCATGGTCCTCCGGTGGGTGAGGCCATCCCGAGCGGTGATCGGCGAAAGATGACCGTTCCACCGCCGCCTTGCGGAGGAGAGCTCGCAGTGGCTGCATGCATGGTGGTCAGTGGCGGATGCTGTTCTCCGGTCCATCGGAAGAGAAGTGTTGGCAACTTTCTTGACAAAGTTGACAAGCACGATCGCAACACCTAAACGCCTTGCGGTGATATGGAGTCGTCAACCACCTCGATCTAGCCAAAAGGCCAAATCAAGATGGGTTTTGTGGAAAAACAACTAAATCAGCCAACGGAGCCGATTTCGAGATCAAAATCAGCCTCTAGGCCGATTTAGATTAATATGAGGATAACTACCCGTCTCATGGGCAAAACGGAAGGTTTTCAGGACAAGCTAAGAGGTGTCGCACTCTCGCAGCAGCGGCGGACGATTTACGGCGCAAACCGACAAAAATGGGCTAAACTAGGGTAAAATAGAAAACATGGTAAAAGAACGATTCAAGTAGATTGTATTCGGGGTAATTACAATGAACCGGCCTTGTCCCTTAAATAGGGGTTGGTCTTACCCTCTACAGGCCTTTCTCCATATCCAACTCAGGATAGAAACCAAAGAAAACACGAAACATGCCTTCCCGAGGAAGGAAACCCGAGACCCGGCGAAAATAGACTCGGACTCGGACCCTGACGGTCTGACCAGCCACATACATGCGGTCAGACCGGCCCTACTAGCCGGTCAGACCACCCACGCACCTGTGGTCTGACCGGCCCTGTGAAGGAAATCCAGTACTTTTCAAACTTTGACATTTTTCCCCTATTTCATCCATAGATGCTAAATTTAGTGTAAACAAGAAGGACAAAGAGCTGCCGTCGTATCCCCTTCCTCCCTCAACCTGTTTGACGCTGTTGTGGAGCGGTGGCCATCCAGGTGCCATGGTAGATCTAGTGGAGGCAGATCCCCTGGCGATAGTGACAACGCTTGCTTGGGGGGTGGGAGTGGTCACGGCGTGCAATGGGACGATGGCGGCTGGCCTGGCCAGCCAACCCCTTCGACTAAATTAAACACACTTAGGGTACGCCGTAACTTAAAACATGGCTCTCACATAGTAATTTTTTTTGTGAGTTATATATCCTCATAACTTACAGTAGTTATATGCATATACACTTACGACGCACGCAGGCTGCGGGATACTCTTCAATGATGGGGAAACTGTTTTAATCCCTCGAGGGGATATCCCCTCATTCTTTGCATGTCACTTAAATGGTTATAAAAAAATTTGAAAAAAATTGGAAAGGTGTATTAACATATGATATAACACTCCACAAACATACAAGTTCAAATTCAACTTCTACATCTCGTAACGAAAAAAACAAATTGAACCGCAGCTGTTAACGTATATTCAGAGTCAAATTTGTTTTTTTCGTTGCGAGATGTAGAAGTTGAATTTTTACTTGTATGTTTGTGGAGTGATATATCACGTATTAATACATCTTCTTAAATTTTTTTTAAATTTTTTCATAACCATTTGAGTGACATGCAAATAACAAGAGGATATCCCCTCGAGGGATCAAAATCCTCTTCCCCAATTATGTCCTATTTTGGCAAGCTATTTTAGTAATTAAGATGTGAGGGAGAAGCTGTACGTACATACCTATAGATGCCGATGTAAAATCAAGGCTTGGCGAGGTAGTAGTAGGGTCACGTTTGTTGCCAATATATATATATATATATATATATATATATATATATGCGTCAAGTCGTCTGCTATCTGCAGGTATAATGCCCCTTCATGCTGTTATATCACGGTATCACGCCACGGCACACACTGCAGTCTGCTGGCAGGTGTGTGTGTGTATATATATATACACGAAAGCGGTGCGGCATATATTACACGAAGCTGCACCGAATTAAATTAAACAAGCGGCGGGAAAAGGGTTAACCGACCGGTTAGGCTACGCTATATGCTTCGTGGAACCGGCAGGCCGGCCGGACGCAGAATTGTACCAACAACGGCCATTCATTCGCTTTCTTTGTTGACGTAAGATTATTTAAAATGTTATATCAAGTATATGGATTATAATACATGGTCCGGCTTAAGATTTAACTAAAATTAATTTCTGGATTTGCTCATAAACTGGGAGCAAACGCACGTTCAGTCACACACACGAACCCATATATTAGCATCAACTTGTAATGCGCAGTTTGGAACCAAAATAAACAAAAATAATCCGAGGGCACAACGCGCAAAAATCTTGTTTGTCCTCTCCTCGTGCGGGATCTTGAAAGCGATGGATCGATTCTGGGAACGGTGCAGTCGTCTCAGATCAGTAGGATATATATATACGCGTGGAGAGTTGGTGACGTGCTTAATAGATACGGAGAGGCAAAGCCTGAGCATTTTCGTCGTACTATTTGGTGGCATGCACTGCCTCAGGAAGACTTATCCCTAAGGGTTGAAAAACCTCCTTTGTGTTAATATTTCGAGTTTTATTTATCATCCTTGTATTGGTACTTAAGGGATCAGTACTGGGAGTTACCGGTTCAAATCGAATCGGCCATTCAGAGGATCACGATGGTCTAAATGAAAAAAAGAAAAGAAAAGGAGAAACAGCAGCAGAAACAACAGCTCATCTGTGTCGAGCGGGAACCTTTATCTGTGTTAGTGAGGATCCGTCACCAACTAATGGCTAGTGATATAAAAAGTCATCTTTGTCGGGCCGGTTGTCGTTATCGATGACTGTTATCTTTGTCGGACCAATATTAAACCCCATCACCGATAGTTTTGATCCAGCAGAGGAGTCAAACTAGGACCCATCACCGATGGGTCATCCGTGACGGCCTCATACTATAAACTAGCAAAGATGACTAGGTCACCTTTATCGGTATGGTTTAGAGACCGTCACGGATGACTTAGTGGTGACGGCCTCTATGTTAGACTCGACATCGTCTTTGATGCGCATCGTCATCGGTGCTTTTTTTCTAACCCGTCACCAATGAGTAATTTAACAAAAAAAATAAATTTTATTTTTTGGCTAGCCATGCCCGCTACAGAATAACAAAAACATATATATACATTCCCATTCCCAAAAACCCTATTCACACATCCATTCACATGACATCAATCCATAAATTCACAATCACATCCACATTCACAACCTTTGCTAGCCATATCCGCTGCAAAATAACATACATATACATATATATACATATATGTATATATATGTATGACACTAATAAGAGGACACCATGGCATGAAATATACCAATTCGCCCAAATTTTTTGAAATTTTCAGAGGCAACTTGAACAATCAAATGAAAACACAACAGAGGTGTCTGCTTTTCTGCTTTGTATGCTGAACCTTGTATCGAACATCTGATGCTTTTTATCAAAAGCTGGGCGTGAGCCTTTGATAAAAAAAAACACAACAGAGGTTTTTAATGACGCAAATGATCTCTCGCCACTTAATTTGAAACAGAAATGGGAAATCCTAACAGCTAGACGTGTCGCGTTGGAGAGGACAAGAGAGCAACATTTGGGGACTTTATCTTGTCTTGCAACAAATTGTTTGAACTAATAAATCATAGGACAACAGAGGGAGGAAAATAGGGCTCAGGAAATTATGCCATGGAACGACTATGGAAGGCACTGTTGGTCTCCTGAGTACTCCTGCAGCGCCAGCCATAGCCATTTGATTCTCCAGTAATAATGAAGAGGGCATTGGTCAGTACAATGCACTCAGCGAGAGAGAATCTGCAATGAGAAGAGTATAAAATTCTTCATGATCGCATATAGGTGAACCATAGTATGAATATATTCTTGAAGGTGAACTAGGATCTCAATATACACATATACATTGTACCACGTACTCGTCCAGTCAGGAAAATGAACTTGTACTCATGGAATACAATGTAGTCAAACTTCGAAAGACTTACCTATCAATATGTTCAAAACATATTTAGATTAGATTTGGATGCATGAAAGTCACAATATGTATAGATCCGTCTACAAATTACTTTTCATTATACAATAGTTTTATGAGGTTCATTGTGAAGGTCACGCGCTGAACATGTTTTCATGATACTACCTCCTTTTCAAAATATATGATTCCGTTGATTTTTCGCACAACATTTGACTATTCGTTTTATTTAAAAATTTAGTATGAATACGTAAAAGTATAAGTTAAGATTATATTTTATTTGATGATAAAACAAGTCACAACAAAATAAATAAAATTTATACATTTTTTTCTGAATAAGACGAATGGTCAAACATTATACGAAAAGTACATTGCGTTATACATTTTGGAGTATTTTTCTAGGGAGCACATGTACGTACCATGGGGAAAGAGCGAGTCCACGCTGATGAAATCTACCGGCTTGTGTGCACAGGCTACGTTGGTGCCTTCAGCTTCGAACAACCAGATATACACACCGTCTTTCTTTTTGTGATTGCATTTGCCCTACCTATCGAAACAAGGTCCGGGCAGTCCTCGATGCATAATTCCTGAAGTGAGGAGAGATTACTGCTCAAAGTTTGGTTTGTAACAGATGTTATACCCCGACATTTGATCATCCTCAGTAAGAGTAGAGAAGTGACATTCTCCAGACAGCTGGGAAGCCAAGTAGAGAAATAGCCACAATCTATTAAGTTGAGCCTTTGGAGAGATGATGGTAATTCCAATCCCCTCTGCCAAGTGAGACTTGGACAATTCCAAATGCCCAAATCATTCAGGAAAGGAAAAGACCCAAACATTTCGCCGGGCAAGGACAGTAGCCCTTGACAATAGGAAATCTCAATACTCTTGATGAAAGGTAGATATTCTTGTTTCAGGAGATCATCAAGGGTCAACAATTTCTCGCAGCCGTGAATGGTTAGCACAGTAAGGGATGAGAATGTTCTAATTCTGCTGCTGCTGCTGCTCACTTGGTGAGGAAGGTTAGTGAAGTCCGCTGGTTCAGATTGTCCAATATATGTAAGAGATGGACACCACTTTATGTCTAAATACTGCAGAGCAGGAAAATTACTACTCCACACTTGTAGGGGAATGGACGTCACACTCGGACACACAAAGGACAGAGATGTGAGAGAGCAGCACTTGATTTTGCCAATCGGATTCCCAGAATAATGTAGTACGAGCTTCTTGAGGGAAGGTATTGACAAGCTTTCCGAATGATCAAATATGTTGCAATGATCCAGAATTAGTTCTTCCAGGCAATGAAAGTCACCAAACCTTGGAGTTGATGCTACCCTTCCACAGTTTGATATTTGTATTCTCTCAAGGGATGGTACATGAGCTACCTGCAGGAACTGGTTGAGGTTTGATAACTTATCACAATCAGAAATGTCCAGGTCAGTCAGTGATGAGAAAACAGAAATGCAGCCATTATTGTTGTCAGCAATTACTCCTGGTATCTCATTACAAGCATTTTGTTGCTGAAACCAGCATGGAAGAGATTCCCCTGGATAATACATGAGTTTCAGAGATCTAAGACTGGTGGGAGGATGTAGGACTTGGAACACTTCCATCTCATTGTGTTCTTGTGATATCCATAGACACCATTGCAGGGTCAGACTTCCAATATATCTCTTCCTGTTTAGTTTGATTTCAGCTGCAAGGTCCTTACTTAGTGCACCAAGATTGAATAGCTTCAAATCCCCATAGAATTGATTGAAATTCTTCATCAGTCTAACTTCATGTTCCCAATGTGTACCGAGATGCAGTTGTCCCATTCGATCGTATACAAATCCCTGCGATTTATATCTCCGCAGATTGATCAACCTATCAAAGTCACAAGGCAAGCTTTCAACTACACACTCCAAAGCATTAAAACACTGCAAATTGTAGAGGCGACAGAACTGTAGAGGAATACTGTTCAAATGACAAGATCCAGAGATTTGAAGGTAACGAAGATGTTTCAAATTTCCAATACTCTTTGGTATCTCCTTTAGGAAGGCACAAGAAAACACACGTATCTGCCAAAGTTCAGTACACCAATGGTCCATTACAGAAGCTAAAGTTTTATGCCATAGAGACTTGTTACAGAGTATAGTACGCAACTTTGTGTGCTTGCATAGGCTCAATAAGTTGGAACAATCAAACTTTTCGCTATCAAGTATCATCAAATGGCGAACATTGTGAGGAACTTTTTGAAAGTCGCCTGTGTCTTTTATGATGAAACAATCATGCTTTGAAACTAGTTGTGCCATATCATGCATCAAATCATGGATTACATATGTACCATAAACTTTTTGAAAGAAGGACCGGCTTACAAGGTCATCAAAATACTTTTTGCTCGTATCTAGAATTGGAATGTCCCCTTCAGGTTCCACAAAGCCTTCAGCTACCCAAATTTCACATAAACTATCTTTTTCAAAATTATAATCCTTTGGGTACACAGCACAAAATGAGAAGCATCTCTTCAAATGCAAGGGTAAGTACATGTAGCTCAACTGAAGAGCTGGCAAAATGTCAGTCTCCTCTTGTTTCAACTCCCACAGTTCACTCTTTTGTACATTTTTCCAATGCGTCGTGTGATGGTCCATTCTTAACAAGCGTCCAAGAGTTTTCGCAGCTAGAGGTGAACCCTTTAACTTAGGAAGTATGCTTCTGCCAATGCACTCTAACTCAGGATCATTGTTTGAACTGTTAGACCCAAATGCACATAATTTGAAGAAATCCCAAAAGATATCATTCTCCAAACAATTCACTGTGAAGGGTTCCAATGTCCCGAGTGCATTAGAAACCTTGGAAGATCTAGTTGTAATTAACATCATGCTTCCGTGACATACATTTGCTAAAGGTGAACAAAACTTCTTCCAACACTGCCCATTTTCCTTTAAGGCATCATCCCATACATCATCAAGTATTATCAAGATCCTCTTATTGTTCACATTTTCACGAAGAACATGCTGAATAGAATCCAAATGATCGGTTTTTGCCTGTTTTCCAGAAGAGGATTCTATGGCCTCCTTAGTTAATCTCTTGACATCAAAGTCATCTGAGACGCATATCCAAATTACTAGGTTGAAGTGAGACTTAACTCGTAGGTGGTTGCAGATATGTTGGGCCAAAGTGGTCTTTCCAACACCCCCAATTCCAACTATCGGCAAAATAGGAACACTACCTTGGTTGGATATTGATGTGCTTGTTGATGCATCATTACTTCCTCTCTTGCGTTTGGAATGAACACCGGTATACTTTTTAGGTACACCGAGCAATTCCATCACTTTCTCCAGTTCATTATCACGACCATATATTTCTCTATCACTTGGGAAAGAGCTAGTCTCTGGCCTCAATGATTTGTCAAACCGCTGGGGAACTTCACGTAACCCTAGCTTCTCCAATTCGCTAGAAACATTATTCAGCCTTTCAATGATATCATTCACTTTATTGAATCTTCCTTGAACAACACAATCAAAGAATTCCAAAAAAGGAGATTGGCTTGCAGCATTACCTTCCAGTGCCACCTTTTGTACGTACCATCTGAACTCATCGAGAAGATCATCAGCATTGTACACTGCGTCCTTGAGATTTGGAAGGAGTTTGGCCACACAGTCTTCGTGGCTTCTCCGCTCTGCTCTATCAATAAGATCATACATTGCTGGAAGAGTATCCTTGAGACGTTGCAGGCCACTCTGCAATTGCAATACTTCATCCTGAAGCTTTTGATCCTGCGTGCCACTCCATCTAGTGTGGAGAGATGAAATGGCAGATCTAGCCCACTGAAATAAATTTACACACTCATTGACACCACTAATGAACCCAATGGTCTTGGATAAGCTCATGGTGATTGGAGTCTGGAGATTCCTTCAAACCCTATGGACAAAGTGGATTCAGTAAAAAACGTACAAGTAATATCTTGTGGTTGAAGTCATAATATATATACTCCCTCCGTTTCAGGTTATAAAATGTTTTGACTTTGATCAAAGTCAAACTGTTTCAAGTTTAACTAAGTTTATAGACAAATATAGTAATATTTACATTACCAAATTAGTTTTATCTATCTATCTATTATTATATACTAAAAGTCCATTAAACTTCCTACAAACGCTCTCAAGCTGCCACATGGCGCTCTAATAAATTAGAGAAAATCCTATAAATTCTAAGAAAAAAAAAATATCTACCCCTTAATTTTCACTTAAATTGGTGGGTCCAATATTATATACCGTTAGATGAAATTAATATAAAAACAAACCAAATACTATAGGTCCCACCTATGGGTCCCACCTAGGTCACGTACATACATGGGTATGTAGTACATACGACTCCCTCCAATTGTTTTTCCTTTTTTTTCCATTTATACAATTGATATATATATTTTAAATAAACATAATTTTACAAAAAAAGAATATACCATCATATAATTCTTTATAAACACAGGAACTAAATTAGCTCTACAATCTTTGAAAATAAAATTTACACCATTATATGTTTACCCATTAAATCAATATATTTTTCACTTAAACCGGTGTACTCATTATTTTATACTACTATTTTAAAATAAAGTTTACACAATTATATTGTGTACATATCAAATAAACAATTTAAGATCTATACAAACTAATTTATACGTGCACTTAAATAGATGGACCCATTATTTAATTCATCGGATCTATTTTTTATTACTTTGGACTATTATTCTCAAATAATGCACTGTTTTAAAATAAAGTCTACACCATCATATTGTGTACCTATTAAATTAATAATTTAAAATATATATTAACTAATTTACATTTACACTAGAACCGGTTGACCCATATTTAAATCAACAGATCTATTGTTAATATCTAAAGTGTCCAAAGTTCTCTTTTTGTCCGCTGCACAATGCACGTCTGCACCTTTGCCTTTCGCACGTATGACAAAGCGTCGTGTCTGAGGCATCTTAGGTGATCACGACCGCTGCAAAGCTACTGCTTTTGTTAATAACATGAAAATAAAATTAAAGGTGTGTTGTAGCAATAAAAGAATTAAGCACTAAGGAACACTTAGCTCTGTTTAAGCTGAAATCGAGAGTTGATTACATAATAATTATAATGTATTGTGTTATGTTATGTTGTATTTGGATTTTGTATTATTTGTTCGTACAGTTGAAAGAAATCATTATGTTATAAATTTGAGCACTATATTAAAGCATATTAATAGAATTCTTAATAGAATAAGAGTGTTATGAGGGAGTTTAAGGCCCTATTCTTTTGGATTTTCGTTTGCACGCTCCACGCTTTCCAAGTTCCTAAATGGTGATTTTCTTAAACAACTTTTTAACTTTTTAGAAGTTAATTCATTCGTTTATAATCTCAAATAGCTATCAAATAAATTAGATAATTCATCAATTTCAGTTGTCCTAAACCCTAAGTAGTCCATATTTTTTTCATGCGAGTCATGGTGATCAGTACATTGGTGATCAACGCACAATCCAAGTCGTAACATGAATCTGTAAGAGCTACTATGAACAATTGTAAATAGATGTCAAAATTAATTGCTATTAATTAGACATCTAATGGCTTGCTGGCAATATACTTATTTTTCTCTCTACATGTATATAAACATGGACAAAGCTAGAACAAATATTAACATATATCCCATACATATATATTACATGGTTAATATTCTAATTACATGTGGTAAGTCCATTAAAATTTCTTAAAATGCCCTCAAGCTACCACGTGGTGCTCTAATAAATTAGAGAAAATATTAGAAATTCTAAGAAAAAAAAAGCAAAGTATCTATTACTTGATTTTCACTTAAATCGATGGGTCCAATATTATAAACCATTTGATTAAATTGATCTTAGAAGAAACTAAATACTACGAGGTCCCACCTCGCCACCTTCGGTACGCACCTACAAACATGGGTACCTATGCTTCCCCTCCCCTTTTTTCATTTCTCCCTTTCTTCTTTTCTTCTTTTTCTCCATGTATACACTTCCCTTCCTTTTTTGCTATATCATGCGTCTAAATGAGACGATTTAATCACAAGAATTTTGAGTATCTTACTCTCACATTTTTCATTTGTAGCCATACTACAAGCAATAGTTTATTATTTACTCGAGAAAAAAACATGATTCAAAAGTCGTAAGTACTTAATCCATCTTCTACTCATAAATTTGTGAATGGATTTTTAAGATACATTAAGAAAAATAGAACTTTTAAATTATTACAAAATAACAGTATCCGAATTTTAGTTTGCCATTAATCTATGAGACAAAATTTTTAAACAAACAATAAAAAACTTACCTTTGAATAATATACGTACCCGCGCATGCGCGCGGGCCGTCTTCCTAGTTATTATATACTAAAGTCCATTAAACTTCCTACAAACGCTCTCAAGCCGCCACGTGGCGCTCCTACAAATACTCCTAGGCCGCCATGTGGCACAATATAATCTCACCATCGATTTTCACTTAAATTGGTGGACCTATTATTTTATACCGTTAGATTAGATCTTTACCTGCCATTGATTTTCACTTAAATTGGTGGACCCGTTATATTTTATACCAATGAATTAGATCTACCTTACTCCCGTACGTATGTATGGTTTGCCGGAAGGATTGGTAGCTATGGTGGTTAGAAGTTGAGATTAATTAGCTGTCATATTGTGTTACTACTAATCATAGCTATATTTATTATATGCACGGCAATATATATATATATATATATATATATATATATATATATATATATATATATATATATATATATATGTGGAAGCTAGGAGATTAACAAGAAGATTATACATAGCTAATTAAATTAGTTACTGTATTATACATGATTTGTGGAAGGAGATTAACGGTAATATAACATATACAGCTAATTAAATCAGTTTACATGGCTTTACCGTGATATTACGTAGCTAATTCGAACCAAGCCATCTCCAGTTAAATCGTCCAGCTTAAATCGGTGTATCTAACATTACCTTTTTAAGTCATTATGATGACTTTAAAATTAAAAAAGATTATTAAAAAACAAAATACATGATAATTGGTTTTTGACCTAAATGATTTAGAAAAAAATAGATAAACAAAGTCCCCTCTACCTCACCCTCACCATTAGATACGCATAACACTTTCTGCCCCCTCCACTTCTCTCTATTTTTTGAGTAGCTATGATAAAGAAAAACAACCACAGTTATTTTAAGCTACACATATCATATCTAATCTAACTGTTGCTCTATACATAATTAAACCAACAATTTAAGATTCCAAATAAATTAAAATCGATAATACATATTACCATCGGAACAAAATCAATGGTCTTTAAAATATAACTTTTTACCATATAAAAATATATTACTTCACAAATATGTGCAAATATAAACTAGATCTATAATATAAATAAAAAATATCAAATCAATTATCTCTAAACGTTCATCTTTTAAATTATTTTAAATTATATAACCAATTTGTGATCCCGTTGTATTTTTTTTAATTAAATAAAATATTTGTGTCTTATAAAATTTATATTGCGTTCTAAATACATCACCACATCTTGCGCAAATATATAATAATTAATGTTATGATAATTTTAAATAATATCATATCATATTTTAGGATGTCAAATATCACTTGATAAATGTACTACGTAATTGCGAAAAAAAATAAAACAATTTAGTTGTGTTTTTTCAAGTAGATCTGATTTAATTTTAATTTTTTTTGATTAAGCCAAGTGACACTCTAAATTCTATCCATTGATTTTCTTTTAAATTGGTGGGTCCAGTATTTTTAACCATTAGATAAAAAAAAAGTATGTGCTCCCACCTTCTCCACATCCTTCCCTTGTACGGACGTATTCTCCTCATCTCGTCTTTTCTTTCCTACTCTCTTTGGAAAAAAAATCTTCAAATTTTCTAAACCATTAGATCTATCTCAAAATTTATCAATTAAATTTGTAAACAATAAATAAATTGCCCATGCATCTGCGCGGGCTACCTTCCTAGTTAAATTAATAACTAAATATAATTTTATAATAAATTTATCTTGGGTCGAAATTATTACTTTTTTTTCTATGAACTTGGTTAAACTTGAAGCAGTTTCACTTTGACCAAAGTCAAAATATCTTATAACCTGAAATGGAGGGAGTGATTTTTATCTTTCCACAATGTTCTGTAAAATAACCAGTTATAGTCATATTGGAGAAATGTAAAAATGAGTGATCTGGAGGTGCTCGAGGAGGCACCTTATCACGTAGGGAATTACGTATAAGCGTCGGAGCACAAAAGTCCAGTAACAACTCCAGTGCCACAGCCACGTCTTCAAATCCTATGCGGGTTGCCAATTACACCATACAGAGTTTGGTTAGTCACAACTCACAAGTTTGTTTGGATTAAGTTTAGAAACGGAACGACTTTGCATAGTGCGCGTCTTTTTAAACCACGCTCCCTGTGCTCTAACTAAATTCGTCCCGCAGTTTACAGGTGCATGTGGAATCTGTAAATTGTTTTGTTATTAATTTATGTTCAATACTTTAAATGTGTGTTTGTACATCCGATGTAACTCACCAAACTTTACACGCCTAAATCTAAACACCCCCTAATACTCTTATGTGGCGTTCAGCCCGAACACCAGGAACCGAATATTCTCCGTCACATCCTCCACCTATGGAGCCTCACGAAGACCGTGTAGCCAAGTTGGGACATAAGTTCCTCATTAGGTTTCGCAGGCGTGGCCCACGCTCTGTGCTATGGCTGTGAGGGAAGGGAGAGGGAGGACTACGGCTTGAGTTGGAGAAAGTTGAAAAGGTGGGGAAAGATTCTTTTGGTGAGCCCACTTTAAATACTCATGCATTGTGAATCGAATAGTTTTGATGATGGTATGCTTATATAGATGGTGAATTCCCTGGTTAAAACCACGGCACACTGCACATGCCCTGATAAGTTAAAACTATTTTCCTCGTCAAAAGACAAGTCAAACTACCTCCGTTCCTTTCACTAATTTCTAAAATTTATAAATATTTGTCACTACACAATTACCAAGGTGAAAATTTCCATTTTATTTTTGAATCTAATTAAGGTAAAGTCCGGTTAAATGATAGTGGTGAATTTGCCATCACCATCACCCAATTGCTCTGTGGGACCCATGAATATACACAGAGAGACGAGAGTTTGCTTTTCAGCTCCCATAGCCACACGCGCTCAGTTACATTCTGGAAACCACAAAATTGGAAGGTTAAAGAGAGAAGATGGAAGATGGGTGGAAGGAGAAGAGGAGAAGAGGAGTTTTATATCTAATTTTTTCTCTGAGCTGTTCAGATCTAATGGTGGCAGTGATTTCCAGCAACTATTACAGCACGTCGATACCAAGGTTACCGGGGCTATGAATGATGATATCTGTTAAAAGATTTCGATGCAGAGGAGGTGAAAGAAGCACTGGGGGCGATAGGTGATCTGCTCCGGGTCCGGACGGTATGCCATCGATTTTCTATAAGAAGTTTTGGGAGGTGGTAGGAGAACAGGTGGTGATGGAGGTGCTGAATGTTCTGAACGGTGGGCCAATGCCAGAAGGTTGGAATGAGACTACAATAGTGTTGATCCCAAAGGTACCCAAGCCAGAGCAGGTAAAGGATCTACGCCCGATCAGTCTCTGCAATGTTTTGTATAAATTAGTGTCAAAGGTCCTGGCAAATAGGTTGAAACGATTTCTACAAGAAGTGATTTCGGAAGCTCAGAGTGCATTCGTTCCTGGGAGGTTAATTTCGGATGATATCCTGATCGCATATGAGCTTACTCATTATATGTGAAGAAGGCGAAAAGGCAAAAATGGGTATGCTGCTGTCAAACTTGATATGAGAAAGGCATATGATCGGGTGGAATGGTCCTTCTTGCAAGACATGATGGTTAAACTGGGCTTCGCTAGTGGATGGATTGAGTTAATCATGAAATGTGTATCATCTGTGACATATCGTGTGAGGGTCAATGGAGAACTGAGTGAACCTTTCAGGCCGGAGAGAGGACTCCGCCAAGGAGATCCTTTATCCCCCTATCTCTTCCTTATTTGTGCGGAGGGTTTCTCAGCGATGCTCAGTAAAGCAGAGAATGATGGGAGTATGAGGGGGATTAAAGTGTGTCAGAACGCTCCTAGTTGTCTCATCTGTTGTTTGCTGATATTGTTCCGTGCTGATGGGGGGAATGCGCAACAGCTGCACAATATATTGCAAATTTATGAGGCATGCTCAGGACAAGTGATCAATAAAGATAAATCAGCAGTCATGTTTAGCCCAAACACGAGCCAATCCAAGAGGGAAGAAGTGATGCGAATTCTGGGAATACAGAAGGAAACCATGAGTGAGAGATACCTGGGATTACCGGTGTTTGTGGGGGCAGTCAAGAACAAAAGTGTTTGCATACCTGAAGGATCGGGTATGGGCAAGAATACAGGGGTGGAAGGAGAAGCTTCTGTCTAAAGCGGGAAAGGAGATTCTGATCAAAGCAGTTGCACAGGCAATCCCAACTTTTGCGATGGGATGTTTTGACATCACAAAAGATATCTGTGATCAGATTAGTAAGATGATCTGTAGATATTGGTGGAGCAACCAAGATAAGGAAAATAAGATGCATTGGGTTCGATGGGAGAAACTTACAGCACCTAAAGGAGAAGGGGGTCTGGGGTTTAGGGATATTTATACTTTCAATCTAGCCATGTTAGCAAAGCAAGGGTGGAGACTGATGCAAAATCCTGAATCTCTCTGTGCTCAGGTTTTAAAGGCAAAATATTTCCCAGATGGTGATGTGTTACATGCCAAACCTCGTGGTAACATGTCATACACATGGAGAAGTATACTGAAGGGAGTGGACGTCCTAAATCGTGGTATTGTCTGGAGAATTGGAGACGGGAGTACAGTAAAAATTTGGGAGGACCCATGGCTTCCACGAGAATGGACCAGAAAGCCAATTACCCCAAGGAGAAATAATATCATGTGCAAGGTTAGTGAATTAATTAATCCAAATGAAGGTGAATGGGATGAGGAGCTTGTTAGGCAAACCTTCTGGCCCCAGGATGCAGAAACGATTCTGGCAATTCCAATTCATGCAGACATGGAAGATGTAGTTGCTTGGCACTATGAGTCAAGGGGGCTGTTTTCTGTCAGATCGGCTTACAAGGTCCAAAAATCACATGAGCAGAGAAGCAGCAGCAGGGGTGCAGCCTCAACCTCTGATGGGGATAGCTTGGAACCAAGGTTTTGGAAAGGCCTATGTGGTCTAAAATGTCCAGGAAAAGTCAAACATTTTATGTGGCAATTAGCACATAATAGTATAGCAGTGAGGGTGAATCTGGAGAGAAGGGGCATGGAGCTGGACACAAGGTGTGTGATGTGTTGCAGGCAAAATGAGAATGGCAGTCACTTGTTTTTCATGTGCAAACACGTAGTGAAACTATGGGATTTGTTGAATCTGGAAAGCCATAGGAAGATATTGGCAGGGAAAGAATCAGTAAAGGGGGTAATCACATATATCCTGGAAATGGAGGAACAAGTTAAAATGAAAGCAATTATTCTCTTGTGGCAATGGTGGCTGAAGAGAAACCGGGTGAGGGAGGGAGAGAAGAGGAGATTGGTGGAGGATCTGGCTTATATTGTTGGGAAGAATGCAACAGATTTTGAAAGCATATGCAGCTCTGAACAAAATAAGGTGACAAGGAGCAAACAACGATGGTGCAGACCTGCTGTGGGTAAACTGAAGATAAACTCTGATGGAGCTTATATAGCTGAAACAGGGGAAGGAGGATGGGGTTTTGTAATTCAGGATTCGGAGGGAGAGGTTATCCTGTCAAGTGCTGGTAAAATATCTTATCTGCCGGATGCTTTCCAGGCAGAAGTTGTTGCGTGCTTGGCCGGAACAAGGGCCGCGAATGCACTAGGAATGGGCCATGTCGTTTTTTAAACTGATTCCATTATCTTGAAGCAAGCAATGGATGCCGATGATCACAGACTTGCAGCAACGGGTGGCTTGATTTATGAATTGAAGAAGCTGATCGGAAGTAGTTTCCTTTCTTGTTCCTTTGTTTTTGCGCCACGAGAATGTAATAGAGTAGCGCATACTTTAGCAGATTTGGGTTGTAAATGTCCTCGGAATACTCTTGAACAATGGGACAGTATGCCTCTGGGCATGGAGGACTTGGTGGCCAGCGATTTTGCAGTCCTTAAGTTAATGGAAAGTTCTTTTCCTCTCAAAAAAAAAAGAAAAATATAGCTAGCTCAGCAGGTCTCTAGCTCAAAACTGATAACACAAGTAGTACAATGATAATATATTAAAATATGTACAATGAGTTCTGAAAAAAAAATCCGTTGTAGCTTGTACATTTAGAAGCTTTTATATTGCATACCCATGTACATAGGGCCATTTTGATTATTTTACTTAGAAAATATTGCTTACATTGATATACTTGTGTAGCCATTAGTAGTGACAAAGAAATAAAAATGGGGGAGTACATCTACCATATCAAAGAATTACACTATAAAAATATATATTATATCTTATCTAATGATATTCATTTGACATCATATTTTTTTTCCCTGTAAATTTAATTAAATTTATGATAATTTGACTAGGACATAGGAGTATGATTTTCCCTTTTCAATGGATCAATGCATTATTCATTGATTCATTAGATGCAGTCAAAACCTCTTGAAACGTACGTAAAGCATATTATGAACATCCATTAACCATGCCCACTATGATTTTCATTTTTAGTTGTCACACGTCTGACACTAAATAAACTCCTACATTGATTTATTTTTTAGAAGGCATATTTTAATGTTAAAAAACTAAAGTAGATTTTAAGAGATGATTAGTAGTAAAACTAAAATATATTGGCACTTGCAATTTTGACAATAAATTCATATTTTAAAGTTGGAACATATTTACAGCTATTGAGAACATATGTTACATGTTACAAGAAACTAATTGTCATCACCTCGTAAAAAAAACTAATTATCAATATTTAATCGTTAAGACACTTAGAAATTACATGATGACATGCTCCATTGTCTGCTCATCAGTTTATCAACCGGATACTATTCTTCAAATTTTAAATAGAGTGAATGGTAGCTTGGGCTATCTTTTATTACAAAGTTTCATTTTGGACCACTGAGAACATCACCACCATGGATATGACCATGAGTACCTTCTATATTCATTAACCAGAGTGCATACTGCATACTTTCTATGTAAGATTTACATTATATATATATGGACAAATGTCACTCCACTATAAGCTGCTTTGTGTGTTCTCGTTGACAGAAATGCTTGCATGGATGAAGAGAGGGAGACCAAGCGGCCAGAATACGTGGATGTGAAGTTGATTGGGGACCAATCAATATCCTTGCCAAGTCTACTCCTACATCACCATGTCTATTTTGGTCCATAGAAGATAAGAGATAAAGTTCTGTACATTTTGGATTCGGATTTAGGCCTCCTGACCGCATCAACTTCAAACGGATCTATCCGCTAATCCAGAAGGAATCTCGAAGCCCATGAATACTTGTTAAAAAGCTTACTGAGTCTACTTTTAGATGGTTTTGGTCCCACATCAAAATTCCTTCTCATCTATCGGAAATCTATAAAACAAGCCACATACATCATCTAGCAGTCCGAGTCTAATTTGAGCATTGGACATTGTAATTGTGTTGAGGGCTAACCCCAAGGGGCGGACGCCCTTGGACTAACGTTAGGACGTCCCTAATCATATTTATTCAATAGCTGTTATTGTTTAAAATCAGGTTTTGCTTAGATTATTTTTGCCATTGCAGTTTCACCACTAGTTCAGTTCGTGGAACCCCAGTTTGTGAGCTTTATCATATATTTGCAATATATATTCAGATTGCTTTTTTTTTTACTCTCTTACTTGTGTCGTCGATTCAATTGTAGGAGATAGCCTTATAGGTGAGGTAAACCGTGTTTCGGCGCACAGTTGATAACTAATGGAAGGGTTGTGTAGTGCTTGTGAGGGGTCATCCTGATCGAAGCCTTTGGATCATCAACATCGAGTCTCCACAATCGACTTATCAATACCTGACGGAAAAATCGAGACCTTAGTCCTTATCACACTCCAAACTAATCTTTTCACTTTGAATGGGTATAATTTTTTGTTTGGACCACCCAACTCTTTTTACTATTGATGTCTACCCTCCATTCTGGTAAACATATGACCTGCATATAGACGAGAAAGTTCACTGATGTATCAAAACCGATTTGATTGAGATTGTTGATGCATGCTGAAGAAATTGTTTGCCATTGTCCAAACCGAAAAAATTGCAAAATTACCCATCTAAAGTGAAAAGATTGGTTTAAAAATGGTCCAAAGTGAAATTCGTGTAGTAAAATGTAGCCCAAATTGCAATTCACTCTTTTAAATATTAGAACTTAATTTTGAATTAATGTAAGTGTTTTTTCATCCGTTTTTTATACATGCAAAATTTTTAGCCATACAGATGTACCCCATGTCTCATACTAGGGGCATGTTTGGTTGCTTGGTTGCTATCCTGAGCAACATGCCGTATTTTCCAAGCCGGAAGGTTGCGTGAGCTTGCTTACAAATAATTTTAGCGGCCTAAGCAAAGCTTATAATATTTCTTAGGAGATGAGCTAGTTCCTGAATACTTCCTCGAAAGATGTTGTAAAAACCAAGAAATTCAAACACGGCCTAAAATGAAAGGAATATATTTATACGTAGATTTAGTCAAATGTCCAAAAGTATACGCACTGAGCCAAGGCGAGAACTGCGGATCGGTGACATGAAGAAACAACGAAAGTGGCTGACAAGCCAACACTTTGAACCAGCAAGCAAATGAAGGAAAACTAAGTTCTTGTTCGGGGGTAAGATATTGAGATTGGTAGCCAGTTTTTAAGAAGATAGAAAACCCTTCAAGATTCTGTAACTATAGTTTCTCAGCAGCTGGATAAAAAACTGTACTATTTGGAGTTTTTTATTCTGGAAGAAGCTGCAGTCTACAGAAGCTCCCCAAACAGGTCCTAACAGAAGCTCCTCAAACACACCCTAAAAGACCTTTGGTTCACACATAATATATGCGTTCACATACAGGATATACACTCCAAAGCATCGGGACAAGAAACAAACAGATCAACTTCCCACCACTGTAAGAAAATCAAATACAAGTTCTACAAGTTCTTTGTGATCTCCACCAAATTCAAAATAAACATATAGCCACTAGGTCGACAAAACTGTCTTGCTATTGTTTTTCCTCATGGAGTAAGACTCGATTGTGTTTTAAATGTTAACAGGGGGAACTGACCTCTGGTAGAATAAACAACTTAACAGAAATTCAGGTCAACTAGCTGTGTACTTTGAAGCAACGTAAGAACGGGAACAGCTGAATCAGGTCATCCCGACTCCTCTTCTGTAAACAACCAAAGTAATATGTGAATGAGAACCAAAATTAGAACAACAAAAGCTGAATATAGCTTATTGACATTGGCATAGAAAGTCACCTATGGGCGTGAAGAAAAATTGACTAAAATAAACATTTTCCAATAAAATGCAGAAACGTTGGTAAAAGAAATAACCCCTTATGGAAGGTCTTTGATTTAAGTTATGAGGTTATGAACCTATAAGTGAGGACTAATTAATGAAACTGGAAGAAAACATGAAAATTACAAAATAAATAAAAGAAACTAAGTGTCCAAGAGATAGTTCTCGAATCCTCACCTTAATACCAATACAGCCATTTACATCAAGAGTTGTGAGACTATGTGAGCAATGTTTTGACAAAGCCTCCAGGCAGACATCAGTTACACCAACTATTCCAAATAAACTGCAAAATAATAATAATAATAATAATAATTCCAAGTACAATAAGCAACAAATAGATGGAGTGTTTTGGATAAAATTACCGCATTACCTAAGCAATTGAAGGGACCGGCATCCTTGTGCGATAGCTACCACCCCAACATCAGTAACACGTACACACCTGTCAAGTGATTGCAGAGATCAATCAACACAATTTCATTGCACAGAGAAAAAAGGACAGGTAGTTCATACCAGGACAAATTGAGATATGTCAGACATACACATCTTGATATACATGAAAGGCCATCATCAGTTACATTCTGGAAACCACAGATTGGTAAATTATTACAAAAAAATTAAAAAAATAAATTGATAGTTGAAAGTAAATAAAAACAAATAGTTACCTGGGCCCCACATAAGTCTAGAAATGTAAGGTTAGTTAAAGATCCTATCTTCTTATAAACCTTGTTGCTAAAACTGCAGGATGTGAAGTAGGATGATAGATAATAGACACTCGAGTTCGCATATAAACATCATTTGCTTTTTCCAATATTACCTTGACAGGGCATAAAGGTTCAAGCTTTCAAGAGAAGAACATTTCTGAAGCACTTCTTGAAGTCCATCGTCTGTCAACTTGATGCACCTATAAATATACAATAGAGGGTATATACGTGTTTAAATTTCATTTCGTGCTCACAACCACTGAATTTGAGCAACACCAAAGAGCACAATAAACATTCAGTGCACATCAAGAATGAAGTATACCTGGTTATGTTCAACTTCTTTAGTCCTTCATAATTATCAGCAACTAGCTGCATACCTTTATCTGAGATATTCTGCAATCATAAAGATAACTCTTGCACTTGACTCATCTTACTATCGTAGTGAACCGAAACAGACAATGGGACAAAAAGAATGAAAATGACAGCAAGGATTGTAACTGGTAGTCCACAACTGTTCATTTATAGAAACACATCAGAACTCCAAGATTATAGTAATCTTATTTGCGATTTTTAGTTGAGATATGGAAGAGTTCAGTACAAAGGGATATACAAAGCACACACTCTGCATTTGCACTGCACCAGGAATCATTTCGGTAACAATAAGCAGCTACAAGGAAACTATTCTATGCACAATAATTATGGAAAGAGACATAGCAAAGTACATCTAGCTTCTCCCTAGATGCCGGCTTGATCAAGGAAAATATGGAACAAAACATACTGTCAACTGGGAAATGCAGACAAAGACATTACCTTACAACCACTCAAGTTCAGGTCGACTATGTGCTTGCAGTTCTGCACAATGTGCCTAATGGTTAAGTCTGTCAGTCTGTGGAAACAAAATGTCCACCAATTAGAATCAAGGGGGGCTGTATGGCAAAAAAAACATTCAGAAATGGTGTACCCAACAATCCAATAGATAGAAAGGGCCCGAAGGTTTGGACAAAGACTTGTTATAGTTTCAATTCCTTTGTCAGAAACTTTTTGGCATGCGTTTAGGTTCAATAATTCCAACTCTTGCAGTGAGGTACATCCCTGTAAATCATTGTAGTTGAACCAATTAAGTTGCAGATCCATATTATAGCTCAATCTTTTTCTAAGTAAAAGAACAAAAGTCACAGGAAATCTTACCATTTCTTTCAGGCGAACAAAATGCCGGTCATCAATATCTTGAGCAAATTCAAGGTTAATAATTTTGAGATGACAATATCTTGGCTGTGGAAGAATGGGACAAAACATGTCACCAAAGCAACTTAAAGATTTTAAACTGAGACTACAGTATTATGCTGCTGTGCAGTGTGCACTAGAAAACGTTGATGTTTTATCAAATAGTAAGGAAATATGAGCAACCACACAAATAGTATGAATTATCATTCAGAAGGTAGATCAAGCATCTATTCATCAGTTCATGAGTTCATCACTAAAAAAAATATAATATTCAAAAGTAGGATTATGCTTACAAGTGATATCGCTGAAATAAGTCGGTCACCAGCTTTGTTCATCTCATGCAGGTCAAGCACCTACATTAAATATTGAGGAGGCATTTGTTCATGGTTCGGAAAAAAAATCAAGATTATGACGCAATAAATCAAGATGGGGATAATTCAAGTGTTGTAGAAACTAATAATCCTCCTAGCAGGAGTCTCGCAATCTGAATTTCCACTCTAGCAGGCTAAATTACGATTTTTCCCCCTCAAAAATGAAAAATAGAGAAACAATACGATGACCCAATAAACAAAAAGGGACGAACCGAAGAACCATTTTGCTACCATCCGGTGTGAAGGATTTGAACATGGAGTACGAATTCGCTGCATTATGCTTTTGGTAATTCAGAACAAGACCGAACAGGAGGCACACCGACTACACGAGCTAAATCACCGGCCACTCCAGCGACGAAGCCCAGGCCAGGGACCACTTCCTCAGCAGCGCGAAACCACGAAGAAGCACGCCTCGAGAGTCGAGACCAAGAGCAAGCAGCGGGAGGACGAAGAAGGGGGAGCGACGCGACGCGGTACCGCACCTCCCAGAGCTTGGGGTTGGCGACGAGGGCGCGGTGGCACCAGGGGCTGACGGCGAGCAGGGCGCAGGCGTCGCGCTGGGGGAGGCGAAGGCTCACCAGCTCCATCACCCGGGGCACCGTCTCCCGGCACCACGCCTCGTCGCCGGCCGCCGCCGCCGCCGCCTCCGCCGCCGCCGCCATCTCACAAAGTTCGCGAGGAGCTTCTCTTTTCTCTCGGAGAAGAAGACAGGCGAGCTACGGACACATCAGGGCCCAGGCCCACGTTTTCCTTTTAACAAATTAGGCCCACAAATTTTTATGCGCCGTAAAACCCAGAAATTATACAATGGAAAATTACAAAAACCATCACATCACATAAGTCATTTGGAGTCTGACATTTCACTCCATAAATTATTTTGTTACAAATGTCCACCCTATACTTAATTTCATTGCAAAACCACCTTGGCGCGCACATGTTTAACCGAATCAGGCCGTTATTATTGATATATAGCTATTATAGGTTAAGCTAGCGGAGTTATTTTTATCCAAGTACTTGTATTGGACTTATTTTTTCATGTTTCATTGAATTTTTGTGTGTATATAGCGAAACTTAGTTCGACAACGTTTAAACTCTCGTCAGCAATCTTATCTATGGAATCTTCAAGATAAGTGTTAAGGGCATCCTCAATGTGTGAAAAAGGTAACCTTAAACAATTAATGCTGCAACAGTACATGACTTTAAGCATTGTGGAGCTACACCACAAGCTTCATGCTTGTAAAAACAAGCTTAAGCTTAAGGTGTGATATAAGAGAATAGAATATAATTGTTACACTGTTCACAACAATAAAATATCTGGGCCTTCTAGAAATCCCTTTTAAAGGAAGAAATTTCACCTGGAGCAATATGCTTAGAATCCTCTTCTTGAACGACTGGACTGGGTGTTTACATCGGCTTCATGGACATTGGATTATCCTAACACAATAGTGGTGCCTTTAACCAGAAACATTTCTGACCATGTGCCATGTGTAGTGAAGATTGACATTAAAATCCCAAAATCTCCTATCTTTAGATTTGAAAATTACTGGGTGGAGATGGAGGGGTTTTTTGATATTGTTCAGGCAGTTTGGTCTTTAGATCTTGGTTTTGATGATCCTGCCAAATGCATCTCTTTTAAATTGAAAGTGCTAAGGAAAAAGCTCCTAGCTTGGAGTAAAAATCTATCTAAATTGATGGGACTTTTAAAAAATTGCAATAAAGTGGTGGACTTTCTGGATTTAGTTGAAGAAAACATAATGCTCTCAGTCTATGAGTGGAATTTCAGAGAAACTGTAAAAGTGCAAATTTTGAAATTGTTGGAGTTCAGGAAGGCCTATTGAAAAAAAAAGGTGTACTAATAGATGGATGATGCTGGGGGGAGGAGAATACAAAATTTTTCCAGTCAATAGCTACTGAAAGATTCAGATTCAACACTGTCTCACAAGTGCTAGATCACAATGGACAGACTGTGCATTTGCATGAGCAAAAGGCATCTCTTTTTCATCACAACTTCAAGAACAGGATGGGTGTTTCAAATTCCCCACAGATGGCTTTTGACCTGGATACTCTTTTTGACAGACATACAGATTTGAGTAGTCTGGTTGATCTGTTTTCTACTCAGTAAATTGACAGTCTCATCTCCATTATCCCAGCTGACAAAGCACCTGGACCAGATGGTTTCAATGGCTATTTCATGAAAAAGTGTTGGCACATTATAGCCCAAGATTATTACAGACTGGCAGCTCATTTTCATGCTGGATGTGTTGATTTGGAGATCCTAAATAGCTCTTTTATAATCCTGGTTCCAAAGAAATGCTCCTCAGGGACTATCAATGACTTCAGGCCTATTTCCCTCATGGGAATAAGCCTGAAAGTTCTAACAAAATTAATGGCTGATAGGCTTCAAGGGGTAATCCTCAAACTGGTGAGTGATAATCAATATGGTTTCATTAAAGGAAAAACAATGCAAGACTGTCTTGCTAGGTCTTTTGAATATATTCACCAGTGTCAGCAGTCTAAGAGAGAAATTGTCCTCCTGAAATTAGATTTTGAAAAAGCCTTTGATACTATTGAGCACTATGCAATTCTCTCAGTTCTACATCATATGGGTTTTCCACCAAAATGGATTGAGTGGGTAGAAATGGTTTCTCTACTGCATCTTCTGTTGTGCTTCTAAATGGGGTGCCAGGGAACTCTTTTAAGTGCAAGAGAGGGGTCAGACAAGGAGACCCTCTCTCACCTCTGCTTTTTGTGCTGGGTGCAGAGATGCTGCAAAGGATAATCAACAAAGCTTTCCATCAGGGTCTTCTCTCAAAGCCAATTAATGAAAGCAGTGGGGATGGTTTCCCAATCATACAGTATGCTGATGACACATTGATCTTGCTCAAAGCATCCCAAAGAGAAATCTTCTGTTTCAAGGCTATGTTAAATATGTTTTCTCAATCCACAGGCCTTAAGGTGAACTTTGATAAATCAAGCTTGTACCCTCTCAATCTCTCACAGGACAAAGCTGATTTGTTAGCTGGCATTCTGGGATGTCAAATTGGTTCTCTACATTTCACTTATTTGGGATTGCCTTTGGGCACCACTAGACCTAGAGTGGTGGATTTTGCACCTTTGGTAGATAGGGTAGAAAGAAGGTTGATAGCAAGCTCCATGTTTCTGCCTCAAGGAGGAAGGTTAACATTGATCAATTCAGTCCTTTCATCAATCCCAACCTACTATATGTCCTCTTTGCAGCTATCAGTTACAGTCATCAAGGCCATTGACACAGCTCGAAAGAACTGTTTGTGGAGAGGAAATAACCCTCCTTCTACAAGGAAATCTCTAGCCTCTTGGGACAGGGTGTGCACCCCTAAAGAGAAAGGAGGACTAGGAGTGATCAACCTGAGAATTCAAAACACAGCCTTACTCCTAAAACACATGGTCAAATTCTATACTGGTGCTGATTTATCCTGGGTAAAACTGATCTCACAAACATATTATGATTTTAAAGTTCCACACTTGATGGTGAATAATGGTTCATTCTGGTGGAGGGATATCACATCTCTTGCAGATATCTTCAGGGGAGTAGCCAAGTGTGAAATCAGGACATGAACAACTGCTCTTTTCTGGAATGATCTATGGAATGATGATTTTAAATGCACTAGCTACCCCAATCTTTTTGCTGCGGCCATGTATAAAAATGATTTAGTGAAAGCCACGTGTTCAAGACCTTTAGAGGATTCTTTTATTCTACCTCTCTCAGATGTGGCCTTTTCTGAATTTCTGCAGCTAGAGGAAGTTCTAGGCTATCTGAACATACAGTCAGGAAGGGGGGATGCTTTGAGTTTTATCTGGGGTTCAGACAAGTACACAGCTAAGAAATTCTATAAGCTCAATTTTTCTGCATTACAACCCCCCAGACCCATGATTTGGTTGTGGAAAACAAAATGTGTCATGAAGATATAAGTTTTTGCCTGGCTCCTGTTCTGTGACAGACTCAACACAAGAGATATGCTGGATAGAAGGCACTGTGCCAAAGAAGATGATGACCTCACATGCGTTTTATGCAATGCTGATCATAGGGAAACAAGGTTGCACCTTTTCTTCTCCTATCCTTTCAGTATTAGGTGTTGGCAGCACCTGGGAATTCAGTGGAACCATAATTTGGAATTCTTTCAAATGATTGCCCTAGCAAGACTCAAGTTTGCTCAAAAGGGCTTACTGGAGGCTTGGCACATATGGAAGCAGAGGAATGGTTTAATCTTTCAGAACATTCAACCCTCCTTCCAAGCCTGGAGATCACTTTTTGTGAAAGAAGTTCTTCTGTAGATGTGCAAAATGAAGGATACTTTAAAGCAAATTGTTCTTAATTGGTTACAAACTTTATAGTCTTTGTTACGGTTTTCTTTCTGTAACTTTGTAACTTTGTAAATATTTTTAATTTTTATAAAATTACACTGCTGGGCATAGCCCTGGCAGTAATTCCGGTCAAAAAAATAAAATATACATATCAGTTCAACTGCTAAGCTTCTAGCCGTTAGACCTGGAGTCTTGGTTGTGGCCATTGCTACAACACTTCTAGCCGTTGGCTTCATTTGCTTGCCATTGATACCTATAAAACAGAGGTAGAAAACCCACAAGTGAACGAGCAACACAACCTGATTCATCCATTTCACCACACCATAAATGGATCCTTTCAACAAAACTTTTACAAATCCGCTCAATCAAGGTTCCTCAAGCCAAGCAGCAGAGAGTGATGGCCCAAACCCCCTAATCCCCAATTTCCCACAAATTTTCCCCAATATTTGGGACCTAATTCTACATAATTTTCATCCTTTTGGTACTCCAACCAACTACCAGCCATATAGCCACCCTCCTCCAATCTTTCAAGGTGCTCACCGACAAGATTATTATGGGCAAACAACTCCATCTAGCTTTCTAGGGGTTCAACTTTAAGAAAGTATGGTATGCTCACCTAATCAAGTGTATGGATTTGCAGCTAGTAGATCACAAGTTGGGATGCAATATAATTCATCACTTGGGGCTGCAACCAACAATTCTTCCGATGGATCAGAGTCAGCTTCTCCAAGCCTTGCAAGATAGAAGGAGAAACAAGTAGTTGATCTTGAAGAGGGAAGTGATAGCGGTGAAGAAGGAAGAAGGGGGATACACATCAATTGGACCGAAGATGACAACATGCGACTGATGAGTTCTTGGTTGAACAATTCTGTTGATCCCATAAAAGGCAATGTCAAGAAATCAGAACAATATTGGAAGGCAGTGGCTGTAGAGTTTAACACCAATATGCCTAGTAATGGGAACAAAAGGACACCTAAGCAATGCAGGACACAATAGGATAACATGAAGAGAGATGTTACAAAGTTTTGTGGATTTTATGCTAAAGCTAGAACTACCCTCACTAGTGGATACTCTGATGAGATGATAATGGAGAAAGCCCGTGAGTGGTACAAAAGTCGAAACAGCCAGATTAGGGATCGGGCGGAGGAACTGAGGAGTGAGGACGCTAATTTTTTCTCACGCGAATGACTCCACGGCTGTTGATAGGTGTCGATATTTTCTTTTACTTGGTGGGACCCTAACGGGACCCACTTTAACACCTCCCACTCACACTAACCATTGTGAAGAGAGACTTAACTAGTGCTACCTATACTGGGCCCCACCTTTATTGTCCAGTGCTCACACATACATTGAGGATGCCCTAAGACTATAAAAATATTTAATTTTGGTTAAGAACACACTGACAGCTCACAATTTATGAAAAAACATGTGATTCGGTTAAGCACATGTGCACTGAGTTGGTTTTTTTTAATAAAACTGTTCAATTTCTACTTTTCAATTGAGACGTAACAATTTAGAGAAAAAATAGAGCACATCTTACTCTCTCCGTCTAAAAATATAAAAGCATGGGCAACATATTGCCAACCCCAAAATTTTTAGGTTTTAAGTAAAATTCAGCCTCATACTAAACAAACTCTCAAAAATCCTCATCCCCGTCCCTAGAAATTTCCTTATTCACAACTCGGAAGAAGTTCTCACTCCCAATCACCATGGTCGCATTGAGAGGAATCGTGAAAGTATGGGAGGAGAGGGTCAATTCTGTTTGGATGTTTTTTACTGGCCCACTCTTTTTTTTTGTTGAAGTTATGATATCCTTGGAGAGAGGATATTTTTAGTCCCTTAAATCCCATTATAGATATCAAAAAACAGATTTAGGAGATTGAATTTTGGTACTCCGTTGGTAATGCTCTAAGGACATTTGGAGTTTTTCTTATTTTTAAGAGAGAGATTAAGTTTGAGGTGACGAATGGTCGAACAATTAGTGCTATAATCATCTAGTTATGCGCAAACAACCTTTCAAAAGAAAATATGCATAGATAAGCCAGCCAAATCATCATGGTGGCATTCGAAGTAATCAAACCAAATTATGCTGTGCTACATTGCAAGGCTAGTGCAACAATTAGGGGGAGAAAATCATAAAATACATCATTGTTGGAAAGTACCAAATAGTAACAGATTTGGAGCCTTCTTCAAATCTATCAAAAGAGCACAATAGTCTACGGCAAAAATTAAAAGTTCAGAAGTCATCGTCAGACACATGGCCCCTGTTTTCTTATCAAAATGTTATACAAAATTACATAGGTAGGCAGTTATAATTTTCACCTACAGATGAATAATACAAATAAAATTACAAATGAAAGAAGGGTCTATACATATGTACCACAGGAATCGTTAGTTCTCCCTGCAGACCAGTTCTGGCTCCTGCTTGAACTACTGCAACACCATTTTTCACATTTTCGCTAGCATATCCATCAGATGGTTGCAGGTTGAGCTGATGATTCCTCTATGAATCGTAGCTACGTATAATCCACCATTTCGACAAAAATTCACATGCTGTAATCATGTATGTACCCATTTTTTTTTCATTTGAAATGCTAAAGAAGTTTTCTCAAACATCTTTTTGTTCACGCAGCAACTGAGATCACCAATCCTGGATCCATTCTGGAGCAGCCTGATCAGCTGTTTCTTCACTTGGCATGGAAGGGGATGCTGTCAAGTCCTCTGTAAGAGTTTCTACATAGCTGTCGACGCGATCGGTGATTTCTTGGGGTACTGTAAAAGTACCATCTGCTATTTGTTTCCAGTCAATGCCATCAAACCAGGGGTGTCTTTTCACAGATTCCGCTCCCTTGGCCCCAAGGCGCGCATTTTCGTTTACCTCGAGTAGCTGTTCAGAGAGTATTCGTGTCAATATAGTAGGAAATCCTGACAAGGCGAATAATAGATGAACCGCCAAATCAAGAAACGACAATCCTTAATGGGATAGTATAACCTTTGTAATAAGGTCAACAACTTCCATGCTGAATGTTGATGGCATGACAAGGTGACCCTTGGCAATCTTTGCAAAGGGTTCCAGTTCACTCTCCCTCCAAGAGCCAAATGGCATGTCTGATTGCAGCATGAAATAAATCAACACTCCCAGTGCCCACCTGATGATGAAAAACCAAAGAACCATCTGTTAATCTTCTTTACCTGAACGAAGGCATGCATATATGCTTTTACAACGCAAAAGCGCTAGTATCGTACTATATCCATTCATTGGCACAATAATTTGTGCTACTTTTGAGATGAAGGTGATGTAAGAAATACGAATATGTGGTTTCTAATTTAACACATGGTTTTTGTTTGATGTTTTATTACCATTGCAGTATTAATTTATTTCAATCTCCTCTGAAAATGTCAGAAAGTTGAGGTAAAAATGTCTAAGATTTGCATGTGAATCTGGAAGTAAATGCCTTCACCCAGAATCATCATCATTTACATTAAGATCAATGTACACTTGGACAGAATAGCCATAACTCCATATTGGATAAAATTAAGAACACATTTACACATGGCATCTGGGATTCACATAGGGAAGTGATAAACAGCCACTTACCAGTCAGCAGAAAATCCATGGCCCCTACCAAGAACTATCTCTGGAGCTAGAGAGTCGGCAATCCCACATATTGTGTAAGTCCTTTCACCTTGCAACTTCTTTGCAAACCTGAAGTCCACTAGTTGAAGATGCCCTGATCGGTCAACCATAAGAATGTCTGCCGAAACACCTCTGTAAAGAATGGACCTCTGAAATTGCATATACTATGTATTAGCACTTACATCGAGAGAAGCGTCTATGGATTAGCCTGTTAGAATAAAATCTAGGGACAAATTTTCATGTGTTAAATTTTCAACAAACAAAAGCAAAATCTTACCTGATGGAGATTTTCTAGCGCTATGACGACAGAGGCTGCATAGAATCGTGCAGACGACTCATTTAGTGGTGTGTGAAGTATTGAAGCCAGTGAGCAACAAAGGCAACAATTCAGCAGTATTCCTAGGTATGATTGATCAGCGCAAGTACATAGAACTTCTGGCACGCAGGTTGATTGGCTCAAAGATTTCATGAGATCCTTCTCATCAAATACGTGTGTTTCCTTATGAAGGTCTTTTACTCTCTTGATGTAAAACCTTTTTAAGCTTTTGATCTTGTCTGGTCCATGATCAGCACAGCCAAACAAAATAGGATTAGATAAAAACATAAATAATGTTTATTAGGGAATTAATTGATCCAATAATGACTGAAGGCCAAACTGATTATCATACCAGAACCTCTTAGTTGGACAAGACCAATCTCACTGCAATCAGCGGCATATATGCACATTTTCCATTCCTGAGGACATACATATAGCCGTATAAAATTTATATGCATGGTTGTATAAAATTTCAACAAAATCTCCTCTGATAAACAAACAGATGCTGGAGGAAAGGAAAGGTAGTACTAACCCCCTACCAAATCAGATAGCTGCGCCTTCCTGAAGGAACTATCATCATCTGCACCATGACCTTTAGGAACCAAGGAATCTTTGAGCCTACATAGATGCCATCCATGTGACAAGGTAAGCAATTGAGAAACATTTGCTCAGTTAACTATGTGAAAAATATTTCAGATGCAGTACTTGGAATCAGACTGGGAAACTTTTGGCAAGGGCCCAACAATTGAATCAAACTTCTCCTTTGCAATAGTAGAACAAGTCACATCACCAACTGACATAGCAGTAAAAGCAATTCTCTCCCCAAAGAAAGCCCACTCTCCAAAGTGCCCCCCTTCATCTATCTCAAACACGTAATTACCATCTTCTCGACTTGATTGGACCACCTTTGTTTGAGAACTAAGAAGATCCCAGGCATCTGAATTTACCTGATCAGCTGCCAAATTAAGTTTCACACGACCTCTTTGAATAATATACAAGGAAGATGCGTCGCCATTCTGAAAAAAAGACCCACAAAATAAGTAAAGCCAACATAAAGAAGAAACTCATAAGTTTGCAGAAGAATTTTCTAACAATATTACTAAAGGAAACATTTTCCAGTCCAAGTACCTTGTCTACTATCATTTGACCATCCACAAAAGTTACTTCAACAAGCGAGTCAGCAAGTTGATTTAGTTGAAGCATTGTCAATCTCGTAAACAGCTCCACTGATCGGAGCAACTTTAATGATGGTATATTTGAAAACTCTGACATCAGAATTCCCCGAAAATCCTCTCGTTTTAGAGCCCATAAAGTTCCAGTAGTCACAGCACGGACTGAAGCTTGAAGTGGTTTATTATACCTGTTTTTCAACAATAGTAACTTGAGTCTATGTCCATCTGAATTGATTCAACTTTCCATCATATACATAATACATGCATAAAGAGACATAGACATACATTTTAGATTTAGTTTTAGTTTATTGTGATTAGCCATGGAAGGATCCATAATGTTATTTTCTAATTCCTTCTCATGTCATGGTATGGTAGGTTTCAGATTCATAAGTGATGATATGTTCAAAAGCTAGTGGCCATTACTAAAAGTTCTGTTGCTAAGTGTACATTTGAGTACAGTTGGATGGTCTATCACCCAAAAAATCTAAACTAAGAAAGCTGGAGAGATTACACATCAACCCACGCCAATAGTTTGCTCTCATAAAAAATCAAATGGATTGTATATATAATTCTGAATGTTAACTAGTGGGACTAAGCTCCAAGCTTTAGAACTGTAGAAGAGACAGTAAACTGTTCAGATTAATAGTGGGCTTTATTGGCACTATGTTTTCCTATCGTTTTTGTATGCACCTGTTCATAACTATTGTACGATACTTATCTTCATTGATCTCATGAACAATTTTCGTGACTTCTTAAAACATGGTGCAAAAAATCAGAGCAATATAATATACTAAAGGGCAAGCGAATACAAATCTCACATTAGTGCTAGCTCCCCAAAGGAAGATAGTTTGTCAGAAGTATACCGATGTAGAACCTTCGTAACTTCCTTTCCATCTTCTTCCTGCTTTTTTTTTTATCATTTCACCAATTTATACTTCAAAATCACTGAATAAAGGTTAAAGAACAAATTTTGTTTTATCTAAGTGATTAAACCCGTCTGAATAGAAGCACATTTTTCTTTCTTCTTATTTAAAAAAACACTCCAGAGGTTTCCAATTAAACGTGCCAATCACAAGGTTCAATTCATAGTGTGGACAAAATAGGAAATTCAATCTTGAAAAAAATGACTACTATTTTTAACTCAAAAAATGATCAAAATGACAAGTACAGAACAATGGAGGGTGTAGTTTTAGTGCCCTATGCAAAAAGCATCTTAAGAAAATATCACATTAAATAAATGTGAATAAAAATGGATACCTGAATGGCTAGCACTTCGAACTCGCCACTCCCAACTACATAGAAGCACTCGCCTTCACCGCCCTGCATCACATAATCCCACTATTAAATAATTTCTTAAAAGCCAGAAAAAAGATCATCGGAGTACCAGTAAAATAAATAAACATAGAAGATAAGAACCTGCTGCACCACTATATCCCCAGCTTTCACCTCAACTCTTTGCATGCAATCAAGTAAAACATGGCACTGTGAGTCAGTGAGCTTCCTGAAGAGGAAATGGTCGTGTAGTATCCGCTCAATATGTGCCTTCATATCATTTTTGTTAAATCGTCAGTAATAGGATATCAAGAACTCCTGAACTAATACAAAGTTCAACAATGATGGAAATTGGTGATCTTACTTGCTCTTCCCATGTCTTCCGATGCGATGGGGATGGAGGGACCCATAATCGACCATTTTCCAGGGAACTTTCAAGTGCTCTCAGCCGAGCACGTGATAGATCTTGCCTGGAACGCTGGTTCTTGGGATTCAGACTTATTGTCGATGGTGATTCTGAGCCTACCAATTCTACGACTTGTTGGGAAGGTTGTAAAGATACTTTCATTACAGCTTGAGTACATTCCATCTAGTAAAAGAATGAGGATTATTCATGGAACCAAATGAAACCAGTGCAGTGGAAATAATATAAGTAAAAGATGAAAATTCCATACATCAGTTAACCCATTAATATGAACAACTATTATTGTAATGTCATCTGTACGAGTTTCATACTGTAGCCAGAGGCGATAGGATTCAGCAACAATTGCAGCACACGCATCACGAGGATCCTTGTATTTAGCAATCTGCAAATTCAATACTGTGAGAAGTAAATAAAACAATTCATTTCACAAATCTAAAATTATCTGAAAAATAGTTAACAGAATTGTTTGGGCTCTTTAATAAAGAAGTTGATTAATTTTGATAAACATTGTGGGGAAATCTTATCCAACAAATTGGTACAGAGGAAAAGGGAAATCGATGAATTAAAATGCACGCAGAATATTAGGGGGGCTTCCCCACTGTTTCAAAGTAAATGATTATTGAGAACTGAATTCTGATACTGTGGGGGAATCTCTGTATCTCTACTACTGAAGGGAATCACTTTAGGATCTCAGAACATAATTGCAACTTATGCAGAAGGTAGATAGAACATACCATGTCAACAACAGTTTGACTTGAAAGAAACTCAAAAACTCCATCACTAGCAAGAACAAAGAATGGATGGCTGGCATTGAGCTCCAGGATAAAAATCTCAGGATTAGCGACAACACCAATAGATTCAGCGACAGAATCTCCAATGCTGCGAGTAAAAGCAGTTCCTGGATACATGCCATTTTGCACCCACAACCTTGGAGGATCACCGTCATCACTTTCCTCGGTACCCCAACACTGTACATCTGGGTTCTTTAGCCCCTCTATCTGATCCAATGTCATAACCCTAGCACCACACTCCTTGACCCTTTCAAGCTCATCAGTCCTGTAGGGTGTTTGATCTATGGACAGGTCAACAGCAACAACATCTTCCCCTCTTTTTTCGGCAATAACAGCACGTGAATCACCCGTATTCGCAATGTAAATAGTTTTGCCCCTCACCAGCACAGTGACTGCAGTAGTACCACTCATAGAATCATCTAAGCTATCTGCATGAAGCTGTGAATTTGTTGCCAAGAAAGCAGAATGAAGAGCCTGAACAGCATCAGTACGGAACCGGTCATCTCTGAGCAGGTTTTCGCATAGTCTTCGCTTTACAAATTGTGAGCACTGAGCTCCATATTCTCCATGGCCATCAAATACACCAAAGAAATGGTCATCAGGGCTTGTTCCAAATGGAGTATGTATACAAAAACTGTCTTGGTTTGGCTTGTCCAATGATTCTGGGTAGTAGCCTCTTTGAGACAAGTAGGAATATCTCAGGTCATAATTCCCCAATGGGATTCGAACTTTACGTGAACCTTCTGGTGGAAGAAATTGTGATGAGACCCTTGAGAGTCGATTGATACCAACATTAGAGTCCCTTGTAATGTTCATTTGGTGCAATCCATCATCATCTTCCTCTAGGTCATCAGAAGAAGCATCTGAAGCACTAGAATCTGTCTTTCCCCTAACCCGGCTTGATTTTCCCCTTGACTCTCTTGGGGAGTCAGGTGTTTGTCCAAAGCATCCACAGTCACAGAAGCACAAACTGCCCTTATAATGTGGACATGAACACACCTTAGAAGGTGAGCAGCCCATCAGATGTTAAACCAGCTGGGTAAGAGCCAAGAAGCACAAAGAACATGAAACTAAGATATCTCCACCCCAGTTATGAACTATGTAAGCACGTGTACTGACACTGCCAAACAGAGGAAGCTCTGAACTTGTACAGAATCTGAGGATCTTTAAGAGCAGCCACAACTTATATTGATGATGATGCTTACTTCTTTATAAAGCATAAAGCCTCTTTCTTAATCCAACAACTGAAATGGAGGAACCTGTAAACCGTCAAATGTTCACCTGAATTTTTTTTTAAAAAAGAGAAGTCAGTTATAGCTAGAGAATAACTTATAACCGACCTACTGTCAGATGGATTATTTTAAAAATCTAGTTCACCAAAGTATTACAAGCAACACTTCGAAGACAAAAGTGCAACCACGACATTACGGATATAGGAAAATAAAGGAGATAAATAGACATTCTTTGATCCAATCATCCTTTGACAACAGTAACAGCAACTCTCCTCTTTTTTGTGTGTATGACATAAGGCAGAGAGGTGACCAGTAAAGCATGCAACTGCTATACTAGAGAATTTTCAGAGGATAAAAGCTGACATGGAAAAATTAAATTTAATTGTACTGTCAACTGAATGGATGCAAAATCAGTCTCGATCAAAATTTAACATAATAGATATCTATGGAAGTTCTGAAAAAAGTATTTGGGTACAAACATTCCTCGCCATCAGATTTGATAAACAAAACACTGACCTACAAATTATTTTGACAGAAACTGATATATATGTCCAAGTTCTAGAAATATGGTAGAACTCTAGGCTACATCCAAGACAAGATAACGCACAAATGGAAAAGTACTAATGCCAGAAACAGGTCTAAGTCATTGGCCTCTAGAACTGACATGCATGTGCACTTGAAAACTACTGGACAAGTTCAAAACGACATGCAGAAGAATTCTGATAGTGACAGCGCCAAGCCAGGAGCATCATTTACAGCCTTATCACAAAATCCCTTAGAAGTAGAAAGAATTAAATATTTCAATGAACATAAAGAAGGGAATAATCACAGCTGTATGTGAAAGACAGAATTTTTCTTCTTTTTTTTTTGTGAATGGAATCTTTATCTTCTGGACATTTAAAAAAAAACTGTGAGCTTATTGATTTCCTTTAAGAATAACTCCAGACTGTTAAATAGTACATATAATCTTTTGCCGGGTCAAATAGTACATATAATCAGAGATGAAGAGAATTACCACACTACAAAATAGCACGAAAATTGTAACAGAACTCATCTTATAACGCTATATAAGACAACTGAACTCACTGTATAATGCTATAAGACAAATTTTCCAAAAACGAAAAAGTTTGTGAGCATTTCTGCTTTTAAAAGCGATTTTCTTACTCCAATTAAGCCTACAGACTAAACAATGCTCTAGCCTCCAAATGGATAAAGGTGCATGCATTTGCTCAGCATGAGTGTTTAGTTGGACCAGTCAGTTCCACAGTGTGGAAAAAAAAAGTTGAGAGCAACTTTATCGTGAGAGGCAGAGCAGTCCAATGGACAGAAAAAATGCAGGTGACGTGACAAAGCCTCGATCGACCATTTTTTTGAAATCCTAAATCCATGTCATTATAAACGAATGCTGCTACTGACAAGATGCTACAGAAAAGAAAACAAAAGGGAGTATTCAGGACACAAGAAGCAGATGATCTTTCTTTCATCTCCGCAAAGTGGATGCTACCACTACTGCAAGAGAATGGAAGAACAGGTTCTATCCTCTGCATCCCACTAAGATGCAACTAGCACCCTACATGCTACAACAGTTGATTGAAAGACAGAAGCTTTACAGTCACGGGTGTGTGGAAAAAAGGGAAAAAGAAAAAAAAGTTAAGGGGAATTCAGAGAAGAGAGTCCCCACTCTGGAGTATCACGGCAATTGCATGCAAACCGAATTGCCAAGCAACCCCTCTGCTAAAGACTACTACCAGTTAGTATCTTGGTAGGGAGAAAAAGAAAAGGAAATAAAGAAGAGGGAAAAATCGAACAAAGTAAAAAACTATTCCACGGCAAGAAGCCAAGAGAACCTGACAAGACATGAACAGATAAAAAAGAAAGAACATTCCACGACTCATGAGTACAAACAGAGCTTAATCAATAAGTAACTAACTTACAGCGGCAAAAGATCACCGAAGACGGATGAGGAGAACTGGAGAAGGTGAAGAAGAAGAAGAAGTCGGGGAAGAAAGGAAGAGAAAGAGCAAAAGGGGGGAGGGGGGGAATTTTTGTGAGGTTGAGCAGAGAGAGGAAGAAAGAAAGAAAGAGAGGGAGGGAGAGAGGAAGGCGGCAGCTAAGCAAGGCACACAGGAACAGCGAAAGGGAGAGAGAGAGAGAGAAACTGCGGTTTGGTGCGTGCGGTGGAGGTGGAGGAGAGGAGAGGAGGAATCGGTGATGGGGATTAATGCAGTGGCAGTGCAGGGGAAGACGAAGGAGGAGAAGAGAGGAGGTGGTGGGAATCCAACGAGGAGTCGCTGTGCGGAAGAATTGGATTGCTTGCGTTTGCGTTGCGTTCAGCCTTTGCCGGTGACAACCCCCACTGCAGCCGCGGTGTCTTCGATAGTGCTGGTTGAGGTAGCCCATTACCATATTACTATTACGGGAAGTGCTTCTGTGCTCTGAAAAAAAAAAATTTGCACGAAAGTTAAAGCTAATCAATGGATGTGATTAAAAGGGAGATTAGCACTTAATTATCATTAGCGAGGGGTAATTTCGTCCAAAGATTTTCGAGCCCATATCTAGCCCAGTCCGATCCCCACCCCACCAGTCCAACACGGCGCTGCTCCTCAACCGCACCACCGCGCCGATTTTTGCCTTGCCGCCGCTGCTCTGCCCTCTTCTTCCCCTCGCAACGCCGCCTCGCCGCCCGGCTCCCTCCCCATGCCGCTTCCTGCCTCCCTCCGCCACCGTCGGCGCCGCCATCGCTCCTCCACAACCCGCGCGTCGATGGCGCCGCCCAACTATCGTCACCTATTGCGAATGCCATTCTCTCGATTCTATTGAGAAGTGGCAGTGCTGAGACTGCATATGAGGTTTTCATGGTGCTTGTAAATATGAAGCTTGTGCCAGATGTGTATATGTACAACCAAAATTGCAAGTCGGGTTGCAGCAATAAGGCATTGACTTTGTTCTGTAACTTGAAGGCAAATATTTGTGGAGACAATTTAAGGCTGAAACTGAATTTACTGTCACTCAGGCCATAGCTGCTCAGGTATCCTTTTAACTGAAATAGGTAGTTGAAACATTATGGAGTGGGATTGATCTATTGGGTATAAAATGATGTATGATTGTACGCACTAACTGTTTTACTTTTTCCTTCATCAAGAAGCATATAAGAGGAATAATAACTGGCTTCATGCGAATAACATCTCGACGAGTTTGCAGTCTGATGTTTTCCAAGTCAGGAGTATGAGTAGCACCGCAATGCCGGTAGGCTGAGAGGACCCAACGGCGTTGAGTCCAGGGACTAGAAAGTTCAGAAGTTCAGGTGGTGATGGCTGGTTGAAAGTTCAGAAGGTCAGGTGGTGATGACTGGTTGATGGTTCGGCGTGCCGTGGAGTGTTCAAGTTTAGTTATTATGTTACTAGGTTACCAATTGCTTGCTTTCTTATCCATTGAAACGTAAGGTTTTGATATTGTAATTGCAATGCATGCCCTCATTGTAAGTTTTGTAGTAGTATTCTGGCGAGCTCGTGGACCAGTTTTTACAGTCCTTGTTTGGAGTTGCTGATGTTCTGTGTAAAGGGAAACCGTGACAGCAATGTGACCAAGTTGACAAGATCTCACACTCACACTGCTAAATGTGTATCATGCCGGTTTCTTGAATTTAATCTCGTGTTTTAACAGTTACTAATACTTTAATGCATTTAAGTCAGAATGTAACAAAAGAGAGCTTGAACAGAACAATTCACGGGCGGAGGTGACGATGGTTGGGCAGCGCCGCCGACGCGCGGGTTATGGAGGAGCGATGGCGGCGCCGATGGTGGCGGAGAGAGGCAGGAAGCGGTGTGGGGAGGGAGCCAGGGGGCGAGGCGGCGTTGCGAGGGGAAGAAGAGGGCAGAGCAGCGACGGCAAGGCGAAAATCGGCGCGGTGGTGCGGTTGAGGAGCGGCGCCATGGTGGACTGGTGGGGCTGGGGATCGCTTCAGATGGACTGGGCTGGATATGGGCTCGAAACTCTTTGGACGAAATTACCCCTCGCTAATGATAATTAAGTGCTAATCTCCCTTTTAATCACGGCCGCTGATTAGCTTTAACTTTCGTGCAAGTCTTTTTTTGCGGTGCATATAAGCACTTCCCTTACTATTAACAAAGTACTCCCCCCTTCCCTAAATATTTGACACCGTTGACTTTTTTAAACATATTTGATCGTTCGTCTTATTCAAAAATTTTTGTGAAATGTGTAAAACTATATGTATACATAAAAGTATATTTAACAATAAATCAAATGATAGAAAAAGAATTAATAATTACTTAATTTTTTTTAATAAGATGAACGGCTAAACATTTTTAAAAAAGTCAACGGCGTCAAACATTTTGGGATGGAGGGAGTATTAATTAAAGAAAATAAAAATAATTAATATGATTTTTTAAACAACTTTTCTATTATTTTTTATGAAAATTATATTGTTTAGTAGTTTAAGAAGTGTACGCGCAAAAGATGAATAAGTATAGGTTACGAAAGGATAGTACCTAACACATCCTCTGTAGTACCTTAAAAAAGTTTGAACAAATATATAATTAAATTTTTTTTTCGAAAACATGGGAGAACTACTACCTTCCATTTCATCAAGGGAAAGAAAAACACAGTAAAAAGCATTTGCAGAGAATGAGAGCACCAAAACACTCCCACTGAAAAACACGCTCAAACCACACCAGAGAGCGCTAGCTACCCAGGTTTACCATACTACTAAAAAGATTTTGGAGGGAAGAAGCTCCTCCAAAACACCGAAGGTTGCCCTCGTTCTTTACCACTTGCAAGATTATCGTAA
This sequence comes from Oryza meridionalis, assembly GCA_000338895.3. NCBI lineage: Eukaryota > Viridiplantae > Streptophyta > Magnoliopsida > Poales > Poaceae > Oryza > Oryza meridionalis. Next base: position 10,863,249 of record CM002525.2, on the reverse strand, counting down.
CTCTAGAATTGGCTCCATTGAAAATACAATTGTTTCACGAAATTGAAACTTGAAAATAGTAGGAAACGGAATGATGTTTCCAAATCTTCCATGTCACCAAGGTAACCAACGAATTAATCCCTTTATGCACCTCCTTCGGCCAATCTTTAGTAGCTTTGCTCCACCATCTCAAGAAAAGATTAGTCAAAGGTTGAGGCGCTACATCAGATAACCCCAATCTCAAGAAGAGTGTCATCCACACTTGGCGAGAAAAAACGCAGGAGATCAGAACGCGTTGGATGAATTCTTCACTTTGATCACAAAGGGGACATACCACGGGGTGCTGCAGACCTCGCTTAGCAAGTCGATCAGCTGTTCAACATCTATTATTAACAACCAACCAAATAAAGAACTTGCACAGGAGAGGAGCCCAACTCTTGCAAATGCGTTTCCAAGGAGTAAACTTAAATGATCCCAGGAAATAAGCTTCATAGGTAGATTTACACGTGTATATACCATCAACGATGAGCTTCCAAATATGCTGATCTTGAACATCTTGTATCAGAACCACCTCTTCTACCAAATCCCAAATGGCCAAGTACTAAAATAAAATCTGGACTGATAGCCCTCCATGAATATCAGTAACCCATCTTCTGTTTATCAATGCTTGCGCCACGGTAAGTTACTTGCCCTCTTAGGCTGTGTTCGGCATCCCTTCTTCCCAACCCCTCTCTCGTTTTTCGTGCGCACGCTTTTTATACTGCTAAACGATGTATTTTTTGCAAAAAGTTTTTATATGAAAGTTGCTTAAAAAAATCAAATTAATCCATTTTTTTAAAAAATTAGCTAATACTTAATTAATCACGCGCTAATAAACCGCTCCGTTTTCCGTGCATACTGATCTGGTTGGGAATCAGGCACGCCGAACACAGCCTGAGGGATCAAGGCAAATAGATTAGGGGCCAGCTCTGCTACTATTTTCCCTATTAGCCACCTATCACTTTTTGATTTCCGATTTAAATTCTCTATTCTCGTGAGAGTTTGTGTACATTTTAGATTCCAACGAATTTCTACTTCAATAGGTAATATGATGAATGATGATAGAAAATTTTATAACTGAGCTGTAAAATAATATCTATGTACTGAGTTTTTTTAAAAGATGAATATGTCTTGTCCATATGTAACGTTGACACCAAGTTTTATGCTATAAAGGTCTTAAAATACCTCTTCTATGTTGAAATCGCATCTTGTTTTCATCATCTTTTACACAGTTATTCAAAACAGCTAATTGCATTACCCGTGATTATATCCATTCAACATTTCACAGAGATTTTGTGACATAAAAACATGTGGCGCTTATGTGGCCAAAAAGGTGTAGTTTTGTGCAAAATTACAACTTTTCGTTAATTGACATGTGAAAACACTACCTTTCAGACACAACATCAACTTATCAATACAAGCTTAGGTTCTTTTTTGGCAGCATATGCTCCCATTGCCTGTTTGTTCACTTATCAATCCCAATCAAAATTTCAATTTTAAAACTTACTTTTAATTTTGAAGTTGATTTTGTTGTTTTTCATTATAGTCTATTTTCTCAATATTAGATTTCAATCACTACGAATTCACATCTATAAATTATTTTTTTATAATTTGTTCATTTTTATGCGGCTTATCAGCCGTAGCTCAAAGTTCTATCATCGCAGTCGCTAACGATTTTATGATCCCATGCTAACGGAAAATTAAAACTCCGTCATTTTAGAAAACTTGACCTTATTGCAACCTAAATTGTGAAATCTACGTCAATCAATTAGCTGGATACTTTTACTACGCTGATCATTTAGTTGAGGCTTGGGAAGTTTGAGCTACCAAACATTGCAATATCCCTTGTTACTCTTGCTAATCCAATCATCCAAATTTAGTTAAATTGCCACAGATCTCAAGGAACTTACTACAAACATCAAAATCCAAAAAGTGTAAAGCAGAAGGGCAGCTGCCATTGCCATGGCCCATAGGTGAAATCTGACAAGAAATACCTTGTCGGCACCTCATATGCTATGCTCCTTTCAAACACTGATTTCCTCTCTCCCAGTTGGTGACCCGTTCACTCAATCTACAGTGCCAAAACACAGTACTCGATCCATTGCATAGCTAGGACTAGGGTATATATGTGTGTGTTAGTACTAATTTGATTAGTGTCAAACTGTTTAGGTATAATAATCTTAGTTGTGCCACAATGATAATTGTAGCTCGCTGCAGTTTTTTTAGCCTATTTATCGAAGCTTCTAGCTATTGTAACTTCTCTCAGAAATTAGAAGCTCTCCCAAACAGTCCAGCCTTTAGTCCAGATTCTGAGAAGCTGTAGTTGTAGAATATAGAAAATGAACTTAAAAGCGAGAAGCTAGAAAACCCAGTTTTTCCAGATTTTCAGAAGCTGGCTATTAACCAGCTGCTTCTCAGAATTTTAAGCTCTCCAAACATGCTCTTAATATACATGTCATATAATCATTTGTTAAGTCACAATTTTCCTATGAGTGATGACTAGCAACTTGCCAAAATTAAAGTTAGGCGAAGCAGAGGAAAGTGTCTACGCGTACGTTAGTTAACGAATGCACAAGTCAGGAAAAAAACATTTTTCTTTTTGTTGAATCTAAATATATATCTATAGTGTGAAATAGAACTGACCCATTAGATGCATGGTACTACTAGTATGGTAGATGATTATTGCTAGTTCACTATAAGATCTACGTAAGTTACACCGATACGATACTATGATACGGATGCACGATACGTCATTGTAGGTTAAAAATAATATAAACATGAAGAAATAAAAGGTTAAGATTTTAAATATAGAGGAGACGGCAATTCAATTTAATTAATCAATAGGACGATCACACAATCCCTCCGTCTAAAAATATGAAAATATAAAGTGCATTAATTTTTGCACGATAATACTTTGATCATTGGTTTGTTTCATTATATAGCATTAATAACTACAGAATTAATATTACATGGAGGTATTTTCAAATGGGAGTAGCTATATTTATGGTGCCATATTTTTTTAAAAAAATAATTTACATTGTAAGTTTTTAAATTACATATATAATTTTAGCGTATTTACAATATAAATCTCAAATGTAAGTCTCTAAATTACATATGTAATTGTAACGTAACTATAATGTAAGTCACATGTAACTAACATAAAAATTTTTAGTTTAAACGTGATGTAAATACGTTACAGGACTTCATGATTTGTCACTACTCTTTGTATTGAAAAAAATGCGGAGAAAGACAGAGCAGCCACATGATTTGAACAGAGAACGAATAGGCAACACTAGAAACGGGCTCACGGGCGTGTGACAGCACGAAATCTCAGTGTCGTTTGCACGGTGACTGATCCGACTGTAATTAGCCAAAAATTGTGGCGACATAAATCTAGCAATTCCGTTTTCGAATATGCAAATTTGAATTTAACAGTATTACTCGGATCATGTAACACTAAACAAATATATTAATTGATGCCTTAGTTATTAATCAAAAGTTGCACATATTTTTTTCGGGAAAAGTTGTACATATTAATATATCTAAATACACGCATGTCGTTTTATATTTTGAACATGGGATAACTTTGATTTAGGCTCGATATCCATACTAGAAGTGTCGGCGAAGTATTAATTAAGAGAAGTATCCAGAATTAATTTATTATTTTGAAAAACTGAAAATCACCTATATGTGTCCGGTTCGTATACGGGGAATACAGGATATGTCAGGTTTTAGAAGTATCCAGATATCAGAGACAAGATTCCTGGAATCATAGGCACTGAGTCACTGAGGACAATGGAATGTTGGTATCACCAAATCAATTAAATGCTTTAGGTACACCGTCCAAACAGTTTGAAATTTTGGAATATTTGATTAATTTTGAATTAACAACCTCCGAATTATCTGCTATCCACCGAGGGGGACACCAATGTGAGAAAGTCCTCGAGCAACTACCCTGATACCCCAGTATGCTGTGATGCGATTAAACAATGATTGATCATTAAATACCTTGATAACAGTCTAATTAATTAGTCAGATAATCAACTATTGCGAACTGGATACATAGATATTAAATTGAGCTATTTATCCTAAATAAAATCAATCTGAACTCAATTACACAGAGCGTTAATATATATTTAAAAAACTTGATCACTTTAGCTCCAGATTTTTCTGGCAGGGGATGATCATTAGTACAACAGAACTAAATAGAGTATTGCGTTTAGGCCAAAAAGATCAGCAAGGGTTAGGTATTCAAAATCTTCATATAAAAACATATGCCTCTTTGGTAGTACATGGTTAATTTTTTTTAACAAACCAGCTCGAGACCATACCAATCTTATTAAGTAAGAAATAGTAATGGCCATTTATACATGCAAAAAGTCAAAGCAGGTTCTACAGAGAGATTATAGGTTAGAAATTAGGATGGTGTTAACGCCAAAATTTGGTAAGTCCGAAGTCATCATCGGCCTAGAGTCAGTATCGGTTTCAGAGTTTTGGAATCGGCCGATGGGAGTCGTCAAATCACCAGCAGTTGTATTCTTAGTGGAGTCGGATCAATTAAAGGAAATTTATCCAGAAGAGTCCGAGTTCAAGGAGAATGCGGCATGGCAAGTTATCTATTAATTAGGAATAGTTTGTGTCGACGGGTGATACCCGTAGACCGGATATAGAGAGTATTGGGGTACGCTAATGCAAGGGTCTACGTAGTACGACATCAAGCAAACAGAAGACGAAGATTATACTGGTTCAGGCCCCTTGATAGGTAATAGCCCTAATCCAGTTGGTATGGGATTATATAATGAAAATCACATGTTACAAAGGAAACGATGGAACTCGATGAAACTGGCGAGATCGTAATCGAGTTAATTCGACTAGACCTCCCAGCGATTTGGCTCCCGCGGGCTCCGACTTCGTAGGCTGTGGTGGTGATGTTGGCTGTGAGATTCGATCCCCTCAGGTCTTCCCAGGGGTCCCTTTTATACCACAGGTCAAGCGATCTCCAAGCAGGACTCGGAGATGTTGAACCGCACATGATACGTTGGCAACCCAGTCTTGTCCGAGTAGGTCTCTTCTCATCCGCCAATTCTGTGAAGGATTTCCTTAACACATACAGAGAATGTCCCTATATGCGCGGGCATGCCATATCGATATGTGACGTATATCGAAGGGTAAAGGGTATACCTAACCCGTAACCCTGACAGTTTGTTAGTTTTCTTTTATCTTTAGGAAAGTGTGTTTAGTGTCAATAAGGACTTTATGTTTTCCTTTTATCTTTAGAAAAGTTTATTTCTTGTCCGACAAGGACTAGTATCTCTCCATGGGTATAAATATGTACACCCGGGGTCATTGTAAGATATCTCTCGATCAATACAACTACTCTCGGCGCATCGCCACCCTCTTTCCTGAGGTTTTTACTTATCATCTGGCGGAATTTGCCACCTGACGTGGGGCTACATCGGTTCAGTTCGATCTCCGGCGAAGGAGTAAGTCCTACGTTCCGCCGGCCCTGGTGAATCTATCAGGTACGTTGGTGTTGTTCAAGGGTGCATCGCTTCAATCTCTTGGATCGCTCTGGTTTGGTTGATATATTTGCCTACCTTATATTTCAATTCTATCTCTAATTGTATTGTGTTTAGAGATGCATCGGTTTAGCTGGAACTGTCTCGGTTAGGTCCGATCTTCTGTCTTAGCCGATATATCTCTACAATCACAATGTTGTTCTGAATAGATTTGTTATATCCATCACATTAGACAGATCTATCGGCTCATCAAGTATTAGATTATCATATACAATCTCGTGCTGTATCGGTTAGGTTCGACCTACTAGATTGTCGTTGATAGTATAAATCTTGTTGAGCCGATAGATTCATACTAGTGTTTTATCGGGGTGCTAGCCGATAAGTTATCTGGACGTTCAATCGGCTTATAAGAATTACATACAAGTTGGGTTTAGCCGATCGCAACTAAGGTTTCACTGTTTTAATCTAATCTTGTGGATTTTATGGCATCGGATCTCCAGCCGATGTATGCTTTAACCATCGGATCAGTATTTGTTCTATTATATCATATTGTTAGCCGATTGGTTTATACTGGATTATATCATTATTATTTATCATCATCAGCCGATCGCCCTAGTATCAGAATCTACATTGGACATATAGCCGATGGCTCAAAACCCTATCGCTATCGGCTGGTATCGGCATCGGCTGGAACTACTCCATCGGCTTGTCAGACGATCGGCTCATTGATCTACTATTTGTATATCTTGTCAGTTGCAGGATCAAACTGACTAGCACGCCCGCATCTCATCAAGATTTGGACTTGCACTGGAGCTAAGCAGATCTCCCATGCCAGTGTGTGTTTTTCGCGTCAACAGATGGTGACCTAGCCAACTTATTTCGAGGCGCCTACAAATCGGGCACCCGATTTTTTAAAAAAATTCGGGTGTTGTTTCACCAAGTAGATCGAAACTGTTTCACTAAATAGATCAAAAATGTTTCAATCTTTTAAAAAGCTGAAACACAACCAAATCACCACATAAACATTTTGCAACAACGTATGAAACAACGGTTTCCAAAAAATCGGATGATGTTTCACTCTATATAAAAACAATGTTTTAGCAAATAGCGAAAGAATGTTTCAATTCTTAAAAAAAAAGTAAAACAAGGTCAGATCGCTAGATAGAATAATTGGTTCAACGTATGCAAAAAACGATTTAAAGCCATTGCAACACTTAAACCCTGTGTACATCAACAAACCACGTGTCCATCAAGATGAAATTTATTAAAACAGTATCAAAAATCCGCTCCAACATTTGATCTATACATAGTGAAACATCACAAGTACACTAGCTGGAACATTGTTGGTGGAACAAAAAATGAAACGTATCCACCTAATAGGCCGTTTCCGTGATATGCGGGTGATTTGTTGCAATGGTATGCATGGTGTGGCGCGTTGTGGGGGCGGCGTGAGCGTGAGAGGGCGGGAGGTGTGGGGCGCCTGATTTTTTCTCCCCCCATCGGGCGCCCGACGTGGAGAATTTTTGAATTTTTTTTGCGTCCGCTATCACCCACGTCTTTCATTCCTCCTTTATCTTGCTCCAGAGGGAAGTCACTGGGAGCTCTATATGTCGAAAGACTCTTTGCTTAGTACATGGCTATTTAATTAAGGAAAAAGTACGAATTACCCCCCTGAACTATCGTGGTCGACCGAATTACCCCCATAAACTCGAAAACCAGACATTCCTCACCCTGAACTTTCAATACCGGACAAATTACCCCCCTCGACCAAATCTAGAACGGTTTTGTCCTACGTGGCGTACACGTGGCAATCCAGTCAACATTTTATTTTTTAAAAAATAGTGGGACCCACTTGTCATACCTTATCTTCCCCTCACCCTCTTCCTTTTCTTCTCTCTCGAGCTCAGAGCATGCACGGCGAGCAGCGGTGCGCGGGGGCCGGCGATGGACGGCGGCTTGCTGGGGCGGACGGGCGGTCGGCGCGCGTGGGCCGGCGGTGGAACGCGGGGAGGGCGCGGTGGGCAACGGGCGGCGCCGAGGAGGCCAGGAGGGTGTTGGAGGTAACGGGCTACATCGACAAGTCTACCACCCTCTCGAGCTCCGCAGCTACGGCGACGAGGCGATGAGTCCTCGGCTCAGGCGGGCGCCGTCGAGGTCATCCTTCCAGTTGGAGGCGGCGGAGATAGGTGCGGAGCCTCTTCTCCGGTTCCAACGGGGAGTCGGTGGGATCCATGGCCTCCCTCTCTCTCTTTCTCGGCTCAGGCAGGCGGTGCGCTACGGCGACGAATTCGCCGCTCATCCACGTCGTCCCCATCGACCGTCGTCGCCGTCAATCGGAGCCACACAGCCGCGCCAATGATTTCCCCTCGCCGGCCGTCGCGCCCGCCGCTGCTCGCCGCCACTCAAGACGCCACCTGATTCTTCTGCTGCTCCTGGTGTTCCCCGCTTCGCTGCTGCTCCTGTAAAACTACCCCGTCACACTGGCAAGCAGCACACATTTGTACAACCTGTACATGCATGTACACCGTTCGTAGATTCAATTTATCTCAGAATTCTTCCGTGATATACTGACATTGCCACGGGTAGATCGCGTCATCGCCGCGAGCAGCGTAATAGTGTCCGCCATGCCGATGCCACCCTCGTCCGGTGGGTGGCACGTGATGGCGACGCCTGAGCGAGCTAGCCGAGCCGAGAGCCGAGCAACGTCGCCATGCACACAGCAGCGCACCGCCGCTCGCCATCCAGCTCCGCCCTCCGCGTCTCGCACTAGACGAGGACGGCGGCGGGTCTTCGTTGCAGGAGGAGAGGAGCAGTAGGATACACGCTAGACGAGGACGGCGAGACCGGACGCGGCCTCCGCTTCCATCGACCGGGCGCGGCCTCCGCTTCCTCTGCTTCCCTCCGCCATGGCCAGACCAAGCCGCTGCTTGTTGCCGCCGCACTTCTTGCCGCTGCCGCCATGGATGAGGCTGCTGCGGCGACGCATGGGGCAGACGGAAGGGTCATCGAGGAAGGGTCGACGAGGATGGACGGCCGCACGCTCCAGCTCTGCAATTTTTCCCCTTCCCTTCTCTGCTTCTCTCGTTGACGCGGTGGAGGTGGTGAACGGTCCGTCATCCTGGTCGTCGGCATCGTGGCCATCCAACCACGTCCGCCGGCGAACGCAGAGCAAGCTCGGGCGACCGGTGATGGAGGCGGCGAGTTCGGGCGGTCGGTGGTGGAGGCGGAAGCAGAGCGCTCGCCACAGCCGCGTGCTCTCTCCTCTGCTCACCGAGAGAAAGGCAGATAAGGAGGAGAGAGAAAAAACGCTGACAAGTGGGCCCCACCGGTTTTTTATTTGTTTTTGCTGACTGTATCGCCACGTGTGTGCCATGTAGGCTGAAAACCGCTTCGAATCGTGTTAGAGTGGTAATTTGTCCGGTCTTAAGAGTTTGGGGGTGTCAAATGTCTGGTTTTTGAGTTTAGGGGGGTAAATCGGTCGACCGCGATAGTTCAGGGGGTAATTCGTACTTTTTTCCTTTAATTTAATTAAACTCTTGATTCTGAAGGGGTATGGCAGAATCTTCTTCAAAAGAAATATTTAGGAGAAAAACATTTACCAAGGTAGAAAAACATTATTACACATAGTTAGGACAAACGCCACTCAATTTCCAATACCCCATGTTGTACAATATTGTGAGGAACAAACATTGCATAGTAGCATGAGTAATGAGCACCATGTTGACGGTCGTTATCGATCAGTTTCGACCGTCAGTATTACCAAAATAGAGGAGAACTAGTGATGCTTGCAATGCATATATCTGTTAGAATAATAATATTTCACTAGTATTAGGTATACTAACCTCTTTCAGGGAATGACAATAAAGTGGAGGAGAATCGATATCAACTCAGACGATAAATCAATCGGACGATGTCGATAACAGACTTATGTATGAATGGGCCAAGAACTCAGAATTGACACGATGAATTGGGCCAAAATTCACAAGTCTACAAAGTGAAGCAATAGAGGAAGTCGCCAGCCGAAGATGGGCTGGTTTGGGCCAGCCCATGGTTCGGCCGAACCCCCCATCTCCACCGTTGAGGCCAGGGTTTGGCATGGACGTCCAAGATTGCACCCCAATGACGGTTGGAGGGTACTTCAGACAATTCCCCTTCCACAACCGTTATAACCACCTCTATATAAAAGCTTCACTCTCTTCACTTCAACACACACCTCAAGCAATAGCTCTCTCATTTCTCTCAAGTTTAGTTTAGTAGTATCTAGCTGGTGGAATAGAAATAGAATAGGAGTCAGGAGTCCGGAAGTCTTCGGAAGAGTTCAGGTATGGCTCTAGTAGCTTTACTCTTGTCTTTTGTAAGCTTTGTACTTTTATTAGAATACTCTTCTATATACATTTATGGTATTGAAATACTTTCCGAGTATATGAGTACCTACTTTACATTATGTTCTTGTTATACTGAATACACGGCTAGCTTATCTGGGAGATACTTTGGTGCGGGTATAATGTTTGCTTATGCAATTACTCTATGTCATGACGATGATATTAGAGTAGTATCTGGTAGTTTAGACGTGGTGTCTAGATTATGGGATATCATTATTTGGGGTTATATATTGCGGATGAGAGGTGGGCCGCTGATGGTGACAGCTCAGTATGGGTATTCCTCCGCACCTATATATGATCCTAAGTTAATTTCCTAGGAAGGGTATTCCTCCGTATTTAGCCCCGGTTGTATGGTCATGACGGGCTGTCGTAAGGAACTCGGCAGTCAGGGGTGGCTTCTCGAAGTACCAGGAGGGCATCGGATAGGGGGTATTAGCTAGTATATCAGTTGACTAAAATGTATGTATACTATGTATATTAGAAGTATAGGAATAGATTCCCTTTCTCTTTTCTTTCCACTTAGCTTAGATGATATATTATGAGAATGAGTAGTTAATGCTTGTGTGTCACTCTACCCTTGGATTATCTTAACCCCTGCTTAGAATATGATTATCACAAGTAATATATAAATTATTAGTTGAGTTCTCTCTACATAATCTTCCGACGGGATAAAATAAATACGATACCCTTGGAATACTCTCGGATGAAATGCTACAATGGTATATCCGTGCGCTTGCGGATGAACTCTGTAACCATAATATACCAAAAGTATTGCTGCGCCATTGCTGGGAATTATATTTTTAGTAATGTCGTTAAGAAATACCAACACACCATATCACTTAATGTTTCTCGTTAGGTGGATAAAGTATCGTAGCGTGGAACCACACATAGTATAGTTGATGTGTAACTTTTTCAAGACAAGAATTCCTTTAAATGGAATTTACATCGAAAATAACCCTTTCTATGATAATCAACCCATGAATAAGACCTTATGGTTTCTTAAAATGTTGTTAAATGTTAAATTCTTTTTCCGTACTTACATCATGGGTAATTTTAACGAAAGATAATTTAGCCAAGAGATAATGGATCGGTATCCAGTTTTGTTGTTTCTGCCACATGAACAAAATTATGATCTAACATCTTTTATTTGATTGTCCACGAGCTTGTTTTGTATAGCGAGTAATTCATATAGACTTTGGGTTACATCATCCAAACAATATTCCACATATTTTGGAGATTGTCTACCACATATTAGCACTAGTACAGATCCTTCTATCTGTGACGGCCTCTAATATGCCTAGTAATAGCGGGCCGTCACAAGGAAGTCATCTCAATCGGGCTAAAAAGTGCCCGATTAAGATATGGTCGTACAGACATATTAGACGAGCATAAAAATTAAGCCCATCACGGATGACACCTATCAGTGACGGGCCGTAGTTTAGACCCGATTGAGATAATATTTCATATCTCAAACGGGCCTAAAGTTACGGCCCGACACAAATGACCATCATATGTGACGAGCACCAAATTTAGGCCCGATTGAGATAACATTCTATATCTCAAACAGGCCTCAAGTTGGGGCCCATCATAGATGACCATCATCCGGTGACGTGCACCAACTTGAGGCCCGTTTGAGATAACAACTAGGCCCATCACAAATGACTCATCAGTGACGGGCTATATACTATGCACAATTGAGATGACTTAATCTCTATCGGGCATTAACTAAAGCCCATCACCGATGAGTATTTTTCTGTTTTTCATGTGAAATGTTTATATTTGTAAGTTGAACTATAGCAAAATAATTAAGTGCAGTATAATAATTCATTTTATGAGTCAAAATAATTTTACGGGTAGTAAATGATTCAAATGGAAAAAATGTCAACAATAAAGTTGTATAACTTATCAAGATTTATAACTTTTAGTTTGGTCATTTTTCTATATAACATTTTTTGAATAGTTTGAATTTGAATTTGAAAATATGACAACTTCAAACAACATTTTCAAATACTAAATGATTTCTATTGAAAAAGTCATCAACAACAAAGTTGAATAACTCATTAAGATTTAAAACTTTTATTTTTATTATTTCTTCATCCAACAAAATGTTAGTAACATTATTCACAAATTTTACATAAATGTGTTATAGTTTATAAACTAGATAAGAGATATATCAATTTTGTGAACAATGTTACTATTACTTTGTCGTATGAAGAAATGACCAAAATAAAAATTTTAGATCTTGATGAGTTATTCAACTTTGTTGTTAATGACTTTTTCAGTTGATATCATTTAGTATTTGAAAATGTTGTTTGAAATTGTCATATTTTCAAATTCAAATTCAAACGGTTCAAAAAATGTTATATAGAAAAATGACTAAAATAAAAGTTATAGATCTTGATAAGTTATACAACTTTGTTGTTGATGACTTTTTCAGTTGAAGTCATTCCCTAATCTAAAATTCTATTTGAATTTTTCAAACTTTGAATTTCAAATTTCAAATTGTTTAAATAGAGTCAGATGGAGAAATGACCAAAATAAAAATTTTGCACCTTGATGAGTTCTACAACTTTGGTTTTGGTGACTTTTCTATTTGAAATCATTTTATAACCCTAATTTTTGTTCGAAGTTATCAAATTTTGAAAATTAAAAATTTGAATTGTTCAAATGAATTTATCTGTACAAAGGACCGATACAATAGTTGTAGATCTCGATAAGTTATAGAATGGGGGATGTGAATGAATGTATATGAATGGGGGATGTTGGGGCGTGACATCCTCGCCTAGGGCTTAATAGGATTCATAGAATACGCATACCAACAAGTTACAACTACTTTTTCGGAAGCTGATCTCCAAAGAATTTTGATGTTAAGCGTGCTAGGCCTGAAGCAATTTCGGGATGGGTGACCGATCGGGATGTTCTTCCCGGGTGCACACGAGTGAGGACAAAAAATACTTGCCTAGGAGAGGCGGGACGGCATGGCATGGCTAGCCAAAAAATAATTTTTTTTTTTGGATTATACTCATCTGTGATGGGCATTAACTTAGGCCCGATTGAGATGAGGGTCATCTGTGACAAGCTATAGTTAAGGCCCGTCATAGATGACTCATCTGTGACGAGCTATAGTTAATGGCCGTCACAGATAAGGGTCATCTGTGACGGGCGCTAGTTGTGGCCCGATTGAGATAGGTCATCTGTGACGGGCTATAGTTTGACTGGTCGTCTGGGTCAAAGCTATCTTTGACGGGCTTTAATTAGGGCCTGATTGAGATAGATTCATCCGTGACGGTCGTTTGCCCGATTGAGATAACTCTTTACATCTGTGACTTCTAGCCTGTGACAGACGCCATGCTCGATTGAGATGGGGCTTACCGTCCGATTGAGATGATGGTATCCGTTCTAGTGTAGTGTGAGATAGAGAAAACAAGTAGTGAGGGGAGCACTAAAAAACGGATATATGATACTTTGCAAAATATCGAGACGGTGTTGGACCACATGTAGAGAAATGTTTTGTCGATCGATAAAAAATGTTTCAGTTGTTTGTATCTTGGAGAGAAAAAGTACCATCGCTCTTCAGAAAATGTTTCATCGACTGGATAAAAAAGTTTTTAACTAGATGCAACACTTGAAAACTACTGGTTGCAAAACAAAGACATCAATATGTGCAACATCCAATAAAACATAATAATGGATTGAAACATCCCCGAGCTCCAAGAAAAACAAAACTAACTCTGCCTTCTTCTACCCAACCATCTCTCGCAACTCACGGGCACTCCTCGTCAGTGAGCTCCTTGACTCCTGCCACTTAGGCAGTTGTCACTGTGTCGAGCCTCATCGCACCTCGGCTAACGACCCGTCACCGTCATCACTTTGACCTCCATTATCCCTCCGAATCTCCTCCCGTTTATGGCGACGCCATTGGCCAAGTCCGGTGCCTCCATCCTCTCTGCTTCGCCCTGCCATCTCTATCGTGGCCACCGGCAATGATGACTCTAGCATCTCTTCTCACTGCCTCTGCCATGGTCACCAATGGCCAGGTCTGGTGCCTCCTTCCTCTCCGTGTCGTCCTACCGCCACCGCCACCGCCGTGGCCACTGGCGACGATGGCTCTGCCATCTCTTCCCGTCACCACTGCCATGGTCACCGGCAACAATGGCTAGCTCCGCCTGGTGTGTTCCCTACCATTGAAGAAAATGTGAGAATAGGATGAGAGGATAAGGATTAGGAATGGATGGGTTGAATACTTAAATCGATAGTGGGTCCCACCTTGAGTGCCGTCTGACATTTCGTCTCCTCTCAAACGTTCAGGTACAAACATTTCCGAAGTATCGAATGGGGCATCTGCTAATTGGTTAGATAGAATTAATTAATATTGCTTTTGAAAAAAAATGTATCTCTAAGACTACACTAGTGACTTTGTGCTCTTCGTGGCTACACTTTTGGTCTTTAATCCTGAAGGAGGCATGGTGGCCGGTGGTCGTTATGGCAAGTTGTCAGAGGGGTGAAACTAGAGGTGTGTTCAACACCCATGGATGGAAATCTAGCAATAGGACATGTGCAAGTTGAAATTTTGTGTTCTCATAAGTACTTGTTAAGCTTTTGCATATTCATCTTTCCATTGTGGTGTTAAACAATTGTAATAGCTGATACAACGGCTGGTTTATCCATTATATATCTTTAAAAAAGAAAAGACAAGCATTATATATCCACCGTAGAACTAATACACTTCAGTTTGGGGTTGAAATTAAATTTTTTAAGATAATAGATAGAAATACGGTCTTTATATCCACAAGTAGATGCACAGTCAAAGGTTGCATGAATACTTAGACTTCAAGTCTCATAATTGAGATACATAGAAGAAAAACAACAAAGAAGAAAAGAGTAGAATACTAAACTTCAATTCTTTCGTGCCTCATTTCAACCTTGTTCCTTTGTTATGCACTTATGCACAACAACCATCATATCACTTGTTTAGTTTGAAACTTTGATGTCAGAATTGTCCTGCTAGATACTGATTTTCTGCTACCCGATAAACCCTGCCGTGCAAAAATGCACTGAGATGATCTCAAGAAGCAGTCTAGATTCCTACAAACCCTCATCAACGTTCCCTACATATAGAAACCCCATCAACCGGCACTTGACGACCCTAGTGGAACTCCCCGCCTCAAGCAACCAAGCCTGAGATGAAGGGCGGGTAGATACCGAACTAGCTAGCCGTTTTGTTTCCACGCCATCTCACTGCTGTTGCAGCCACTGCGACCTGTACTTGTATGCTTCAAGTCATCTATTTCTGATGCCGCTGGCAACAAAGCCATTGGCACCGCATCAAGATCTATCGTGCCTCCAAGATTGTTGTATATTGTTGTCCGATCTAGCTATGGGCATAGGAAGAGGGACGGGACTAGTCCGCTCAACCGCCTTAGTGCTGTCAACCAAGTCGACGCCAAACCAGCCACCAAACAAGGGGACATTTAACTATTTTCCACTTTTAATATGTGATGTTTAACTATTTGTCAGTACTCACAGTATATGACATATGGGCCAACCTATGGGTCCAGTCTAGGGCAAATACTTAATTGCTACCTATAAGAGTGTCAAATAGTCAAATATCTCCCAACGAAATCACCACCTCTATGTTTACTGGATCGCTATGCCACTGAGCTCCTGGCTGCCAATGGCCATAAAAGAGATGTTACCACCTGAAACACGGCCACAATCTTCGTGACAACACCGCGTCCGCATCTTGAGATGTTGCCCTTGACAACCTCCAGCCCCGCTCGGATCACGACGTCCCCATCAAGGAAGTGTCAGGTTCTCTCTCCCGTCGTCCCCATCAGCATACATCGTCGCTAGCTTCAACCGCTAGAGGCATGGCCAGATGCAACCCCGCATATGGCCAAAACCTCCCCTCCTCGTGGCTAGGACACACTACAAGATTCCTAACTTTTACCAAGGGTGTTTAAACCGTCGGCCACCTATTAAAACTGTCGGCCATACATATTCCTGAGTGTATATCGTCGGCAACTTCCCCTCAGCCACATGTGGTCGGTAATTGATCATATTGCCGAGGGTAATCGAGGGTTTTGTCCCGAGGGTTTACGGTCGGTCCTTTTTTCAGAGACCACGCATGGTTCTTTCTTGCCGACCACATTTCCCGAGCGTATACCATCGGTTATTCATTGAGTGACAGTATAATATAGAGAGGTTTATTTTCCCGTCAAATTGTGATAGCCCTCGGCAATTTAGTAACCGATGGTTCTGCAAGCCTTCGGAAATAGTATTTGCCATAGGTTTTTATATACCGTCATCCATTCGTTACCCTCGGAAATAGTATTGCTGAGAGGTTATTTAGGTTACTTGAAAAAGAAAATCAAACCCTCGGTGATTTGATATTTTCTAAAAAAATGCAAATTTAAATTGTACCCATTTTTAATTAATCTTATAAAAGTAACTTACTGCGCATAGTCACATCAAAACAAATTTCAGCTTAATTAATCCATAAACAGACCCACGGGAAGTTCAACCATTGATATATAACCAAATTGTTCAAAAATATTTATCATCCATCACCATAGCAAAACTAAGTAATTCATGACATGTCTTGCATGAAAGATTTTAATTGAAACAAGTCTGTAACATTTAAAATAAGATAGACTGAGAGAAAATTCTCTAAACTGCAAGGGTGGTCCATCTTCTACATAAGAAAAAGTAACCTTCATAAAATTCATGGTCTTTATGTTTGCTTTTAGATAATCCATAAATCAATATCTTCATGGTCGCTTTCAGACATTCCATAATCCCCATCAGTGTCATCACCAGTGCCCTCTCCTTCAGGAATCTCATTTCCTTCCTCATGATCAAAATCATTGCCCACATATTCAGGAATCTCATTTCCTTCCTCAAGATCAAAATCATTGCCCTCATCTTCACCAATCTCATTTTCTCCCTCTTGATCAACATCACTCTGCATATATGATTGTATCTTAAACATTAGGTACTGCACTTTATTTAGATAATGTTAGGTATTGCACTAGAGCAAATTTTTATTCGCTATCACAAGAATATTTTGAAAGAAACTTATTTCCTACCTGGTAATGTTGATATTCAGCCTCATGATGATCTGCAGCAGCAGGTGCGGCAGGCGACTTCGGCGGTTCGACCGATCGATCTACATTGGTCAGACCGATGTTCATCAGGCGGTCAGACCGGCGCAACATCTTCGGTCAGACCGCGATCCATCGATTTCGAGGGTAACTTTTATTTCCGCTAAAAGTTTTTGGTTTTTGGGTATACCAACCATTCACCCCCCGTCTGGTTGGCTTAGTTATTGATATTCGATCCTACAAGTGGTATCAGAGCCTTGTTTTCTTCTTTGGATTTTTATCGATCTAGAGTTTTTGCCATGGCTACTCCTGTTAGGTTTTCAACTAAGCCTCATGTTTTCGATGGAACGGATTTTTCTCATTGGTGTAGTAGGATGCAATCTTACATTATGGCTGAAGATTATGATATTTGGAGAAAAGTTTCTCATCCTTATGTGATTCCTGAAGCTATTAATACTGCTGCTGAAAAAACTGCTTTTGAACAAAATTACAAAGCTCGCAACATTCTTTTGAGTGGTATTTCTCGTTCGGATTATGATCGTGTTGCGCATTTTCGAACTGCACATGAAATTTGGAATGCTTTGAGTAACTTTCATCAAGGAACAAATAACATTAAAGAACTTCGTCGTGATATTTTCAAAAAGGAGTACATTAAATTTGAGATGAAACCTGGAGAAGCGTTGGATGACTATCTTTCTAGGTTTAATAAAATCTTGAGTGATCTTAGATCTATTGATTCTTCTTATGATGCTAATTATCCATAATCTGAGATTTCTCGTCACTTTTTGAATAGTCTTGACATGTCTATTTGGATAATGAAAGTTACATCTATTCAGGAGTCGGTTGATATGTCTACTTTGACTTTGGATTCACTTTACACAAAATTGAAAACACATGAGATGAATGTTCTTTCACGAAAAGTTGATTCTAAATCGAGTGCTTTGGTTTCTTCTTCTTCTTCTTTGGATGTTGATGCTTCTTCATCTAAGCCTTCTTTTCTAGCTATTTTTAATGCCACATCCGATGATCAACTCAAACAGATCAAGGAGGAGGATTTGGCTTTGGTTGCTAACAGAATTGCTCGAGCTATGAATAATGCCAGGAACAGGAAAAGAGGTGGTCCAAATCGTTGCTTTGAATGTGGTTCAATTGATCATCTTCGTTTGCATTGTCCTAAGCTTGGGAGAGGCAAAAGAGAAGACAAAGATGGTGAGAAGACCAACAACAACAAGCCGAAGGGTTCATCCCAAGGGAGGAAGCTGGAGAATCTCAGAAAGGCTTTTCAACAAGTTTGCGCCACCTTCGAGCCACTAAGTGATGTAGATGGTGAGAGTGGAGATGATGACAAGGGAAAGAACATCTCCGGTGTTTGTTTCATGGCACGTGGTGAATCGGATACAGAGTATGAAGATAATGAGGTAAGTGCTTTTGAGGAAGCTATTAATATTTTGAGTGCAAAAAATAAGAAGTGTGAGAAGATGTATAGAAAACAGGAATTTATCATTGATTCTCTTAAATTTGAAATTGATAGATTAAAATCTCTTATTCCTAATGATGATGATTGCTCAAATTATGAGGTTTTAATGAATGAAATTTCAAAAATTAGAGATGTTAATGCTGCACATGATTTGAAAAATAGATCTTCTCTTGCTTGTAGTTTTGCCTTGCACACATGCACTTTGGATGAGTTATTTTTAACTAAAAAGTTGTTGCAAAAATATCAAATTGCTTTTCATACTAGTTTGATGTTTAATATGATTTCTGCAAAGAAGTTAAAACAACCTCATGATGTTTTGGATTGCTCAACATGCAATTTGAATAAGTTGAAATTGAAAGATGCTTTAGGTCGTGTTGAGTTTATGGAAGATGTTGTGAAAAACAATGAAGTGCTTTCTTGCCCTAAATGTCGTAAAAGCAAAGGTGTTATGATAGATTGTAAAAATTGTGCTAATTTGGAAAAAGAGGTTTCTTATTTGAAAAATTCTTTGCTAAGATTTTCTGATGGTAAAAAGAACCTCAACATGATTTTGAATCAATCAAAGGTTAGCACAAATAATCGTGGTTTGGGTTTTAATCCTTATGCTCATAATTCTAGACATCCTCCTGTCGTGTTAGGTGTTGGTGCTAGAAGTGGTGAGATTTTGGTTAAACCTAATACTAACAAAACTGTGTTTAAATCTGCTGGTATCATGTCTATCTTGAATGCATTTTCTTCAAAATCCAATGTTGTACATGCAAAATCACCTGTTGTTGCTTGTGTTGGTAAATCTTCTAATGCTACCAATGTGTCTAATCATCGTGAAAAATATACTTGTTTTTTTTTGGCAAAGATGGACATATTGTTTTGGTTTTTGTTTCAGATTAGCTTATATACAGAAAAAGGAGAGAGAGATTGCTTTTGCAAAATCAAAGTGGCAAAAATCTGGTTTTCCCTCGAGGAAACCGGTCAGACCGCAGTGGGTCCCGTGGTCAGACCGGCGACCGGTCAGACCGGACACCGGTCAGACCGGCAGTACAGAGGCGGTCAGACCGGCCCCCGGTAAGACTGGCCACTGTACCTCGGTCAGACCGGCCTTGGAGGAATTTTTCTGAAAATTCTAAAATTGATTTTGCACGTGGATATATGCCTGTTGGATCTTCTGGTCGTGTGTCTCAGTACTGGATTCCTAAATTTTTATTATCTTCTAACCCCAATACTGAGGCTTCGACTTCTGCTTGTGTGTAGGCTTTGGTAGCAAGGAAGGAGAACGTATGGATCATGGATTCTGGTTGTTCGCGGCACATGACCGGTGATAAAAATTGGTTCTCCTCCCTCAAGAAGGCATTCAAGACTGAATCGATTATCTTTGGTGATGCTTCTACAAGTGCCGTTCTCGCTACAGGTTTGGTTAAGGTAAATGAAAAATTTGAATTGAAGAATGTAGATTTGGTTGAGGACTTAAAGTATAATTTGCTTTCAGTTTCACAAATTGTTGATGAAAATGTTGAGGTTCACTTTAAGAAAACTGGAAGTAAAGTTTTTGATTCTTGTGGTGATTCTGTGTTGAATATTTCTCGCTATGGAAGAGTGTTTAAAGCTTATTTTGAAAATCCTGTTTCACCTGTGATAACATGTTTGGTTGCTAAGTTTGATAAAGATGTGATGTTTTGGCATCGTAGACTTGGACATGTTGGTTTTGATCATCTCACTATGTTAAGTGGTTTGAATCTTGTTCGTGGTTTGCCTAAACTTAAGAAAGATCTTGATTTGGTTTGTACACCGTGTCGTCATGCTAAGATGGTTTCTACTTCACATGCTCCTATTGTTTCTGTAATGACGGATGCACCGGGACAGCTATTACATATGGACACTGTTGGTCCAGCTAGAGTGCAATCTGTTGGAGGAAAGTGGTATGTGTTGGTTATTGTTGACGATTTTTCTCGATATTCTTGGGTTTTCTTTATGGCAACTAAAGACGAAGCTTTTCAACACTTTCGTGATTTGTTTCTTCGATTGGATCTTGAATTTCCAGATTCTTTGAAAAGAATTCGAAGTGATAATGGTGGTGAGTTTAAAAATGCTTCTTTTGAACAATTTTGCAACAAAAAAGGTCTTGAACATGAATTTTCTTCTCCTCGTGTTCCTCAACAAAACGGTGTTGTTGAAAAGAAAAATCGTGTTTTGGTTGAGATGGCTAGAACGATGTTGGATGAATATAAAACTCCTAGAAAATTTTGGGCTGAGGCTATTAATGCTGATTGTTATATTTCAAATCAGGTTTTCTTGAGATCTAAACTTGGAAAAACTTCTTATGAATTTCGATTTGGACATCAACCCAAAGTTTCACATTTGTGTGTTTTTGGTTGCACGTGCTTTGTCTTGAAATCTGGAAATTTGGATAAGTTTGAGGCACGTTCTACCGATGGATTGTTTCTTGGTTACCCCGCACATACTCGTGGCTATCGTGTACTTATTTTGGAGACTAACAAAATCGTTGAGACTTGCGAAGTTTCTTTTGATGGGGCTAGTCTAGGAACTAGACCCGATGTTGCAGGTACATTGTCACAGGTTCAGGGGGAGGATGGTCGTATTTTTGAAGACAAGAGCGACTACGACAACGATGACGATGAGGTCGGCTCGGCCGGTCAGACCGGGTGCCAGGCCGGTCAGACCACCGGCACACCTCCGGTCAGACCGTCTCAGGAGGAGCGGTCAGACCGGCCAGGGTTGTCGGGTTCGGGTACTGTTGATGCTGATCGAGATGGTCCTCCAGAGATTACTACTTCGACCAGTACTGATACAGAACATGGATCAACTTCAGAAGTTGCTGTTCCTTTGCACATTCAACGACGACATCCGCCGGAACAAATAATTGGTAATCTAGGTGAGCGGAGTACAAGGTCTAAGGTAACGACTCATGATGTTTGTGCAAATTCTGCATTTGTTGCTTCTTTTGAATCCAAAGATGTGTCACATGCATTAACTGATGAATCGTGGATTAACTCCATGCATGAAGAACTTGAAAATTTTGAGAGAAACAAAGTTTGGGCTTTAGTTGAACCACCTTCTGGACATAATATTATTGGAACCAAGTGGGTTTTCAAAAATAAACAAAATGAGGATGGTTTGATTGTGAGAAATAAAGCTAGACTTGTTTCTCAAGGTTTTACTCAGGTGGAGGGTTTGGATTTTGATGAAACTTTTGCTCCTGTTGCTAGAATTGAGGCAATTAGACTTTTGTTGGCTTTTGCTGCTTCAAAAGGTTTTAAATTGTATCAAATGGATGTGAAAAGTGCTTTTCTAAATGGTTTTATACAGGAGGAAATTTATGTCAACCAATCACCAGGTTTTGAAAATCCTGATTTTCCCAACCATGTTTTTAAGTTGTCTAAAGCTTTGTATGGTTTGAAACAAGCTCCTAGGGCATGGTATGATAGGCTTAAGAACTTTTTGCTTGCGAAAGGTTTTACAATGGGAAAGGTTGACAAAAACGCTTTTTGTTCTTAAGCATGGTGATAATCAACTGTTCGTTCAGATTTATGTGGATGATATCATCTTTGGTTGTTCGACTCACGCTTTGGTTGTAGAGTTTGCTGAGACTATGCGCAGGGAATTTGAGATGAGCATGATGGGTGAGTTATCGTACTTTTTGGGATTACAAATTAAGCAAACACCTCAAGGTACTTTTGTGCATCAAACGAAGTATACGAAGGATCTTTTGAGACGGTTCAAGATGGAGAATTGCAAGCCAATTTCAACACCAATTGGTTATACAGCTGTGTTGGATCC
Organism: Oryza meridionalis; assembly: GCA_000338895.3. Taxonomy (NCBI): domain Eukaryota; kingdom Viridiplantae; phylum Streptophyta; class Magnoliopsida; order Poales; family Poaceae; genus Oryza; species Oryza meridionalis. The sequence continues at coordinate 10,840,958 of CM002525.2, read as the reverse complement.
TGATGAAGATGGTGAAGCTGTTGATCAAAAGGAATATAGAAGTATGATTGGATCTTTGTTTTATCTAATTGCTTCTAGGCCAGACATACAATTTGCTGTGCGTTTGTGTGCATGCTTTCAAGCTTCCCCTCGTGCTTCACATCATCAAGCGGTCAAGCGGATAATGAGGTATTTGAATCATACACTTGAGTTTAGAATTTGGTATTCTACTTCATCTTCTATATGCTTAAATGGATATTCCGATGCTGATTTTGGGTTTGTAGAATTGATAGGAAAAGTACTAGTGGAACATGTCATTTTCTTGGTACATCATTGATTGCATGGTCTTCTAGGAAACAATCTAGTGTTGCTCAATCAACTGCTAAATCTGAATATGTTGCTACTGCTAGTTGTTGTTCACAGATTCTTTGGCTTTTATCTACTTTGAAAGATTATGGTCTTACTTTTGAGAAAGTACCTCTCTTTTGTGATAATACTAGTGCTATTAACATTGCTAAGAATCCTGTTCAACACTCACGCACAAAGCACATAGATATTCGTTTTCACTTTTTGAGGGATCATGTTGAGAAGGGAGATGTTGAATTGCAGTTTTTGGACACAAAGTTACAACTTGCTGATATTTTCACTAAACCTTTGGATTCTAATCGATTTGCTTTTCTTCATGGTGAATTGGGCATAATTCATCCTTTTGGCATGGTTTGAGGGGGAGTTTGTACCTTATGGTTTTATCAAGCAAAAATATGACAACGAGAAAAATTGATAAAAGAGAGGTTTGTTTATGCATATAGTATTTTCTTGTGCATGCTAGTAATATTTTGAAGGTTTATTTATCACTAGCATAGCTTATATGTATTCTAGTCTTTTTATGAGATTTAGATTTTGGTGTTAAGGGAGATGATGCATGACACTTAAAATCTACTTGAATTAAGTAAATATGCAATGTTGATGCTAGCGTACTACGTAGACCCTTGCATCAACGTACCCCAATACCCTCTATATCCGGTCTACGTGTATCACCCGTCGACAGTGGCGCGCCAGGTAGGGGGATTTGGTGCTCAAGGTTCTACTACTACGTCATCCGGCCTCGTTGACAACAGCGTCAACACCAACCTCAACTACGGGCTTCCTGCCTCAACGATGCTAGCGTGGACTCAAGTCGGCGAAATTGTCTTTCCGGTTTACACCACGATGCCGATCTCAGCTGGGCCATCGATGACTAGAAACGAGAACGCAGTGGCCGTAACCCAAGACGACTCCACGTCGAAAGGTCCTCCCGCTGAAGCGGAGAACGGAACATCGACGACATCCGAGCTCGAGAAGGATTCTAATGCGGCCAAACCTTGTCGTTCCGACAAGGCACATGAGCCGACAAGAATAACTTCCGAAGCGACAGGGTCCTAGTGCCCTATCCACAAAACCAGGAAACATACTTTGCAAGCCTGCTGGGTTTTTCTCAACGCCCGCGCCGAGATTTGCGCCTGCAAGGAGCATGGAATTCAGCGTGTTTCTCCAACTCGTGGTGTCTATTGTCCTATTCACAAGACAAAAAATCACGACCTCTCAAGCTGTAAAGTTTTTCTTAGCGTCACAAAGATGTCATCTCTCAAGAACCAGCAGCCAGGCAAGACCCTTAGAGACGAAGACAAAGAACGGGGAACGACGCTGACTTCAGATCGTTTCGTCGGTGTTATCGACATCGGTTCTTCCAAACCGTCAGTACTGCATCTACTCGAGGACTACGACTCCTCGTCAACAAGTACGCCACGTGAGGTATTGGCTATCGACGGGACAGGCACATCGGCACGCGCTAACACCGGGGCGGAAAATCAGACGTCTACACCGGCTCAGCACATCAGGACCCTCAACGCAATACTGAGGGAGACCCCTTATGACCCGGTTCTACACAATGACCTCGCACAATGGACGGAACGGTTACGGGAGTCAGTGACCAACCTCAGCAACGCGTTCGAAGAGGCCGCCGCTGCAACCCACCCGGAACAGCAACCAACAGCTGGTGCCAACGGCGAAAACCCGAACAGCAGGAATCACCCCATCGAGCCAGCCCTCAACCTCGCGGCACCAGCGATCTCCGCGATCACCTAAACGGTCGCCGAGAAGCTCGTCGCACACGGGAAAACGAAAACCGTTCCCGGCATCACGTTTCTTCACGACATCACGACGATGAAGAACGAGGAGGCCGCTCGAACAAAGACTGAGACCGTGATCACTGCCACAACCGTCATATTCGCGACGGACGCCGGGCGAGACCAGTCGAGGATGCCGCCATCATGACGAAGACGACAGAGAACGGCGTCGGGACAACAACGGAGGGCGACGACAGGATTCTCGAGAACCCGGCCGGCGTTCTCGTAATCCTACACCGGAACCAAGCGACCCGTCGTCGTCCTCATCTTCTTCCTCCTCCTCATCGTCAGACAGACATCCACGAAGGACACACGATCGCCGACAACCCACTGCCCCCAGTGCTGGGTGTAGGGCTTTCGGTCATTCGTTGCGCGATGTCCGATGGCCTGAGAGGTTCCGACCGGGAGCAATAGAGAAGTACGATGGAAGCACTGACCCAGAAGAATTTCTTCAAGTCTACTCCACAGTACTCTATGCTGCCGGAGCGGACGACAACGCGTTGGCGAATTATTTGCCAACTGCGTTAAAAGGCTCTGCGCGTTCATGGTTGATGCACCTTGCACCCTACTCGATTTCTTCGTGGGCAGACCTATGGCAGCAGTTCGTCACCAACTTCCAGGGAACCTACAAACGCCACGCGATCGAAGACGACTTACACGCATTGACACAGAGCTTGGGTGAATCCTTGAGGGAATATGTTCGGCGCTTTAATGAGTGCAGAAATACAATCCCCGAAATCACCGATGCTTCTTTAATTCGCGCCTTCAAGTCTGGTGTCAGAGATCGCTACACTACCCAGGAGTTAGCAACGAGACGCACCACAACTACTCGGAGACTGTTCAAGATTGTTGAGCGATGCGCCCACGTTGGCGATGCACTTAGACGCAAGAACGACAAGTCGAAGACCGGGAGTGAGAAGAAATCAGCCACGGACACACCTGAGTCAAGCAAAAAGAAAAATCGCAAGAACGCGAAAAGGAAAGCTCAAGGAGTACTAGCAGCAGAATATGCTAACCCTCCCAAGCACCCAGACCCACAAGGTAGTGACGCAAGGAAAGCATGGTGTCCCATACACAAGTCGAACAGATATTCTTTGGAAGACTGCCTTGTTTTCAAAAAATGCTCGAGAAGCACATGACATCGGAACAAGGCAAACGAGTACGCGTGGTCGAGAAGGATACGGAGATGACCACTCAGGAGTCGGACCCAGCGTATCCAGACTCTGGCCTCCACGTCTCACATATTTTCGGAGGCTCTATAGCGTACTCCTCCAAGCGAGAGTATAAGAAAGTGGAGTGAGAAATCTGCTCGACGTGGCAGGGGGCTGCACCCAAGATGAAGTGGTCTGAACAGAAGATACAATTTTCGGAAGATGACCATCCCAAGACCGCCGTTATCCCAGGATGCTATCCGATCATGGTCGAACCCACTATTCGAAACATCAAGGTCGCGCGGGTTCTCATCGATGGTGGCAGCTCAATCAACCTCCTCTTCGCTTGCACATTGGATGCCATGGGAATACCACGAAGCGAGTTGACACCCACCGATCAACTGTCACGCCCGGAATTTCTATCCAAAATTCCAAACGCTTACATGTGTGTAAACCCTCGTCCAGGAATCAGCCGAGGCACACAATAACAAATTGATAATAGAGTACAATTATTACTCTAATTAATAAGCGAATAAATTGTCATTACAGAGGTGGATAGTTCCTCTCAAACAATAAAGATCTAAGCAGCGGAAAATAAAGAAATGAATAGCGCAGACGACTCCACTCCACAGGCAGCTTGACAAGGACTACGCCAAACCTTCACCACCATCAGCCTCATTGTAGAACTCCTCTTCTGATGAATGATTGCAAGGTGAGTATATGACATACTCAGCAAGCCACGCAGCAAATATGCAAGTGCACAGGATAACCAAGGATGGCATAATATAGGCTTCTTTGCATAAACAACATTTAAAGAATATTTCAGAATTTAATAAAACAGTAGAGTATTAATTAAACAGTATTAATCCAACACTATACAACATACCCTGTTGTACAGGCCCAACCATTTAGTACAACCAATCCCGGCTGCACAGATCTAATCTCCAAACCAGGAATATACCATTCCAAACCAGGAGCTAATCAATTATAACCAATTATAGCATCTTTCATTAATGTGAGAAGGGTGAGACTAATCACGAAAGACATCGTTAGACCCGCCCATAACCGCGGGCACGGCTATTCGAATAGTTTTACTCTGATCAGAGGTGTACCACTGTACCCACAAGACACAGCCCCACATCATGTCACCATGTGCCTCAATACCACCACGGTACCTCGGAAAGGAGCTGTGACATTACCCCTCACACAACACAATCCACCACAGTGCACCATTCCCGGATCATAGTCACCCCCTTATAAACAAGGCATGGACTCCCCAGCGACCCCCGTGGGCTTATCTCCGCCACTTCTCAGTCTAGTGCTCTGTAATGAACTATGCTATGTAAAAGATAAAGCCGTTGCCCACGCTGGCTTGTGGTTGGCACGGTTAATGTTTCACAACCGAAGTTCGTGAACCGGTCCTTAATTGTCATGAGCACGACCATCAAAACCATGTACTCACAACCCACCATTATCAGGTTTTAGTTGTCACATTAATTAATTAACCAATCACGAATAACCATCGTGAACTAGCATTAAGCCATCAGTAAATAATAGTGAATCATAAATTATCCCATTAGTGTGCTAAAGTTTCTAAGCATGGCTAAGCAATTACACCTAATATCTAGTTGAACCAATATAAAGCTCAACTAGTCAAGTTATAGTTACCCAAGGTATCAAGGAATAGGATAATCAAGAACAAAAGGGCTATAACAAACTATAGGCTAATTCCACCCAATGACATTCAAAAATAAATGCAATAGTTGAATAGAAACAATAGCTTTAAACGGGATCAACATGCTCAAAGGATTGATTAGGATCTGTGTGACTTGCCTTGCTGGCCTTGGAACTCTTCTAAATCTTCTCCTGCAAAAGCGGACTCTCCGGAAACGTCGGATTCTAAACGGAAAAGAACAAAAACACCAAAACAGCACATAAGCAAGCATGAACAGTATATTTGGATATTTTTAACATGTAGATCTCAATTTTAGAAAAATTTAGAGACTTGAACCAACTAAATCCGAGCTAAGATGAATTAGTTATGAATTTTTAAAGATTTAATCGGTTTAAATCATTTATATAAATTTTAATTGAATTATGACGCAATAATGAATTATTTTTGAAAAGAAAAAGGGCTTTATTGCGTCAGCGGGCTCGGGGTCTACGGTGGACCGGGTCCACGGCTACGGTCTACGGGAACGGACGGCCGAGATCGATCGGACCGAACGGACGGCCGAGATTAAACGGCTCACGGCCGGCTCACGGGCGACAGCGGTGATGACGTCAGCGATGACGTCATCCCGACCGACGGCGGCGACGGCGGCTCGGACTCACGTGCTCGCCGGCGAACGACGGCGCGGCGGCGCGAACGGAAGGCACCAAAATGATGCGGGCGGCACGGCGAACTCACCGGCAACCAAAGCGACGGCGGAGAGGCAACGGACGACGCCGGCGACGAGGAGGGAGCGACGGAGACGATCGGGTCAACGGCGGCGACGGTGCTCCGGCGGTCTTCAGCGACGGCGAAGGGTCGGACGAGGACGGCAACGCGACGGCGACCACGATGGCGAGCTCCCCGAGCGACGGCGATGACCGGAGCGACGGCGGCGCACGACTGGAGCGGCGGCGGCGACGGCGGCGCACGACTGGAGCGGCGGCGGCGACGGCGGCGCTAGGGTTGCACGGCGCTAGAGCGCTACGGACGGCGAGAGGCGAAATCAAGGGCAGCGGCGGGTAGAGGGGAACTCGGGGATCCTTTTATAGGGGTCGGGAAGCGGCGGCGAAGCCCACGGCGGCCAGGCGACGGCGATGGAAAGCTCGGGTTCGCCGACTCCGATTCGAGATCGAATCCACGCATTTCCAAAGCGATTCGGCCGATGATTCCATAAGAGAAAAGGTAGAGGAGATCACGGAGAACATTTCCCCTCAATCAATTGCACCGGAGAAGGAAAGGGGCGGCCGAATTGGAAAGGGCGGCGGCGGCGGCGCTCGGCTAGGGTTTCGGCCTGAGGAAGACGACGACCGACAAGCGGGCCCCACCTGTCAGCGGCAGGAGAGAGAGGAGAGCGGCGGCTCGCGCGCGCGGCTCGGCTTGCTGGGCCGGCTTGGGCCGAGGAGAGAGAAGAGAGAGGTTTTTGGGCCGACTTTCGGCCCAAAGCCAAAAGAGAATTTTAAAAAACCTTTTTCAATTTAAATAATCCATAAAATGCAATTCCATTTATTAAAAATACTTCCTTAGCTCAAATAATTCCCAGAAAAATCTAGAAATTATAGAATTAAGCAAAGTATTTAATGAAATTTTATCTGGCCCAATTTTATATTGGAATTTATTATTTACAATTAAATCTTTTCTTCCAGACTTTTAAAAATCATTTCTAAAATTCCATTTACACAATAATTTATATTTTTGGGATTTTTAGGGTGTGACAAACCTACCCCCCTTAAACAGAATCTCGTCCTCGAGATTCGGAAGAACTGGCGAAAAGATGCGGATGAGCGGACTTCAATTCATCTTCTCGTTCCCAAGTTGCTTCTTCCTCTGAGTGATTACTCCACTGAACCTTACAGAAACGGATAACTCGATTCCTGGTCCTTCTCTCATTTGTCTCCAAAATACGGATTGGTCTCTCGACATATGTCAGATCCTCTTGGATTTCTATCTGTTCAAGATTAGCTTCCTCAGTAGGTACCCTTAAACACTTCTTCAACTGTGACACATGGAACACATCATGAACTCCTGTCAACGATTGAGGTAATTCCAACTGATAAGCAACCTCACCTCTTCGACTGATAATCTTATAAGGTCCCACAAAACGCGGAGCCAACTTTCCTTTGGTCTGAAAACGATGAACCCCTCGGAAAGGAGTGACACGAAGGTACACATGATCTCCTTCTTCAAAACTCAAGTCTCTGCGACGATTGTCTGCATAACTCTTGTGACGGGACTGAGCTACACGCAATCTTTCTTGAATAACCTTTACCTTTTCTTCTGCTTCCCTTAGGATATCAGTTCCGAACACCTGACGTTCTCCCGTCTGATCCCACAGAAGCGGAGTACGACACTTACGACCATACAGTGCTTCGTAAGGAGCCATTTGAAGACTAGCTTGATAACTGTTGTTGTACGAAAATTCTGCGTAAGGCAAATTCTTATCCCAACTTCCACCGAAATCTAGAGCACAGGCTCTCAACATGTCTTCCAAGATCTGATTCACCCTTTCAGTTTGTCCGTCTGTTTGCGGATGATAAGCAGTACTGAAGTTCAACTTAGAACCCATCTCTTCCTGAAGTTTCTTCCAAAACTTTGAAGTAAACTGACTTCCTCGGTCAGATACTATTTTCTTAGGGACACCACGCAAACACACAATCCTGGCCATATACAATTCCGCCAAACGACTTCCGGAATATGTTGTCTTCACGGGAATGAAATGAGCTACTTTGGTAAGTCTATCGACTATCACCCAAATAGAGTCGTGGCCTGATGACGTTCTGGGTAAACCCGTGATAAAATCCATACCGATTTCTTCCCACTTCCATTCTGGTATCTTCAAAGGTTGCAACAAACCTGCTGGCTTCTGATGTTCCGCCTTAACTCGCTGACAAACATCACACACAGCTACAAACTCTGCTATCTCACGCTTCATACTTGTCCACCAAAATCTTTCTTTGAGATCTTGATACATCTTGGTACTACCAGGGTGAATTGAGTACAGAGTGTCATGAGCTTCTTTCAGGATTGTATCTTTCAACTCTTTATTCTCTGGAACACAAATTCTTTCGCCCAACCATACGGTCCCTTGCTCATCTTCCAAGAAACCGATAGCTTTTCCTCTTCTCATATTCTTTTTGATCTCATGAATATCAGGGTCATTAAGCTGGGCTTCTCTAACCTGATCAATGAGAGTAGGCTTGGCTTCTAAGGTTGCAACAAAATCTCTAGTAACAATTCCCAAATTTAATCTCTCAAATTCCTGACACAACTCCAAGGGCAACTGTCGTCCTTCCGTAGCATTGCAATAGCCTTTCCTGCTAAGAGCATCTGCTACAACATTAGCCTTTCCTGGGTGATAATGAATTCCCAAGTCATAATCCTTGATTAATTCCAACCATCTCCGTTGTCTCATGTTCAGATCCGGTTGAGTAAAGATGTACTTTAAACTCTTGTGATCGGTGTACACCTCTGTACGAGTTCCGAAAAGATAGTGACGCCAAATCTTCAATGCATGAACTACTGAAGCTAACTCGAGATCATGAGTAGGGTAATTCTTCTCATGTGGACGTAACTGACGAGATGCATAGGCAACCACCTTCCCATCTTGCATCAGAACACATCCTAATCCAAGCTTAGATGCATCGCAATACACTTGGAAACCCTTCTTTGGATCAGGCAAAATCAAAATTGGTGCTGATATTAAGCGACTCTTCAACCCTTGAAAACTCCGCTCACATTCTTCTGACCACTTGTACTTCACATCCTTCTGAAGCAGTCGTGTCATGGGCTTAGCAATCTTAGAGAAATTCTCTATAAATCTCCGGTAATATCCCGCAAGACCCAGGAAACTACGAATCTCTGAAACTGTCTTTGGTTGTTTCCAACTGGTTACTGATTCCACATTACTAGGATCAACGGCAACTCCTCCGGCTGAGATGACGTGGCCAAGGAACTTCACTTCGGACAACCAGAATTCACACTTGCTAAACTTGGCATACAACTGATGTTCTCGTAGTTTCCCCAATGCAAGGCGAAGATGTCCTTCATGTTCTTCTTTAGTTCGAGAGTAGATAAGGATGTCATCAGTAAAGACAACCACGAACTTGTCTAAGTATTCCATAAACACCTTATTCATCAAGTTCATGAAGAAAGCGGGGGCATTGGTAAGTCCGAAAGACATAACAGTACATTCAAACAACCCATACCGAGTAGTGAAAGCTGTCTTAGGTATGTCTTCCTCTTTAATCCTTAACTGGTGATATCCTGATCGAAGATCGATCTTGGAGAAAACAGTGGCACCCTTAAGCTGATCAAACAAATCATCAATTCTGGGTAGCGGATACTTATTCTTGATAGTCACATCATTTAGGGCACGATAATCCACACACATCCTCTGGGTATGATCTTTCTTTTCAACAAAAATAACTGGAGCACCCCATGGAGACGAACTTGGTCTAATGTATCCTTTTTGAAGCAAATCATCTACTTGCCTCTTGACTTCTGCTAACTCATTGGCTGCCATTCTATAAGGTCTCTTATGGATTGGAGCTGTACCAGGTACCAAGTCTATTCTGAACTCTATATCTCTTTTAGGCGGCATACCAGGTAAATCATCCGGGAACACATCTGGGTATTCTCGTACTATAGGAATCTGTTCCATGGTTATTTGGTTCAGACTTGACCTTAAGGGCTCTGAAGGCAATGCGTGAACAGTCACAACTTGGCCATCAGCACTGGTGAGAGTTACTTTCCTATTAGCACAGTCTATCACACCTTTATATCTGGCTAACCAGTCCATCCCTAGGATGACATCAAGGTCTTTGGATTCTAACAGAATAAGATTGGCCAGGAATGGCACTCCTTGAATCTCTATTCTGACAGAGGGACTACGTTGCACCGAGAGTGCTTGATTACTCGGGGTACTAACCATCAAAGGACGTCTAAGATCTTCTACTTCCATCCCATGATTTCCCGCAAAACTCTTAGATAAAAATGAATGCGTAGCACCAGAGTCGAAAAGTACTATTGCAGGTACTGAGTTAACAGGGAACGTACCCAAAATCACATCTGGAGCATCTCGAGCTTCTGCAGCAGCAACGTGGTTGACACGAGCCTTTGTCGCTGGTGCGGTGGAGTTGTTCTGTGCAGGGACAACCTTCACGCGTCGGGGCTTCGGACACTTGTCGGAGTAATGGCCTGGGTCACCACAATTGAAACATACTCCGGGCTTGTTTCCTTGTTCCCTCCTGACGGGCTGATGCGGTGTCGGAGCTGTCACCGGACATGGAGCTGGGTTGCGGTTGTTGTTGCCAGCATTGTTGTTGAAGAACTGACGCTGCGGACGAACAACAGACGAGGAACCTCCCTGAGGCATTGACTGAGATCCCGAAACAAGACGTGGCCTCTGATTATTCCCTTGTTGAGCCTTGAAGTGAGCAATCCTGCGCTTCTTCTGCTCCATGCGGTTGTACTTATCCTCCTGGCGAATAGCCTTATCCACCAACTTCTGGAAATCAGGATAATCTCCAGTCATCAATGGGTAAGAAAGCTCATCATTCAGTCCTTCCAGGAACTTCTCTTGACGTTCTTCATCAGTGCGTACTTCCTCCGGAGCATAACGAGCTAGGCGATTAAACTCATGCAAGTATTCCGTAACAGAGCGAGATCCTTGAGTGAGCGCTCTGAACTCTCTCTTCTTAAGAGACACCACTTCCGATGGTATGTGCGTCTTGCGAAAGGCAGCAGTGAATTCCAGCCAAGTGACAGGTTCCGCCGTAGTCCTGTTGAGACGGAAATGATCCCACCACTCAGAAGCAGGGCCATGCAACTGGTGTGATGCAAAAGAGACCTTCTCCTGATCAGTGCACTGAAGCAAGTCCAACTTCTTTCCTATGGCGTGCAGCCAATCACCAGCCTCTACTGGATTAGTAGTGCTAGAAAATGTAGGTGGCCTCACACGAAGAAATTCTGATAACTTGTTCTGGGGAGGTGCTTGGTTATTCCCTTGGTTCTGCTGGTTCTGCTGGTTCTGGAGTTGCTGCATCATCATATGCATAAGCTGTGTCTGCTGAGCCAAAACTTGGGCAAGGGTGGGATTCTCTCCATTGTTGCTATTGCTGTTATTGCTGTTGCTGTTGTTGGGGCCATTTCCAACACTGCGAGTGAGCACCATCTGGCATGGATAGGAACACAAGAAGAGAAGCCGGGGAAAACTACTTAGGGCGGGGAATTAACTTTTTCACTAACTTGACTTTTATTGATCTTAACTGAGTTTCATTATTACAAAGACTTGAAGACTCTCACACCACTAAACTCACCAACTACTAAACACTCGAAAGCAAACAAACGCATGCACTTACATCACACCACTGATGTAAATCACATGCGAGACCCACACACACAACCAAACTTAAACGAGCAAACTAACACAACGATCTAAGGCAACAGCTTAACAAGGTATTCTAGGTCTTCCTAGCATCGGAGTTGATTGAGGGCTCGTCCGGCTCTTCTTTAACATCATCTTGAGTTGCTCCCCACTCGACCTTGGAATGGGTGTTCTTTGATTCTTCTTCTTCATCATCACTTATGTTGACGACCGGGGGCTTTGCTGGGGTGACTTCCTTTTCCACCACACGAACCTTTGGCGCCAACTGATACCGAGGAACAAAAATAGCTCTCTTTCTTGCAGTAAGGCGAACTCTGGCTTTCTGGGGTGGTGCTTCTCCCTTCAGTGCTGCCAACTCCTTCTCCAACCTCTCCACCTTGTACTCCAGCTTGCAAATCTTCATACGGTTCCAGTTTTCACGATCATGAGCTGCTATCGCGTTCTCAGCACGGGTCTCATCCATAGCCCATAGCATCTCAACCAAATGTCTTGTGGTGGCATCATTCTTGATTCCTGCAGGTTCAAGGTAGATGCCACGGTCACTCCCCTGAGGCTGCCGAGGATGGTAGCGATACTCCGTATTGGCCAACTGCTTGCTGTAGCGGTCACGGAGCTCTCCGATGGCGATTCTTGCCCCCTCTTGGCATGCATGCATATAGCTTCTCCCTCCAGCTTCGAACATCACTGATGGGATATCTTCACGATTACTGATCAAGGTGACTTTGACACGGCACTCCTCTTCATCGCGATCATGAGAAATCTGGGCGTACAAAGGAGCAGTCCCAAATCCTATGGCAAAGGACATCGTACGCAACTCCAGGACAAACCCTTCAGTACCAAACAAGTACTCAGGCTTGACACGCGTCATCTAAAGACAAGTGAAAGGAGGGAGTTAAGACATTTATCCAATTAATAGCACAAGTTTTCCGGTTACTTTGAATAAAATTTAAAAATTCAAAATAAAAGGTAAATGAGTAAAATAAACCATTCTTGCAAGAATAGTTGAAACGGTTAGAAACAGGATCACCGGTTTTGCACTTTTGAATAACAGGTTTCAAAAGAAATAAATTAAAAGAGAGTTATAAAATCAATATGCTAAGTTTATTGTAGCAAGATTAAATAAATCAATGTCATAAATCTTTTGCTAATAAACGGGTCATTAGTACAGTAATGGATGTACAGTACTAACAACACAGAAAGGCAAAAAGTAAATTTTAGAAGGAACAATTTAAAAGGCTATAAACTGCATGTGCCATTAGCTTGGTTTAATTAAAAGAGAACGGGAGAAGAACAGTTCTAGTTTTCCAATATTTTTTTAGAGGGCTCTTATAGGTACTATTTGGCATAACCTATGGTCAAGGAGCTCTGATACCAACTTGTCACGCCCGGAATTTCTATCCAAAATTCCAAACGCTTACATGTGTGTAAACCCTCGTCCAGGAATCAGCCGAGGCACACAATAACAAATTGATAATAGAGTACAATTATTACTCTAATTAATAAGCGAATAAATTGTCATTACAGAGGTGGATAGTTCCTCTCAAACAATAAAGATCTAAGCAGCGGAAAATAAAGAAATGAATAGCGCAGACGACTCCACTCCACAGGCAGCTTGACAAGGACTACGCCAAACCTTCACCACCATCAGCCTCATTGTAGAACTCCTCTTCTGATGAATGATTGCAAGGTGAGTATATGACATACTCAGCAAGCCACGCAGCAAATATGCAAGTGCACAGGATAACCAAGGATGGCATAATATAGGCTTCTTTGCATAAACAGCATTTAAAGAATATTTCAGAATTTAATAAAACAGTAGAGTATTAATTAAACAGTATTAATCCAACACTATACAACATACCCTGTTGTACAGGCCCAACCATTTAGTACAACCAATCCCGGCTGCACAGATCTAATCTCCAAACCAGGAATATACCATTCCAAACCAGGAGCTAATCAATTATAACCAATTATAGCATCTTTCATTAATGTGAGAAGGGTGAGACTAATCACGAAAGACATCGTTAGACCCGCCCATAACCGCGGGCACGGCTATTCGAATAGTTTTACTCTGATCAGAGGTGTACCACTGTACCCACAAGACACAGCCCCACATCATGTCACCATGTGCCTCAATACCACCACGGTACCTCGGAAAGGAGCTGTGACATTACCCCTCACACAACACAATCCACCACAGTGCACCATTCCCGGATCATAGTCACCCCCTTATAAACAAGGCATGGACTCCCCAGCGACCCCCGTGGGCTTATCTCCGCCACTTCTCAGTCTAGTGCTCTGTAATGAACTATGCTATGTAAAAGATAAAGACGTTGCCCACGCTGGCTTGTGGTTGGCACGGTTAATGTTTCACAACCGAAGTTCGTGAACCGGTCCTTAATTGTCATGAGCACGACCATCAAAACCATGTACTCACAACCCACCATTATCAGGTTTTAGTTGTCACATTAATTAATTAACCAATCACGAATAACCATCGTGAACTAGCATTAAGCCATCAGTAAATAATAGTGAATCATAAATTATCCCATTAGTGTGCTAAAGTTTCTAAGCATGGCTAAGCAATTACACCTAATATCTAGTTGAACCAATATAAAGCTCAACTAGTCAAGTTATAGTTACCCAAGGTATCAAGGAATAGGATAATCAAGAACAAAAGGGCTATAACAAACTATAGGCTAATTCCACCCAATGACATTCAAAAATAAATGCAATAGTTGAATAGAAACAATAGCTTTAAACGGGATCAACATGCTCAAAGGATTGATTAGGATCTGTGTGACTTGCCTTGCTGGCCTTGGAACTCTTCTAAATCTTCTCCTGCAAAAGCGGACTCTCCAGAAACGTCGGATTCTAAACGGAAAAGAACAAAAACACCAAAACAGCACATAAGCAAGCATGAACAGTACATGTGGATATTTTTAACATGTAGATCTCAATTTTAGAAAAATTTAGAGACTTGAACCAACTAAATCTGAGCTAAGATGAATTAGTTATGAATTTTTAAAGATTTAATCGGTTTAAATCATTTATATAAATTTTAATTGAATTATGACGCAATAATGAATTATTTTTGAAAAGAAAAAGGGCTTTATTGCGTCAGCGGGCTCGGGGTCTACGGTGGACCGGGTCCACGGCTACGGTCTACGGGAACGGACGGCCGAGATCGATCGGACCGAACGGACGGCCGAGATTAAACGGCTCACGGCCGGCTCACGGGCGACAGCGGTGATGACGTCAGCGATGACGTCATCCCGACCGACGGCGGCGACGGCGGCTCGGACTCACGTGCTCGCCGGCGAACGACGGCGCGGCGACGCGAACGGAAGGCACCAAAATGATGCGGGCAGCACGGCGAACTCACCGGCAACCAAAGCGACGGCGGAGAGGCAACGGACGACGCCGGCGACGAGGAGGGAGCGACGGAGACGATCGGGTCAACGGCGGCGACGGTGCTCCGGCGGTCTTCAGCGACGGCGAAGGGTCGGACGAGGACGGCAACGCGACGGCGACCACGATGGCGAGCTCCCCGAGCGACGGCGATGACCGGAGCGACGGCGGCGCACGACTGGAGCGGCGGCGGCGACGGCGGCGCTAGGGTTGCACGGCGCTAGAGCGCTACGGACGGCGAGAGGCGAAATCAAGGGCAGCGGCGGGTAGAGGGGAACTCGGGGATCCTTTTATGGGGGTCGGGAGGCGGCGGCGAAGCCCACGGCGGCCAGGCGACGGCGATGGAAAGCTCGGGTTCGCCGACTCCGATTCGAGATCGAATCCACGCATTTCCAAAGCGATTCGGCCGATGATTCCATAAGAGAAAAGGTAGAGGAGATCACGGAGAACATTTCCCCTCAATCAATTGCACCGGAGAAGGAAAGGGGCGGCCGAATTGGAAAGGGCGGCGGCGGCGGCGGCGCTCGGCTAGGGTTTCGGCCTGAGGAAGACAACGACCGACAAGCGGGCCCCACCTGTCAGCGGCAGGAGAGAGAGGTGAGCGGCGGCTCGCGCGCGCGGCTCGGCTTGCTGGGCCGGCTTGGGCCGAGGAGAGAGAAGAGAGAGGTTTTTGGGCCGACTTTCGGCCCAAAGCCAAAAGAGAATTTTAAAAAACCTTTTTCAATTTAAATAATCCATAAAATGCAATTCCATTTATTAAAAATACTTCCTTAGCTCAAATAATTCCCAGAAAAATTTAGAAATTATAGAATTAAGCAAAGTATTTAATGAAATTTTATCTGGCCCAATTTTATATTGGAATTTATTATTTACAATTAAATCTTTTCTTCCAGACTTTTAAAAATCATTTCTAAAATTCCATTTACACAATAATTTATATTTTTGGGATTTTTAGGGTGTGACATCAACCCTTCCATGGAATTACTCCCCAGTCTCCGTCCAAACCAATAGGAAAAATCACGCTGCCTGTGACTTTCGGCCAAGCAAACAACTTCTGGACAGAGCAGATCACTTTTGATGTCGCTGAATTCGATACAGCGTATAACGCCATCATCGGGAGAACTGCACTTGCGAAGTTCATGGCCGCATCTCACTACGCGTATCAAGTGCTCAAGATGCCAGGGCCGAAGGGAACAATCACCATCCAAGGGAACGCAAAGCTGGCGGTACAATGTGACAAGCGGAGCCTCGACATGGTCGAGCAAACGCCAAGTCCACCCGCCACAACTGAGCCACCCAAGAAAATGAGCAAGACAAACAAGACGTCGAAACCGGACGGCGCAATCAAGACCGTTCCTCTCTCTAGTGCCAACCCTGACAAGACCGTCAAGATCGGGGCATCACTAAATGAGAAATAGGAACTCGCACTCATCACCTTCCTCCGCGACAATGCTGACGTGTTCGCCTGGCAGCCGTCTGACATGCCGGGGGTCCCCAGGGAGGTGATCGAGCACAAACTCATGGTGCGACCCGATGCCAAGCCAGTAAAGCAAAGACTGCGGAGATTTGCACCAGACCGAAGACAAGCCATACGAGAAGAGCTCGACAAACTTCTCAAAGCTGGCTTTATCAGAGAAGTACTTCATCCAGAGTGGCTAGCCAACCCAGTCATGGTGCGGAAGGCCAACGGGAAATGGAGAATGTGTGTCGACTTCACCGACCTCAACAAGGCGTGCCCCAAGGATCACTTCCCTCTTCCTTGAATAGACCAACTGGTGGACTCAACAGCCGGCTACGAGCTGTTGAGCTTCCTCGACGCTTACTCCGACTACCACCAAATCAGCATGGCGAGAGAGGACGAAGAGAAGACAGCATTCATCACGCCGTTCGGGGTATTTTGCTACGTTAAGATGCCATTCGGACTCATAACCGCTGGGAACACTTTCCAGCGCACGGTCCAGGGCGCACTTAGTGACCAGCTCAGCAACAATGTCGAGGCATACGTCGATGACATTGTTGTCAAGACCAAGAAAAGCGACTCATTGATTGACAACCTACGGGAAACGTTCGACAACCTCCGACGGTATCGCCTCATGCTCAATCCAGAGAAGTGCACCTTCGGAGTACCGTCGGGCAAGCTGCTTGGCTTCCTCGTCTCTGGCAGAGGAATAGAAGCGAATCCCGAGAAGATCAAGGTAATCGAGAACATGAAGTCGCCCACAAGACTGAAGGAATTACAGAAGCTAACCGGATGCATGGCAGCACTAAGTAGGTTTGTCGCTAGGATGGGAGAACGAGGACAACCCTTCTTCGCTCTGCTGAAGAAGCAAGATAAATTTGTATGGACACAGGAAGCCGAAGAGGCATTTATTGCACTCAAGCGCTACCTATCACATCCCCCTGTACTCGTTGCTCCCCAACCTATTAAAGAATTATTCCTTTATATTGCCGCCACGCCATACTCCGTCAGCACTGTAATTGTCGTCGAGAGAGAGAGTCCAACGACCAGTATACTACGTCAGCGAAGCTCTCCACGACGCAAAGACCAGATATCCACAGATCCAAAAACTGCTCTACGCAGTAATCATGACCTCAAGAAAGCTACGACACTACTTCCAGTCCCACAGAGTCACAATTGTCTCCTCCTTCCCCCTCGGTGAAGTCGTGAGAAACAAAGACGTTGTCGGCCACATTGCGAAATGGGTAGTCGAGCTAAGTCAGTTTGATGTCCACTTTATACCACGAACAGCCATCAAGTCCCAAGTACTCGCCAATTTTGTAGCTGACTGGACCATGCCTGATAATCAATCAGACAACCAGATCGACAACGAAACATGGACAATGGCGTTCGACGGTGCACTCAACAGCCAAGGAGCAGGGGCAGGATTCATCTTGACATCTCCTTCCGGAGATCAATTCAAGCACGCAATCCACCTCAACTTCAGGGCGACCAATAACACAGCCGAGTACGAAGGACTACTCGCCGGGATAAGAGCAGCAGCCGCACTTGGGGTCAAACGACTGATCGTGAAAGGGGACTCGGAGCTAGTCGCAAACCAGGTACACAAAGATTATAAATGCTCTAACCCCGAGTTATCTAAGTACCTCATAGAAGTCAGGAAGCTGGAGAAAAGGTTCGATGGGATCGAGTTCCGACACGTATACCGCAAGGACAACATCGAGCCAAATGAACCTAGCGCGACGTGTGTCCAGACGAGAACCACTCGAGCCCGGCACTTTTCTGGACATCCTGACGAAGCCATCAGTGAAAGAGGAAATCGGCGAGATCAACACAGCTGCCCCCGACATCAGTTCGGAGGCCACAGAGGCGGAACACGCCATTGCCGATATCGAGACCACAGACGACTGGCGCACCCTACTGATCAAATTCATCAACAGCGAAGAGTTGCCCGAGGACGACGCAGAGGCTGAGAAAATAACCCGTAAAGCAAAAATCTACTACACGATCGGCAACGATCTATACAAGAAAGCGCCAAACGGAGTACTTCTCAAATGCGTCTCGTCCGACGACGGCAGACACCTCCTCCTTGATATACAGGAAGGCATCTGTGGGTCACATGCCGTCGGTCGCACATTGGTCGGGAAAGCCTTTCGACAAGGGTTTTTCTGGCCAACCGCCCTCAAAGACGTCTGTGACATGGTCCAGCGGTGTGAAGCCTGTCAATTCCACAGCAAGCACACAAAGCTACCTGCACAAGCGCTCCAGACCATCCCTCTTACTTGGCCGTTCTCGTGCTGGGGGCTAAATATACTCGGGCCATTCCCACGGGGACAGGGCGGCTACAAGTTCCTATTCGTGGCGATCGACAAATTCACTAAATGGATCGAAGCAGTACCCACGGGAGAAATCAAGGCCGCCAACGCCATCAAGTTCATCAAGGGGATATTTTGCAGATACGGACTACCGCATCGCATCATTACCGACAACGGCTCCCAGTTCGTCAGTGCCGACTTCCAGGATTACTGCATCGGGCTGGGAGTCAAAATATGCTTCGCTTCGGTTTCCCATCCTCAAAGCAACGGACAAGTCGAGAGGGCAAACGGCATAGTACTACAAGGGATCAAGACCCATCTCTACGACAGGCTCATGTCACATGACAACAAATGGGTCGAAGAACTCCCTTCAGTACTATGGGCCATACGCACCACACCGACAACGTCTAACAAGGAAACACCCTTCTTCCTCGTGTACGGCTCCGAGGCCATGCTCCCCAGCGAGCTACGACATCAGAGTACACGAGCACAGAAGTTTTCCGACGAGGAACAGGAGGAGCAGTGAAACGACAATGTGAATCTACTCGAGGAACATCGCGAACGAGTTGCCGTTCGAGCAGCCGCCTACCAACAAGCCCTTCGCCGCTACCACGAGAAGCGCATTCGAACACGCATACTTTCAATCGGCGACTACGTCCTCCGAAGGGTTCAAAGCCAAGCATGGGAAACAAGCTCTCACCCAAATGGGAAGGACCATACACGATCACACAAGTCTTGCGACCAAGCGCATTCAAAATTGCAGACGGCGATGGCCGCGAGTTGGCAAACTCATGGAACATTGACCAACTACGCAAATTCTACGTATGAGTCAATACCATCCATACCTGTAAGACAACTTACATCATCAATAAAGCCTATTTTCAGACGCATATTACAATCACAGTGTTCCTGCCTGACGACCCCTCACCCAGATGACACCTAGCGTTGAAACCTATCCTCATGACCCTTTACGCCATGCTGACAAGGCCTCCGAGGAACCTAAGGGATCTTCGGCTGGGGACGCCCAGAGCCGATAAGGCCTTGTCAGATTCTGTAGAGACGAAAGACCATGTCAGACCTGGTCGTGTAAGAGTTCTCCCCGTGCGTATTAACCAAGCCGCGTAATCGGAAATGAACTTTCCAACTTCGCGGCTGGGGGCTAGGATCAGTGCTTGTTCAACCGAGGCAGGTCAAAGGTCCAAGAGCCTTGTCCTCCGAGAACCATTCTCCGACAACAAGCCTAGGGGCTAGGGAGAGTGTGCAACTCAAACGACTGCCCAAAGTTGAGAACTGAGAAGGCACTCTTACACACTACATCCAAAGTAAGAAGGACTCGTTACGATAGATTTCTTTTCTATTTCATAAGATACTTCTTACAATTCCGCACAAGTCCAAAATTATATTACATTTTTCCCTAAGATATCTATCGCAGGGCACAAAGGCTACTAGAAAGGCCAACGCCAGTCCATCGACTGAAAAACTTTCTCCGCAAGCGGCGCCATCGACTTCGCTAGGTAGTCTATCTCCGCCAGAGTCCTGCGGGAGCGAGCGAACCCTTCATGGAGAAACTCGAGGTGCAGCTGCGGACGACAATCTCGTATGCAAGCCAACACATGCCCTCCGGCATATCGGCTTGACCGACGGCATTCCTGCTTCAAGGCTTCGTCAATGCGCTTGCCACGCCTTCGAGCTGAGTACATGCCCCACTCAGCCACGAGATGTAGCCGGCCGCCGATTCCTCGGGATCTCCACGGGGCACCCGGAGCTCTCGGCAGACCCTCGACATAGACGTGCAGCAACTCTTCAGATACGAGTCGAACCACACCTTGCGGCCTCGGAGTGCTTCTACGGCCTGGTCCTTTCTCACCTCCAACATGGCTCTCTCGAGTTCCACGACCTCACACTTCATCTTCCAATACTGGATACGACGATCTTGGTCAGCAAGTCTACTCTCGAGATCTGTTCAGCATGGAAACAACTAAGTCAAGCTGCTTTTCTCTTCCGAGAACACGGCTGATCAAGTCGGAGGAGCAAAAAGGGATGAAGAGACCACCAACCTAAGGAAGTCGTCGCCATACCCGTATTCACGGGCAAACTTTGACCCACATCGTCCTGTGACACATGTGGCCGGAGCACAATCGCCGGAACGACCACCGGTAACTCGGGCTGCCCACGCTGCTGGACATCCTCGACATCGACATCCCTACAAACGACAACCAAATACTCAGGACTAAAGTGCTAACAAAGACCAAGGTGATGACTGCACGAAGAAAGGCGGCCGAAGCCGGTAAATGTTTTACAAAGCACAGTCGATTACAAGTGAACTGAGGTCCTACTCTTCAAAAAGCGGGAGAACAGACTCTCCCAGCTCGCTGATTTCCTCCATCACGCCCTTACGCGCGTCGTTGGCCGCCCCCTGATCCAAGATTCGCCGAAGATAGAGTTCGGGATGCGCCAACCTTACACATGCAAGGATGTGACAGGCCCCCGTGTAGATCCCGTTGGACGCTTCCTTCATGAGCCTGGCCGCGTGTTTGGAAGGTATCGCCTCCATCGTCGTAGCCAGCTCCGCAAGCGAGGACGTCGGCGAGAACTTGTCGGGGTTCGCCGGGATGGTTGTCATGACACCACACTCCCCGGTGAGCTGATGAAGACCGGTGTAGGTGACCCGCAGCGAGCCATGGATTTCCGACAAGTTGTTCTCGAGTTCCGACTTCCGGTCCTTGAGTCCCCGCCGTTGCCGCTCGTTAGCGGCCACCAGCTCCCTCATTGTCTGGAGGTCCTCGCGAACCTCCGCCAGGTCGTGCTCCAGCTTGTCGGCACGCTTGTTTGCCGACGACGCTGCCGCTGCCTTCGCCTCCGCGATCTCGTGACTTATGCCGCGAGTGCCAACCTCGAGATACGCTTCATTTCAGCTTGAAGCTCCCCCCAAGTGAGGACGTCAGCAGATGGACCGCGAGTAGGTCCGAGGTCACTGGCTGGCCTACTCGGCGTCGCCTCACGGCTCCTCACCTCCGGACCTGTCCTGCGCCGCCCTCGCCTGCGCCGACCTGCAGAAGATCCTCATGTCCGGCCCTCAAAACAAATCGCCAGAAGATAAACAAGGGAAGGATCTCGATTTTCATTTACTTACTTATCGCCTAGCGTCACCAGCTTCCTCCGCCGTGGAGGTGGCGGAGACGCATCCACGGCCTGGGTAAATCCAGCACGAGTTGAGGGTGACATCTTCCGACTATGAAATTAACAAGTCAAGGGACTCACCGGTGGGGAGGATGCTCTCCGGCGGCTGCCGAGCACGGAGGTGAACTTTCTCCCCATTTTCGGGATACGACTGCCACCAGTCATGGCAGCAGCGGCAACGGCCATGTCGGACGCCTCCCGAGCGACGTCCTCCTTCAATGAGGCCGCCGCCTGGTGGTCCACGAGCGGTCTAATGACGTCAACCAGAGGGAGAGCCTGCACCGCATGAAGTCATTTTCCGATCCAGGAAGGCAATGGAATTGGGGTTCAAGTGGAGCAAAGAAAGGCCGTAGAAGTTCAGAACCAATAGAAGAAATTCAGAAGGTGGAGGGAGAAAACCACAAAGAATGTAGTCCTCGTTCGCAACCATGCGACCCAGGACAGGCTGGGGTTCAGTACCTCCTACTTCTCTCTCCATGACTCCACGACCGGGAAGGGCGCCATCTTCCTGGAGCTTCTTCAGCGACACGTTGGTGGAAGTAGACTTGCCGAGATCCATCGCCGACTAGAGATCGCCGGAGGAAGGACGGAGATTAACAAGCTAGGGTTTTTACGGGGGCGGGGAAGACGAGGGACGCTTGGAGGCTGGAAAGTTTTCTCACAACAGGCGGACTTCAAAATGAATCCCCAAAACTCCCTTAAATAGACGCGCTTCGCACGGCGCAAATTTCAAGGAAAGGAGAGAGATGCCCGCCAGAATTTTCTGGGTCCGTTACGCGCGGTTGTTTTTCGGACTTCAATTTAAATTCACTCATGACCGTTGGGCTTCACATGGTTCTCGACTATGTCTTGTCTCTATGGTTCCCACACCGAGAACGACATCAGCTTCGACATCAGAAGTCACGATCGGTCACACGAGTTTATTTAAGCAGAAGTCGGGGGCTACTGTCAGGGTTACGGGTTAGGGATACCCTTTACCCTTCGATATATGTCACATATCGAGATGGCATGCCCGCGCATACATGGACATTCTCTGTATGAGTTAGGGAAATCCTTCACGGAATTGGCGGAAGAAAAGAGACCTACTCGGACAAGACTGGGTTGTCAACATATTGTGTACGTTTCGACGTCTCCAAGCAGGACTTGGAGACTGCTTGGCCTGCGGTATAAAAAGGACCCCCTGGGAGAACCTGAGGGGATCGAATCTGATAGCCAACATCACCACCACAGCCTACGAAGTCGAAGCCTGCGGAAGCCAGATTGCCGAGAGGTCTAGTCGGATTAACCCGATACGATCTCGTCGGTTTCATCGAGTTCCATCTTTCCCTTTGTAACCTGTAATTTTCATCATATAATCCCATACCAACTGGATTAGGGCTATTACCTGTCAATGGGCTGAACCAGTATAATCTTCGTCTTCTGTTTGCTTGATATCGTACTACATAGACCCTTGCATCAATGTACCCCAATACCCTCTATATCCGGCCTACGGGTATCACCCGTCGACACAAGGTGAATTGAATTTTTGGAGAGTTGTTGAGAAGAGCAGTTTTAGGTTTAATTGGGAATTTCTTTCTTTTAAAAAGGGGGAGAAGTTTTCTTTTGGATTTTTGAGCACGATGTGTACGTTTGTACAAAGTATGCTTTTTACCACTTTTGTTTTTATTTTTCCAAACACCAAAACATTTTTATGGATTTGCCAATGTATTCATCAAGGGGGAGATTGTAAAATCAAAGGTTTTTGATTATTATTCTGTGATGAACAATTGGGCATTGGAGATTATTGGTTTTGTTATTTGGAATTTATTCACGAAGTGGTTTTGGAGATGATTGGATTTACAAGTGAATTATAGGTGCTATCATTTTATGTGACCGGTCAGACCGAGCAGTGGTTGCCGGTCAGACCGGTGGTATGCGCGCGGTCAGACCAGCCAGCCCACGGTCTGACCGGCCGACTCTGTGTCGGTTTCGGTTTCGGGTTGTTTGTTTGGATATCCGTGATTAGTTCATGATTATGACTTCTAGATGGATACTATACGTATGTAATATTGTTGTTTGCTACTAATGAGTCAAGTTGGTGATAGCTTGGTCTCGGAATATGGTTTCTTTGCTTGTTCTATATGTGTAGGTGACTCGATGCCTCGGGAAAGTATTTGCGGTGATGGACCGGGAGTCGGCTTGGGGATAAGATGACGTCTGTGGTGGTCAGAGATCATGCGGGATACTTAGGTTAGAGTTGATGCATGTGGTTGATGGAGATTCCATATGGCATACGATGGAGGTATTGTGTGCGTATGGGATGCGGAGTCGAATTTGGAAGGAATCCAAATTTGGTATGATTGGTTATGTAAAGTTTGTTTCTTGTACTAGAGGGTTTCCTAAGGTATTTAGGACTCCTAGTATGAGTTTGGTTCGTGGCTTTAGGCTACCTACTTCATGTATAAATAGAGGAGGAGCGTGAGGCTTCCCGTGTATCGCTTTTGGAGAGCAATTGAGTTGAGTTTTGAGTTAGGGTTTCGAGTTTAGTCGAAATTTTTGTAAGGAGTGCTGTTGGTGCACTTTGTAAACACAGAGAGAATCAATAAAGTCGTCATCCACTTTAAGAGTTCTTCGATTTGTATTTACCGGGTTTCGGCGGTCAGACCGGCGGCATAGCGGCGATCAGACCGGTGGCGGCAGCAGGTGCGGCAGGCGACTTCGGCGGTTCGACCGATCGATCTACATCGGTCAGACCGATGTTCATCAGGCGGTCAGACCGGCGCAACATCTTCGGTCAGACCACGATCCATCGATTTCGAGGGTAACTTTTATTTCCGCTAAAAGTTTTTGATTTTTGGGTATACCAACCATTCACCCCTCTCTGGTTGGCTTAGTTATTGATATTCGATCCTACACATATATAGCTGATGGCCTGATGATGTGCTAGTCTTCTCATGGCCCCCTGCTGCCTGTTCATGCCTTGGCCGAAATGGCATGAGCCCTTGATGAGCATACAACTCCAATTAACAAGAGGGGGAGAATGGAGAGAGATCAGCTGGCACGGCAGAGATGCAGAATGTCCCAGCAAAACGCCGCGAGAAAACAACTTGTGGTGGGGCGCAGCGGCGCCGGTCGGAGCTGCAGTGTTGGTGGCGACGAAAGGGAGCCGTCCATGTAGGTACGAACTGGATGGATGGATGGACGCGTACGTATGGCCCGACGTTACTACTTGTCTACTTGTACGGTGACCTTTTCTGTGGATGAGATGTGTAGCACCTGACCGGCTGCAGCTAGCTACCTGCCATACCGTACCATCCTATTCCTTCCGTTCCTATAGTTTTTTTTTTTTTCGTTTTTCGGCTCATCCGATCGGTCCTGAAAAAGGTAGTGGTCCTTTCTCTCCCTCTCCATCTCCCGCTCTCTCTCTCTTCTTTGTAACAAACACATATAGCATAGACGGTCATTGGAAGCTTAGGTCATGTACAATAAAAGCCACAAGCACCAGTGGACTCAAGACGCCACGTAGGATAGAACCACACAAAGGTCACATTACCCACAGTGGAAACCACTCTAAAACGTATTTTGCATTTCAGCCCCTATGTCAGCCCTTATGTTGTATGTTATTATCAAACCTATTAAAACTTTATATTTTGGACCCTATAACAACCAAAATAAGTATATCTGCACCCCTAAACACTATGCGGACCCACTGTCAACCTCTTCCCCTCTCTCTCTTTTATTCTCTCTCTCTCTCCCTCCTGAGCCATCTCTCTCCCCCTCTCTCTCCCTCTCTCCGAGCCATCTCTCTCTCCCCCCCCCTCTCTCATTTGCCATATTCACCGCGAGCTCCCCATCTCGGCGGCAGATCCGGACATGGGCTCGACGGGGCCGTCCTCCTACCACCAAGACGGCGCGGACAGCATGGCGACCTTGGCGGCGGCAGGCTCGCCGGATTTGGCGGCGGGGGCCACAACGCAGCGGTTCCTCTCCCCCTCCCTTCTTCACGAGCATCGACGGCGGATCCGGACGCGGGCTCGACGCCGCCGTCCTCCTCCCCCCCCCCACGACGGTGCTGACGAGCTCGCCGACAGCATGGCGAGCTTGGTGGCGGCGGGCTCGCCGGATCCGGGCGCGGGCCCGCCGGATCTAGCGGCGGGGGCCACAACGGCAGCGGTTCCTCTCCCCCTTCCTTCTTCGCGAGTGTCGGCGGCGGGGAGCAGCGGTGGCGGCGGATCTGGCGATCGGACGAGGCAATGCATGGGGCTCCGACTCCACCAACGCGTCGCCATTCTCGTCCTCCTCCACCTCATCCCCCCTCCTCGGCGCTCCGCCACCTCCTCAATGCCGCCCGCCGCCGCCACGTCCTCCCCGCGCTCCGCCACCGCCCGCACGCCGACTGCCGCGTCATGCATTCCCGCGCTCCGCCTCTCCGCCATGGTGGCCGCTGCCGTCGCTGCTCCGTGTCCCCCACCGCCGCCGGCCGACCGACCGGTGAAAGAGAGAGAGAGGAAGAGTGAGAGAGAGGAGTATGACAGGTGGGTCCCATATTTTTTTTATAAATAGAATGCTGACTATACTACCGCGCGTACGCCACGTAGATCAAAATCACCGCGGATTGGGTCGAGTGTGGTAATTTGTCCGGTTTGTATAGTTGGGGGTGAAGAATGTCCGGTTTTGTGGTTCAGGGGGTAATTCGGTTGACCGCGATAGTTCGGGGGTTATTCGTACTTTTTCCTTTACTTAATTGTACAAACAAGTTAAATATTTTTTAAAAAATAAAGTTAACAGACAGTTTTGATAAAGTGATCTAAGTAATATCGTAGAATTTTGTTTTGAGAAATCATAAATTTAAGAAACGTGGAGCTAATAATTCATAGCAATGATGAGTAAACTAAAAAGAATAGATATGCGGTAGAGTCACCAGATCAGGTGATCCATATAAGGAGTTTTGCCTAATTTTTAGTTTGTTGAAACGCTTGAATTAATGCTCGCTTTCCATACGAAGGTATGTGTCTTGCGTGTAATGTGAAAGAAAAAATGAGAATGTTAGTGGTATTCTCGGTTGGATATATGATGTTAGGTGGAAAAGCGACATCTGTAATCATCTGTAATCGGAATGTGTTTTAGTTGTGTTATTTTGTGAAAAAAACTAGTCCACGGTCAATTGATCATTTATGCTGGTGTAAATGGGTGCAATCAATTTGTAGCTTGACACTTCACTATCTTCTTGATATGTGTACAATAATGCATTTTGTCCCGGCGTTCGCCATAAGGATATATGCATGAATGATTGCTTAATTATTTTTTAGATTATGTTGACGGCCAGAACTAGCTCGAAGATGGAGCTCAGATTTGCACACACATGGTTGGCTGCGTTGAACGAAGAAAAATGGATAAAATTTAAAATGGAAGAGAAGTACAGAATAAATTAAGATTCGAGAACATGGGAGAAAGATTGCATGACAGCCATATATTGGAAGTTTTCAGTATATATAATTAATGCTTTCAAATTCGGCAAATGTACTTCTGAGAATACAAGGCCATTCTTAACCCAATAACTAGGATGGTATCTATAATATTAAATAAGCTGTCACCTAGAATGAAAAATAATGTGGCAAATGAATAAATAAGGAAAAAGAAAAAAATCATGTCTTGCATGAGACCTGATTTCTACATAACATCCAAGACATCATGTGAGATAAGTAGCATTAAATTTAAGTATGGAATAGTGATGTATGCATTGAAAGAGTAGTGTCTGGTACTAATTTGTTTTGATGATATAGAGTTTATAGAAAACTAGATTGGGTTGGAAATGGCCTAACAAATTAAATGACCAAACCTTTGGATCAGGAGCTGAATATTATATCCAGAAAACCTCAGTCCCAGGGGCGCACATGCGAGAAGATCCAAATGTGCATGCGACCATGAGTTGGACTGAATTAATTAGCCGAATAAGGCAGCATTGAACCTCCTTTCTGTGTTCAATTTTATAAAATATTATGTTTATTCTAGGCATGAGCAAGGTTTTTCTTACCGTGTCAACCAAGCTTACTGTCAGTGTAACACCTTGAAAATTTCCGATAACAAAAATCACTAAAATTTTGAACTTTTTAAAACTTTTGCATCATGCTAATTGTTATGATTGTTATTGCTTGCCAAACCATAAATGATCACAAAGAAAGTAAAGAAAAGATCTAAATTTAAGCAATAGATATAATTTACGAGAATATGTTATTTATTATTAACCCTACAAATATTAGTACACAAGAAATCAAGCCAAATCAAGTATAAGTCAAATATTAATTTCTATTATAAATTACAGATCAGATATTAAATATTCGAACCATGATTGATAGCATGATGTCATCATTAGCTAAAGAAATAGTAAGATTAAATCTAATTTATTTGGATCTACTCTCATATGAAATATAAGTACACATGAAATAATGAACACATCAATGGCCCCATCTATAATAGAGTATCTCACTAGAATATATAATTAATATTTGAAACACCTTATCAAGCTCCTCATAACATGAAAATCACTCATATAAAATAATGGTCATATAAATAAATTAAGCTTTATATATAAATAAGATTATGTGAGTTTTAGTTAAACAATTAGATTAATATTGTACCGAGTCTCTAGAATAAATGGATTAAACCTATCTGTGTAAAATATATTGCTATAAAAATAAACTCGACCAATCTACCATTGTATTATTAAGGACACATCGTTATATTAAATAGAATATTACCCCCAAAGTCATCAAAAATATATAAGTTCACTTTAGGGCCAATAATTTAAATTAATCTAAAAAGAATTTATTTGTGTGATAAATAAATAAATATGGGTGGTAATAATTTTGGGATAAATTTGCATGAGGAGTTAGTACTTAAATTTAGTTAACATTTAACTAAGTAAAATTAGGGCTTATAGGATTAAAATTGTATAGGAGATAGGCTAAGAGATGAATAATAGAAAAGGACATTGTTCATTGCCCCCTAGATGCTCGACCCTGTCCCACCGCCACGCCTAGCCCTGCCGTGCCGCTGCCTTGCGCCGCGCCGCCACACGCCATCGTGTCGTCGTCGCCGTCGCTCAGACGCGCCTCGCGCCATCGCTTCGCTCTACGCGCACCCTGCCGTGCCCCCTCACATCCCATCGTGCCGCGCGCCGTCGCCATCGCGTCGCCATCGCCGCGCGCCGCGAGCCGTCGCCGTCGCGCTGCCATGCCTTCGAGCCCCGCGCCCTGTCGCTGCCGCGCCGCTCGACCGTCGCCGTCGGCCTCACGCCCTGAGCCGCCGCGCGCTATCGCCGTTGCGTCACCCGCCGTCCCGTCGCCGTCGCCCTGCGCCGCTGCCGCGCCACCAAGCCATGAGCCGCCGCCGCGCCCCGAGCCCCGTGCCACTACCGCGGCATCGCGTCACCGCTGTCGCCATCAGCGCCTCGAGCCCCGCCCGCGCCGCGCACTGTCGCCGTCGTGCCGCACCGTACCGTCGCCGCGCGTCGCCATCGCCCCGAGCCCCACGTCGCCGCGCCGTCTCATCGTCGTTTAAAGCCAGCCACCCCTCCCCCGAGCCCTATAAATACCCCCTCCCCTTTCCCTTCCCTCCCCACGCCATTCCCCCTCTTCTCCCCTTTTTCCTCTTTCTTCCCCTCCACCGACGCCGCATTCCGCCGCCGCGCCGCCGCGCCGCCGCGCCGCCGCTGCCATGCCCCGGCGTCTCGCCGCCGCCGCGCCGCACCCCGCCGCCGTCGCCGCCGGTCCGGTAAGCCCTTCCGCCCCCCTTCGTTGCCGGTACCCGCGCCGCGCCGCTCGGCCATGTGAGAGAGAGGAGAAAGCAGAGAAAGCAGAGAGAGAGAAAAGAGAATAGAGAAGAGAGGTTAGAGTGGGCCCCACGTGATTAGTGAATAGTAATCCCCTTCTTAATCTTTATTAGTTAAGTCTATTACATGTAGGTCCGGGTGGTTAAAAAATCTAGTTATGGAGAGTTTATAGTTTCGAGTCTATGACATGCGGGCCCTACCGGGTTTAATGGCTGGTTTGACCCTAGTCAAAGGAGTCGGGCCCACCTGTCATTTTCCCATATGGATTCCTTTAGAAAGAAAAGTAAAATAAAAGAAAAGAAAATAGGAAGACCCCACTTGTCAGTCACCATAGCTTGTGGATAAGGTTGTATTATAAATAAATGAATTAGGAACAGTACCATTTCGCAATTATTAGAATTAATTCAAATTTGAATCTTTACACTAGCATAACTTATTCATTTTAGCTCCGATTTGAGTGAAACTTGAACCTAAATTTATCTAAATTCATAAGCTTTCCAATGGTATATAATTCACTATTTTGATAAAAACATATTTATAATTATTAAATAATTAATACTAAGATAATGCATAATAGTCAACTTAAAAATGTGCTAACAAATAAAATTAGTATTTTACAGTAAAGTAGATGTAAGAATGTTTGTCTCTAACATGCTTTGTCACTGTAACAACCACACAAACTAATTTTAAATAATGTCTCAAACTAATGTATTGGAAGATACTAGTACTATTTAATGGTTGTATTATTAAACCCATGACTTATAGATTATTTAAATAATAAAGTTAGCCTTATAATTAGGTAAATCAAACACGAATACACATAGATGAGTCTTTAATTTGTTTATGATGAATAGGAACAAAGTTGTTATGATATAACCACCCAAATAAGGTTGAGTTGGTTAGCATCCAATAATTACTCAAATTGTAAAATCACTTGTCAAATCACTTAGATCATATATGCTGTACAATCCATTTAAAATCATACATAAGAACAATAACCTACTTTTTGCATATATTAAACTAAGGAGTCTATGACGAACATCTATAGTGGATAAATACTAATTATAGATCTTGACCTAATATAATCTAAGTTCAATTGTAAATTAGGATTATTCATTGTAAAATTACGTGATGGGATAATCTGTAACTATAATATTAATAACCTCACAAGTGTAACATATAGAGCATGGATAATTATTAACCTTTTCTAATTTATAGCGACAAGTAAAATATGCTCATAATTAAAGTAATGGGCCCATTGATAAAATAATAATATAAATGGTTCCGTGCGGTTAATTGCTTGATCCCAAGTCCATCCTACAACAGAACCTTAGTATATGACCACTTTATTTAGATAAATGCATGTGTAGCCATAATCCTTCCATAGTCATTAGCAAACACGAATAGTATGAGCAACCCTAGGTTCGACCTCAACAGATATACTTTGTTTGTGCATATTTGATTGTTGCTTGAATATTGGTTTTTCTCGCGTATTATAGACTTTGTATATCGGTTAGTCGTGAGGCAACGTCTGCAACTTCCAGGAGGTGAAGGTTGATCAAGATTATATCAAGAATAAGGACTATCCTGAGCAGGCAAGTCATCACTATTCCTTGAACATGTTGAACCCAATTGCGAAATTATTTTGTTTACAAATAAAATTGCATGCAATGATGAACATCCTACTTGTGATTATGCCATGCCTTGATTATTGTTTACCCTTATGCCTTCATAACCATGTTTACGTATGAGTCCCTAGTCAATTATGACAATTGCTTAGAAATGCTATTTTAGAATCATGCATACTCATATTTATTAAATGTTATATGCTTGGGCAATTACCTTTGGGAAGGTAATTGAGATGCGGCATGTGGAGACATGAGCGCCACATTGCCATGATGTTGATGACATGATTTGTGAAAGGAGAAATAAAAATTAAACAACTGTTTTCGACTGGGGCGGCTGGAGGATTTGGGTGGTGTCCGGAGAAGGCTAATGCCGTCCCTGGTCAATTAAGGACCGAGCCATGAAGTTAAGCATGAAATGACCCCCGTACAACCGCACTTCTCGTATGGGTATAGACCTAGCGGAGTAGATAGCTGAGCGGAGGCAGTATCCATGCGTAGTGGTCTTCTTTTAGGTGTGTGATGCGGCAAGCAGTCTACTGGCGGATGCCCGGTTCGGATGGCCAGGTGGATGGCGGATGCCCATTCTGGATGGTCAGAGGCTGGCTTGGCAATACTACATGAGGATACCCATAAGAGAACAATCATGATGGACTGGGTTCAACGACAAGAAGCAACATAGGAGTGTGTATTTTTCCCTTCCCGGGAGCGCCAGAACTCCTCTCACTGCTAGAAACGTATGACGCCTAGAGTGCATGAGGACTAAAGTTCATGGAGCGGGTACTGCCAATGCGAGGTTATCAAAAGGCTTTGCCATGACGCGTCTCATGTGTTGGGACGAGGCTCATGTGTTGAGCAGTCGCGGAGTGCGGGTAAAGTGTACATCCACTACAGTGTGAGTAAACCAAATCTATTCGAATAGCCGTGCTCGCGGTTATTGAGCACCGGGACGTGTATTACACTTGGCTAGACTCTAAATTCTTAACTTGTGTGGGATGGGATATTGCATGATGATTTTTATGCTGATGGAGCCACTTCCTGAGAGGAGGGAAGGTGGACGTCCTCAGAAAACCATGACGACTCAATGGCGGGAAGCTATCCCTGGGATCACAATGGATGGTGGACAAAACCATCGTTGTTTAATGTGAACACTGGTACTAAAATTTGTTCAGTCTATGCTAGGTCTTAGGCTTATGAAAAGATTTGCAAAACTTGCTTTGCGCAAAGGAACCTGAAGCCATTCCTTGAAATACCCTCTATCATATGCATCATTGCTGTGGTGGCTTGCTGAGTACGGTTGGTACTCACTCTTGCTATTTATATATCTTTTAGGAGAGTGTTGAAGAGAAGCCCTTGTTAGTACGCTTGCGTACCTGACAAGATGATCGGAGTGCGGTCTGGTTCTAGGTCTCGTTCCCCAGTCGACTGCATGTGGCATGTTAACCGGGCCCTTATATTATTTTGTCTTCCGCTGTTGTTCTCTGATAGTTGTTGGCCTACCTGGCTCTAATGTAAGTATTTAACTCTTTTAGCCTGAATTCATTCGTGATATGTTGTGATTCAACTATGTATGTGTGTACCAACTACTGATCCAGGGATTGGTACGGATAAACACAGAAGATTTCCGATTTCCAAAATCGGGGGTCTACAGTCATGTACAATAATAAGAAGAAGAACGTAGCAATCCTACCATATTTTTTAAAAAAAAACAAATATTTAAAATTTCAATAAAGTTTGTTCAGTTAAATGCACTTACCACTGGGATACGGTAACCCCAGTCCAAATGGTAAGGGGAAACCTAGGCATGAGTAACACAAATCTCATGCATGTTTTAAGGGTTTGTTTCAATAACCCCCAGGTTTGAAGATATTTTCGTTTCCATCGTGGTATATATGGCGACCTCCTGATCATAGTTTTGTGTTCAATTAGACCATCTAGTCTGCTTCGACGATAGCGATGTTCTTGGGCACCATTTTTCTCATTGGATGCATCATCACATCATTCCAACCCTTTACACTGGCATCCAAGTGAAACATTTCTCTGATTTCTCGGACGAGTTGCAATGGCATCTCACGTTGTGTCCTTCATGGTGGTGTCGCTTTGGAGGAGCTTCTTCGTGCAGGAGTGGCCATTGTTGGGTACATACATCAGCTTGGTGGTTTCAACGGTTGTGGTGATGGCAAGATCTAGATCACAAACGACTGGTTTATAGCTCAAATACTCTCCGATGTTATGTTTCTCATCGGTTCGACATTGGTCACTAATTGTGTGAGCGAAATTTGATCGGCACAATGATATGATTGACCGTTGATTCCGGGGATTCTATTTCCTGGCTTGATGAATACAAGGACTACATATGACTTGTAAGTCACTGAAGAAACAACAATTATACAGTTCCTCACCAACCATAGATAGAAGGCCATCTCTGTCTCTAGGGTGGTGTTCTATTAGTTTTCTTGTTTTTAATAAAATTATGAATTTGTAATTCGCAGTCTTTTGATTTGTACACCTATAATAATTGACTATAACTTGTTTAAAGCAAAGGCCGATAAATTCCATTATGAAAAGAAGGTATGGTGGAGCTAAGAGCTAAACATGGACAGCTATATATGTGGTGGAAAGGGCTCCAAGTTATGTTGATCAGTGTTGGCACACTAAATTTCTATTTTATTTTCTAATTCCTTTATGTCAATTTTTGTTATCAGCAATGACACTGCAAGTATTGTTATCTTGTAATTTTTGACTGGTTACCTCAATACTGCAAGAGAGCTGAGAGCTCAAATCATCGATGTGCAAGTTTGATGATAAGGGCTAATAGGGAGAGGAAGGTGGGGTTGAAAAGAAGGGCCACTAAATAGCTTCATATGATGGAGTTAATGGAACAGTTATATTGTGCCGCGGATTGTATCTGAAAACCTTAGGAATTTATAGGGACAAGCCCAAAGGTGAGGGTTTTGTGTTATTTATTCATGCCCCATGTCAAGCGTTATATGATTTTTTTTTTCTTTTTATAGGGTTATATGATATTTTTTATAGAGTTATATGAATTTTTTTTCAGCGAGGTGGATTATGTGAAATTTATATTCTCTTAGCATAATAATTAAATAATGACAAAACTGTTTTGGTAGA
Source organism: Oryza meridionalis (assembly GCA_000338895.3). Classification (NCBI taxonomy): domain Eukaryota; kingdom Viridiplantae; phylum Streptophyta; class Magnoliopsida; order Poales; family Poaceae; genus Oryza; species Oryza meridionalis. The sequence continues at coordinate 10,806,638 of CM002525.2, read as the reverse complement.
TTGTGTTATTTGTGTATGTTAATTAAGTTTCATGATACTTGAACTATTCAATATATGTTGGATGCCATGATATAAAGTTACTACTTACTATTACCATGTATTACTAGTATGGCTACGTTGATAAATGGTAGGAAAGTGCCTTGAAACGTGAGTACGATAAATATTTTGATATAATTTTGAATGCTAAGATGACAAGTACAATTTGTAATTTGAAAAGAGAGTATAAGTTATTACAGTTTAATTACACTATAATTATACCATAGTTATAACAATATTAAATGTGTAATTATATTACAATTATAGCATAGTTAAATTTAAAAGTGTTTCTTTACGAAAACTTGCGACATGTTTTCAGCAATTCCCTTAAGGGGGGAAAATGTTTATTTTCCCAAGGAAATACTTGCTACTGAAAGCTGCTGAGCTTGCAACAATCATGCTCGCTTCGAGATCAGATCTTCAGGGAGTCGATGTACCTCTCTCCTCGAGAGAATTTTCCAAAGATCCCGGCCCTGAACTCTCCGACGCTCACTTTCCTGTATCTTGCAGGCCGATTCTCATCCAGCAAACCAGCCGCCGGCTCAATGTCTTTCTCATCATTCACGCTGTATAACATGGCCACTGAGATCCTCTCCTTCTCGGCGTTTGTCACCACCCTGTGCACCGGGCTCCTGAAGATGCCATTGCACATTACCTGCACAGAAATGTTGCATCCAAATATGCATCAGCATTCAGAAACCCTGGATTTATCATCAGATATACTACCTTCGTTTCAGGTTATAAGACTTTCTAGCATTGTCCATATTCATATAAATGTTAATGAATGTAGACACACATATATGTCTAGATTCATTAACATATATATAAATGTAGACAATGCTAGAAAGTCTTATAATATGAAACGGAGGAAGTACTAGATGTCTCTGCAGATTCAGAGAGGAAGTATTTTGGATGCTGGATGCCAATTAGGCAATTACCTCCATGGTGTCACCTAAGTTGATCAGCAATGTGTGAGGAGTGGCCTCAACGTTGTACCACTTGCCATCCCTCTGAACTTGCAGGCCACTGACATCTTTGTCAACGAGAAGAATCGTCAAGAGGGTGCCGTCGGAGTGAGGCCTGATGCCGAACACAAGGTCAGGCCTTGGACAGGGAGGGTAGTAGTTGAATCTTGCATATGCAGGAGCTTCGTTGAGTCGGTCCAAGAAGTAATCCTCATCAAGCTCAAGAAGCTTGGCCATAGCCTGAATGATATCGTCTCTAATTCTTTTGGTTCCTGATGCGTACTTTTTCAGAACATCGCTGCAGAAGAAAAGGCTCTCAAATAGCTCAGCAAAATCATTTCTTGAAACATCGTCAAGTTGTACTTTCTGAATTCAGACAACAATCCTTGTTACTTTGTAAGTAATATATGAACAGTAAGAAACACTATCTTTTGCAAAAAAGAAAAAACAACAGAGGAAGAAATTCAGACGTGTGGAAACTGCAAAGTAAAACATCGATCAATGTAAGGTGAGTAGGTGACCTGAAGGATTCAGGATGGTCAGGCCAGAAGGCAAGATCTTGCTCCTCCTTGGGTTCAACTCTGAGATGCAGCCGATCAGACCAGTCCAGGATCTGATCTTGGGTTACCACCCGGTCAGTTCCATACCCTTGAATCTGGAAGTTCTTGCCATCGATTAAGTTGCTGAACTTTTGCTTCCGTTCGATTGGTTGGTTGAAAAACTCTCTTGACAAGTTCATCACGCTGTCCATCAGAGAGGCTTCTACTCCATGGTTGGTAAGCTGGATCACACACAGTCACACAAATTGGAGAAATGAACACAAATGAGCAAGTCTTTTTTATGAAGCAAAGTAGAATCACTTGTTAGAAGCTGACCAGGAAGAAGCCCCAATTCTGCAGAGCCACCCTGAGCTTGGTGGCCTCCTCGGCGCCAGCTAGCCGGCTGAGATCAACGACGGGGAGGAGCTCCGGCAGCTCGGCAGCGACCAGCTTGACGTCAGAACGGTCTTTCTCCCGTAGCAGGTATCGGCTCGGCGGCTCCTTGACGCCGGCTGCCGCCAGCTCTTGCACTATCGCCGCGCCCTCCATGACTCGTCAGCCATTGGTGTTCTTGTTCTTGGATCTTCCCTTGCTTAACTTTGTTCTTGCTTGAAAAGAAAGGAGATCTTTCAGCTCATCTATAGCCTGCAAATACATCTTGAATTAGATACTTTGGATGAAAATGGATTGAAAATTCAGGCATAATGAGAATGGACACTGCTTCTCAGCTACTATTCAACAGTAGAAGAAATGATGTACGATGTACATGGTGAAAAAAAAAATGGCACGTTATAGATAAGATAAAGATTCAGATTGAGCTGAAGAAAGGGATAGGTATCCAAAATGTTTGACATCGTGGAATTGAGCACAAGAAAGGGAATCTTCAAATTCCTTTTTTGAAATTAAACTAAAGGTATTCAAACTATTTAACATTGTGGAATTGGGCAGAAGAAAGGGACTGGTATTTCAAGCAGTTTGACATTGTGGAAGTGAGCTAGTAACATTGTGGAATTAAGTTCCAAACGGGGCTGAATGCCTGAATGGGAAAAACAAATTCCATTGCTTGCCTTCTCTTATCTCCTAGATATTTCAACTAGTATAACTAGCCACCTAGCCGCGCGTTGCGCGACTTTGTGATGCCCGTATAAGAGCCTTGTGTATATATGGGCCATAATATATTATAATTGGATTATACTTTAAATTTGATTTTTTTTCAAAAATACATAAATTGATAGTCAATCAGCTAGAATTAGATATCGAGACGAACCTATGATCCAAACTAAATGTTTAAATATTATGTTATTATTGGTCGGCAGAACTGAGCCATTAAATATGCACATCTGATTTCAACTTGTTATGTACATAATGTTATAATCACAAATCAGGTTCTAGGAAATTCTATTTTGTAGTCTGCTAAGAAAAGCTACGGTTAGAAGGGAATTATAGAAATAGGAGTAGCTGGTACCCGTTAAAATATGTATAGGTCAAGTATCCCAATGTAATTCAATCTAGAGTAAAAAAGAATCTGTCTTTGAGCAATTAGGCCCATAAAAGAGCTTGCTGAGTTAGCACGCATAGAAAAAACTACAGAAAATTGAGGAATCAATAATGAAATAAACAATTTCATAAGAATAAAACCTCCTATCATAAGTGGATAGAGAATAAGTTATGGCATTGCTCTTAGTTTTAGAAAATTAATAACAGTATTCTTTACCAGGCTGATAAGCAATGGAATTCCACCATACGGAGTAATAACTAAGCATTTGTTGGATCTGCATATATGAAAACAGAACATTAAGTTTTCAGGTTTCAGATTTTACCAAGGCCAAACTGAATGAGTCTTCTATTGGCTTCTACTGGTAAAGATCATCTTCACCTGTCTGGTCTTCAAATATTTTACATCATAATAGTGGATGTTTATGGAAATTAAACTCAATTACTCAAACAACTGAGTAAAACAAACCATTATGGTTCCATAATACTTCTTCGTTGCAGTAGCCCCCTTTTCAAGGAGATATGCAGAGAGTATTGTTATTTTAGACTCTTTTAGTCTAAAATAAAACTTGCAGTATTTCTCACCCTAAACCTTTTCACTGAATATTAGAATGAATTATTTGGAAGTTTATATAACTCCCTACACACATGTTCTTAATAAGCAACTAAAATTTAATGTCGATTTGGGACCTATAATTTACCATGTTAATGGTGGTGACCCTAAACCAAGGAATCAAATCAACACTGCAAGTTTTATTCGAGCGACACCGAGTTCAACATATTTGGGGGAGAACGGACAGGTGAAGCGACAAACAAACTCATCAATCTCATAGCAGGAGCAGAGCTATCAGACTGACATCCAAGACCAAATACTGGATTCGCAAGTAGAAGGAAAGATGGGCGGGGTGAACTCACATGGAGTTGGGGCGTGCTCGATGTCGGCGTCGATATATCGAGCACCGCAATGAAAGCTTTTACCACGGCCGGCTCCGACGATGGCTGTGTGTCCTCACCTGCATCCATGCTGCCATTGCTGTGGGATGTGCCACAGGGCTTTGCAGCTTTGGCTTTCTGGAGTGAGACGAGGGGAGGAGGAAGCGAGCGGCGGCAGCGTGCGGTTGGGGGTGCGACAACGAGGAGGAGATGAGGGGGCGACGACGGCGGCGTGAGCCGGACGAGGGGGAAATCGCGACTTCATTTACCGTAGGGACGTCCAGGGACTTATTCGTAAAATGAAGTTTCTCCAAGTATCTCGAGGAGGTTACACCAAGCGAAGGATCGAACGGCTATCCTACCGTGATTCTAATATTTTGGAAACCCCGTCACCATATTTATAGCTAGCTCTCTTTATCTGAGGGGGAGCCACGACGCATCTCCCTTTTCCGCGAGTTTTATGGGGTGGGTGGAAGAGCGATCTTTTCCAGCGCGGGCATGATGGAAAAGCAAATATTTCGGTTGGTAGTTTAATAAAATATTGTACTTTTAGTTTTTAGGAATTAAATTTAGGCTTTTTCTTGAAGAGATAAGTTTTTCATTTTCTATTTCCAATTTAGAAAACAAACCCAACAACAAAATTTTGGGATGAATTATTTACATTCTATTGGTCATGCTCGTCTCGAAGGGGAAATCGGACATGCCATGTATTTTCGACGATGCGGCCGTTTCAAACTTTGCTAGAAAGTTTACTTCTTTCACTACTTTTATATTAGATAGGTAAGCATATGAAATGACATGCATGTATATCCGGATTAGCCTGAATTTAATTTCATTATGCATAACTTTTTAATGTCAAATTTATTTTTTAGTAATATTATTTTCATTGGTGCTTAGTGGATGTGGAGAAAGTTGGTACCGGTACACACACAGCCTCCATATTTAACTAGAGATAGGAGGTGAGCCAGATCTATATATTATGTAATATAGTATGTGTTTAGTTTTTTGGTGTAAAGTTTTTAAAGTATATGGATATACATTTGAAGTATTAACCATAGACTAATAACAAAACAAATTACAGATTCCGCCTGTAAACTGCGAGACGAATTTATTAAGCCTAATTAATCCGTCATTAGAAAATGTTTACTGTAGCATCACATTGTCAAATCATAGCGTAATTAGGCTCAAAAAATTTGTCTCGCAATTTACATGCAAACTGTACAATTGGTTTTTTCCCATATTTAATACCTCATGCATATATCCAAACATTAGATGTGACGTTTTTGGCCAAAAATTTTTGGATCTAAACAATGCCAGAGTATGACTCGGTCACAATTTTGCCTTACATTCGATGGCAGTACCTATTTTCCCAACCGAGTACTACCATATAATAGACTAGAAAACTAATGTCATGTCCGATTAGATTTTCTCTTTGTAACCCTACCCTCAACCTATATAAGGTGAGCAGGGAGTAATCTAAGGACATAGCGATAGATGGCGAGATAAACCACAACAGATCATCAGATGAATACTACACCCGACAGATATAATTCTCAAATAAGAATCTAAGGGCATAGCCATAGATGGCGAGATAAGTCACAATCAAATCGTCGGATCAATACTACATCCGATAGATATAATTATCAAATAGGAGTAGGGTATTACCTCTCAGCCTGAATTTGTCTAAATTCTTGTCCCTATGCATCCATATACTTTAGATTTAGGTCTCGTATGCTACCTATTTTATTATTACCGATTTCTATAATCGACAGAGGCAGAGATTGGCTGGTTGGGCAACTGCTAGGGCTCGGTCGTTGCTGCCACCACTACAAGTCTGTCAATGTCCTTAACGATTGATTGTTTGATCGTTGTCAAGCACTCAAGCCCTATTAGTTAAACAGCCACCTGCTCCGCCATTATTGGTGTTTATATCACATTTGGGATGATTTTTGGCGGAGGTGACAAATTTTTCATCAAACCTTTCATGGTTTCCACAATCCTTCGAGAGGGACGCTAATTCTTCCATTTAAGACATCACTGACATATATAAATTCACCTTACTATAAACCTGCATATCGGTGACGCTAAAGTCATTCAGTTAGAGGATTTGAGACACGTGCTCTGTTGGTGGTGCTCCGAAACCATAGCTGCACAGGTAACGTGAATATGTTGATGTGCCACCTGTTTCTCAACGGTTACATCTAAAACGCGGGAATAAAAAAGGAAATGTGGCGCGAAAGGAAGGAGCAAAGCAGCCAGGAATTAAGGATAGCATCAGCGGCAACACCAACCAACCGCCCCGACCAAAGCTTCACCGCACAATGAGAGCTCTCCCCATGGCCGCCGGCCGCGCCGCCGCCGTCGCCGCCTGCGCCTCGCCGGCCGTCCCCCGGAGGTCGCTGCTCCTCTCCACCGCCGCCGCAGGTGAGCCCCCCATCGACCCCGGAGCTGATTCCTCCTCTCCAAAGCAAATTCAGTCGGTTCGATCGGTCAGCTGTACGTCTTCTTGGATGGACTGCAGCGCTGCAGCCGGAGCCGGTGAGTCTGAGCCGGAGCGCGAGCGCCGCGCCCAAGCTCCGGGCCTCGCCGCCGGACGCCGCGCAGGCGGCCACGGCGGCGGCCGCCTTCGCCAGTAAGGAGGAGGCGTTCGCCTGGGCCAAGAGCGACAACCGGCGGCTGCTCCACGTCGTCTACCGCGTCGGCGACATCGACAGAACAATCAAGTAGACTAACATCATCACCTTCACGGATACAAACCCCAATCTCTTACTGAAAAGTGAAAATCGAACACACAATCTAACATTGCCTGAATTGATTGATCTTCTGCTGCTGCTGCTGCATAGGTTCTACACGGAGTGCCTTGGGATGAAGCTGCTGAGGAAGCGCGACATCCCGGAGGAGAAGTACACCAACGCCTTCCTCGGCTATGGCGCGGAGGACAACCACTTCGTCGTCGAGCTCACCTACAGTTAAAACCGCTACTCCACTCCCCCACATTGCATAATTTTGCATTGCACATTGTTCATTCTCTCATATGACTGATATGTTCCTCATCCTCCTTTGGTCTCACCTCTCGCAAATGGCGTAGACTATGGCGTCGACAAGTATGACGTCGGAGCGGGTTTCGGTCACTTTGGCATCGCCGTTGACGATGTAATTTCAGCTTTCGACAATTGTGATCGATCACAACTTTGATTGATCATCACTTGCTTGGTCTGATGGTTGGTTGAAAGTTGGGCTCAATTGTGTTTGGGGTTCTTGGAATTGATCATGGCAGGTGGCGAAGACGGTGGAGCTGATAAGGGCGAAAGGAGGGAAGGTGACCAGGGAGCCCGGCCCTGTGAAGGGCGGCAAGACGGTGATCGCCTTCGTCGAGGACCCAGACGGCTACAAGTTTGAGATCCTTGAGAGGCCAGGGACTCCAGAGCCCCTGTGCCAGGTGATGCTCCGCGTCGGCGATCTCGATCAGGCCATAAGCTTCTATGAGAAGGTTCAAATCCGAAACCCAAAAAAAAAAGTTCACCGCGCAATTTCGGAGCTTATCCTGCCTTGATGATTCTCATGGCATTGGATTGGATGATCCATCTTGCAGGCCTGTGGCATGGAGCTGCTAAGGAAGAGAGATAACCCTGAATACAAGGTGATCAATCTGCAGGAAAAAAAAAACTTCATTTGGGGACCATTCATGTACAATGTGGTGACATTTTCAAGTGCTTGTGCAGTACACAGTGGCAATGATGGGGTATGGTCCTGAAGACAAGAACGCTGTGCTGGAGCTGACATACAACTATGGTGTCACTGAATATGACAAGGGGAATGCATATGCCCAGGTGAACACCATGGATGGATCTCCTTTCTTCCATTCACCCCATCAATGGCTTCTAGAGCTGAACTGGCATGACGTCGCGATCACGCCATGATCACGCAGATCGCGATCGGAACCGACGATGTCTACAAGACGGCGGAGGTGGTGAAGCTGTTCGGAGGGCAGGTGGTGCGGGAGCCGGGGCCATTGCCGGGGATCAACACCAAGATCACGTCCATCCTGGACCCTGATGGCTGGAAATCGGTATCGGATCATGCTTCAATCAGCCAAATATTTCTAGTGCTTTCTACTGCTGGTCATCAGTAGAAACATTTGCTCACTCTTCTCTTGTCATGGCAGGTGTTTGTCGACAACATTGACTTTGCAAAGGAACTGGAGTAGAACTTGTTCAGAAACTGGGTGCCAGTTCTGTTTGTTGAATGACTCGTGACCAGAGATAAATCTTGCTTTGTTGCAATCACTGTAAATGAGCTCGAACTCCATGACAAGAATTTTTGGTGTCAGAATAAATAACAGAGCATGAGGTTTCGACCCCGTGACGACCGGGAAGAGTACAAAACATAGCTTAGATGAATAGATAACAGGACCTAGCTACCTGATCTGTTCCAAGTTTGAAGCTTAATCTGAAAATAAACTGTTCAAAGCAATGAACAAGTTGATGCATTCCAAATCCAAGAATGAAACAGACCTACTCCACTTACCACGAGGTTATGACAACTTAAAATCCCAGAAGGAATGAGCATAACATCAAATTACATTAACACACATAGGCAATTTGGCTTTACACCCAGAAGTAATGCCCGAGCAACTCAAACCATCAAACGTATGGTGCACAGTACATTCAAATGAACCTTTTGCGATATCAACAAACAGATAAAGCACAAAGTTTCCGACAATAGGGTAGCTGAAGGTCTGATTTCTTCAGAATGGTATAGGCAATCGATTTCATTCCTTTTAACTCAAACAACTTGAAGCTCCATGCAAAAACCCCGCTTTCATTTGGATCTGTCTTTATAAATATTAGAATAATGAAATATTGATTCTATACAAATTATGACACGAGAGCTCTTCAATTACACAGAGTAGAAATCATCTAGCAGAACACAAACCAGCCAAGCCAAGCCATGTTCGCTGTCAACAGCTCACATGGCACAAATGATAACCAATTTACCTCTGTGAAACAAAACCACCAGGTTTCTTGCTCTCATAGATTCAAAGAGTGATCTGCATCATAAGCCACAGTAGAGTTGCACTTGAAAGTCCAAATGGCCCTGAATTTGCTCTGCCATTTTTCACAGGAAGCAAACCATTTGCTTAGGCATATTGATGTTGACAAGTCAAGATGAAAATAAAGTATGCCATGCTAACCAAATCATAAATACTTCGGAGAAAGCTCCTCATAATCTTTGATAGGTTGGATATGATGCCAAACTCATTAGAGACTGCAAGCCCATCCAAGCTGAATAAGATCTCAATTTTTGGCTGGCGGATTGACAGCAGCAAACTGACATCTGGTGAGGGAGAAAATATTTCAGTGAGAAATTCTATTGCAGTTACTTAATAGTACAATAGAACAAATAGCATCCATCTCCAGTCAACTTACAACTGAAAGTCAGATGGAGATCCCACAATTAGATGATGAGTGTAAGTTCCATTATCGCGCTGGCGCTGATCCCTAATTATGGCTAAAGCTGTTCCAATGAGCCTCCAAGATCTCTTTTAGCAATCATTATAGCATCGTTAAAATTTTAATTGGCAAAGAACCCTGAATAAATGAGCCCAGGTAAAACGTTACAATGCATTCACACATGTAGAACACAAAAGAGGGTACTGACATTCCTAAGCTTCCATATATTATCCACATAATATGGAAAAGTGAACTTCTTGACCACTGCACGCTAAAAGATGCTGAACAGTAACAGGCTAACAGCACACCTAACCACTGTTTCTGTTAGGTAGTAATCACCTCAATCAATACAGAGGACACCTTAAAAGCCTGACAGCAATTTTTGGCAACGGCTTCATGCACCAAAACATTTGAGGGCATACAGCTTTGCTCTGGATTCTCTCCCGAAGTCATATACAGTGACCTACAAGTATAGCAGCAAAAAAGGTCACTAGGCAATGCATGAGAAACATAGGTAAGAGTGGCCATATTGGCATCACCAAAATAGGTTACAGAGACACTGAAAATGTAATGACTGCTAAATACCATACGGACCAAACAGCATCTCTTAAAAGGTGACCACTTACATTTTTAAACGCCTGAACTATTATTATTGTCAAATAAGGCACATGCCTAGAGCCAACATACAACTAGGTATACATGTATTTCCCATTTTTTTCACCTAATTTTTTTCTAGGCTTCCACAAACTTTGCTTCTGATACCACCTGCATTGTTTAAACAATCAAGAAAGTGTGTTCAAGGAGAATTTGTCACAGCAACACATTATCTTCTCACTCACACTTTGAAAACTAGCTCACAACTCATTAGAGGGTCTAGCAATGACAAGCGACAACATGGTGGATTCCAACTCTAATCATACATGCCTTTGGTTACCAGGATGCAACCATACCATCTCTACACATTTATTTTGTAGGGAAAGCAAAGATTCCGTAACGTCAAGCAGATGAAAATTACCCAAAAGCACCACACAATTGTCCATAATATCTACATAAAGAAGGTGCAAGGACATCATAGAATTGAAAGAAGTCTCACCAATGGTGGTCTGCACGGACCAATATGCTCTCATGAACTGATCCAGACGCTAAAGGTGATTAGAAGGCCCTGGATTGTTCGTTCCATGAGCATTGGGATCAACGAGGCCCTGAGTTTTTGAGATTGCTATATTCCTCCTTGGAGCATCAGCATGGCCAAATGATGTGGATTGCAGCAAGACATTTTCAGTGCTAGTACCAACTCTCTGCAGAGAAATACAACAAGATATATAACCAAACAAAGGGCACCTTAACATTCATGTGTAAAGTTCTATTCATATCAGGTTAAAAAAAATGGGAGCCTGTAAGATCTTAATAACACTCTGAAATTCATTAGCATTCAAATTTATTTACAATAAATTAAGTCGAACATTATTTTAGTTAGGAAAATTTCCTCATCAAATAATAGGAAGAACTTACCAATTTGTCAGTATGCCAATTACTTGAACGACTGTTTTCAGCAGTAGATTTGAATTGCATTCTAATCGCTGGGCGTTGCTCTGATTCAAACTGACCAGAAGCTTCTGTTGGGCGTGACACACTAACTGAAAGTAATCAGGTGACAACCATGACTAAGTTACAAAAGCCACAGTATTAAAGAGTACCATGCATCTATTGATACTAAGAATTTTGTGCAATCTGCTACCTTGGTGCTTCTCAATATTCGTTGGAACCGCCCGGCTACTTACACCTGGATCTTGCTGTCAATGAAGAGATTGAGATAAATCAGAAAAGGTGCTAAGATAGAGATCACAAATAGAAACTGATTATAAGTGAAAAATCAATCTGGGAGAAATCACAGACATTCCATTAAGCACATCAACCTATTTTAAAATGCATAAATTTCTGACAATTGTTCAAATTCAAAAAAAAAAATAAAAATAAGAACGATCACGATTATGTGAAAAGAAGCAAGATCGCAATCACTGAAACATACTTGTTGAGCCTTTGCTTTTTGGGATTGTTTGCACTTCAACAGTGTCCAATCAAAAACATGATCATACTGATAACCTGGTGGCCAAATTATTGAACAAGATATTAAGTTCATGTAACATAAGATAATGGGAGATGTACCACTAGTGCTTCTGATGCTATACCTTCACGGTCAGCCAAATCTCTAAAGAGCCTTCTCAAAAATCCATAATCCGGCCGTTGATCGAATGTCAATGAATGGCAATAATGAAAATAAGAAGCAAATTCAACGGGATGGGATTTACATAAAACCTGCACCAAAAACTCCATAAGCAATCACATCAATGAAACAAAAAGGTGTGAATAATTTACATAAATTAAAGCATGCAAACTTAAACAACCTCGATGGGTGTTGCGAGCTTTTTCTCACTTATTTTATCGTATTTCTGCTTCTTTGTGGCAGCTTTTAAACCCTGCCAAGGAAGACTAGACAAAATGTATAGTTAGTTTAGAGAGAGAAACAAAAATCTATGAATAATACAAGCACAATAGCACATGGCAAATTCAAGACTAAATCTAGCTGGCTTATTAATGTTAAGAGGATATAACTACTTTTTTGTTAACAATGGTCATGCTGCAGTTACAGATATTATCTTACAATCATAAATTATTCTGCCACAACGAGAAGGAAAAATATAGTCTGAACAGCTTATTAACACTGAAGAATACTACCTTCCCCTGAGAAAATACAGAAGAACATAACCAATGGATTCCAAATCATCTCTTCGGCTTTGCTCTGGCAAGGGATAGCAAAACTAAGTTTAGTAATTGATGTAAAAGGAAAGTAATAGAATAATAACTTCGCTTTATTTAAGTGGAATTTCAGGACAAATAATCAAACAGTACAATTATTACCATTCATGATTACAGCATCTAAAGTTATGACTTATGACATCACATAAATAGAATTGTTATATTTCTCACCAATGCCAAGATGAGTGTTGCAACTTGCATATCGAGCTGTGCCGGTCAAGTTTTTATTTTCCCTGTAAAAATGGCAAGTGGGTTAACGACACTCACACAACACATGTTACACCAGAAAGTAGAAGATTAAATTAATGTATAGCGAAAAATAACAAAAGAAAAAAGAAATGTGGGGTTAACTACTTGCTCACCTATAAGGTATGTGGCGATTAGTAGTTGCGTCACGGTACCTCTTTGCAAGCCCAAAGTCAATAATGTAGACCTGAGAGTTGGATGGCAAAACAATTACAGCGCATAATCACAACATATATGTACAAACAGCCACTTGTTACACACCTGGTTAGCTTTACGACCAAGGCCCATGAGGAAGTTATCAGGCTTGATATCTCTGTGCAAATATCCCTTGGAATGCATGAATTCTACTCTTGTTATCTTCATGATTAAATGAGAAATCAATTAATGGATCAGTAAAGAAAAAGAAAAAACATGGTTCTGCAGGTTGTATAGGTAAGTCCATAGAAATCAGTATACAAAATTATCCAGCAAAAAAGTTTCAGGCAAATTTTTGAAGTTGCTGATAAGAGTGCAAGAAATAGAACAAACCATCAAAGAAAAACTACCAGATAATTAAATTTGTGTTACAAAATTCAAGAAAAAAAGGTATGTTGCAAGCAATATGGAATCCTGGTACAGGTATATCGTGTATGTGAAGTTACGTTATTAACAGTAGAATTAAAAAAATGTTCTAAAACCCTCTATCACCTTTGGTGCTAGTTTCTAAAAAAATGTTCTAGTGCCTATAGTGTGTTAACTAAAAGTAGCAATAGCCATATTTTTCACAAAAGAGACATTAGCTTCCATAGTTACATCTCCATTTGCAAACAGAACAACGAAAGATTGAAGCCAATTATACCATTACCATCTGATCCGCTAACATCAAGACCGTCTTTAGCGAGAATCTTCGACCACAATAAACAAATAGATCCTCAAGGCTTGGCCCCAGCAAATCAATAACAAGCACATTGTCCTCGCCATCGATGCCACACCATTTTATGTTTGCAATTCCAGCTACATGAATTCACAGGTATGAAGGATTTGGGTTAGCTCTGGTACAAAAAATTGAGAAAATAGAACCATTTAAAGACCAAACACATACTCCCTCCCTGAAGAGCATTATACAGCTTGGCCTCATAAAGCAACTGGGGATGATTTGTTTTGCTGCTTTCCTGAATATAACCAGTTGCAGTATACATCAGCACAATAAAATGGATAAACAGTCCGAATGTCCTCTCAAATCATGGTTGTTGCAGTGACATGGCAAAGAAACTATATCATATTGAAGATATATCAGAGGCCTTATACTACATAAATATGCGAATCACCATCTAATTCGATACAATGTAAATATATTATATGAAATTAAGAGAAGAGAGAAACTTAAAGCAGAAAAGGTACATCACTAAAGCATAATATACAATAAAACACTATTTACAAGACTTTCACGACAAGTTCAATCCAAAACCAAACAAAATGAGATCTTTAAAAGTTTTATTTCACTTATTATTTCTTGGAATAGTCAGTAGTGAAATTGAACATCTTAAGAAGAAATTTCCAATGCAAGGATAGAATGCTAAACGTCTAGCATCTTCAACTAGGATAAAATTACATGTGTTAGAAAGACAAAGTAAAGCATTTTTCCCTTTTAAAATAAATTTTAGATAAAATAAATATTGAAAATTAGCATTTGAATTGAATTCGAATTTCAAAATATAAAGAATGTTTTCAATTCTTTGTGCCAAATACAACTAAGACACCAAATAGGTGTTCACAAGTCTGTTTAAGAACCAAATGAGGCACGATAGTTTCCTCCTATAACGCAAAGCGCTCCTCCTCTGAACTCGCATACTTCACAGCAGCACATCAAACATCTAGCTACTGACAATCTAGAAACAGACCCACACAAGTGAAAGTGGATAGTAGGTGCAAAAGATAAATTGAGACCTACTAGCATGCATCGTTTTGACTTTTCTTCGATGAGCCCATACTAATGGACACATAGCACAGTAGTATGGGAAACCATACTCTGATCCATGATATCCACTTGAAATTTTGTAGCTACAGGCAGGGGCTGAACTAGAGCAATGGCACACCCCCCTCAAGAAATTTTATTTCTTGGGCACCTAGTGCCTAATTATGTGATTAATGTAAGCATATGGTTTATTGCCACTGCTTGTTTTGAAGCTACAGTAAACCATAATGACTACAGAAAAAACATAAATACAGCAGTAGCTATCATACAAACATGGGATCATTAGTTGAAAATTAGCTTTAGCATCTCTCGTCGAAACAAAGCATAATAGCATTCCTCATTGGGAGATACATTCACTATTCGCGGGCAAATTTGAACACGTCCACCATTGCAGACTGCATTTACTACTTTGTGGCAATGCGTTTACAGTCACAGAGAGTGGGACATTCTTTAGCTGCTAGTTACCATTTCATGTTTTATTGCGATTGTTGTTAGCGCCGCACCCACCCACACACACACATATTCTCTTTTCATGTCCTAATCCTGGCTCCGGCACTAACTACAGACCATGCAGTTTCTCTCCCACAAAAAATGTATAACATTTCAGCATAAACCAGTGATTTCCAAACAGAAAGGATTACTACACAATTCCAACTCACCAACATCAACAGCGAATTAAGTTGTAACCTAACATTTTATTCAGGGTTTTATAGAACACACATGCACGGCACACTGCGAGTTAAAACTTCAGAACGATGCATTCAGCCCAAAACCTAATTTCCGCCGCAAACAAATATTGAAGCAACCTAACATGAGCGGAGGAGGAGGAAGAGAGCTTACAATCTTGACGGCGACTATCTCGTACGTGTCGACGTGCGTCGCTGCAGAGAAGAGGAAGAAAGCAAAACCCACATCAGATCCGAGAACCGAATCGAAGAAGGGGGGAGAAGCAGGAGGAGGAGGAGGGATAGGGGGGTAAGAAGAGAGATCGAACCGAGGTAGATCTCCCCGAAGGAGCCGCTCCCGATCTTGCGGCCCAGCTTGTACTTAGCCCCGACGATCCTATCCATGCCCCTCCCTCCCTCTCACCCTCGACGAGGCGCTACGCTAGGGTTTGGGAAGCGGCGACGTGGGGGGGGGGGGGGGGGGGTGAAGCTTCTAGAGACGGTGGAGGAGAAGCTCGCCTGTTGGGCAGGGCGGGCTGTGGACCGGCGTGGCCATCAATCACCCGCAGAGGTGGCGGCGGCGGCGGGATCCGGGCAGTCCAGGGGCGGCGGCGGCGGCGGGCGGGCGGAGGAGGAGGAGGCGGCGGCGGCGGGGGAGTGGAGGTGGATTAGATTGGATTGCTTCCCCACAGGCGATCACTCTGACTGTGTTGTGTTGTGCTGCGCCGACTGGGTACTTGGGGTAGAGAGACGGGGGACCAAGGGAAGGGATTATTGATTTGCTTATTTATGTTTGTTCTTCCGGGTTCCAATCTGGAAACAACGTGTTTCTTTCCTCTAGTATCAGGGCTGGGATCAGGTTTTGAAGATAGGGTTGGGATCAGGTTTTGAAGATAGAGACGAGTTTGCTAATGGCCTCTTTGGGAAGCTTAAAATTGATTATAAGAAACGGCTCCTGAGGATCTGGAAAAGCTGGGTTTCCTAACTTCTGACTTCAAGTTCATTTTCTGGAAAAGTTGGGTTTCCCAACTTCTGGTTTCCAGTTCATTTTCTGGATTCTATAAATGCAGCTTCTTAGAATCTGTACTAAAAGTTGAACTGTTTGGGGGAGTTTCTGATTCTGGGAGAAGTTGCAGCAGTTAGAAGCTCCCCTAAGAAAGAAAGAAAACAAGCAGATAATAAAACAGAGAATTGTAAAATTAGAGCAAGTTTAATAGTTTAACCAACTCCTAGCTCTAAATCATCTATAGTCGATTTAATAGCCAATTCATATAATAATTACCTATAATTATACACTACTACAATTCTAATATATGGTCCCACCTGTCATACACATATTGCGTCTTGGAGTCTGTGCTGCAGCTGTCTACAAATCTGTAGCCCACTGCTCATCTCTATCTACTTTAATCTCCTCGATATGTGTTTATAGTTGGCTTATAGTCTGCTATTGTACCTGCTTAGTGTCAACCTCGTCATCCGTTACTCCTCTCCATGTTTATTACAAGAAAGAAAAATAGGAAGAGTTACAGTAGTAGGAAAAACGTTTTTGAACAAGTAACAATTTAAGGCAATGAAATAACTCTTTTGTGACGATATGAAAAATGGAGTGCCATGCTATTATTAGATAATATTATAGCTTGTAAATTTAGGGGTTGCTCACAACTACTTGTTACATACTTACGGCTCCAAGCGGCGGTTGATCTGGTTGCTGCAACTCTTAGCTATCATTATCGTGGTCGTAACAGATACGATAGCCATCACAACACCTTTATTGTGCTAATGTTGGTTTAATTATGGGTTTCTTGCTGCCTCACCTAGGGGCTGGGGATAGGGATTGGGAAAGGAGATGGAGGCGTGCTTCATAGGGAAGAGGGGACCTGGGCAGAGAAAGAGCAACAACAGCGCAACAAATATGGAAGGAGGGCGACACCGGAGCCGACGCGAGGCACGATCACGTACGGTGGGGGGGGGGCGCTCGTGGAAGAGAAGAGAGGGTGACCGGAAAAGGCAAGAGTTTTTTTTTAGGGCATGCTGTTTTGTGAAAACGCCTCTCTACTTTGCACATTTATAGCGCTACCCATATAAGCGAAATTATCTTCTTCTTACTGTATTTCGTGAAACTACGAGGATTTTTTAAAAGAAACAAAACTAGGTGTCAGGTGGGCGAGGGTCTATTCTAGAATCGATTTTTGCAAAAAAAAAAAAAAGCCAACCATGTGTTGTTTTCTCTGAGTCAAAAAAAACAATTGTGAAAAATGAGAAAACGGTACAAGAAGGAGTGTTATGTCTGAAGGATATCAAAATAAGGAGTTATCTTTCTCTAGTTAATTGGTTTGTCACAAGAGTTAGTGTGTGACTTACATGTTTCATTTGATGACTTGCAATACTAGAGAAAAAATTGGTATGGAGTCCCTCGAGAGTTAAGCACTAAGATTCATATTGCAAATTACAGTACTTGTCTCAACCATGTTAAACAAATTTTACGGGAATTAATTTAATTCAAAAAACACATGAAATGACATGAGAGATTATTTTCAATATTCAAATCAAATTTTTGAACAGCTATGTGCTGATTTTAAAAAAGGTAGGAAAATAAATTTAATATTCTTTAAATTATTTATGACCAAATACATGGCCAACTACAAATTTAAAGTAAAATTCTCCTTAATACATAAAACCCTTTACTACATAAAGTGCCTCGCTCTGGTAGAAAGCTAAATCAATTACTTAGGTTGCGTTCAGCGTTGAGGGTTGGAACCATTTCTCTCCTATACATAAAACGGAACGACAGATAGCACATGACTACTTAAACTTGAAAAATAGATTTAATATGATTCTTTAAAGCAACTTTTCTATAGAAAGCTTTTAAAAAACGTACGATTTAGTAGTTTGGGAAGTGCATGCGTGGAAAACGACAAAATAGAAGTTGGGAAGTTGTGTTGTTTAGTTGAATGCCACATATTACCACATCACATGTTAGGCATGTCACAGTTTATTAGCTTAGTGTTTGTTTGTTTGTTTTAATTGTGGCAAGCCATGTAGGATCGAACAGCAAGAACTAAGCCAACCAGAGGGGGTGAATGGTTGGTATACCCAAAAACCAAAACTTTTAGCGGAAATAAAAGTTACCCTCGAACCGACATATCATGGTCTGACAGAAGTAGATTGGCCGGTCTGACCGCTAGGATATCGTCGGTCTAACTGGAGTAGATCGTCCGGTCTAACCGCCCCGAAGAAGCCGCAGTCGCCTGAAGCCACTGTCGATCTGACCGCCGTATACCCGCCGGTCTGACCGCCACGATGCCATCGGTCTGACTGGTGGTGTCTCACCGGTTAGACCGTCGAACCTGAGCAAACACAAATCGAAGAACTCTTGATGTAGATGACAGCAAAGTGCAAACAATAGCACTCCTCACGAAAATCTCGACTAATCTCGAAACCCTAACTAATCTCTCAACTCAATGCTCTCTAAAGCGATACCGAGAGGCCACACCCTCCCTCTCTATTTATACATGAGGTAGGCAGCCTAAATCTACGAACCAAACTCATACAAGAAATCCTAATCCACCTAGGAAACCTTCCTGTACAAGAAACCAACTTTACAAACTCCAATCATACCAAATTTGGACTCCTTCCAAATTCGACTCCGCATCCCATACGCATACAATATCTCTATCGTATGCCATATAGAATTTTCAGCAACCACGTGCATTGATCTTTAGCCTAAGTATCCCGCATGATATCTTACCGTCCGGACATCACCTTATCTCCAAGTTGACTCCCGATCCATCACCAGCAACACTCTCCCAAGGTATCAAGTCACCTACACATGAATCAAACAAAGAAACCATATTCCAAGACCAAGCTATCTCCAACTTGACTCATTGTTAGCAAACAACAGTATTACATACGCATAGTATCCATCTAGAAGCCATAAACATGAACTATCCACGGATATCCAATGAAACAACCCGAGACCGAAACCGACACAGAATGGGCCGGTCAGACCGCGGGCTGGCCGGTCTGACCGCACGCATAGCTCCGGTCTGACCGGCAGCACCTGCCCAGTCTAACCGGACCCGACATCCAACAGCACCTATAAATCACATGCAAATCCAATCATCTCCAAAACCACTTCGCCAATAATCTTCAAATATCAAAACCAATAATCTCATATGCCAATTGTTCATCACAGAATAAGAATCAACCACACTTTAATTTTACAAGGCAAACTTTCTTCCATGGGCTTGCATGTCATACACTTATTTTTCTAGCCAAATATTGTCATACTTGTGGCTAACAACTTATGACAAGTTTAGTTGTGACAATATTAGGCAACAACCATATAGGCCCGAGTATATTTATAAAAGAGCTTTGACTATTTCTAGATATTGAACATGTATTTAGAAGAAAGAGTTATGAAACTAAATTGCTTTGAGTAGACTGGCCCATCAATTAGATCACTTTAGGCGGGAAAATGGTATTTGGTATAATGGCCATCGACACTATAGCTGATAATATAGAAATTTCCTTTTTTCCTTTTTAAAAAAGGAGAGTTTCTTTTGTATCATTGAGCCATTCCAAGACCTATATTATTTCCATTCGTGGTAACAAGAGGACATTGATAAGTGGGATAACAAAAATATCCCTTTGCCCTTTTTTTTGACATGCTAAGATGATCTGGATTTTTCACATTTTGGTCCTTTTGAAAAACTTATTTCGCAAATAGACCCCTAGAAAAACTTATCTCAAAAATAGTCCTTTTTGGGGCGCCAGAGTGGCTGGCGCCGTCCCCCTGCCGACGTGGCGGGGTGATGCTGAGGTGGCTAGGGGGAGTGCGCCAGAGTGGCTGGCGCCCCCTCCCCCCGAAATTTTTTATTTTTCTTTTATTTTTTTGATATTTTTTCATGCTTAGGGACACATAAGAACCAACCATAGAAAAAATGAACTCAAATGGACGTAATATGTGACCTGTAGAATTTTTGCTCTCCTCTCATCTCTCTCCGAACTAGTGCAGAGGAGAGATGTGCAACTTTTTTATTTTTATTTTATTTTTTTGATATTTTTTTCACACTTAGAAACTCATAGGAACCAACCATATAAAAAATAAACTCAAACGGACGGAATATGTTGCATGTGGAATTTTCCAAAGCTCTACCGAAAAACTTCTCTCCTCGAAAATACAATCTTGCAAGCGGAATTTGGAGGTTTTAATATCGCCAAACCCGGCAAAGCGGGGAGAATTGGATGTAACTTTTTCTGTAGATGTCTGTGCATATATTATTTGCCCGATTCCGAGTCCGTATGAGAAAGTTACGCCTATTTTAATAGATGACATATTTTGTCCGTTTTGGTAGAGTTTTGGAAAATTCTACAAGTCACATATTTTGTCCGTTTGAGTTTATTTTTTATACGGTTGGTTCCTATGTTCTCCTAAGTGTGAAAAAAAATATCAAAAAATGAAATAAGAAAAATTGCATCTCTCTGTACTGTTTAACTTATATATGTCATTTCATGTGGTTATATTTTGAATTAGATTAAGTAATTTCATATAGTGGTAGAGTGCATTATGTTTAACATGCTGATCAAAGGGTTTTACTAAAGGAGTTATGGTCTAATTTTAGTGAAGGTGCAAAGTAGACTACATGGTATGCTAGCTAGCTATTTTCAGACTTAGCTAAGTGGTAGTTCGAGTTTAAATTTTTTTTGGTTGGTTGTATCGTGATCCTGAGTGTGGAAAAACATCCGAAAAAATAAAATAAAAATGACACCGTTGCAACTCCATACAGAGAAACAGGAATGGAGGCGGTTGGGGGGGGCGGCGCCAGCAGCCAGCCCTCCTCCCTGGGGCAGCGCCAGCATGGCTGGCGCCCTCCTCCTGCCACGTCGATCCGCGTGCGCCACGGTGGCAGAAGGACGGCGCCAGAGAGGCTGGCGCCGTCATCGCCACTCTGGCGCCCCAAAAAGGACCATTTCTGGGATAAGTTTTTTCAGGGGTCTATTTACGAAATAAGTTTTTCAAAAGGACAAAAATGTGAAAAATCCAGCTATGATGATCCATATAGCTACCAACAATACAGATTAGGCCATATTTGGAGGTGGAAGTGTTAGCGACTTCACCTCCCCACGCATAAAACGGAGCGATCCACTACCATATGATTAGTTTAAGTATTAGCTAAAATAGACTTAAAAATATATTAATATTATTTTTTAAAAGTAACTTCCCAATATATTTTTTTCAAAGAATGCACCGTTTAGCAATTTCGGAAGTGTGTGCATGGAAAACGAGGGAATAGAAGTGGGAAAAGAAGGTAAAGAACACACCCTTAGTCTTGTATGTCCTATTCTTTGTTTACTTTTGTTGGGCCAATCACTTCCTTCCCTCCTCTCGCTAATATTTGTATCACTTGCGGTAGTATCGCCATATCAATATATACCTCTCATTTATTTTCTCACCTTCAAATATGAATCACACACCCCTTCTCTCATTCTATTGGTTGTCATAGTTACGGCCATCCTCTTTTGTCATGTAAGTATTGGCTTCATGATACATATTGCTTACACAAATCAAATAACTTAGCTAAAATGATGTCAAACACCAACATTGTCATCGAAGTTGCCTTGGCTTGCCCAAGACTCGTTCTGCATACCCATCATTGGTTGCAACTCACAAGCTTTTTACCAATTGTTGCCATGTAGAGCAACATGTTGCCAACAATAATAGTGTCCTCATTTGTGAAAAGATGCCAAGTAGAGGTGACGAATTTGATGCTCTAAGAGTTGGGGCACTAAATATCAGAGATAAAAGAGAAGTGATTGTGAGAGCAAAGGATGAGTGACCTATATTATCTGGTGATCAAGAGAGAATAAGGAAGGACGTAGGAAAAGGAAGAAACAAGAAAATGACATGTACTTTATAGGGGTAGCATTATTTTTTTTGTCAAAATCCTGATAAGATTTAGACTTATCGTAGTGCATAATTGAGCCGATGACAATAGCCTAACATAATTAACTTTCAACTCGATAGCACATAAGGGATTCAATTTTGTTTTTTAGTTACATAGGGATGGGGTAACTCTTTTTTTTAAAAGAAAAAAATGAGCTCCACCAATCAGGATAGCTTTTTCTTCTTGGTGCATATAAAAGAAATTTCTGAAAGACAAAGATGAAAACAACATAAATCTAGAGTAGCACATAAACAAACTGCTTATGTATTTGTAATTGTGTATGCTATAACATATGTAAAAATACAAGTACAAGTTGTTTTAAGAGCAAATAATGTAAGATTTACGAATAGAAAGAATCATCAAATAAATCTCAAAACCCATCACAAAAATATCCATCCCAGTATTCCTAGCAGCCGGTAAACTAGTATTATGGTAGGCTACACTCGACCGGTACAGATCCGTTGTATCTCTTGGGATCAACGCAATAGTTGTAGATCCTATACTCATCCTGCACTTTCCGCATCCGTGCAAGCTCTGAATCACTTAACTGGCATACCGATGACTTGCTATTATAGGTTGAAGCACATTTTGCAGCACAACTATTGCCTCCACCAGAGGTAGTAGAGCACTCGCATACGTTGATGTTGAGGCCGCGGTAGTTTGCGACAAATGGTGCCTTGGACCAGTCAGCCTTCACACGGCCACCCTGTGTTGCCCAATCCTCTGCGGCCCATATGCTCGAGTACCCATACATCGGCCGCTTCGTTGGGAACGCCACGCCGTTGCTTTTCTCATAGTTGCGGAACACTCGGATGGGTGTCCCATCGATGTACCACCTGCATCTCATCCAGATCACGACCATTATTTGAGTTTGATGCAACAACCAGACAAAGATTAAAATCTAGCTTGTGTGCGTACACAATCATGCAAGGGGTCCAGGAGACAGTGTAGTTGTGGTAGCCATCGGTGGGGTTGAACCACGGCTTGAACTGCATCTCCTTATCGCCGACGCCATTGGCGTAGATGTTGGTGTGGATGGTGTAGGGTTGGCCGGTCTCGTTGCCCAAGAACTCGAAGTCGATCTCATCGTGGTTGTATCCGACCGACGATGTCTAAAATGCATATAATCAAAATCATATCACTACTGGAGAAACGATCTTTAATACCGGTTAAAAACCCCCTTTAGTACCGGTTGAGACCAGCTGTAAATCGAGAATCTTTACTACCGGTTGGAAGAACTTGGACTAAAGATGTTTTTAGAGATTTGGACTTTTAGAAACGGTGCTAAAGCATCTTTAATACCAGTTCTTAATCTAACTGATATATTATGTTTGGGGCTCAGGATAAAAGATAGTTTCTCTAACGGAGTAATTAATTGAGTCCTTACGTACGATGCCCTGATGCACTTATGTATTGACTGATTGAACTCGATTATCGACAGAAAACATATAATTAATGGAAAAAAACAATTGGTTAATTTTTGCGATGGAGAAAGAACAAGTCGATCAATGAAGGACACGCACGTAGTATGTGGTGACGGTGCCGGCCGAATTGCCGGGGACAAGTTGGATGAGAGTGGAGACGCTCCCGAAGATGAACTGCTTCTTTGTCCGCAGCATGCAGCCTGCACAATTATGTAACAAATTAAGAAATCAATCGCCGATCGCAGCAGGTATAATAGTATCAAAAGAAATTTTCGCGCTTAATTATTTGCTTCAGCTGATCAATCTCGAATTTCAATTGAAGGTAATTCGTCAGAATAAATTAAACTATCTGAAAAAGGTTTTGTGTACGTGACCTGAGTAGTTGCTGACGAGGGAGAGCGAGAGGCCATTGCCGTCGTCGGTGAACCTGGCGTTCTGGGGCTCCCACGGGATGTCACACTCGTCGCGGAAGCTGGCTCCGGCGAGCCCCGCCGCCGCCGTCGCAAAAACCACGAGGAGCAAGCTCAACCTCCCCATAGTCGTCGTCGTCCTCCTCTCGTTGCAAAAAATGCTCAAGCAAAAGAAGTTCAGACGAAGTGTCACAGGTTGAGAGAGAAATGATGATGAGAAAACAGGATGAAAAATTCAGAGGGAGACAGGGGGCTTATATACACACTGTTATCCAAACCCTGAAACTCTCTGAATTAATCTATGTTTCTCTGCGTGCATGCTGATCATTCCCGGTCAAAATCAACAGAAGATTTTTGGCTCCCATGATGCTATAGATAATTATTAATTCTCTTCATGCTGTACACTTGCACATAGTGCTGCCAGCTGCATTATGCTTTTGTGTACAATCTTCTCCTGGTTTTGCAAACGCGTCTTGATTTGTTCCTCTTAAACTAGTCAGTCAGTATCTGGTTTTGACATGGTTAGTGCTCTGCATGCTTGAATTGAGCTGCCTGTTTCCAATTGGCACTCTGCACATTGGTACATGAAGCAGATTGGAGTTGTTGGCTGTCTCGTTCGAATGAGACATATATATAAACCTGAGATTACAGGCCTGCATGTTATTTTTAGCTACTATCCGGAGTAGTAATTAATTGGTTGTCACCATCATCATCTTACGAACGGTTGTTGCCCCTGTTTTGTAAGTACCATATAAACTGTATGCAGGATCTTTGTTGGGAGATATGCTTATAGGTCAAACTAAACTTGTTAATTTCAGCGATTTAATACTAATCCTCTACTACTGCTTAGATCACGTAGTATAACCAAATCGCCTTCTTTTATAATTGTACTTAGCTGAGCTATGGTAAATGCCATTTGTGATGTACATGGTAGATCTTATGTATTTAGGTAGCAATTTGTCAAATGTCATCATATATGTAATGTGGTGTTGTTAATGTTTTCTGTAACTGAAAAAAAAAACATGGGGTTTCCTGAAATTCACTCTCAACAATTCTACTAGCCTCCTGAATTTTCACCTCTACTAAACTTCATACTCCCTACGTTCTCAAACTGACGCAGTAGAAATCCTAAATGACTAAAGGATAGTAAAGAAACAGAGAAACAAACAAATATACTCCGCCCATTGAAAAATAATTGTTGGTTTTTTTTCACTAAGTTGCATGCGTTTGATCAATAGTATCTTTTAAAAATGCCCACATGACTGAATCCACAATTTCCATGTATCAAACACAAATCAAGCAAATACGGGGAGAACAATTCATCATGATATTCCATAATCAATAAGAAATGGAGAAAATCCATTCATAATTTCATCCCAGATGTACGAGAAAGATTAGAGAGAAGAGGAGGCAGCCTAGCAGGGGTGGAGGTCGCTGATGCAGTCACCGATCTATGGGCATCGTCCCATCACCAAGCTGCGATCGTCACCATCACCGAACAGGTACGAAAGCCGACGGACTATGTGGATTTGAGAGAGGAATGGTCGGTGCCACTAGATCTGGAGTTGGAGGCCTCTCCCTCCATCGTCGTTTCTCCCTCCCCTTATCCCGCAGGAGAAGCTCGTCTATATCTAGGACTGGGAGGTGGAGAGGGAGGGAGGAAGGGCACGAGGAGGCTGTGCACATCCGCCGGCGACACCTCCATATGACAAGCTCCGGATTCAACTCCTCCATTGTTCTCAAGCACCATCGCCCCCTCCTCTTTATGACAATCGAGGACCAGGCGGCGAATCTGCCACTCCCGAGATCACCGGCAATGGATCTACCCCTCCCGAGCCCATCAGCGCCGATTTCGCTTCTCTTGATCTTGTTGCAGTTGTCACCGTTGCAATCGTGGCCGTCGTTGGTGCTATCATCACGTGCAGTGGAGGTAGGGAGGCTGGAGGGAGTAGGGAGGGTCCGGGGGAGACGAACTTAGTTGGGTGCTCTTTATTGGCCGCTAGTGGAAATTGATTTACGCTAGCGGTGACTTCAGGGGACCTCTAAATTCACACTGGTGAAAATTGATTTTTGCTAGCGGTTCGTTACTAGAATCCTTTCAATACATTTTACAAGCCTAAGTTTTTTTAATCCTCCCAGTAAAAAAAAAGGTTGGTACGATCAAAAATGGTTTTTAAGCGGTGAATGGCACTGGTGCTCTTGAGTAGAGTGATCAAACTGGTATGAAAGATTTTCTATACATCCACTCCTAAATTGCGGGGGGCACGCACGGTTCATGGTTGTCCTACGAACAGATAGGTCGTTGGGCCATATGATTTTGTTTAAAATGTACTCCCTCTGTTTCGAAATATTTGACACCGTTGACTTTTTAGCACATGTTTGACCGTTCGTCTTATTCAAAAACTTTTGTGATATATGTAAAATTATATGCCTACATAAAAATATATTTAATAATGAATCAAATGATAGGAAAAAAATTAATAATTACTTAAATTTTTTGAATAAGACGAACGGTCAAACATATTTAAAAAAGTCAGCGGCGTCAAACATTTCGAAACGGAGGGAGTAGACGAGAAGTACTACTAATGATGATCATATTTTGTCACTGTGGCTCCATATATTCAGACATCATTAGAAGAGTAGTAACATACTGTTTTGAGTCTTTAATATACTATATATCGAGAAAAATATGACTCTGGGCTTTAACTTTGCATAAAGAGCATGGTAAATTTTAGCTCGTTAATTAAAGGGCAAATCTCTAAAATACACTACAAATACATATGCCCACACTTACACACATAGAGAGAATGTAAAAATTAGATATGATTTTTATTAATTACATGATAGACGTGGACGCACAAACATCATTACATGATTGAGACGGTAACTCTAGCTCATATAGCATCCAAAATGTAATAAAATGATACATTGATATGTAATTCTTTTAGATAATATGTAACTTTATTGCAGAAAAACATATAGTTTATATATACCATTGCATGCACATATACATCCCAAAAAAATATAATTTAATTACAAGCATCAAAACAAAATAAAAGAATACAAAAAATAGCTGGATCAAAAACTTATTGGATTAAGATATATAACCACCGATCAAAGACACAAACCCTTAATATCAGAAAAAAGGAGAGAAAAACTATAGCAAAAAAACTGGAACATCTCTCAAGATGAATAGATGATTGCACATATAGCCAACTTGCAATTTCAATTTAATTTCCTTCAGTACACTCAGTATTGTGGCAGGCTGCACTCGGGCGCCATCTGGCCGTTGAACCGCTTGTAGTCGACGCAGTAGTCGTAGATCCTGAAGTTGTCCTGCACCCATTTCATCTGCCCCATCTCGTCGCCGGTGAGCTGCTGGCCGGCGCAGCCGCCGCCCTGGTTGAACGCGGCGGCGCAGCCGTAGACGCAGTCGCCGCCGTAGCACTCGCAGACGGCGAGGTCGATGCCGTGGTAGTTGGCGACGAACGGCGCCTTGCTCCAGTCCGTCTTGACCCTCCCCTTCTGCGTGGCCCAGTCCTCCGCCGCCCATATGCTCGAGTAGGCGTACATCGGCTGCCACGTCGGGAACGCCACGCCGTTGCTGCTCTGGTAGTTGCGGAACACCCTGATGGGCGTCCCGTCGATGTACCACCTGTATTAATTGTTACCGTTATTAAGTTATATGCACCGACCAGTTTCACGATGTATGTAGTGATGATTGAAATTTTGTTCCGAAATTTCGGACCCCCTCTGGCAAGTCAATATCTCGGCTGAAACTTTCGGGGTTTTTTTTTGAATTGTGTCAAAATTTCAGAAAATTTTGGTCCAAAAAATACGGAAATTTCGGTTCTACTGAAATGATCGAAATTTTTGCCGAAAGCAAAATTGCAAACCCTGAATGTAGGATGCGAGTGTGTGTGCTTACACGATCCTGCAGGGGGTCCAGGAGATGGTGTAGTTGTGGGAGCCGTCGGTGGGGTCGAACCACGGCTTGAACTGCATCTCCTTGTCGCCGACGCCGTTGGCGTAGACGTTGGTGTGGATGGTGTAGGGCTGGCCGGTCTCGTTGCCCAGGAACTCGAAGTCGATCTCGTCGTGCTTGTCACCCAGCGACGACGTCTGCATCGATCGATCACATATGCATATCAATGAATCGATCGATCGATGCGTCTATTAGAAACACAGGTTTTGGCGTACGTACGTAGAAGGTGGTGACGGTGCCGGCGGAGTTGCCGGGGACGAGCTGGACGGAGGTGGAGACGGAGCCGTAGACGAACTGCCGCTTGGAGCGGATCATGGAGCCGGAGGAGTTGCTGACCAGCGCCAGCGACAGGCTCTTGCCGTTGTCCGACGACCAGCAGTTCTGCGGCTCCCACGTCGCGTCGCACTCCTCGTAGAAGTTGCCGCCGGACGCCGCGCCGGCGACCATCGCCACCACCACCACCACCGCCGCCATCGCCGCCGCTCCTCCTCCTCCCTGCAGCTTCGCCGCCATGGCTAACAACTCGATCTGTATGAATGATTGCTCTCCCTGAGATGTGTGTGTGTTAAAGAGCTAGATAGATTTGGGACATATATATAGCGGTTTGAAACGAATTAACTAATGTCGTTTAATTTCCAGGTTATGATATAGTATTATTATGATCAACAGTTAAATTAAATCGATGGTTAATTGTTCCAAGTGGTCATGCAAGCACGTAGGAGGCGTGTGGAATGATGAGAGGGGTTCAGGGATCGAGGGAAGCAAAGCTATAGCTAGCTGTTAACCGGGGATATCTTCTATAGCTGCGAGAGAGATTAAACCGACAGAAATAAGTTTGCAGGGGTCGCAAGCATGCACTTTGGCAACGTGCCTGACATCCATTTCCATCCCTGGGAATACTTGTGGTGGACGTCTTGGGCATCATGGCAAGCTGCGTGCCCACCCTGGCCGCGCCAGGCATGATTCGTTTTTCGAACGTTTGGGGACATCTGGCGCCCGGCAAGAATCATTTCGAACGAACGAACGAAGGTTCGAGGAGAGGCCGGCATGGAGTCGACAGTCGAGTACTCCCTCGTCTTAAGACAAATCAAATGTTCCTGATCAATTGGTTACTAATATTTATATTTCTGTATGTTATTTCTCTTTTGCAGTGATCTGAGTAGCACTCCAACATCGTGAGTTCAAATTTTCGTTGGAGCGAATTTCAGATTGGGTCGTTTGCGGGGCTAAATTCCCAATTTAAATGGCTGCATATATCCGGTTGGATGTAGAGGCCCTTCTCTAAAAAAAATGTTATTTCTCTTTTGACCTAGGAAAGACTTCATAGTTTGATTATATATAGGGCTGCTAGATCATTTGTCCTACACCTGCCGTAAAACAACATATTAATTAGCAATAAGAATAATTTGCAAATAAAAATTGTTGTTTTTGTGTTTTTTTAATTCAAAAGCCAATGATGAGAAATAAACTGGATAAAAAAACCCTCATCAGCGTCACGAATATGGGGGTCCCACATTGTTGATAGCACGCGGGATGGGAATTAAGGCATTAAGTCTGCTTCCTTGGCCCACTAGGAGAAGTATATGAGAATCATGTGTCAAATGAGATCAAGACACAAACCTACCTAAGAGTCGCCTGGGTGTCAAAACCAACCATGCGGCTTTTCCCGAGCAGATACCATCTGCATGGCTCTTACCCGGAAAAAAACATGTGGAGAACTGCGTGGATCCCAGCCTACCACAATGCCACTGGTCGAGGGTTGACGTATGGCTGTGATCGAGGACGTTCCAAGGCTAGCCCCTAGTTGACCTATGACATATCACGTGGCATGCCCCTAGCCCCACGAGCTCTTTACTAGTGCTAGATGGACTACCAGTGAGCTAGAGAGAGCCAAATGGCCTATTAAAAGGAACATCGCCATCAACTCCATTGGGACAAGGACGATGATGCCATGGACATAAATCCCATAGCCAAGCTTGCCTATAGATGAAACCACCGAAGCAAGATGCCAAGGAACCAACACTGGAAGATTTCACCATCACCATTACCATTGAAGAGGATGAGGAAAAATAGAAACTTTATTTGGGCTGAAACATAAGCAACTACTAGAAACTTTATTTGGGTTGAAACATAAGCAACAACCAAATCTATTAGAGTGATGGATCCCCTCCCCCTCCTTACCAGCAGCTTGCCAGAGAGGAAGAGGGAGAGTGAACAGAGGGTGGTGGCAATAGTGCTAGGTTTTTGTGGTGGTGCTTGGTTTTTACAAGTGTGAGATATCTTGACCATAGTCTCACATTGGACTTTAGGGCTTAGCCATCCTTTTCACTCAAGACCACATAAATTTGCAAAGTCTTGCTGATTGGACTAGGACAGGCAACATTGCACCAAATCCACAAATTAGTAACCCAAATCATATCTATGCAGTGTAACTAGTTCTTTTTTTTTAGAACAGTGTAACTAGTTCAATCATCCTACTACTTTAGTTAGCAGAAGTTCCTATTCTCTATTTTTATTTACTCCATAGCACCTCATAAGGCCATAACAGCATCAATACAACTCCTTCTAAATCATCTTGGTCCGGCATGCAAACTTATATGCTAACTGAAAGGGATTGCTATGCCGTTCAATGTGAAACTATTGTCCAAATACCTATCCCTATGTTCAAATCACTATATTTACAATGACAACTATAATTCTCATTGTTCTAGTTATCCTTCTTTGCTAAAGGAAAATTGTCAGGTTATGGATAACACATACCCAATAGTAGTCGATTAAGCTCAGTGGGACCCACCATATACCAAGTCTTAATATGGAATAATACCTCGTATATAGAAGGAGTTCCAAATAAGGAAGGAGAAGCATAGTTCTACATGAAAACTATAGGGATTACTCGGATTGTATCCATACTTATCTCCCTAGTTCTACTTGGACAAGGGGACATCTAGGGGTATAAATACAAGAACCCCTAGGGAGGGGAGGACAAGCCTAGACAAACCAACAAGCTCAGTCAGAATAGACACCAATACACGCCGCCAGATATCGATATCAAAGATTAGCCTAGACATACCCAATTTGGTGTCATCAGAGGCCAACAAGAGGGATCTAGTGCTATCTCTGATCTCACCGAGTATATATTCGAGGAGGAAGACTACCCCGTCGTTGACTACGTGTTGGTTTTCCATGTCACCAAGTTGACACGACTAGATAGGTTATCCCAAATATTGTACTTATGTGATTCTGATGAATGAGTAATACCGGCTTTGGCCAACAGGAGTAGGGTTATTACCTTCCTGTGAAGGGGCCCGAACCTGTATAAAAATCCTTGTCTCAATCTCTTTTACCTCAATCTCGTATATACCCTGGTACCAACGATCCCCATACCATGCAAGGACCATAGTCGTGATCTAAAACGTCGACAAAAACCTGATGCATTGCTGCTGGAAATTTGCATGATAAAATACTACCATATATGAGTTGTATAATTCCTTTTTGTTATATGATTTCATTAATGTGTTTTCATATCTTGCACCTTTGGTCAATATCCAAACACAATAATTACTTCAAATCTAGGGTGTGGCTTTTGGGAAAAGAGGTAATTTGCACCTTGATCAATCATCCAAAGGCTAAAAAGAATTGAAGTGATGTGGTTTCATAAGAGAAGAGACAATTATTGTTAACTACATTTAGGGTGTGTTCGGCACCCCTTGTTCCCAAATGAAACATTGCGCACGGAAAACGGAGCGATCATTGGCGCGTGATTAATTAAGTATTAGCCATTTTTTTCAAAAATGGATTAATTTGATTTTTTTAAGCAACTTTCATATAGAAACTTTTTGAAAAAACGCACCGTTTAGCAGTTTGAAAAGCGTGCGCGCGGAAAGCGAGGGAGATGGGTTGGGAAGAGGGGGTGCCGAACACAGCCTTAGTGGGGATTAACTTTATAAGTATATTAGTGGATATCCCACACATTGTAGCACGGAATTTGTAGACACTTTGAAGAAAATTGAAAGAAAATAATTTTGTAAATCTTGTGTACTCATAATACCTAAAATGATAATATCTTAAGCTCTACA
This sequence comes from Oryza meridionalis, assembly GCA_000338895.3. Lineage (NCBI taxonomy): Eukaryota > Viridiplantae > Streptophyta > Magnoliopsida > Poales > Poaceae > Oryza > Oryza meridionalis. The sequence goes on along the minus strand of CM002525.2, from coordinate 10,774,694 downwards.
AAGTTGATATGGAATGGCAATTGTACATGAAACGTGAATGCTTATGTAACAAACATGCTAGGAATCCAATGGCGATTTCTTTTCTAGTTGAAATGGTTCAATACACATTGAGGTCTATAGCAATAACTATACCAAGTGAGTTGTAAATGAACACGACATGAATGGTTGAGATCAAAGCATAAGGATGATCGAAATGCTACTATTTTCTAGATGATGTGGCTCAATGCATGTCAAAGTTTTTGGTTCCAAGTAGTACATAGGATGTAAGATATGATGCATTATTTTATTTTGTTTTAGAAAAGCTATTAGTTATATATCTGGAATCATAGGAAGAATATACAGAGCCCTGAAAAGAAGATCAATAACATATAAACTTTTTCTTTCTATATAGTTGTAACGACAAGATCAACATACGTGAAGCCACAAGAAGAGCCGTTAGATCTCTCCCATGCTTGAACTCAACGTTCATATTGTGTGCAATTATTATTCCCTATGAATTGCTATAAATCTCCACTATAACTTATTTATTACCCACTGAATATAGTTATTGCAGATTATTGTCGCTTATTTGTTTGATTGTTACCTAGAAGTGCACACAACAATGCGCGGAGTTTCATCTAGTTACTTAATGTAAAATGTTCCAAAGAAGCCCAACAAGAAATGAAAAATCCTATTATAGAGGAATAAGTTGCTTTAATTCCTTTTTCTGACCAATAATGTAATCCACCAAGTTCACAAGCAAATAAGGTTATTATCGAATGAATCGTAATCACAATTGAAATTTATTGATAAAGAAATATGACCTGTATATGTTCTAAAGTTGCAAATAGCATAAGGAGAAGGGGAAATTGCCAGCAACTCATCCAAATTTGATCCTTCATATCCCTCTTCATTCCAACGTATCATTCATATTACATTCTCCAAATCACATCGTACTATATTTTCGTAATACTTTCAACTATCTATACATTTGTATTATTTTCATAATGGCTATATTTGCGATGCATGTTCAAAAGTCCAAATTTATTGCATTACGGATCTATAAAATACTAATTAGAAGACAACTAATACTGTAATCTCATTTTATCTTCCGCTATCATCTCCGTCCAAGCATATTTATCTTCCTCACTTTTCTATGCCTACTAAGAAGAGAGAGTTACAGAGGAGGGAAAGATGAGAGGAAGGGCGAAGGAGGAGGGCTGAGAAGAGGGTCGACGACAGAGAGAGGGCGGCGAGGTTCGGAGGTGCCGCGGGCAGAGCGGGCACAAGCAGATGTGCGTGGGGAGAAGTTACAAACGGTGGGGTGGCAGGGCGGAGAAGTCGTGTGCGGCGAGAACGGAGAAGCTATGGGCAGCACGAACGATGGGACAGAGAAGATGCGTGCAGCGCGGGCCTGTCCTTGCCAGCCCCATCTCCAGATCAGGATTTGCACTTACCTTTAGTCTCCACCTTCACTACTCCACCCTATAGGCCAGATCCGGCCAACAACAATGGAGATGGACGAGCCATCAATTCGGCTTGAGGTGGGAGCTCGGTCTGGACACAAGAAGTTGCAATATGGCATGAGGAGAGTTCTCTCCCGGACAGCGGACGCGATAACCTTGGAGTCAACGACGGCTTATCTTCTAGAGCGCGATTTTCTTCCCGCGTGAGTGCGCTATTTTCTAGATGGAGGACGTGATAGCGTATCTGCTGGGAATGCTCTTATATTAAAAAAAACTAAGAAATTTCGAATTGAATCCATTTTATTTGATGACGATTTATTGTAATCCTTTTCTAGACATAGTCGGTATACAGTAGTGGGCCATAGCCGATTCAGATCGGGCCGCGCTATGGCCTACGGGAAGCCCACCCTACTAGTATAGTCGATCTGCCCCCTTCCCCTCGGCCTCCACTCCCGTCTCCCCGCGACTTCGCCCGCCGCGCCGCCGCCGGCGTCCGCCCGCACCCTCGCCGTCCAGGTGAGCGCCCGTGCGCGCATCCTCTCTCTCTCTCTCTCTCACACACACACCTTCCTACCCCCACACCTTCTCTCGGATTCGCGCTAACCCTAACCCTACCTTTTCTTTTTCTCGAATTCGCTTTAACCCTAGCTTCTCTTCTGGATCCGGGAGCTTCGTATCATTGCCTTAATCATATAACTAATCGCAGTTCTCGACAATAGAAAATGGGGAGTTGATGTTGGATTTGCGTGTTTTGCAGTGTTTGATTGAGCGAGGGAACGGGTAGGGGGGAGGAGGATAGGTGAGGAGGGGGAAGTAACCAGCCATGTCGGTGGCGGCCGGGGTTAGCGACGCCGCCATCGCGGTGCGCGACAAGCTCCGCGGGAAGATTGGCCAGACCAAGGTGAAGCGGTACTGGCCTGGGAAGGCGCCCGAGTGGGCCGACGACGGCGAAGACGACGCTGATCTCCGGACCGCCAATAAGGTTTCTCTCGACAAGGCGTTCCCCAAGGATGAGGACGGCGACGCGCCGCCCGTCAAGGATGATCGCCGCCTCCGCCGCCTCGCGCAGACCCGTGCGGAGAACAAGGAGGAGCTAAGGGCGGATCACCGGAGGATTCGGCAGGCCGAGATTGTGTCTACCGTGGATGAGAAGAACGAGAGGCAGGGGGCTGAGCTGGAGGAGGAGGACGATGAGGAGGCGCAGGAGGAGAGGAGGAGGAGGATAAGGGCGCGTCAGCTCTTGAGGGAGCAGGAGGAGTTGCTTCCTCAGGAGGAGGAGGAGCCCATAGAGGAAGAGGAGGAATCAGAGGAATCCGAGTATGAGACTGACTCGGAGGATGAGCAGACGGGCATGGCGATGGTGAAGCCCGTCTTCATACCAAAGTCACAGCGGGACACCATTGCTGAGCGTGAGCGGCTGGAGGAGGAGGAGCGGCAGCTTGAGGAGCTAGTCAAGAAGAGGCTGGAGGCTAGGAAAATCGAGACTAGGCAGATTGTGGTGGAAGAAATCAGGAAGGAGGAGCATATTGAGAAGACACTCAATGAGGAGGCCAACATCGAGGATGTTGATACAGATGATGAGTTGAATGAAGCAGAGGAGTACGAGTCATGGAAGAATCGAGAAATAGCTAGAATCAAGAGGGACAGGGAAGAAAGAGATGCAAGGTTGAAGGAGAAGGAGGAGATTGAGAAGGTGCGGAATATGACCGAGGAGGAGCGGCGAGAATGGGAAAGAAAGAATCCTAAGCCACTTCGTGAGAACAAGCAGAAGTGGAAGTTTATGCAGAAGTATTACCACAAGGGTGCCTTCTTCCAGGAAGGTGCTGATGATGTTATCCAATCAGCTGGTAAAGATGATATTTACACTCGTGACTTCTCTGCACCAACTGGTGAAGATAAGATGGACAAGAGCATCTTGCCCAAGGTTATGCAAGTTAAGCACTTCGGACGGAGTGGCAGAACGAAGTGGACACATCTTGTTAATGAGGATACTACAGATTGGAATGCACCGTATGTACTCTTATCTTGCTACATTTTTGTTTTAAATCTGGTATATTGATCATTCAGCTAGTTAAAACTTCTTCAGATTGCTTTTAAGAAAAAGTTGTCTTATCTGCAATTATTTAGTAGTTGTTTTTTCACATTAAACAGTTAAATTTTGGTTGGCTGAAGAGAAAGGTCACCATTTAGATACTCCCAACGAGAAGACCACTTACCCTGTTCTAAGATTTTGAGTTTCTTTTGATATATAAACGGGATCAAGTTTTGGCCTTTCTTATCTTGTTGTTTGCTACGGCTCAATGCATTTCTTTTTGAGTTATTTCCTATGGTTTCCTTTTTTTTTCAACAAGGAAACATGATCCTGATTTACTTTTTGATGAATTTTCAGGTGGGCTACAAATGGGCCCTTGCGAGCAAAGTACAATGCAAAAATGGCAGGCATGAATGCTCCTATTGCCAAACCAAAGGGAAGTAAGAAGATGAAAGACTGGGACACAAAACAGGATGGTTAAATGAATACTAGATGAAGTCTGGTACTGCTCTCTTACTTTCATAGGGACAGACTAATGGTAGCTGCAAAACATGTTTATGCAGATAGTTTGTTTCTCTTCTTTTTGCTGCATAAGACATGATTCTACCATGCCATCAACTGTCTTACAGTTTACATCTGCTACCAAAATTTCTGCAAAGTATGTAAACGATCGATTGGTAGCCGCTTGTCATGTACTGTCCTGTTATGCTTAATTAGAGAAGAATTGTGTATATGTTTGTTTCTGTACTTTTGACGTATTGCTATGCTTAGAACCCAACACTGCTTCAGCTTCTGGAGATCTGCACTACAAGTGTTTATGACACTCATTTTACCTTATAGTACCAGCCCACCCTTATCGATCATCATTACATTGATGGGCATTTCATTATATTGAGATGACAACACTCAGTGATGTATGATTGTTGGGTGGTCAGTTTGCAGCCATGTTTCCTTGTGAGCATGTGTTTACATGCATGTGTTTTTTGAGTTAGCAAGGTAGTTTGCAAGTGGGCTTTGAACTCAAGGAAAATGCTCTGGTGATTTTATATCATGGAATGCAGTAATGCACATCTTATTTTATTTAATTTCATCATTTTTCTAGTGATCAGATTGTTTGCATATGCAGTTATGCAAGGTAATACAATTTTAATGTATTTTTTTCTTTTCTAGTTACTGACTTACTGTACAAAACCAAGTATAACACACCATCTTGACATATGCCCTTGTTGTCTACTGTTATTAAGGAAACCATTTGGTGTGATTGGTTGCGCTTGACAGTAAGTGGAATCATTCGCCTCTACCACAGCATCATTTAGTTGCAATAGTTTGTTGGCAGGGGTTAGGATTCAGGAAAGGGTACCCTCGAGTATAGAGAGTTGAGGAAGGAGGGGGAGGCACAGGAGAGAAATGAGAGCTTGCCAGAGCTTGGTTGAATGGCGCTTTGGTGGTTGGAAGCTAGTTGCATCATTGCTATATTTTGGGAGGTTTCTGTGGTGACATTTCGTCCATCTTCTGCTGGGTATTGAGTAGGAACACAAGTTCTTAGTGAGGTCTTGACTCTTGAATAGGTGGTGCTATTATGGAAAATACTTAAGTTGGACCCTGAGACCTGTAGTAGCTGATCCATGATCTAGTTGTTATTTGGTTTATGATCCTGCGTATGTGATGAGGAGCTACAGTTTGAGTTAAGCTTGCCTGTACTTGTCCCATTTATGTTTTTTTCCCTTTGCAGTTCCTTTGTTTTGCATCATTTTCTTTTCTTTTTTTTTAAGTGGTAATAAGTTGTCATCAATAGAGGAGATATGACAAAGAAACCGCCCAGTTGGTAAATCTGTGTTAGAAAATGATATTCTTTGAAGTCTATTCATGTCATCTGAGAAGAAAAGATTCTGCTACAAAAAGATGGAGCTACAATTGTATCATTTTTGTTATGTTTGAAAATCTGGATCCTCAAAAAATCAGTAATATTGCTCAAAGCTAGGTGAAGATAGTCAATGAACTTATATAGCTCAAGTTTCTCAGTATCTGTGTAGCTCTTACATCTTCTGACTTCAATGCAATATATTTTATCGTATGATATATTTAACTGAACTGGTAAGGAAGACTTCTTGATAGTGGACACTGTTGTAAAAGGAAAATTAGTTTAGGTCACACTTGGATCATGGGGATTTTGTGGTATTCCTGTTGCACTATTTTTCTTGCTAAATTCAGGTCAAATTCTTACCTTGCCGCTGAACAATCCAGTGTTTAAATCTGTTATGAAACCTCGTTTGTTTATATTTGTCTTATTGTTTTGTTGAAGGTTATATCATCTTAAGCTTAAGCCGCAGTATATATCTTTAATTTAGCTCAGCCAGATCTACCTCTTGTTTTTTGAGCCTCATGGAATCATCTAATTTCACAAAGTAACTGGTGGATGCTGATAATGTGGAAGTGTCCTATTAAGTGACAAAGGTTTGGTTTCAAGATTTTCTTCAGACAAGTTCAATATTTGCGCAAAGCATGGTTTTTTTTCCAGCTGTTGCTTGGTAAGTTTGTTGGAAGAGGTTCGATTTGTGATATGTTATTGCGCCAGATATGGTGATGTTAATGATGCTAGGGTAGGCAACAAGTATTCTCTAGCGTACTTGTCATGATTATATTTGATTGAATTGTTTGTTTTGAACTTAGTTAGATATTTGTTAGCGTAACATTAATATGGTACTTCCATTTGGAATGTCAGAATCTCTTTAGGAACTAAAGATGCGCTGTGGCAACAGGTTATAGGTCAAGTTATCTATAGTAAATGATTGGAATAATTGCATAATCCGCAAAGCAGCAATTCATGAACTGCATGGGCGTGTAGGAAGTAATCTGCTGCTAATTGGTAGAAGAGGCAACAATAGTTGGATGAATTGCATTTGGCAAGTTTCATGTTTAGCTGCTCGATTGCTTTGCCTTGTAACTGAGTCTTGAACCAATGTTCTCTTTTCTGACTGGTACTCTGGAAGAACACTTGAGATTCTTACTACCATTAGGCTTAAACCAATGCTCTATTTCTATTTCATGAACGCTTGAAAAGCTTACTAGCATTAGTCTTGAAACAATTTTTGGTTCCTGGTTTACTAACATATCTTGCTTATAATTTCGACCATGTCACCTTGTTCACCTACGTCTTAAACCATATTTCATGTCATTCTTCTAGACAAGCTTGTTTTCTGTTATTCCAGGCTGATCAATTCTTGAGTAGTGGATTACATTAAAAAATAATAATCTAGAGTAGTGGTTCAAGTCTCATGATCTATATGTGCATTTGCTAGTGTAGTGTTAAATACTTAGATGTGTGTGGTTTTAATCTTGTCGTCCCATTTTTGATTTTTTGACACGCTCACGCTCATTTGATATTACTCTCTCCGTTTCAGTTACAAGACGTTTTGACTTTGGTTAAAGTCAAACTACTCTAAGTTTGACTAAAGTAGTAGTAATACTTACAACACTAGCATAGTTTTATTAAATTTATAATTGAATAAAATTTCATAATATATTTGTCTTTGATTAAAAATATTATTACTTTTTTTTCTATAAAATTAGTCAAATTTAAAGTAGTTTGACTTTGACCAAAGTCAAAACGTCTTGTAACCTGAAACGGATGGATTAATTAAGTTTCTACTTGGTTGTCTAGTGCTTTTTCTAGTCGCATGATCTATACCTTGCAGTAAACTCCGGCTTAGCTTTTTTTTTTTTGGTCTTGGTTGGAAATACTTCCAAGGTTTGTATCGCTGAGTGCACATACCGTGCACTGTGCCACCAGCACACCAGCTACCTCGTGCTTAGTTAGGCATGGCATTGTTGTGAACCAAGTTTATCTCGCTTCAATTGCACTGTGAAAGAGGACTTTCTTTTTTTTTTTCACAGACCGACCGGTGTGTGGTTGTTACTGCACACATCTACCTCTCTTTGCATTGGTTAATCAGAGATTCGGTTAATCAGAGATTCAGGAGAGAGCATGTGATCATCCAACCCCAACCAGCATTGGGTTGCCGACACACCTGCTGGTTTCACAAATCGAACTCGTTTGCCATTTCTTGCCAATTAAAAATCTCTCTCTCTCTCTCTCTCTCTCTCTGCATGGTTACAAAGTAAGCATTTTCTCTATAATGTAATGTGAGTGTCAGCATTGACAAAGTCAGTTCGATTAGCTATGTAGATCCTGTAATAATAATAGTAATGATAATAATAATAATTTCAGCTGCAGAAATGGCTACAAAGCCCAAGTGATTCTTGCCGCCATCCACATGGAGGCGACTTGACCTCTTCAAGGGCTTAGGCCGGCCATTCTCGTTTCCCGTGCAATGATTCATGCTATTTTACGATATCACACGCTCTCTGACTCTCACAGCTAATTAAGGTTATTGCCATTTTCTTTCTGATAGATCTCGCACAGGCTTAATTTCTCTGTCACTTCCTTTTTATTTCTGAAAAATGGCGTTTCCATGTTAATTAATTTCGATTAATAATTAACTAGGTCATCTCGATCGAATCGTGTGGATCATATAATTAATGGTGATCATGCAATGATATAGTACTGGCCAGCTGCATGTTACAATTAAGCTACTGCCGCGGCAGCAGCAGAACTACTTTGTTCTTCAATAATTCACACTTAAAACTAGAGGTTCACAAATTACTGTTAAATGATTATATTATGATGAAAGGAAATTGTACAATCCTACATATACCTCGATAATATAACAACACTCGTTCAACTCTCATAGCTTAGATTACATATTGCTTAATTTTCTCTGTCACTTCCTATTTTAATTTCTGAAAATGGCGATTAGCTAGGTCACCTCTCGATCGAATCATGATCATGCAGTGACGATCGATGGTACTTAGCTGCATCACAATTAAGCTGCAGCAGCAGCAGCATTAAGAATTAATTAATCCAGGTATAGATCGATAGATCTTGTTCAAGGTTTACTTCTGGATGGAGTCAACTCCAAATTAGCAGAAGGCTCAATGCCTCCTCTGACAAGATGCTCTCCATGCGCGTACGTGCGCGGAGAACCGTGCATTTAGCAGAAGCCGAGCAATGTCAACGCAAGTTAATACCAGTGAAACTCAAATTATCACTGACATGAGCATGTAATCTAGTACAGTGATAATATAATGCAGTAACTGGTAAGAGCTGACCTTGGATTAATCTAACAGATGCAGGACACAGCTCCCATGATCTGGATCGAGCTACTGATCGAGCTAGGTTTTCTGCTCTAGCTACTTGCTAACTAACTAGTATAAATACATGGCATTGTGCTGCTGATGCTTCATCACAAGGAGCTAACTACTCACCTCCTGTGTTGTGGTAGCTGCCTACGGTAGGCGTTCTCTCACCATGAGAACGCTCGTAGTGCTTCTCCCCATCCTCCTCGTAGTAGCCCTCAGTGTCCATGTAGCCCTAGCCGATGGCAAGGGTAACGAGGGGAAGGGTGACCAGGGCAACAATGGGGTTGGGCCGGTGAAGAACCCGCATTGTCCTAAGCCGGGGAAAGGTCCGGACCCCCATGGCGATGGTAAAGGGCCGGGAAAGAATGAAGATTGCGAAGGTGGTGGAGAGCCGTCACCTTCACCGTCGAATGATTCATCGGCACCTCCCTCTTACGAGCCGCCACCATCATCACCTCCGTCGAGCCCTCCACCCACCACATCACCACCTCCAACAAGTCTCCCGACACAAGCTCCATCAAACAGCCAGCCACCACCGCCACCTTCATCAAGTCCTCCACCGAGCACCTCACCACCTCCGTCGAGCCCTCCACCCACCACACCACCACCTTCGTCTAGTCCCCCGACAGTAGCTCCATCATACAACCAGCCACCACCTCCGTCGAGCTCTCCACCCACCACATCACCACCCCCATCGAGTTCTCCACCTACCACACCACCACCTTCGTCGAACCCTCTGCCTCCATCAAGCTCTCCACCCTCCACACCACCACCTTTGTCTAGTCCCCCGACAGTACCTCCAACATACAACCAGCCACCACTGCCACCTTCGTCGAGTCCTCCACCGAGTACCTCACCGCCTCCATCAAGCCCTCCACCCTCCACACCACCACCTTTGTCTAGTCCCCCGACGGTAGCTCCATCATACAACCAGCCACCACCTCCGTCGAGCTCTCCACCCACCACATCACCACCCCCGTCGAGTCCTCCACCCACCACATCACCACCTCCATCAAGTCCCCCGACAGTAGCTCCATCATATAGCCAGCCACCACCGCCACCTTCATCAAGTCCTCCACCGAGCACCTCACCACCTCCATCGAGTCCTCCACCCACCACACCACCACCTTCGTCGAGCCCTCCACCCACCACATCGCCACCTCCGTCTACGCCACCTCCGTCTAGTCCCCCGACAGTACCTCCATCATACAACCAGCCACCACCGCCACCTTCGTCGAGTCCTCCACCGAGCACCTCACCGCCTCCATCAAGCTCTCCACCCTCCACACCACCACCTTTGTCTAGTCCCCCGACGGTAGCTCCATCATACAACCAGCCACCACCTCCGTCGAGCCCTCCACCCACCACATCACCACCTCCATCAAGTCCCCCGACAGTAGCTCCATCGTATAGCCAGCCACCACCGCCACCTTCATCAAGTCCTCCACCGAGCACCTCACCACCTCCATCAAGCCCTCCACCCACCACACCACCACCTTCGTCGAGCCCTCCACCTACCACATTGCCACCTTCGTCTAGTCCCCCGACAGTATCTCCATCTAGTCCCCCGACAGTACCTCCATCATACAACCAGCCACCACCGCCACCTTCGTCGAGTCCTCCACCGAGCACCTCACCGCCTCCATCGAGCACTCCACCCTCCACACCACCACCTCAGTCTAGTCCCCCGACGGTAGCTCCATCATACAACCAGCCACCACAGCCACCTTCATCGAGTCCTCCACCAAGCACCTCACCACCTCCATCGAGCCCTCCACCCACCACACCACCACCTCCTTCGAGCCCTCCACCCACCACATCACCACCTTCGTCTAGTCCCCCGACAGTACCTCCATCATACAACCAGCCACCACCGCCACCTTCGTCGAGTCCTCCACTGAGCACCTCACCACCTTCATCGAGCCCTCCACCCTCCACACCACCACCTTCGTCGAGTTCTCCACCCACCACATCACCACCTTCATCAAGTCCCCCGACAGTAGCTCCATCGTACAGCCAGCCACCACCGTCACCTTCATCGAGTCCTCCACCGAGCACCTCACCTCCTCCATCGAGCCCTCCACCCACCACATCACCACCTTCGTCTAGTCCCCCGACAGTACCTCCATCATACAACCAGCCACCACCGACACCTTCGTCGAGTCCTCCACCGAGCACCTCACCACCTCCATCGAGCTCTCCACCCACCACACCACCACCTCCGTCAAGTCCCCCGACGGTAGCTCCATCATACAACCAGCCACCACCTCCATCGAGCCCTCCACCCACCACATCACCACCTCCATCAAGTCCCCCGACAGTACCTCCATCGTACAGCCAACCACCACCACCACCTTCATCGAGTCCTCCACCGAGCACCTCACCACCTCTACCAAGCCCTCCACCCACCACACCACCACCTTCGTCTAGTCCCCCAACAGTAGCTCCATCATACAACCAGCCACCACCTCCGTCGAGCCCTCCACCCACCACATCACCACCCCCATCGAGCCCTCCACCCACCACACCACCACCTTCATCAAGCCCTCCACCCACCACATCGCCTCCTCCGTCTAGTCCCCCGACAGTACCTCCAACATACAACCAGCCACCACCGCCACCTTCGTCGAGTCCTCCACCGAGCACCTCACTGCCTCCATCAAGCCCTCCACCCTCTACACCACCACCTTCATCTAGTCCCCCGATGGTAGCTCCATCATACAGCCAGCCACCACCGCCACCTTCATCAAGTCCTCCACCGAGCACTTCACCACCTCCATCGAGCCCTCCACCCACAACACCACCACCTCCGTCGAGCACTCCACCCACCACATCACTACCTCCATCTAGTCCCCCGACAGTACCTCCATCATACTACCAGCCACCACCTCCACCTTCGTCGAGTCCTCCACCGAGCACCTCACCGCCTTCGTCGAGCCCTCCACCCTCCACTCCACCACCTCCGTCTAGTCCCCCGACGGTATCTCCATCGTACAACCAGCCACCACCTCCGTTGAGCCCTCCACCCACCACATCACCACCTCCGTCTAGTCCCCCGACAGTACCTCCATCATACAACCAGCCACCTTCGTCGAGTCCTCCACCGAGCACCTCACCACCTCCATCGAGCCCTCCACCCACCACGTCACCACCTCCGTCTAGTCCCCCGATAGTAGCTCCATCATACAGCCAGCCACCGCTGCCACCTTCATCGAGTCCTCCACCTAGCACATCACCACCTCCATCAACCCCTCCACCTACCGTATCACCACCTTCATCTAGTCCCCCAACTGTAACTCCATCTTACAACCCACCGCCGCCACAATCTCCACTGAGTTCTCCACCTCCGTCAAGCCCTCCACCTATGACACCACCACCACAACAGTTTAGTCCTATGACACCACCACCTTCGTTGCCACCGCCACCACCTAGTCCTAAAGCAACACCCCCACCCTATCAACCTTGGGGCTGGTCACCACCACCGTTCACTCTCCCATCTTGGACACCACCAGGATACGTGCAAATCCCTAACTACCGTGATGACTTGTATTGGCAAATTGGGCGATTTGCAGTGCTAATGCACAAACTGGTGAAGAACAAGGATATCACACTTGTGGATGTGCTTTCAGTGAGTACGCAGCCTGCAGGGAGCGGCAACAACTATTTTCTAGTGCTGAAAATTGCTGATCAGTATAAGAAGGTCGGCAAGTACCATGTGCTGGTATGGGGTATTCCCAAGTCAACATCACAGCCATGGAAAGTACTCTCATTCCAATATGTAGGAAATTGATGATTTCTTGGTGTCATATAGAGGCCGAGATTATAAATCTTGCTAGTATTCTATCATATGTGTGGCAGTGATCTAGAAGAAAGTTATAGAACTTTGAACTTTGTAAGGTTTATTAATGTCCATGTGCTCAGAGTAGCTAGTTTAGCAATGAGGGGTTTGCTATACTATGTTTTTTTTATTTCAATGACATTCTAGTTTGCTTATTCAAAAGTGGCTCAAAATTATGCGGCTTACCTATCATCCTCTCTGTGTGTCAATCTTAGTGCACTTTTTTTTTTTGGTTTTGTTATTTATCGGGACACCACTATAGCAATACTCGTCTACAAACTCAAACCATGCAGTGGCGTCTGTGTATGTGTAAGTCTTCTGTTTAGTTAAAAAAGATTATGAGCCAGCTGCTAGCATGTTGCCAAGATAAAATCTGGAAAATAATTCAAGGGTGGAAACAAAAAAAAATGTTCCCAAAGGCAGGCAAGGAGATACTCCCTCCATATACTTTTGATAGTCATATTTCATCTTGGCACAATGACTAAGGATAAGTAATTCTACTTATCATCTATTTAAACATACTACTAGTTATTCCTCGTAACAAGCGATTCATTAATATTTACATTTCTCGATGCCCATATAGCCAATTTTGTCTTGTGTGGAAGAATGGAGAGTCACGTATTAAATCCGAGAAAGTCATTAAGAGCATAGGTGGTTGAATTGAAATATGCCTATCAAAAGTAAATTTTTCAGATTTGACAATATGCCTATCAAAAATAGATGGAGGGGTACTTGTGAAGGCAGTGGCTCGAACTATCCCAACCTATGTCATGTTTTGACCTTACAAAAAGTTTTTGTGATGAAGTGAGTGCAGTGATTGGTTGATATTGGTGGTGCCAGCAAGATAAAAGAAAAAAGAAAATGCATCGGGTTTCATGATCTCCTGTTTTCAATCTGCTATGCTAGCCAAGCGTACACTACAAGAACCAAATTCTCTTTATGCAAGAATTCTTCATGAAAAGTATTTCCCTGAAGGTACTGTGTTGAATGCTGAAGCAATGGAAGGCATATGTCCTTATACATGGCGCAGCAGATTGAATGGTATTATTTGGAGCTACTAAAGAAGGCATCATATATATCGAGTAGGTAAAGGCACAAATATGAAATATAAACGTCTGGACTGATCCTTGGATCCTTATGGGCACAAGAAGGAGAGTTAGCTCTTGGTAAGTCAGTATTCTGTTGAATACTGTTAATGAGTTGATTGATCCAATAACTTTGCAATGGGACTCACAGCTGGTCTAGCAAACTTTTTAATCGAGATGATGCAGCAATCATACTAGCCATACCATTGCGAGATGATCTTTATGGTTTTTTGGGCGTGGCACTATGATGATAAAGGTCTATTTGCAGTTAAATCTGCTTACAAGGTGTAAATATCATTATATCAAGCATGTTGGCACATGTGAAATCACTAGCTAGGCAACGTTGATCACGCATATCCACCTAAGCTTGACAATCACACGAAAAACAGTTTCAGCATGTCATTACGATTAATCACCCCCATAATTGCATGCACAAACAGTGACCTCATGAAAAAGGAAGTCTCAGCATGACATATACAGATGGACGAGATAACAGTGGTAAATTTTTCAGGCCTACACACTTCCACAGCCAAAATGGTCGAGAATTTTCAGAACTTGACATCCAATACGCACTGTCTTCAGCATAAACCATCCAATTCGTACTACTTTCAGAATACACCACTAGAACGCGAATTTTCTTCGTTTTGGGCCACTCCGTCCACGGGACGTCAGTCCTCGTCGTCGCCCGTCCGTCTGCCACCGCCCGCGTCCCCGACTCCCCGTCCATCCACCAGCGCCGCCGCTCGCGTCCCCGTCCATCGCCGGTGCCGCTGCCACCGCTCGCGTCCCCGTCCATCGCCAGCGCCGCCGCCGCGTCCCCGTCAATCCGTCGGCGCCGCCGCTCGCGTCCCCATCTCCCTGGGTCGCCACGTCGAGGGAGCGGAGGCGGAGGCATGACGGCCCGAGGGAGGGTGAGGGTGCGCCGTGCCTGCGGTCTCCGGTGACAGGTGACTCTCTCTCTCTCTCGGGTCCATCCGCCGGTGCCGGCGCCGCTGCGCCCCTCCCCTCCCCTCCGTTCACTGACGCTATCGACGGATGGGGACGCGAGTGGCGGCGGCGCCGGCGGATGGACAGGAAGTCGGTGACGCGGGCGGCGGCAGACGGACGGGCGACGACGAGGACTGAAGTCCCGTGGACGGAGTGGCCCAAAACGAAGAAAATTCGCGTCCTAGTGGTGTATTCTGAAAGTAGTGCGAATTAGATGGCTTATGCTAAAGACAGTGCGTATTGGATGTCAAATTCTGAAATTTCTCAAAATGGTCTAGTGAATTATCCTAGCACCGACAAACGACAAAAGGAAGTCATTGTCATCGAGCAGACAGTAACTTCTCTGCTTCTCTGACAACCCCCAATAGTAAACAGTGGCCTCTTGAAAATCTCAGCATGACATATACAAATGAACATGATAATAGTGGTGGATTTTCAAGTCCTACACATTTCAACAGCCAAAAAAGGTCAAGTGCATTTTTGTAGCACCAACAAAAGATAAAAGGGAGTCATTGTCATCCGACTTCCCCATTCGTGAAGATCATGTTAGTTACACGTTGATTTCCAGGGGCAGCAAAATGAAAATCTGTGGAAGTCATCAGTCATCATCTTTCTTTGGCTTCCGATACGTTTCCTCGATGTGCTTTGCCATGAAAACATATGTGTTGAATAGCTTCTTGATGTTTGGAACATTGTAGTTCTGAGCTACATAGACACCACATCCCATTCCCACCATGAATGTGAAGCTGCCTCTGAATAACCCCATTGTGTCAAAACCTGGAAACAAAGAACAAATGGTTATGGATATGAAAATACAATTTTAATTAAGTATGAGAATGCCGAAGATAATTAAAAATGGCGGAGGTCATTGAACATGAAAACCCTTATTTGGTACAGGAGGTTTCATTCATCAGATAGTATTGCTGCCAAAATAGCTATGAAGTCAAGAAAATAATCGAGATAATATGTAACCTGTGTAAACTTACATACACCCTACCAAATGTGAAGCAATGTAACGCACTAAGCCTCAATGAGACTTGAAGCCACTCATAAGTCAGCAAGTGCTACGTTTACATGCAATATTCGGTAACTATAACTATTCAATCCATTATGCACTCATGGGAAAACAACAAAATAATGCCAAGGTCAGTTGTGTTGTGGCAGGTTACACAAATGGAAAGACAAAAATCTCTAAGGTTGAGTGATCATGCCCAACCTGCAATGTAAACCAAACTCAGGCTCATGAACAAGTTTCCTTTGGAAATTAGACAACCAAAAACAAATATAAAAAAAAATATATAGGCCAGTTTTTTAAGTAATTACAATGACTAAAATTTCAAGAGTTTCAGGATGCAAAACATAAAAATAGTGAATTTTAGTGAACCATGCATACTTCACATTTCTAGAAGCACTGCAGTAAAGGTGTTTTTCTACCAGTCACAAGAGATTCATGATCCAGAGCACTGCTAAAGCATTTTAATAACTACTTCCTCCGTTTCACAATGTAAGTCATTCTAGCATTTCTCACATTCATATTGATGTTAATGAATTTAGATAGATATATATGTCTAGATTCATTAACATCAATATAAATGCGGGAAATGCTAGAATTGACTTACATTGTGAAACAGAGGGAGTACATAACTCCAATCCTTTCCCAGTTTTACCATTACATTGCGGGGAAGTCAAAATTCCTTTGGAGCAATCCATCAATCCAAGGCTCCCATAGGATATTTTTTCCCCAATGGATTGAATTCACAGTATCATTACTAGGACTAAAGTACATAGTAATTTACTTTATTAAATGCTTTCAGGAATCACCCTAAAATATAAGTAACCTAACAAAAAAGGTAGGAACAGGAAATAATCTGAAAGTTATTTTTCCTGAAATAAAAAGAGTATAAGATGAAAGTAGGGGCTTAGAGTATTGCCACCACTGCAGATTTGGACCCATCAAACCAAAACATATGTGACATATATGCATACCATTTAACCATAAACGTAATAAAAAGGATAAAAATAAGGCAGCATCTGGAAAAATAACAGTGAACATTATCTGAAACTATTGCAGTCTGGCATATGAAAAGTATGAACAAAATTAATACATACTACCTCCGTCCCAAATTAGTGGTCGCTTTGACTTTTTGCTTGCAACGTTTGACCATTCGTCTTATTTGAAAAATTAGTGCAAATAAAAAAAATAATAAGTCATACTTAAAATACTTTGATAATAAAGCAAGTCACAAACAAAATAAATAATAATTTTATAATTTTTTGAATAAAACAAATGATCAAACATTGCAAATAAAAACTCAAAGCGACAAGTATTTTGGGACGGAGGTAGTATATAAATTCATACAGTATGTCATAAAAGAATGACAGGGTAATCCCAGTACATAAAAATTTTGATTCTATGAGTGGAGAAATGAAACAAATGTCAAATAATTACCATCTTTCTCTATTAATGGGCAAGTCAATAGCCAAATGCCAAGATAAGGCATGCTTTTCCAGGTTGGGTAAATCGAACAGCAGGGCCAATTAAATTTTAAATTGTAAAATAATTTCAGAGTCAAAATACTGGGTCGCTGCATTTATATCCGGTAAATTGCACAGGCACTAAAGAAACAGAAGCATACATCAAATTCCTGAATTTTTAAGTAATTATAATAGCTAGAGAAGCCACAAAGGACTGAAAAAAAAGACCATATTACATGCTTTAAGAACCGCGAAAGTGAATAAATCATACAGTTTATACTGATCCAGACAAAGTTTATATAATTATAATGTTTCTGCGTATTACAGCCTTACATCATGACATTCTACTAACAAATTAGGCAAAATTTGCTTATATTCTACTTGTTGCAGACAGCGAGCACATGACACTAAAGTATGTTAATTTTTTTTTCTTCTGAAAAGCATGCTACCTTAATAATAGTCTGAAGTGCATAAAAAAATTGTACTGCGTGCAGAGAGACTACATGATTTTAATTCAAGCATTGCATCTCTTTGGCTCGTAACTCATTATTCTTGAGGAATACACTTCGGAATAAATGAAATCACAAGCCTATAACTTTGTATCATCAAAACATAGGTTCTAAGATGCAAATATCTAACTGATCCTACTGATGTGCTAAAAGATACATCAAAGCAGAGCATATTTTCATTTTTATGATAAAAGATTTTCTAAAAGTTAGAGTTGTAAGTGCCAATTGGCGTATCTGCGTATGGTGTTCTCTACATACATCGATCCTCTTGATCAAGTACTCTCAGTTAAACAACAATGTTTAAGTAAACAGCAATTCATGTCTCCTTGAAGAGAAAAAAAAAGGACACCAAAAATATTGTCACGTGAGCTCTCAGAAGCTCCCCTCAGTCCTCTAATACCAGCGCAATGACTTTGAAAGAAAGAAACACATTTACTGATCCTAACATGCAAGCAAGTGTTGTAGTTGCATTTCTTTCTCTCCCATCCAGTGTGATCTTTCAGCACTGATCAAGCTACTCGATTCTTTGCATGCGTCATCACCAAATTGAACACATGATTAGGTTACTGACAACAAACAATCACTTCAGAAATGACGACGAATCCTCTCCATCCACAATCCAACCCCCAAAACCCCGCTCCAAACATCCACTCCACACTGAATACCAAACCCACGGGAAATCGCGCCTACATCGGAGGAGGAGGAGGAGGGAACAACAGTTCGATCCATACCTTAGATCTGGACGGACGGCGTCGGTGGCGGGGGAGAGCCTTCCTTCCTTGCGCGCTTTGGCGAGGGGATCGAGGGAGACGGCGCCGCGGGATGAGGTGGCGGGCGACGAGTACGGAGGAACAATCGCACCGCCTCCGTCGACGGGCCGGCTCGTCGGGGCGGCGCGGACACAACCCCCGGCGACCGCCGCGCGCGCGTCGCCGGCTGTGGGGATCGCGAGCGGCGGAGAGGGGGAGAAGAGAGGAGAAAGGGCGACGACGCGAATACGAGCTCGGTTACATGTGCGGGTTAGGGGTGGGCCGGGCTGGGCCGGTCCACGTTCGGGCCCAGAACAAGTGAAACAAAACTCGCTCAAGGAGACCGGCGTGTGAGGAGAAATTTGAGGATTTGACACTTCTTCGTTGTCAGTTTACTTTAGGCCCTGTTTAGTTCCAAAAACTTTTTACCAAAAACATCACATTAAATTTTTAGACATATGTATGAAGTATTAAATATAGATAAATTTAAAAACTAATTGCACAGTTATAGAAGAAATCGCGAGACGAATCTTTTGAGTCTAATTAGTCTATGATTAGCCATAAGTGTTACAGTAACCCACATGTGCTAATGACGGATTAATTAGACTCAAAAGATTCGTCCCGCGGTTTTCAGGCGAGTTATGAAATTAGTTTTTTCATTCGTGTCCGAAAACACCTTCCGATATCTGGTCAAACGTCCGATGTGACACCCAAAAATTTCCTTTTCGTGAACTAAAGATGTCCTTAATTGATGGAAAAATTATACAACCCTAATGGGCATGTACTTAACCGAATCAATATGTTCTCACTGAAGTAGAGCTCCACAGGCTAAGCTGGCTGAATTAATCTTATTCAAGTACTTGTATTAGTCTTATTCTTCGTGTTTCATTTAATTTTTTTTCTGCATACAATGAATGAAACTTAGTGCAATAATGTTTAAGCTCTCATCAGTAATTCTATTTATGGAATTTCCATAGAAGTATTAAACTTGGGGTAAACTTTGGTATGACCATATTGACGCCTCACGCTTTATGAAAAGAAAAACATACTGATTCAATTAAGCACGTGCACACTAGAGTAGTTTTTGCAACAAAACCAAATAGGAGTGTGAATATTTGCAACAAAATAACTTATAGGATGAAATGTCAAACTTCAAGTGACTTCTGGAATGGTTTTTGGAATTTTCCCTTATTAATACTTATACGACATGTGGTACTATTTATGTGAATACAAGAGTACTAAGATATCAAATAGTTTTGATGAGTGTTAAATTATCAAATCTCTCGCATGATGGATGTGATTGTAGGCATAGTTTTCTATTCTTCCAAAGGTTTATAAACCTTTTTGTCCACCAAAAAATATCAATTGGTTTTTTCAATAACCATGATTAACCTAGTGGTTATATCTCAACAAAAAATACTACATGAAATTTTGGTAAAAACTGAAATTTTAGTTTAAATTTATTCCTTTTCTTAGGGTTAAATTTAATTCAACATAGCATGTTTTATCCATGTTCTATGAATAATACCAACTCGATAAAAGCCAATTAACCATGGCATATTGTCGCTTTCCAAAAGCAATTTTTTTTATTTGCATTTGCCTTTATTTTTATTTTATTAAGAAACAACTAAATAGAAAAATGGGAAATAAAAATGGATAGAATTCATTTTTCTCCGTTCAAATTCAAAACAAAGTCCCTCTTGTTATTTACATCGGTTTTATGTGTAGAGTGAATGTTTGGGGAAAAGAAAGGGAGGTATCCTTTCGTATATTATACAAAGTTCAAACCATTTTATCAAGAGTTTTCTATATTAGTACATAAATTCTGCCTTAGCTATTTCCTGTTTTAAAGCATTCCAGTATATTCTTTTGCCAATTTCATTTGAAATTGAAACAAAAAGCATGCCTTAGCTATTTCCTGTTTTAAAGCATTCCAGTATATTCTTTTGCCAATTTCATTGAAATTGAAACAAAAAGCGTGACAACCGAGGTTTGTAACAATGATCTCGTCATACCACAGTTCACATAGTTTAATTGCTCGGCACCCACCAAAAATAAACAATACTCCGGATTTGTTGATTACCAATTTCGGTTGAATTTAACCGCTCTAAAATTCGGGTGCTCCCCCAAACCTTTTTTGAATTTCATCTCTTTGCTTCCCAAACCGCTCGTCATTTTTTAGGCCATTATTCGAGCTTATTTCATGGAAATTTACAGAATTATGATCTTTTTTTACCCCAAAATCAAATAGAAAAGGACATAACTACCACTCCATCTATAAGAGGCACTATCCACCTATACTTCAAATACAATTTTCAATTAAACTACTCATCCGATCTACGATCCGATTACACCGTTGTTTTCGTAATAATTAAATCTTTACAAAGATCTCACATGATTATATTTTGATGAAAATCATAAATTATTTTTATGATATGTCTAAATTACTTTTAGATTTCATATATAAAAGTAAATTCAGTAAAACCAAAAGTAATTTACATATATTATAGAAGTAACTTACAACAAAACGAAGGCAACTTCCCAGCACAAACTTAGAAATTAAATTAACCAGCACAAATTTTGGAATTAACTAAAAAAATAATAAAAGTAATCATCTCAGAGCATCATGAATGTATAAGAAGTATTTTAATCAAATCTAAAAGTGTGTAATTCGTTCAATAAAAAAAGACATTGATTAAAGTTACTTTCTTTTTGTTATAAGTTACTTCTATAATATATTTATTATATAAATTACATTTATTTTTATATGTCTAAGAAGTAACTTAGTGAAATTTAAAAGTAATTTAGATATATTATAAAAGTAATTTATGATTTTTCATCAAAATATAATCATGTGAGATCTTATTGTAAAGATTTAATTATTACGAAAGTAATTGAATTGTAAATTGGATGAGTAATTTAAGAGAATTTTACTTGAAGCATAGATAATGAGAATATTTCCCCTAATAGATTAATAGAACTCCTAAATGGATTAATAGAACTCCTAGAGTACTAATATGTGGGTATCTCTGGAGACTTCGGTCTCTCCAATTAGATTTACCGAATAGAAGAATTTTGCAGATGTACACAAGAAATGCCTCGATACGGCTATTCTTGCTTTCTTAGTTTGGTTCACCTGAGCAGGACGAGAAGCCTTATTCAACACTGGGTCACTAGCTTTTCTGTGAGCACCTGAATCTGATATCGTCAGACCAACCTGACCTCTGTTTAGTTCCTTTCATGCCAATCCGCTTCAAATACGTACCGATTATATTGATTTTGGTTTATTTGTGTTTTTCATTTACTTGAGCTTCTTAATGTGAGATTAAATCCTGTATTCTCTGGTCTCGGTATCTTGTTAAATTATATAATTTGTTAGTGTTTTAAATCTGCTCGAGAAAAATCAACTTACTTTTGGAAAATTCCAAAATCGAACAAATTAAGACAAAGACGAAAAAGTGCCTAAAATATGAGAATGAAACAAATTTCAGACAACGGCAAGTGAAGAATGGCTGGTGGATTAGGGTTTGCGATCAGAGCCTGTCGGGATGTATGAGGAGTCATCACTTTGTGACATCAGTGGATTGACAGACATTCATACATGCATCATCACCTCGCAGCATCAAATCCAATAAAAATATCAAGCCTCATCGCAGAGAAAAACAAACAAAAAAAAGGCCAAGAAAACAAAAAAACCAAATCAATCTGGATCGAGATCTTGCTGAATATGGCGAAAGAACGTAGGAGAGAGAAAGGAGGAGCTCAGAACTTCTTAGAGGATTTTGTGTTACCGACACCGGCGCATCCGCCTCCGGCACAAGGTTTTCTTTCCTCATAGCCCGCCCCCCAACCTCACCACCAAACCAAAACCAATCTCGCAAGCAGCATCAACAGATTGACCGATCCAAGAATCAAGGTGAAGAAGGAAAAAAGAACGGCTGATGAAGAACAATCAAGAACACGAGAGGTGAAACCAACAACAGATTGAAGAACAGTCGATCTAGAATTCGAGGGAGAGGACTCTGATGCAAAGAAAAGCGGCGGCAGCCGGTGAGAGCGTAGGCGATGTGGTGGCCGTGGGATTTATAGAGGAGACGGCGGCTGGAGAAAAAACCCTAACGACGCTGGAGCGGAAGCGCGTGTGTGCCGGAAATCGAGAGCCCAAGCCCAAGAACGATGGGCCCAGAAATCTCGGGCCCAATAAGGCCCCACTGTGAGAATTTCATGTTTTGGACTGCTCCATGATAAACTCTCAAACGTGTATAAACATTTTATCCTTGGACCGCAAAAATGTCCCTCTCTACTTTTGAATTATACTAGAAAATCAGCGCGCCTACTGTTAACAATCCTTGCTAAGATCCTTTTTGAGAAAAAATCTTGAAGATATTTTGCCAGCCTTAATCCAATTTCTGTAAAATCCTTTAATTTGTTTCAATCAGTGTCAAAAGAATGAAGATTGTATTAAGAAAATATGTTTGAACATGTCCGTTACCTTTTCTTACAGAAAAATCAATAATCAATTATAGATATGATTTTATATGCAAATTGGATTTATAATTGATTTGGGAAGATTAATTTTGAAGTAACTATATTTTATAAACTATGGATACTAAAAGTTGAAACTCCGTTGATCTCGATTTTTAACTTCACACACATCAGGATCTATCTAGATCCTTCACTTCAAGAGTATCTGTTTCCTTTTATCTTTCTTCTAGCCCACATCACAATGCTTATATCTACATACTTCTCTTTATTTATTTTCTTTTACATAGCCTAGCAATTTTTTATCCTCATTAATTCCCAATTATTTTTCTCAACCGTTGTTGGATCCTCGTGATTAGGTACTCATTTTCCCCAGATCGTAGCGTTAAGTATTTCTTGGCGAGCTATAAAATGATCAGATTTATTAAGGAAGTATCTCTTGTAAAATATGAGCAACACTAAATTCTTCTAAAGCCCAAACTTTTATTTCTCCTATTCGTTGTCCCCCTTGCTTGGCTCTTCCTCTAACGGGTTGTCGCGCCACGTGGTCCAATCAACAACCGGCAAAACTGCCGGCTTAAGAAGAATTGATTGATATATGCGAAAAGGCGTTTCCAGGATTGTGGATACAAATGAACTCCCCCGATTACACTTGAAAACGGACGTGATTGCCATCCACGCGTGGCCCAACCTTTGTTTTGTCCAACGATAGCGTTTGTTTCCAGAAAAAAAAGTTCATTTTACATGCCTCATATGTATAGACGCATTTTAATTCGTATTCTTCAACCGCAAAATCAAATATAGAGAACTCCTCAATTCTTAAAACCAGATTCAATCTGTTCAATATTATGCCGTGTAATATTTTCATTCAGCCACGCCATGTGAGCTATCCCGCATTTCTAAACATGTATATTTTCATAAACATTTCATCCTTCGACCGCAAAAATGTCCCTCTCTACTTTTGAATTATACTAGAAAATCGGCGCGCCTGCTGGCATTCCTTGCTAGTATAATCCTTGCTAAGATCCTTTTCGAAAAAAATCTTAAAGATATTTTGCCAGCCTTAATCCAATTTCTGAAAAATCTTTTAATTTGTTTCAATCAGTGTCAAATGAATGAAGATTGTATTAAGAAAATATGTTTGAACATGTCCATTACTTATTGAGTAAATTTCACAAAACTACATGTATTTTGCACAATTTATCACAAAACTACAGATTTAAGAGCTTGTTTCACAAAACTACAGATTTAATGTCTCCATTTATCACAAAACTACAGGTACTTTGTACAATCTATCACAAAACTACAGATTTAAGAACTTGTTTCATAAAACTATAGATTTAGTGTATTCGTTTATCACAGAACTAGACATTTAGTATGTGATAATGAAGACGCTAAACCTGTAGTTTTTGTGATAAATGAAGATATTAAATCTGTAGTTTTGTGAAACAAGTTCTTAAATCTGTAGTTTTGTGGTAGATTGTACAAAGTGCATGTAGTTTTTTCATAAACGGAGACACTAAATATGTAGTTTTGTGAAACAAGTTATTAAATCTGTAGTTTTGTGATAGATCGTGCAAAGTATCTGTAGTTATATGAAATTTACTCTTACTTATTCTTACAGGAAAAATCAATAATCAATTATAGATTTGATTTTATATACAAATTGGATTTATGATTGATTTGGGAAGTGTACAAACGTCACTTACTTTGGATTTATGATTGCTTTGGGAAGATTAATTTTGAAGTAACTATATTTTATGGATACTAAAAGTTGAAACTCCGTTGATCTCGATTTTTAACTTCACACACATCAGGATCTATCTAGATCCTTCACTTCAAGAGTATCTATTTCCTTTTATCTTTCTTCTAGCCCAGATCACAATGCTTATATCTACATACTCTCTCCGTACTCGTAAAGAAAGTCGTTTTGGACAGCGACACGGTCTCCAAAACACAACTTTGACTTCTTGTTTCTATAAAAATATTTATTGAAAAATGATATATGTATACTTTTATGAAAGTATTTTTCAAGACAAATCTATTCATATAATTTTTATATTTTTCAAATTCAACAACTTAAGAGTTATTCATGATTTATATTCCCAATGTTTGACTTAAACATTATCCTAAACGACTTCCTTTATGAGTACGGAGGGATTACTTCTCTTTATTTATTTTCTTTTACATAGCCTAGCAAATTTTTATCCTCATTAATTCCCAATTATTTTTCTCAATCGTTGTCGCGCCACGTGGTCCAATCAACAACCGGCAAAACTGCCGGCTTGAGAAGAATTGATTGATTGATATATGCGAAAAGGCGTTTCCAGGATTCCGGATACAAATGAACTCCCCCGATTACACTTGAAAACATCTCCAAACCTTTGCTCGGTGAAAATCTCAGATGACTAATTGAGTTCACCTCCTCGATCATTACTTTGCACAGTTTTGTCCTTGTCAAAACCAGAGCTTTGTTGAATCATTTTTTTTAAAAAAGATAGATAATGGACAGAAATTCAGCCTCTATATCCACAAATTCATAAATGGACACAACCAAAGGTTACACTAGTGTTGAATCTTGTTTTCGGTTCCTTTCTATATATATTTGTGCTGAAAACAACAAAAATGGACTGAATTTGCAGCCAACACTAGGGTAGGGGGATTACAGAGCTAGATGGAACAACATATTTGATGTGCTTAAGCCATCCAGAAATATATTAGACCCATGATGAAGAGTTGCGGTGACTAAAGAAAGCCAACATAATAGAAACACAGCCATCCAAATCAAGCAAGGTCTTCAAACACCGGTTATGAGCAACGGAGCAAGTCCACTTGCCTTGAGCAGAGCCAACAGCTGAACCATTTGTAAGGCTTCAGTTTTTCCTGTTCGTCAGTAGAAGATGGCTAAGGTACCTATGGAAATGGCAGTCATTGTAAAAAAGGAAAAAATAAAAGCACATTTTTGTCCAAAATTACTCAAATTCCTTGGGATTGAAAACTAGGACATTGCCTTTTTGACCTCCTTATTACAATTCTAGTTAATTTTTTTCATCCAAATTTTGTACTAGCAAGTAGGAAATAAAAAAACTATTAAGTGGGCTTTTATGCAGGTAGCAGGATTGCATCCCTAGTTATGACTTATGAGTTCCACAAGAGCCAAGAAAAACGTTGGTCTTTCTTAACTATTAGACCGACACATACCATTTCAAAATAATTCCTGTTTTGCTTGCCATGGTAGACAATAAATAATCTTTGCAAACAAACACATAATCATCACTGCTGCAGTCTGTAGATGATTGTAGTTAGCAATACATGATGCTATAGATGAAAATTCCTAGTGTGTTCCTCTTCAATCAAATTACCTTTTTGAGGAAGCATTTACTAACAAAATTAAGCTACACTATAGTTTACTACTCCCTCCGTTTTAGGTTATAAGACGTTTTGACTTTGGTCAAAATCAAAGTGCTTTAAATTTGACCAAGTTTGTAGAAAAAAAATAACATTTTCAATCCAAGACAAATTTATTATGAAAATATATTCAATTATTGATTTGATGAAACTAATTTAGTATTATAAATATTACTATATTTGTGTATAAACTTAGTCAAACATGAAATAGTTTGACTTTGATCAAAGCCAAAATGTCTTATAACCTGAAACGGATGGAGTATCTGCAAACAAAAAAGAGGTAGTCGAAAGAAATATACCTTTACTAGGAGAACACAGATTGGTTATTATATCCTATTGGTAAACTTATCATTCAACCCTGAGTTCTCCAGTCTCAGTTTTCTTCTGTGCTTTCTCTAACCGAGAGGCAGGCAGGATAGATCTCAGCTGGTTATTCTCCATGTTTGACAAGAGCTGTGTAACAGTCTTAATTTGAGAAGCACTGCAGAGCTTGAAATGGGAGGTTAGCAAAGATGATATACAGGGAGAAAACTTCAACCACGCTGTCAGTTTAAATCTATGGGCTACATAACAAATAATCAGTAAAATAAATTCTTAGAATTGTGAACAGAATGTGTATGCAAAGGAAATGAATTGGAGAAGATCACCTTTGCAAACTAGCATCCATATAATCATCCAAGGAAGAAATAACACTAGGTAGTTGATGCAGGACCTAGAGAAGACACAAATTTTAATAGCGAATTCACAGCAGGAAGTAATTCATCGTATTCCTTACCTGCCCTGTGTTCTTTGCAAGAGATGCTTTTGCCAAGAGTTTCTTGGGAAGTTTTGCCAGGTGAGCCTGTGAAAAAAGATACTCTATTAGCTAATGTGATTAATCGGATTCAGAAACTGATAACTGGAAACACACCAACAAAACGGAGTAACCATGAAAGTACAATGTTTAAGGTATATCACAGGCTCGCAGCAGTACATAAGATATTTATGCCAATCACAGAAAGATATACCAACACTCCTTAATTTAGTGAATTAGCATTTAAGTAGTTCAGTGGCAGAGGATGAAGTAAAATGAGGTGTGACAGAGTACCGGAGTGAACTATACAGCAAAAAAATATATAATAAAAAAACACTGTTATCTGAACACTCTGAGATTACGGCTCCCATCTGATGGCCTAATCAGCCAAAGAAAAAGGCAAATTTTAAATTTTCAAACTTAATTTTGAGATATTTTCAACGTAGTTTCCTTTTTAGCGTTGGCTTTTAAGTCACCAAGAACACATATATAAAAGTTTTACCTACAAATTTATTTTTATTCCCTAATAAGCCGTTTTGGCTGGGAAAAAGCCAAACGATGGGGGCCATATGTGACACTAAATAGACCCACTTGAAATTCTGACATAGCGTGCAAGGTGCATCTATTGTTAATCTCATTTGTAGCTAATAAATTGATGCATAGTTTAAGCAATTCAGCAAGAAATCCAATCTTTACAAGAGGCCAGGATAAGACCACTGCTCAAGCAAGAACAGAACTCCCAACTAGACATCAACAAGGTTCGTTAAAGGCCAAACTTTGTTTCATTGTAGTAAAGAGCAGTGTTATGACATAACATGGCATTACAACTTTAATGTTCCATTTAAATGCAATTTCACTACAATATAAGTATATTGAGCATCAACTGAGAAATGATCTGAGCTAGATTTCCAGAACTTCACTTTTGCTAAATTGCAATCCATAAGTGTGCACTACCAAGCCACTAGGAATATATCCATCCACGATTTCTCAACTTGCCGAACACAAAAGATTTGGTCAGGAAACAAGAAAGAGGCGAAGAATTATCCTTGTTCCCTGTTAAGAAAATCAGGGTTGGGAACTCGCCCTTTCTTTCCCTATGCTCTGCTCGCTGGTCCCTCGTCGCCACCCCAGGCGTCGCGTCGCGCCTCTCCTCCGCTGGAGAGGGGAGAAAGGAAGGAAGCAGAGAAGGGGAATTGCGAGATGGAGGGGGGATACCTGAGCAGGGGAGGACTCCTCCATGAGCTGGAGGAGGTTGGACGTGGACTGCACCGCCTGCGCTATCTGCTCCGCCACCGCGGCCTGCGCCCCGCCGCCCCTCCCGCCGCCGGCCGCCGCCGCCGCCGCCATCTCGTGAACGGCGTGCGAAGGAAAGGATTGGATTTTTTTTCCCTCTTCTGGGCTGGCCTCCGTGCCGGGCTGGGCTACTTCTTTCCACTTCGATTGGGCCGGCCCATCCAAACAAACTCCTTACTTGGTTGGATGACACACGTATGCCTATACCTTAAATTTTGAACCAAAATTCCAATTAAAGTTTGAACAAAATTCGTTGCATTTGAAGGCTGCTAGTGTAGTTCCCAAACACACGCTCAAAGAGAGTGAAAACCAGTGGCGCATATCTAATCTCATTAATTTCTATTGAAAACACACTTACATGTGGATAATATTCGTGGATACTAATATTTAAACCTTACAATTTTCTTCTGGTTTAAATACTTCGCTATCTCATATGTTTGAGAATTGGCTGGTGGGGGTTGATAAAAAAACTAGCAAACTTATTCTTGTTGGAGCATCCGCTATTTGTTGGGCTATATGATTGTGTAGAAATGATATGGTTTTTGACAAGTCACCATCTATATCTTATATGCAGGTTCTTTTCAGGGCAACATACTGGCTCCGATTTTAGGCTCAACTACTAAAGTGTGATGAAGATATAAAGTTAGTGAAGACTGCATGTTGCAATGAGTCAACGGTTATGCAGTTTTTCGCTAACTTTGGATGGAGATTCACAAATAGAATTCAATAATTTTGTGAACTTCTAATGTTGTGTGCGTCTTTAGTAGTTGGTGTGCTCCTGTTTTTTTATGACTATGTTTCTTTATTTTGTTGAATTGTTGTAATAATTGGCTGTAGCTCCCTGAGCAAAGGCCGGCATTCTATTCTATTATCTTAAAAAAAAAATTAAACCTTGGTATATGTTTTGGTATCATCTCATATACTCTCTCTATTTTTTTGGTTATTTGATGTTGGTTAGTTTATTTTTACATGTCTTAAGGCCTATGCACTTTACCTCAGTTTCAACCCTTCCAAATTTTGGTGTTACTGCATTTTTGATAGGATAACAAACTAAACACTATCTTACCAACATCATCCTACCAAAATTTAGTAGCGCTGGAACTTTCTTCTCATAAAAACACTACCAAATTTTGGAAAGGCGTAAAACTAAATACATCCAATGCTAAAAAAAAATCAGCAACACCAAAACTTACTAAAGGCTATTTTGGATTGATGCCAAAATGTGCCCTACCAATTTATTGGTACCTTAAATAGTAATAGTATGGGTTTGGATTAAAGCTAAATTGTTGGTAATACCTATGATCAATTTGTCACTAATCTAGAATCTTCTTCTCTATATCATCAATATTTGGCATCGTATTGGTAGCAATCCAAACATGTATAATAAATCTCTACTCACCAAAAAATTGATAGTACTAAAACATGCCAAGAATTTAGTACTACCAATGATTTAGTAAGGTAGAGAACCAAACAACCCCTAAAATTTAGCATTGGCATAATTTGATAAGGTTGAAATTGATAATAAAATGAACAAGCCCTTAGTGTGAGGGGTGGGCAAATGTTCATGAAGAAGGTTAGCCTGAAGGAGCTATGATTCAAACAGGTTAATATGCTGAACTCAACCTGAACATTAATTCAAAATCAACATGCAAGACTAATCTCAATACACTACAATACTCTCGACGTTTTATGTTAATTTCTAGTGCAGCCAAGCCAGCATTCGACACGTTTTATTTTTGATGGAAATAGCTTTGTTGATCTGATATGATATGCCCCCTATGTATCCCTTTCCTCCTTATCCTGAAATAATTTCCTGTGTTTTTCATGCACATGTGCACTATGTCGGCAACTTTTGTTAGGATTATGTGATTCAGCCAATAGAGTCATGTTTAGCAAAGCCAACATTTAACATATTTTCTGGCTTTGGCGATCTGCTAGCTATATGCCCCCCTGATGCATCATCCTTCTTTTCCTTAATTTTCTCACATCTATATTTCCTGCATATATATGTCATATGTGCGTTATCTAGGTAGCTTACTTTTCGGCACGGATCACATCTAGGAGATTTTACCTCAGTTGCTGACTGACCATGCAAACAAAACAACTTCAGTATAAAACCGAATAAAGGCAGAATGTCTATCGATGACATTATTTTTGTTGTCTGTGCACACACACACGAGTACAGCAACTTGAGTTTCATAGCAACTAGTCGAATATCCCATGAATTTTCCACAACTATATTTACTTCAAAGCATTTCAATTATTTATTTGGAATTGTTGTTATTTAAGGATTTTACTTAAATATTGGTATGTCAACCAGTTGTGCTAAGTTTTTTTTTTTGAGAAAAAGAAATTAATATGGAATCTGCTAATATCTGAAAATAGATATGAGTACATGACTGTAGTTTTCTAATGCGATGAACTTCTCTTAGGTAAGTTTCATAGTTCTGGACCTACTTAAGTGACATCTACAACAATAAAATGTAAACAATAAGAATATGAATTAGGAAAAGGTCACCTCCATTATGAATAAAACCACTAAAAAGTAATGTTACAGGCATTTTTTCCCTTGTTTTAAAAGCTAAGAGAGAAAAATACCGGTTTTGTAATTTAGAGTGAAAATTAGACTTGGGGTAAAGTTCAAGGGGTTAAAAATGGATTTTTACCTAAATTTTATTAACCACAATGCCATCTAAAAATGGATTTTTACCTAAATTTTATTAACCACAATGCTATCTAAACAACCAAAAAAATGACCACTTCTTTCGTTTCACAGTGTAAGACTTTCTAGTATTCTCTATATTCATATAGATATTAATAAATTTATAATATATATATATATATATAGAGAGAGAAAGTCTTACAATATAAAACGGAGGGAGTACATTATATTGTTTCTTAACAAGCCGACATGCAAGTGCTTACAAACATAAACCTAGTAGTAGAAACATTGGATGAACAAACAAATTGTCCACACGCAGGATTGTGCAACATTGCATCAAACACCCCATGTTTGGCTGGTCATCTCCACCGCGTGCAACAGTTGCCCACACACAGGACTGTGCCCCCTTTTGCTGGCAGCAAGGACGGCACAGGAGAAATGGAATGGATGAGCACATATGCAGGGATTTGACTAGCTCAAAAGGCTATCTAGCTTGCTCCATCTCCGGTACTTTTTTTTAGAATAAGGTTGTGTTTAGTTCTTTGGGTGTAAAATTTTTGAATTATTAAATATAGACTAATAACAAAATAAATTACAGATTCCGTTTGTAAACTACGAGACGAATTTATTAAGTCTAATTAATCCGTCGCTAGCAAATGTTTACTGTAGAACCACATTGTCAAATCATGGCGTAATTAGACTCAAAGATTCGTCTCGCAATTTATATGTAAACTGTTCAATTGGTTTTTTTTTTCACGTTTAATATTCCATATATGTGTCCAAAATGTTTTTGACCAAAATTTTTTGGATCTAAATAAGACCTAAGATGATCTCCAGTACTTCAAAATGGCATCGATCAGCTAGCGACACTCAAGAGGATCGGATGCGAGATCTTAAAGACATGAACTGCTGCGTTTGCTGTGGCCGCGCCACATTACACATGTCGATGGGCGAGGCGACATGGACACATGCATGGCTGGTCGATAGCCCGTCGGCCTGATTGACCGGATGTGATTGATTTAAAGTGTACTCGCTCCGTTCCCAGGGCATTTGCCACTCTTTTGATTTAACATCGGACCATTTGCAACTTTTAGATTTGATTTTTAACTATTTATAATTTTTAATTAGATTTAACATTTAACCATTTGTCACCTATGGGCCAATGACATGTGAATTCTTAGCTTATGTGTCTATGACTATGGAGGTTCATATGGTAAATGGTGGTTAATTGCCACATTTAATAGTTGCAATTTTATACACAATGCAAGTATTATTTCTGCGGTACTAATTATCCCAGCGATAGTTAACCTCTGATTATTATTATTATTATTATTTATCTTCCCTTCAATCACCCTTCCAATTCCAACATAAATATGTCATGTATTACCCTGAATATATGTGACCGTGTGTCATGTATTACTCTGCATACGCTGGCAGGAGGTTTCCACATTTTAACGTTGAATATACTAACACGTGTAATTATGAAACTGAAAATAAAGAAAGAAAGAAAGAAAATGGGAGGGAGGAGAGTTTTGTAGGTAGCTGGGGACATTTTGGGACAATGAGTTTACCTGACCGTTTGACACCAAAGGTAGATAATCCTATGTGAATATATATGCTGCCCTTTGTTGGGTTGAATCGATATGTTTATGTTGTTTTTGTTAGCCAATTTTGATGCCAATTTGTTTTTTGTGTTTGTAATTTTGCCTGTTTTCTTAACAACTGTACTTGATAATATTGCCATATATGTCATTTGATTTCATAGGACGTAATCTAATTTGAAAATTACTAAAACAAAACCTGGACCATCAGTAGATTTCTCATAACTATTTTTGCTAGCCATAAAACTAACATATATAGTGTAAAAACATACTTTGAAATATAAATATATTGGTATGGTTTTAAATTTATCGGGTTCAGTTTTATCCTAAGTTAAACACTTCTATATTTGGCCATCAAGAACATATGGATTATATATTATAGAAGTATTTCTCAAGGAAAATATAAAAAATATAAATCTTTTGATATTAAACCATATGAATTTCTAAAGATTGTAGTCAAATATATAAATATTTGACTTCGAACGAAACTAGAATGAGAAGTAATTTAAAACAGAAAGATTATAATATGAGTGAAAATTGGTTAAAATATACCAAGTTTGAGCTTTCCAAATTTCAGTTCACCCAATAAAATCAATGAAGGAGTAATACCCAGCCGTCACCTGATGTGCCTACTCTATAGCAAAGTAGATTATGCATGCAGATATTGAGAGATACACAATAAAGGTTCTTCCCATGGCTAGCTTTAGGGATATATTGTTGATGCAGTCTTCCAGATGAGTGTGACACTGTGTCGAAAGTACTTCAATGAACAATCATTTTTTATCTTTTAAAATGTTACTAAATATTTGAAATGCTATCGCTAATTAAACACACAATACCTTCATTACCATACATGCACCATAGCTTGGGGGGGGGGGGGGAAGAAAACATGCTGCTTCAGTTCTAAAATATGAGACATATTAGGTTTCTCTCTAACATTATGATTTAACTATTAATTTATTTTAAAATATGTTATGAACTACTACGAAATTAACACATATGGCAATAGTTTCAAATTCTACATCTGTTTCAATTTTTTTTTATGTTTGTCCTAAGTTAAACATGCTATTTTTAACCGCTAATTTTTAGAAATTCATGCAGTTTAACAACATGTGAATTGTATATTGTCATGGTTACCGATAAGGCATACCTCCTATTCTACGACTTATAGAATATACGAATATGGTATACCTTCGTGTATACGGGTTGTTTCCGTACACGTTAAAAGGATTTATCACGTATTATGGAAAATATCCCTACGAGTCAAGAGATTAACAAAATCCTACTCGGAAGGGATAGGGTTTCTTCTATATCGTACGGGGTCTGATGTCTCCGAGTCTTACTTGAGGGCCAAGGTGACCCACGCTATAAAAAGGGACACCGTGAGAGGGGTTCAAGGCATCAAATCTCACCACCAACATATCCACCATAGTCTACAAAGCCGGAGCACGCGAAGCCAAGTCGCCGGGAGATCTCGTTGAATCCATCGACTATGATCTCGTCGGTATCGTCGAATTCGTCTACTCCTGCTGTACTCTGTTGTTTTTCCATATTAATCCCATATAAACTGGACTAGGGCTATTACCTGATAAGAGACCTAAACCAGTATAATTCTTGTCTCTTTGCTTGCTTGGTGTCATATTGCGGCATATCCCTATTCCAACGTACCCCAATACCCTATTCATCTGGTGTACGGGTATTACCCGTCGACATATATCAGGAAAGTATTTCTCATAGTGAATATAAAAATATATATCTTATAATGTCAAACTATATGAATTTATAGAAATTAATGATTAAAGATTAATATATTTAACTTAGAGCAAACCTAAAACACAAGAAGTAATCTGAAAATAGATGCAGTACTACTTTAATGATGATACTACATGCATGACATTTTAGTTCATTTATTAGATAAAATTTTCAAAAGTTGACTTGGGATAGCAATGGCATTTGTATTTTAAAACGGTGGGAGTATGCAAAAGAGTTTAAGCAATTCCACAAACTTAAGTACTCAGTTGTACAAATATTTACTATAAAGCTATTTTTTACAGCTTTGACTATAAAGATGTTATGATTCTCATATTTACGACTAATTTTCTATTAATATTAGGCGACGCATCCGTCGACAGTAAGGTGTTCATGATATAGCGTATGTGTATGTGTCCTACATTTATAAGGATGAGTGTGTGTAACGTCTACATTTGTACTGTATATTTTTATAAAACAAAGTGTTACGATTTTATATAGTATTTACTGAAATAAAGATTGATTAGACACAACAGCATAAAGCGGAGGCACTGGTCGATCGATTGACGATTGACGCACCATTCGTTCATCTCCATTATGTTGCAAAAGGTAGAATCAAAAGCTAATGGAAAAGAAAAACACAGGAGAAAAAGCTCACATAGAGAAGAGAGGAGATTGCCATGCATCCTTGCGTCTGCGTTGTACTAGTAGGAGTGAATTGTACGGATGATTTTCCCATCTGATCCATGTCGAATCTGATTCGGTAGAAATAAAGTTCTTTTTTATCCGGACAGATACGACAGCAGAATGGGGTGGGTATGTAAATAAAAAGGAAAGGGATGGATATATAATTATGAACCGATTAGGTTAATATATAATATATCAGTAATTAATTGGTTTTAATGTATAAGTAATTTGTAAGTCAGAGAGGTGACAACCATCTAATCCTAACATGCTAAGGATGGCTTTTACAACCAACACGTATAGCCCCTTCATCGGTACCGCTCTCATGGTGCCTAAGGAGGGTTTAGGCTGTGTTCGGATAGAGGAGTTAGGAACTAATTTGTGCACAGAAAACAGAGCGGGTTATTAATGTGTGATTAATTAAGTATTAGCTATTTTTTTAAAAAAAGGATCAATATGATTTTTTTAAATAACTTTCGTATAGAAACTTTTTTTAAAAAAACACACCATTTAGTAGTTTAAAAAGCGTGCGCGTGAAGGAGTTGGGAACCTCTTGTGCCGAGCCGGCACTGATTATTAGCCTTCGGGAGATAGTGGCATCAACCACAGTCACATCGACTGATTGGCTCATCCGTAACATGTCACAAGTCCCGCTTTGAGCTCTCCATTCATCGCTGTCACTGCAAATAATGACTTTGAGGATGACAATGATTCCTCCCCAATCCTCCCTTACATTACCTTCCTGCACAGTCATTCATATTTTTAGTTTCATAGAATCAAGATGCCTTACCTATTTCCCGGTTAGGCATCTCAGCCTATACGTGCGACAACGTTTGTGTGGATTTTAATCCGTTTTGTACGGGTTTTAACCCGATTCACTCCATTTTCATAACATTCACAATTCCTGATCGAATTCCCTTCACATCATCGTGCTAACCAAAATAAGTGGAAAAGATACACATGCAATGCAAATATCATAATCAGATGCATCTTCATAGCATGAGGAACATGTTGCCATCGCTATCATGCTGGATAGATAGAAAGCACCAGAGAAAGCAGAGAGCAAAAGAAAGAGGAGAGGGCCGGATGAAATGGAATGGTTGATGGCAGCCGCGCGCTGCCTGCCGGTGTACATGTACTACTTGTTCCGTTACATATTATAAAGTGTTTTAACTTTTTTTTTCTAACCGAACTTCTATAAATTTGATTAAGTTCATAATAGTATTTTTTAATATAAAACAAATATATTATCAACATATATTTAAATATATATTTAATAGACGTGATTTTCGCGATTGAATATGTGGTGCGGCAACCATTGCGCGCGGCGGTGGGGAGGGATCTCTGCCGACATGACACCGAGCATGCGTGCCGTCTGAATGAATGGCATCCGATGAGCGGCTGAGGAGGCAGCCCGTCGATCGGTGTGTCAAATTAAACAGCGTCTTGGTCGATCGGTCTCACTGCTTGATCACTTCTGCTTTTGCCCTTGCAAAAAAAAAAAAAACGAATATTAGGGAAGGAATAATATCAAATAATTAGGAGGGTTGAGACTTTGAACCCAAGTCAAGTCATCTAGTCCACCACCCTGTGGAGCTAGCCGGAAAATCCCTGGGCATTTCTTTGCTTTTGCCCTTGCTTTTCTTGCTTTTTAATTAGGGCTTGAAGGATTTATTTTTCTAAGAAAATTTTCCTATACAACCCTTTGGGAAAAGGATATAAGAACTTTTTCGTAGGATTGTATGCATTTATATGGCTCAATTTTATAAAATAAATAAGTACGAGGTCTAACCGCTTGAAAATTTTAGTTGAAAATTTTAAAGGCTCCTTTAAAATACTGGATTGAGAAAATGGAAGAATGGATTAAACACTAGATTTTGATATGCAAGTGCAAAACAGTGTATTCTATAGGATTAAGGAATCTCTAATCCTTTGTCTTAAAAGGGTATATATAAAAAAATCCTATAAGATTAGAATCATATAAACTCTTATTTTTTTCCTTCAATTCAAAAGGAGACATTACCACTACTATAGAAACCTTAATTGGTGCCGGTTGAGAACCCCACAAAGGTGCCGGATTTCCCAACTGGCACCTGGAAGGTGATACTGACGTGGAGAGTAAATAGGTGCCTGTCCTGGTGTCACTTTAGAACCGACACATTTGAGATTCCACGAATAAAAAAAAAAGCTGGCTCGAGCCGATGCATCGAGCAACTCCCTTTCACCCCAACCAATCCAAGAACACCCCAACCAATCCAAGAATACTAAGAACACTAAGACAACTAAGAATGTGCGACGTCGGGGAGGGCGTCGCTGCCGCCGCACGCCATTGCAGCCACCTCCCCTCCCGTCAGATCTAGCGGAGGGGACGCCGCCGTCCCTTCTGCCGCTTCCCTCCCGTCGTCGCACGCCACTGCTATCGCCTCCCCTCCCGCCAGATCTGGCAAAGGGGAGGGCACCACTCGCCGATGCCGCCTCCCCTCCCACCGCCGTATGTGTCGACGGGGGATACCCGTAGACCGGATATAGAGGGTATTAGGGTACGTTGGAACGAGGATCTACGTAATATGACATCAAGCAAACAAAAGACAAGGATTATACTGGTTCAGGCCCCTTGGTAGGTAATAGCCTTAATCCAGTTGGTATAGGATTATATGATGGAAACCACAGATTACAAAAGGAATAATGGAACTCGATGATACCGACGAGACCGTAGTCGAGTTGGTTCGACTAGATCACCCCGCGACTTGGCTCCTGTAGGCTCCGGCTTCGTAGGCTGTGGTGGATGTGTTGGCGGTGAGATTCGATGCCTTAGGTCCTGCCCGGGGGTCCCTTTTATACCGCGGGTCAATCGATCTCCAAGTAGAACTCGGAGATATCGGACCCCTCACGATATGGTAACGACCTAGTTCTGTCCGAGTAGGACTCCTTCCATCCGTGGACTCCGTTTCTATCACGTGATAGATTTCCTTAACGTATACAGGAAATATCCGTATACGCGTGGGTATACCATATCAGTATACAACGTATATCCAAGGATAGAGGGTATATCTTATCCGTAACCCTGACAGTAGCCCCCCGACTTCTGCTTAAATGAACTCATACAACCGATTGCCACTTCTGATGTCGGAATCGTTGTCGTTCTCATCTGGTCGATCTCGGTGTGAGAACCGTAGAGACACAGAGTTATCGACAACATCGTACGAAGTTCAACGGTCATGAGTGAGTTTAAATTGAAGTCTGAAAACTGCCGCGCGTAACGGACCCAGAATTATCCGGCGGCAATCTCTCTCCTTTCCTTGGAATACGCACCGTCGGTAGTGCGCCTATTTAAGAGGATTTTGGGAATCCATTTTGAAGTCCGTTTGCCAAAGAACTCTCCAGCCTTCAAATGCCCTTCATCTTCTCCGCTCCCGCAGAAAAAACCCTAGCTTGCTCATCTTGCTTTGTTCTCCGGCGATCCTCCGGCGGCGAAGGATCTCGACAAGTCTATCTCCACTACCGCGTCCCTGAAGAAGTTGCAGGATGACGGCGCCCTCCCTAGTCGCGGGACCATGCAGAGGGAAACATGAGGTACTGAACCCGAACCCATCTTGGGCCGCATGGTTACGGTTTTCTTCCTCCGCCCTCCGAATTTCTTCTTCTCGTCTTGAACTTCTATGGCCTTTCCTTACTTCACCTGAACCCCAATTCCATCGCGTTCCTCAGTATCTTCTCTTATCTTTGTGAGGCCTACATTGGGGGTAGAGCCATTCCTTGATCTCTTCCGTTTTTACTATGAGTTGCGCTGGATGGAATCCAACAGGGTATCTGGATGCGTCGGATTCCGACTTCGGGAAGGCCTGAAGTCACGTTACATCCCCTTCCAGTGCCCTTCCTCCCGCAGCAAATGGCGGGCGAGGTGGTTCTATCTTCAGATAGAAAACTCGGATCCTGTCCTTGTTGTCCCCAAGGAACAACCAGACATGATTCCAGAGTGGACCGCCAAACCCGCCCTGACTCCCTCCCTCCAGTCTTTCATCGACATTATCGATGACCTCCGAGTATGGGGGTTGTCAGGGTATGAAGTCGCTGCCGACTTCGTAGGTAGGCGGATCCAACTGCTCCAGGCCCATGCCCACCCGGCCTTTGACTACTCTGGGCCGGAGGACGCGACCCGGGTTTCTCCTCGGGGTATTTTTCTTGTATTCTAGATTTTGTTCCGGATGTGCCTGTTTCTCTTGACTTATCGAGTTCCTGTTCTCGATCTACAGGTTTGGACAGCGGAACCGTGGCACGCCGCATTGGCCAGGTGATGATCAGCGCTCCTGCGACAGCGAGCAACATCCCCGTCCCCCTTTGCGAGAAGGGTCCGGCTGAACGCGAAGCTGCAATCAACGTGAGTGTACTCGATGACTCCTTTACCTCTTCTCTGCCAGGATCGCGTTGTGACTTCATGTTGCACAGGCTCTCCCTCTGACGGACGTCATCAGGCCGCTCGCGGACCATCAGTCGGCAGCGTCACTGAAAGAGGGCGTCACGAAGGAGTCATCCGATGTTGCTGCTGCTGCTACCACAAGCGGCAGCAACGTTCCGAAGAAGGGGAGGAAATTCTCCTCTGTACTCGGGACCCGTCGGAAGGCGCCTAATCCGTCGGTAAGCCTCTCTTGTTTTTTAACGCTAGTCAGAATGTTTTGACCTCACACCATGCTATCTATCTTAGGCCTCAGACGCGTCTCCCCCGCCTCAGTGAAGGCAGAGGCTGGTGACGATTGGCGAGAAGTAAGTAGATATTTTTGAAGTCTTTTCATTCACGAAACCTTGATCGCCTGATTTTATGAAAGAGCGGAAATTCTTCGCAGGGCGGCGTGGGCGAAGGCGGCGCAAGACGGGTCCGGTGTGGCCTCCAGCACGTCCCCTGTAGCGGCCTCGACAGATGTCGTGGTCGTGACTAGGGACCGGGAGGTGACGCCGAGCAGCCCCGCCGGTGGCCTTGTGCCCGCTTAGGGCCCGCCTGCTGATGCCCTCACCTGGGGGGAGCTCCAGGCCGAGATGGAGCACATCCTCCAGGCGGGTGCTTGCGGCGTAGGCCGCGAGATCGAGGAGGCCAGGGCGGTGGCGTCGTCGGCGAACCAACGCGTCGACAAGCTAGCGCGCGACTTTGCGGAGGCCCGCGAGGACCTCCTGAAGATGAGGGAGCTGGTGGCCGGGAACGAAAGGCAGCGGCAAGGACTCGAGCACCGGATGTCGGAGCTCGAGAACAACTTGTCAGAGATCCGCGGCTCGCTGCGGGTATCTTACACCGACGACCACCATCCTGGCGAACGCTGACGAGTTCTCGTTGACGTCCTCGCTC
Organism: Oryza meridionalis; assembly: GCA_000338895.3. Classification (NCBI taxonomy): domain Eukaryota; kingdom Viridiplantae; phylum Streptophyta; class Magnoliopsida; order Poales; family Poaceae; genus Oryza; species Oryza meridionalis. Next base: position 10,734,368 of record CM002525.2, on the reverse strand, counting down.
GCGGAGCTAGCTACGGCGATGGAGGAGATCCCCTCCAAGCATGTGGCCAGGATCGGCGAGGAGACGTCCAACGGGATCTACACCGGGGCGTGCCATGTCCTTGCATACGTGAAGCTGGCATATCCCGACCTTGACCTCAAAAGGGCTCTGGATCAGGGGCCGCCGATGACGCACGCAAGGGCGTGATGGAGGAAGTCGTTGACTTGGGGGAGTCTGTTCTCCCCCTTTTTGAAGAGTAGGATTCTGTTTCCCTTGTAACCCTTAGTCAACACGCTGTAAAAACTTCTGCGGGTTCGGACTGCTGTTATGTATGCAGCCGTTTCCTTTGTTTTCTTAGCATGTGATTCCGAGTACTTTGTTGTCGTTGTAGAGATGTCGATATCGAGGATGTCCAGCAGCACGGGCAGCCTGAGATGCCGGTGGTCGTCCCGGCACTTGCGCTTGAGCTGTACGTGCCGTAGGAGGATGTCGATCAAAGCCTGTCCGCGGAGACGAACATGGCGATGACGTCCTTAGGTTTGCACTTTGGGCTTTACTTCCTTCACTCTTTTGTTCGGATTGACTTAATTTGCTGTGTTCTCGAGAGAGAAGAACAACTTGACTCAGTCCTTTTCGTGCTGGGCGGAGCTCGAGAGTGCGTTGGCCGACCGAGATCGTCGAATCCAATACTGGAAGACGAAGCTCGAGGTGGCCGAACTCAAGAAGACCATGGTGGAAGTGAAGAAAGACCAGGTCGTGGAAGCCCTCCGAGGTCGCGAGGTATGGTTCAACTCGTACCTTAGGAGCTGCTGCAATGGCGGGAGTCTGCAAGGAGCTCTGAGTTCCTCGCGGAAATCCCGAGGAGTCGGCGGCCGGATACATATCGTGGTTGAATGGGGCCTGCATACAGCTCGAAGGGATTGGCAAGCGCATCGACGAGGCCCTGAAGCAGGAGTGTCGTCGAGCGAGCCGCTATGCCGGAGGGCATGTGTTGGCCTGTATCCGAGACCAGCGCTCACGGCTACACCTCGAGTTCCTCCATGAAGGGTTCTCGCATTCTCGGAGGACTCCCGCAGAGATTGACGATCTAGCGCAATCGATGGCGCCGCTCGCCGAGAAGGTTTTTCGGTCCATGGATTGGCGTTGGCCGTTCTTGTAGTCTTTGTATCCTGTAGAAAATTTCTCAAGGAAACGTGTAATATATTTTGGAATATTTATAAATTGTAAGAAGTACTTGTGAAATAGAAAAGAAATCTATCTAGCTAAGTTGTCTTACTCTGGATATGCTGTGTATGAGTGTTTTCTCATTTTGCGACTTCGATCAGTCACTTGAGTCATACACTCTCCCTAGCCCCCAGCCTTGTCGTTGGAGAATCATTCTCGGAGGATAAGGCTCTTGGACCCTTGACCTGCCTTGGTTGAAAAAGCACTAACCCTAGCCCCCAGCCGTGAAGTTGGAAAACTCAATTTCCGATTACACGGCTTGGTTAATACGCACGGCGAGAACTCTTACATGACCAGATCTTACATGGTCGTTTGTCTCTACATGATCCGACAAGGCCTTATCCGCTCTGGGCGTCCCCAGCCGAAGTTCCCTTAGGTTCCTTAGAGGCCTTGTCAAAACGGCGTAAATGGACATGAGGATAGGTTTCAACGCTAGGTGTCGTAATCTTTACTTGAAATCAACTTTATTGAAATTGTAAGATGTCTTACAAATATGGATACTATTGATTTATACATAGAATTTACGCAATTGATCAATGTTCTAGGAATTTGCTAACTCGCCACCATCGCCGTGTGCAATCATGAATGCACCTGGCCGTAATACTTGCGTGATCGTGTATGGTCGTTCCCACTTGGGTGAGAGCTTGTTGCGCCCTGCCTGGCTTTGAACCCGTCGGAGGATGTAATCGCTGATCGAAAGTGTGCGTGCTGTGATGCGCTTCTCGTGGTATCGGCGAAGGGCCTGCTGGTAGCTGGTTGCTCTGACGACAACTCTTTCTCGATGTTCCGCGAGTAGATTCACATCGTCGCTTCGTTGCTCCTCCTGGTCCTCGTCGGAGTACTTCTGTACTCATGTGCTCTGATGTTGTAGCTCCGTGGGGAGCATAGCTTCTGAGCCATACACGAGGAAGAAGGGTGTCTCCTTGTTGGACGTTGTCGGTGTGGTACGCACGGCCCATAGGACAGAGGGGAGTTCTTCAACCCATTTCTTGTCGTGTGATATGAGTCTGTCGTTTGACCCCTTGTAGTACTATGCCATTTGCCCTCTCGACCTGTCCATTGCTCTGAGGGTGAGAAACCGAGGCAAAGCAGATCTTGACTCCCAATCCGATGCAGTAATCCTTGAAGTCGGCACTGATGAATTGGGAGCCATTGTTTGTTATGATGCGGTGAGGCAATCCATATCTGCAGAATATCCCTTTGATAAACTTGATGGCATTGTCGGCCTTGATTTCCCCCGTGGGCGTCGCTTCAATTCACTTGGTGAACTTATCGATCGCCACGAATAGGAACCTGTAGCCGCCCTGTCCTCGTGGGAAATCCGAGTATGTCGAGCCCCCAGCACGAGAATGGCCAAGTAAGAGGGATAGTCTGGAGCACTTGTGCTGGTAGCCTTGTGTGTTTGCTGTGGAATTGACAGGCTTCACACCGCTAAACCATGTCACAGACGTCTTTGAGCGTGGTTGGCTAGAGAAACCCTTGTCAGAAGGCTTTTCCGACTAATGTCCGGCCAGCGGCGTGTGACCCGCAGATCCCTTCATGTATGTCGAGGAGGAGATGTTTGCCGTTGTCGAACGAAATGCATTTGAGAAGTACCCCGTTTGGCGCCTTCTTGTATAGATCGTTGCCGATCATACAGTAGATCTTGGCTTGTTGGGTTATTTTCTCGGCTTCTGCATCGTCCTCGGGCAACTCATCGCTACGCAGGAACTTGATGAGTGGGGTTCGGAAGTCGTCTGTGGTCTCGATGTCGGCAACGACGTGTTCTGCCTCTGTAGCCCTCGGGCCGATGTCGGGGACGACTGTGCTATCTTCGTCGTTTGCCTCTTTCACCGATGGCTTTGTTAGGACGTCCAGGAAGGTGCCAGGTTCGAGTGGCTCTCGTCTGGACGCACGCCGTGCTAGGTCGTCTGGTTCAATGTTGTCCTTGCGATATACGTGTTGGACCTCGATCCCATCAAACCTTTTCTCTAGCTTCCTGACTTCTGCGAGGTACTTGGATAACTTGGGGCTAGAGCACTTATAGTCTTTGTGCATATGGTTCGCTACTAGTTCGGAATCCCCTTTCACGATTAGTCGCTTGACTCCTAGTGCGGCTGCTGCTCTTATTCCGGCGAGTAGTCCTTCGTATTCGGCTGTGTTGTTGGTGGCCCTGAAGTTGAGGTGAATTGCATGCTTGAACTGATCTCCCGAAGGTGATGTCAAGATGAACCCTGCTCCTGCTCCTTGGCTATTGAGTGCACCGTCAAACGCCATTGTCTATGTCTCGTTGTCGGTCTGACTGTCTGACCTGTTGTCAGGCATAGTCCAGTCAGCTACGAAATCGGCGAGGACCTAGGACTTGATGGCTGTTCGTGGCACAAAGTGAACATCAAATTGGCTTAGCTCAACTACCCATTTCGCGATGCGGCCGACAACGTCTTTGTTTCTCACGACTTCACCAAGAGGGAAGGAGGAAACAACTATGACTCTGTGGGCTTGGAAGTAGTGGCGTAGCTTTCTTGATGTCATGATTACAGCATAAAGTAGCTTTTGGATCTGTGGGTATCTTGTCTTTGCGTCGTGGAGAGCTTCGCTGACGTAATAAACTGGTCCTTGCACCTTCTCTCTCTCGAGAACAATGACGGTACTCACAGAATATGGTGTGGTGGTAATATAGAGGAATAATTCTTCATTAGGTTGGGGGGCAACAAGTACTGGGGGATTTGACAGGTAGCGTTTGAGTGCGATAAACACATCTTCGGCTTCCGGTGTCCACACAAATTTGTCTTGTTTCTTCAGCAGAGCGAAGAAGGGTTGTCCTCGTTCTCCCATCCTAGCGACGAATCTGCTCAATGCCGCCATGCATCCAGTTAGCTTCTGGACTTCCTTGAGTCTTGTGGGCGACTTCATGTTCTCGATTGCCTTGATCTTCTCGGGATTTGCTTCGATCCCTCTTCCAGAGACGATGAATCTGAGTAGCTTGCCCGATGGTACTCCGAACGTGCACTTCTCTGGATTGAGCATGAGGCGATATCGTCGGAGGTTGTCGAACGTTTCCCGGAGATCATCGATCAATGAGTCGCTTGTCTTGGTCTTAACAACAATGTCATCGACGTAGGCCTCGACATTGTTCCCTAGCTGATTGTTAAGTGCCCCTTAGACCGTGCGTTGGAAAGTATTTCCTGCAGTTATTAGTCCAAACGGCATCTTAACGTAGCAGAATACACTGAACGGCGTGATGAATGCTGTCTTCTCCTCATCCTCTTTTGCCATGCTGATCTGGTGGTAGCCGGAGTAAGCGTCAAGAAAGCTTAACAACTCACAAGTAGCTGTTGAGTCCACAAATTGGTCTATTCGAGGAAGAGGGAAGTGATCCTTGGGACATGCCTTGTTGAGGTCGGTGAAGTCAACTCACATCCTCCACTTCCCGTTGGCCTTGCGCACCATGATTGGATTGGCTAGCTATTCTAGATGGAGTACCTCTCTGATGAAGCCAGCTTTGAGAAGCTTGTCGAGCTCTTCTCGTATGGCTTGTTTCCGGTCTGGTGCAAATCTCCGTAGTAAAACATGCAAATCTCCGTAGTTTTTGTTTTACTGGCTTGGCATCGGGTCGCACCATGAGTTTGTGCTCAATCACCTCCCTGGGGACCCCCGGCATGTCGGACGGCTGCCAAGCGAACACGTCTGCATTGTCGCGGAGGAAGGTGATGAGCGTGAATTCCTATTTCTCGTCCAGTGACGCCCCGATCTTGACGATCTTGTCGGGGTTGGCACTAGAGAGCGGAACGATCTTGATTGCGCCGTCTGGCTTCGGCGTCTTGTTTGTTTTGCTCACTTTCGTGGGTGGCTCAACTGTGGCGGGTGGGTTGGGGGTGTGCTCGACCATGTCGAGGCTCCGCTTGTCGCACTGCACCGCCAGCTTCGCGTTCCCTTGAATAGTGATTGTTCCCTTCAGCCCAGGCATCTTGAGTACTTGATATGCGTAGTGAGATGCGGCCATGAACTTCGCGAGTGCAGTCCTTCCGATGATGGTGTTATATGCTGTGTCAAACTCAGCAACATCAAAGGTGATCTGCTTTGTTCGGAAGTTGTTTGCTTGGCCGAAAGTCACAGGAAGCGTGATCTTGCCCAATGGCTTGGACGACGACTGAGGGGTAATTCTATGGAAGGGTTGATCAGTGGGCGTCAACTCGCTTCGTGGGATCCCCATTGCATCCAAGGTGCTGGCGAAGAGTAGGTTGATGGAGCTGCCGCCATCGATGAGAACCCGTGCTACCTTGATATTCCGAATAGTGGGCTCGACCACGATCGGATATCGCCCTGGGGTGACAGCAGTCTTGGGGTGGTCTGCCTCTGAGAATTCGATCTTCTTCTCTGACCACTTCATCTTGGATGCAGCCCCCTGCCATGTAGAACAAACTTCGCGCTCCACTCTCTTGTACTCTCGCTTTGAGGAGTACGCCGTGGAACCTCCGAAGATGTGCGAAACATGGAGGTCGGAGTCTGGGTATGCTGAGTCTGAGTCCTGAGTAGCTGCCTCAGCGGCCTTCTCGACTACACGTATTCGCTTGCCCTTCTCCAATGCCAATTGCTTCGCGGGTGCCTTTTTGAGGACGAAACAAGTCTCCAGGGAGTGCTTGTCCGACTTGTGTATAGGGCACCATATTTTCTTTGTGTCGTCGCCTTGTGGGTCTGGTTGTTTGGGTGGGTCCACATATTCTGCTGCGAGGACCTCTGTTTGAGCTTTCCGTTTCCCACTCCTGCGACTCTTTTTCTTGCTTGACTCAGGTGCGTCCTTAGCTAGTTTTTTCTCTCCCCCTGTCTTCGGCTTGTCATTCTTGCGTCTCAGGGCATCGTCCGCGTGAGCGCAACGATCGACAATCTCGAATAGCTTGCTAGCAGTCGTGATTCATTTTGTCGCCAATTCCTGGGTGGTATAGCGATCTCGGACACCGGATTTGAAAGCGCGGATCATAGAAGCATCGGTGATCTCGGGGATCGTATTTCTGCACTCATTGAAGCGCCGAATATAGTCCCTCAATGATTCGCCCGGATTCTGCGTCAATGCGTGTAGGTCGTCCTCGATCGCGTGGCGCTTGTATGTTCCTTGGAAGTTAGCGACGAATTGCTGCCACTGATCTGCCCATGAAGAAATCGAGAAGGGCAGGAGGTGAACCAGCCATGAACGTGCAGATCCCTTCAGCGCCGCCAGTAAATAATTTGCTACTACGTCGTCGTCTGCTCCGGCAGCGTAGAGTACTGTGGAATAAACCTGAAGAAACTCCTCAGGGTCGGTGCTTCCGTCTTATTTCTCTATCGCTCCCGGTCGAAATCTCTCAGGCCATCGGACATCTCGCAGGGCAGACTGAAAGCCCTACACCCACCGCCGGGGGCAGTGGGTTGTCGGCGATCATGTGTCCTCCGTGGATGTCTATCCGATGACGAAGATGATGAGGATGATGACGATGACGATGAATCACTCGGTTCCAGTGTGCGCTCGGGTTCTCGAGAACCTTGTCGCCGCCCACCGTTGTTGTTCTGGCGCTGATCTCCGTCGTCATCATCATTGTGTCGGCGTCCTCGACCAGTATTGCCCGGCACCCATTGTTCGCGATTATCGTGTTCGCGGCGGTTGTGGCGATTATCACAGTCTCGGTTCTCGCTCGGATGTCCTCCTTGCTCTTCGTTCTCACAATGTCGCGAAGAGACGCGACGTCGGGAACGATTCTCGTTGTCTTGGGCGCGTCGTGCTTCTCGGCGGCCATTTAGATGGTCGCGGAGATCACTGGTGCCGCGAGGTTGAGGGGTAGCTTGACGAGGTGGCGTCCGCTGCGCAGGCTGTTCCCCAATAGCGCCGCCAGCCGCCGGTTGCTCTGGCGGTGCCCTGGCAGTGGCCTCCTCGAACGTGTTACTGAGATTGGCCACTGATTCCCGTAGTCGTTCTGTCCACTGATCGAGATAAGCGTTCAGGACGGGATCATAAGGAGTTTCCCTCAGTATTGCGTTGATGGTCCTGATGTGCTGGGCCGGTGTAGCCGCTTGATCCTCCGCTTCCGTGTTGCTGCCCCTAGACATGCTGGTCCCATCGATAGCGTACACGTCGCGTGGTGTACTTGTCGACGATGAGGCCTGGTCTTCGAGCAAATGTAGCACAGACGGCTCATGGGGATCGATGTCGATTACCCAAATGAATCGATCTGAGATAGCTGCCGCTCCTCGTTCCTTGTCCGCATCTCTAGGAGACATTTGTGATTGCTGGACCTTAGGAGGTGACGTCCTCATGGCACTGAGAAGAACGTTGCGGCTTGAGAGGTCGCGATTCTTCGTCTTGTGGATAGGACAATAGACATCATGGGTTGGAGAAGTACGTTGAATTCCGCGCTCTTTGCAGGCACGGATTTCGGCTTGTACGTCGAGAAGAACCCAACAAGCTTGCAAGGTGTGTTTCCTGGTTTTGTGGATAGGACATCAGGACCTTGTCGCCTCGGAAGTTGTCCTTGTCGGCTCGTACTTCTTGTCGGAAGGACAAGATTGGGCCGCATTAGGATCCTTCTTGGGCTCAGACGTTGTCGATGTTCCGTTTTCCGCTTCCGCGGGAGGATCCTTCGACATGGAGTCTGTCGGGGTCGTAACCACGTCGCTCTCGCTTCCGGCCATTGCTGGGCCAGTCGAGATTGGCATCGTGGTATAGACCGAGAAGACGATTTCACCGACTTGGGTCCACACCAGCATCGTTGAGGTTGAAGATCCTTGGTTGATGCCGAGGTTGACGCTGTCGTCGAGAAGGCTTGAAGTCATAGTAGTAGAACCTTGAGCACCAAGCACCCCTACCTAGCGCGCCACTGTCGACGGGGGATACCCGTAGACAGGATATAGAGGGTATTGGGGTACGTTGGAATGAGGATCTACGTAATACGATATCAAGCAAACAAAAGACAAGGATTATACTGGTTTAGGTCCCTTGGTAGGTAATAGCCTTAATCCAGTTGGTATAGGATTATATGATGGAAACCACAGATTACAAAAGGAATAATGGAACTCGATGATACCGACGAGACCGTAGTCAAGTTGGTTCGACTAGATCACCCCGCGACTTGGCTCCTGTAGGCTCCGGCTTCGTAGGCTGTGGTGGATGTGTTGGCAGTGAGATTCGATGCCTTAGGTCCTACCCGGGGGGTCCCTTTTATACCGCGGGTCAGTCGATCTCCATGTAGAACTCGGAGATATCGGACCCCTCACGATATGGTAACGACCCAGTTCTATCCGAGTAGGACTCCTTCTATCCGTGGACTCCGTTTCTATCACGTGATAGATTTCCTAAACGTATACAGGAAATATCCGTATACGCGCGGGTATATCATATCAGTATACATCTTATATCCATAGATAGAGGGTATACCTTATCCGTAACCCTGACAGCATGACGCTGCCGTCACCTCTCCTCCCGCCGGATCTGACGAATGGGAGGGCACTCCCCGCCGCTTCCCTCCTGCCACCGCACGCGTCGCCTACCCTCCCGCTGGATCTGGCGGAGGGGAGGCCACCGCCGCAAGGGGGGGAGAGAGAGAGCGCGCAGTGGAGGAGAGGATAAGGAAGGAAGAGAAAGGATGAGGATGAGGGGGAGGCCATCGGTTCGGCTCGGTTCGATTTTAGGGTGCCAGTTTTTCTTTTTTAAAAAATCGACACCCATAATATACTAAAGGTTCCTTTTTTAAAAGAGACATCTATAGTGGAGGTGTTGGTTTTTCTTTAGAATCGGCATTTATAGTTGATTAAAGGTGTTGTTTTTTTTTTTGTGTTTTCAGCCCGAGGTGGTGGGAAAAGGTCTATAGTATTGGTTTTAACACGTTTTTTTGAGAGAAGTTGGTTTTAACACTTTCAGTAACTATAGGGTCGATTTCTATGTGTTTTTTTTTCTAGTAGTGTACTTTGCTTTCTTAGTTTCATGTGATGCTATCAAAAAGCTCCTCTCCATATTTCATGGGTTTTTCTATCTGCGTGTCAGAGGGGCCCAGAGCCAATAAATGATACAACTCTTGCTCTAACTCTCATAACACCAGTATTAACTATGAAAGTGTGAATCTGTCATAAGGCCCGGACTAATTGTTTACCCGTGGAAGAGCCAGCATTTTCTCAAGCCTAAGGCTATATTAGCGTAATTTTCATAGGTTTGCCGTTTATCTTCTAAAATTTAAAATTTGAAGTGTTGTTTCCATGGGTATTTAGGCTCAGAGTAAGGCTCTAGCTCTAACTAGGCCACTCCTGGTTCCACCATGCGGTTGTTCATTATCAGCTTGATATTTACTAAGATATTAGAATTATTAAACCATGAAGATAATATAAATGATATTCTAAACTAATTAAGGACAATATGAAGTATATTAATTTTGAAATATTAAATCATAAAAGAGGCATCTGACAAAGCACAACTCGATATTACTACATGATTACTAATTAATATTCCAAATAAATTTATTATAATTGAGAATCTGGTCGGGTATGAATTGGTATTTGTTAATTTTAAAATTTTAAATTGTTAAATAATGAAAGGAAAACTATACTGAGTGTTGACGGTCGGTATCGATCAGTTTCGACCGTCAATACTACCAAAATAGGAGAGAACTAGTGATGCTTGCAATACATAAATATGATAGAATAATAATATTCCACTAGTATTAGGTCTACTAACCTTTTGCTGAGAATGACAATAAAGTGGAGGAGAATCGACATCAACACCAACGATAAATCAATCGGACGATGTCGAGAGATAGACTTATGTATGAATGAGCCAGGAACTCAGAATTGACACGACACAATGGGCCAAAATTTACAAGTCTACGAAGGAGAATAACAGAGGAGGCCACCTGCCGAATATGGGCCAGGTTGGGCCGTCTCCTGGTTCGGCCGAACCCCCATCTCCACCGTTGAGGCCAGGATTTGGCAGGGTCGCTCCAGATCTTCTCCTGATGACGGTTGGAGGGTACTTCGGACAATTCCCCTTCCACAACCGTCATACCTACCTCTATATAAGGAGCTCCTCTCCTCACTTCACTCACACACCTCAAGCAAGAGCTCTCTCATTCCTCTCAAGTTTAGTTTAGTAGTATCTAGCTGGGGGAATAGAATTAGAATAGGAATCAGGAGTCCGGAAGCCTTCGGAAGAGTTCGGGTATGGCTCTGGTAGCTTTCCTTTCCTTTTTTATAAGCTTTGTACTTTTATTAGAATACTCTTCTAAATACATTTCTGGTATTGAAATACTTTCCGAGTATATGAGTACCAACTTTACATTATGTTCATGTTATACTGAGTATACTGCTAGCTTATCTGGGAGATGTTTTGGTGCGGATATAGTGTTTGCTTATGCAATTACTCTATGTCATGACGATGATATTAGAGTAGTATCTGGTAGTTTAGACGTGGTGTCTAGATTACGGGATATCATTATTTGGGGTTATATATTGCGGATGAGAGGTGGGCCGCTGATGGTGACAGCTCAGTATGGGTATTCCTCCGCGGCTATATTTAATCCTAAGTTAATTTCCTGGGGAGGGTACTCCTCCGTATTTAGCCCCGGTTGGATGGTCATGACGGGCTGTCGTAAGGAACTCGGCAGTCAGGGGTGGCTTCTGAAAGCACCAGGAGGGCATCGGATAGAGGGTATTAGCTAGTATATCAGTTGACTAGAATGTATGTATACTATGTATATTAGAAGTATAGTTATAGATTCTTTTTCTCTTTTCTTTCCACCTAGCTTAGATTATTTGTTATGAGGATAAGTAGTAATGCTTGTGTGTCACTCTACCCTTGGATTATCTTAACCCCTGCTTAGAATATGATTATCACAAGTAATATATAAATTATTAGTTGAGTTCTCTCTACATGATCTTCTCACGGGATAAAATAAATACGATACCCGTGGAATACTCTCGGGTGAAATGCTACAATGGTATATCCGTGCGCTTGTGGATGAACTCTGTAACCATAATATACTAGAAGTATTTCTGCGCCATTGCTGAGAATTATATTTCTAGTAATGTCGTTAAGAAATACCAACAATGAGGCTGAATGACTTGGTGTCTATTAATTTAAAAATAATAAACCGTGAAAGAAAAACTAAAATTAAGACTTTAGATATCGCATATAACTTGATATTTGTTAACTTAGAATTTAAAATTATGAAATCATAAAAAAATATACTTTAGTTTAAAAACTGATTAGAACTCTATATCTATTATTAATTGCAACTGTTGGAATTGTACAACTATCTATGAATTGCAAATGTTGGAATTATTAAATTATAAAAATACTATGATTAAGACACCGAACGGACAAAAATAGGTATTTATTAATTTCTAATATAACAAATCCATATATTTTTTTTGGTGAAAGTGTTGGGGAATTTTATCTCTCGGCATAGCACTCTTGTTAGTAGATCACATAATCTACAGAAAGATCATAGTTCAATAGCTGCAGATTTGATAGATACACATGATTTCATATATTTTTTGGTTTAACATGAGAATTTTTAGCTTTTCCGATTAATGTGAGAATGTTTAGTCTTTAATTTACTTTCATGGTTGAAAAAAAATATTTCTACCTGGTTTAAATAAGATTTTTCATGATAAAAACACCAAAAAGAGGAAGGCCGTATTTAGGATTGTAGTTCTCAGTGTGAGACACTTGAATATAGATCGAAACCCTATTTGACAAAAGAAAAAACTAATATTTATTTGAATTGAGGTGAAAAAAACGCAAATTAATAGAAAATTATAGAGCTGACCTTCTCTCAATCTCCTTTTTCTATTCAAACTTGAAACCGAGCATACTCAGGTCATGGCTCCACATGTCAATAGTGGTTGTGGTAGCACTCGAGTTTTTAAAGTAGTATAGATATCATCATTTATTTCACAAACTTTTAATTACTTCATGCGTAAAATACGTTTGACATCTGTATTTCTTTTCCAGATTTTTTAAATTACATATCATATATAGTCGCACGTGGCAAATATTGCCAAACACAAATAACGTACGTCTGGTAGCCTGCAATCCCACGTACATAAATAATGGAGTAAAATACACCAGCGGTCTTTAAACTTATCGTGAGGTTTCACTTAGATCCACGAACTTGTAAAACGCACATCAAGATCCCTAAACTTGGTTTATTGTATCATCCCAGTCCAAAGTCTTGTTTGACCATGGTCTTACCTACGTGGCATGCCACGTGGACGATAACATGGAATTTTTTATTTTTTTTCTCTCTCCTCCTTTTTCTCTCCCTTCTTCTCCTATTTTTTCTCCCTTCTTCCTTTTTTTTCTCTCCGGCGGCCGCTGCACCGCGAACTCCACAGCCACGCCTCCATCTCCTTCTCCATCAGCATCCGCTCCACTCGCCAAGCCGCCGTGCCGGAGGTGAGCGCGCGACGGGAGGGAGGACAGCGGCGCTGACGGGAGGGAGGGGGACGGCGGCGACTCGGGGAGGACAGGTGCTGACGGGAGGGAGGGGGACGACGACGACTCGGGAAGGACGGTGGTGCTGACGGGAGGGAGGGGGACGTCGGCGCATAGATGTCCTCCTCGATCTCCTCCGGGGTGAGCGTCACCAAGAACGGCGCGTGCTTCCGATGGCGGGACGAGGACAGCACGGGCACCGCCGCCGCCCACGACATGGAGGCGGCTGTGCGACGTTGTGTCAGCTGTCGCAGGTTCCACGGCCTTGCTACACTGTCCGCTTGCGGCTGTAGCAGGGCGAGAAGTGGAGGCGGAGGCGGCGCCTTGAGCTCGGGCTCAGAGTCCATCTCCACAGGTAGGCTCTCGGGCTTCGTCGTCGTCGTTGGCGGCAGCGGCAGCGGGGGTGGGGGGGCTAGGCTAGGGCACGTGGAAACGGTCGGCGGGTCCAAAAAACAAGGGAGAAAAAAAGGGAGAAAAAAATTCCATGTCATCGTCCACGTGGCGTGACACGTAGGCAACACCACGGTCAAACGCGGTTTTGGACCGGGATGATACAATAAACCAAGTTTATGGACCTCGATGTGCACTTTGCAAGTTCGTGGACCTAAGTGAAACCTCCTGACAAGTTTAAGGACCGCTGGTGCATTTTACTCTAAATAATGAGGAAATCTAACTCCTAACTAAGTCTTTCACTTTGAGGACCAGATCAAGAGAGGGAGTGTGTGTTGCATATACAATCATCAGAAGATTATGATTCCCAAAGGGGGCCCAAAGGAAAGGCAGTTTGATGGAGCTGAAGGGATATGTCTTCTCCAAAGGCCAGGAGAACAAAGTGGCAAAATATTATGGGTTCTCGATCAAAAGCTGTATTCCTGTCGATAGCTAGCTATAGCTTAGGGCATATATCTTTTGATCTTCATTACGTGTGCGATGGATAGACTCTCAAATCTTGTCTCTCTTCCTAAAGTTGGCCACCCTTAAGGATTTGCTAAAGGTAAGTGGGGAGATATGTTTGTACCATCAAGAGATGTGAGTGGGCCAATCCTAAAGTTGGCTTCTATAGGTCACATTTGATTAATTTATTACATCATGGAATTTAATCTGGCCTTCGCATCATAGTTTACTCTGTACAATTAATTACGTACGGCCTGTTTGATAAAGCTCTAACTCCTAAATTTAGCTACAAGAGTTGGGTCTCGAGTGCAGTTATGGAGAAGTCTAAAGCAAGCTCCACATCTCTAGTTCATTTTGTGAGAGCACTCCACCCAATTCCGCTCCCATTTTAGGTAGAGCTGAAACTATTTGGTCGAGGTCTAGCTTTAGGAGAGGTGGAGCTGGAGCTGGAATTGTGCCAAACAAGTCCGTAGATAGGATTTATGTGGCCACTTGGAAAATTCCAACTTTTGTGTGCACTATGTACTAATTTTCCAATTTATCCGTTGTATTTTGATGACTTCTGTTAACATGAAGTAATTAGTTGGCATTTTCCACTGGCACAATATTATGGGACTGTTTCTTTTTTGTCTTTGCCCAATTCGGAGAAAGATTAAGGTGCACTATGTGGATTAAGGAGGGTGAGAATGATGATGGCAGTCGGAATCCTCAAAGTACATTATCAATGAATAGAGATGGCTAAAGGTCTTTTTGGACAACACAATCATGTGGTGTCTGAAAGGAATCCTAGCACATCGGTTTAATTAGATGCCACACCAAACCCGTGCAAAAGTGATGTTCATATTAGTGGGCCTACACATTGTACCACCATGATCTTTGTAGGATTGAACACAAGTAACCAAGCCTATCGGGGGAGGGGTGAATGGTAGGGAAAACCAAAAATCCAAAAACTTTTAGCGAAAATAAAAGTTACCCTCAAATCGATGGAAATCTCAACGTAATCCTGTCGCCGCCAGTCGGACTGCTCGCACGCCGCCGGTCGGACCGCCTCCCTGCCGCCTGAACCCGAAGAAACACAAATCGAAGAACTCTCAAAGTAGATGACAACTTTATTTCTTCTCTCTGTATTTACAAAGTGCAACAACAACACTCCTTACAAAAATCTCGACTAAACTCGAAACCCTAACTAAACTATCAAATCAATTGCTCTCAAAGCGATACCAGGAAGCCTCACGCTCTCTCTCTATTTATACCAAAAAACCACATCCTCAAAATAGGTGTAGAACTCTTATTCCCAATAGGATTCAATCCAAAAACTTCCAAAACAAATTACAATTTCCATATTGTAATTTTCTCTCTCTCTCAAAAATCACAGCCGCACCGGCCATCTGAAATCCTGCTCCGGGTCGGACTCCGTCGTACCGATCCTTCGCCAGCTCGCACTCGGTCTCCTGCCCGCCTGGGCCAACTCGGCCTGCCATCCAACCGAGCCGCTGCTGCTTCTCCCAGTCCAAGCCACGGGCATACATGTACATCACGTACATGCAAACTACACACTACAGTACATTGAGTAATGTAGCAACCATGCACTCCACCGTACTTGTACATCTCCATATTTTCTCATTCCTCCTCGTGAACACCGACGCTTACACGCACACCTCGTGAAGCCCGTTACGAAGATCTCTCCCACACGATGTCCATCCACCGTGTGCCATCTCGTATCCAACTTCGTCACCTGGTATCTTTGACCGTCTGGACCTCAACTCCTCCGTGAGTTTAGTCCCGATCCCCACCGTTGACCGAAGTTGACTTCCAAGAATTCTGACTCTAGTCACATTCTCAACATAGTATCCTGACCGCACTAGACCTCTGTTCCTCCCTGAACATAGTCCCGGTCCTCACCATTGACTAAGCCGATCTCAAATCACCTACACACAATTAGACAAAACAACCGTTTCTGGGCATAGATATCACGACCTGACCCATATTAGTCACACGCACTCACACCAACATCCACACATGCTCTTAAACCAATTTGTCGATTAAATTATTTGTAAAGCTAATTGTTCATCACAAATATTAATCATGACAATGATTTCACAATCTTAGCTTTTATTCGGGCTAGAACATGGTGTATATGATTGGTTGTGGATCTGATACAACCTCTATATTTATACTAATGGTGGACCTGGAAAACTTTTAGAGCTGGACAAATATAACTATATTATATATATGTATTTGCTATAAAAAAATTATTTTCAATCACTGCCATAACACTAATTAAATCCCTACTACGAATTGGCGGCGGACAAGCTAATTGAGTTGACGCATGCTGTCGGTGGTGGCTCCGATGTTCATGTTATTCCAAAATTTATTATAAATAAGTAAAAGTATAAGTTAAAATTATAGTTTATTTGATGATAAGACAAATCATAATAAAATAAATGGTAGTATTTATATAAATTTTTTAACAAGACAAATGATCAAATTTATATCAAAAGTCAACGGTTTCATATAATTAAAATGGGAGGCAGTATATGCCAATGCTATTTCTAATCCATATGTAACTACTAGGAAAAAAAAAGAATTTCAAAGATAAAAAAAAGGGGCACCAAGGTCATTTCCTTTAGTGTGAGGCAAGACTACTGAATGGTGTTAAAATCAATCAGTGTGATCAATTGTAAGTAAACACTCCCTCCGTTCCAAAATAAACAAATCTGTAGGATTGAAACACCAGAACTAAGCCAACCAGAGCAGGGTGAATGGTTGGTATACCAAAAATTCCAAACTTTTTGCGGAATAAAAAGTTACCCTCGAATCGATGTTGATCGCGGTCTGACCGAAGTCTATGCGCTGGTCTGACCGCCTGGGAAACGTCGGTCTGACCGAAGTAGGTTGTTCGGTCAAACCGCCGAGATCAGCAGATGCCTCCTGTAGCCGCCGCCGGACTGACCGCCGCCTTGCCGCTGGTCTGACCGCCGGTGAGTTGCCGTTTAGACCGCCGAACCCGATGAAACACAAATTGAAGAACTCTCAAAGTAGATGACAACTTTTTTACTTCTCTCTGTATTTACAAAGTGCAACAACAGCACTTCTTACAAAAATCTCGACTAAACTCAAAACCCTAACTAAACTATCAACTCAATTGCTCTCAAAAGCGATATGGGAAGCCTCACACTCCCTGTTTATTGATACATGAGATAGTCAGCCTAAAGCCACGAACCAAACTCATACTAGAAGTCCTAATCCACCTAGGAAACCTTCTTGTACAAGAAACAAACATTACAAACACTCCAATCATACCAAATTTGGACTCCTTCTAAATTCGACTCCGCATCCCATATACACACAATACCTCCATCGTATGCCATACAGAATTTTCACCAACCATGTGCATTGAACTCTAGCCTAAGTATCCCGCATGATATCTGACCGTCACGGACATCGCCTTATCCCAAAGTTGACTCCCGATCCATCACCGGCAATACTCTCCCGAGGCATCAAGTCACCTACACATGAATCAAACAAAGAAATCATATTTCGAGACCAAGTTATCACCAACTTAATTCATTGTTAACAAACAACAGTATTACATACGTATAGTATCCATCTAGAAGCCATAAACATAAAACAATCACGGATATCTAAACAAACAACCCGAAACCGACACAGAGTCGGCCGGTCAGACCGCGGGCTGGGCCGGTTTGACCGCACGATACATGCCAGTCTGACCGGCAGCACATGCCCGGTCTGACCGGAACCAAATCACATCAGTACCTGTAGATCACCTGTAAATCCAATTATCTCCAAAACCACTTCGCCAATAATCTCCAGATATCAAAACCAATAATCACATATGCCAATTGTTCATCACAGAATAACAATCAAAACTCTTTGATTTTACAAAATCTAATATAAACTATGATATATTTTAGTACTACGAATCTGGATACCCCTATTCAAATTCATAGTAATAGGATAATGTCACCACGTATTAGGTTTGTTTATTTTGGGACAAAGAAAAGATGTGTTAAGTTTAGTTAATTTCACATAGAAAACTGATGGTGGGGAGCATGACTGAAAAATAGGGGTGGTCTTCACCTATTAAATCTATCTTTTGGGTTATGTAGGACAAAAACTAAAGTTATGACTCAGGTTGAGTTTGTGGTGAAGCAGACCCAGTATAATTTGGGTGGCACATATTGATGGTGGCAGGTTTCGCACTCTAATAAATGGCATCAAAGTCTAGTTTTAAAGACCCAGAATGATTTTCATATATCACACAGTGAGGGAGTAGAGTAACAAATCTTTGGAATCACGTAGGTTCTAAATGCAATGGCATGGTGGGGGAGCCCGGTGACATTAGGTCACATGATGCGGAAGACTGATAACAAGTGTTTGGGATCACATAGATTCTGAGATGCAAAGGTATGGTGGGGAAGCTCAATAACAAGTCTCTGGGATTGGGTCATAGAGAGCTCGATAACTAATATTTGGGATCACATAGGTTTTGATGCGATGGAAGCAGCGGGAAAGCCAGGATTTTGATATAAGGGCCAAGTCTAACATACTAGGTGGCAATAATTAATAATAGAAATAGCTAGCACTACTGCATAAAAAATAAACATGATTTTCGTGCCTTTGATTGCAATTTAGTACAGTATATATTAGAGCAATTTTCTTTTCAAATAATTATATGTTGATTGTGATAAAATTTGTAGGACATACTAGATGTGTTAATTAGGGCCAACTTGTAGTAATAATAAGACGAAAATTTTACAACTTGTAATAATAATAATAATACTAGATGCTAAATGTAATGCCATTTTCTCTTCAAGACTCACAAGAACAACTAAAGTCTGTAATATTAAAAAGAACAAAAAATAGATCTTTGCAAAATGGAGCGGTAAATTGTCTATCTGCGGTAAATTGTCTATCTTGTTTATGAGTAATAATATTCTTAAGTAGCAAGCACTAATAATATATGCACCAACCTAATAAGACTAATAATTCAGGTGATCGACGATTTGCAAGCAAGCTAATTAGCGATTGCATATTTACAGCAATAGTTGGGTTTTTTATGTGACTAACATCAGCAGCTAGCAGAGCCATATGTCCAGGCCAAGATCTTTTTTTTTTCCGAACGGTCATGCTGTTGCCGATGTTTTATATTAAAAAGAAAGTGTCCCATTTTAAGAAGCAAACGAGACCAAACCTTACAGTTTCTACGGACGGTCATGCTGTTGCCGATGTTTTATATTAAAAAGAAGGTGTCCCATTTTAAGAAGCAAACGAGACCAAACCTTACAGTGTCTAGTTAATTAGGGAAAACTGAACGAAAACCACAACTACAACACGTACTACACTAACTAACCTAGCTAAACTATCACGACGGAGACCGACACAAGGCATCGGCCAAACTTTGTCATAGTGGCGATACAACATCCCACACATATATCCAGGTCAAGTTCATAGGCCATATGTCTGGTGAGGACGACTTAAAAATTTCGGACGGTACTCACTCATAAAACTAGTGTTTTTAGTAGCACTACTAGAAAAAGCATTTTCGTAGACGGCCAAAAGCAATTTTTACAGGCGGAGGGGTGGACCGCATGCAGACAAACGACGGTGGAAATCGTCCATTTCCGCAGGCGGGGTAATGGCCCGCCTACGAAAATCCAATAAAAAAACAAAAAAAAATAGCCTCGCCGCCGCACCGGGAGCCGCCGCCGCCCTCCCCCGGCCTCCCTCTGGCCGGATCTGGGAGGGGAGGCCGGGGAGCCGCCGCCGCCGCACTAGGAGAGGACCGTCGCCAGAGGGGAGCCGCCCACGTCGCCGCCGCCGCCCTCCCCCGGCCTCCCTCTGGCCGGATCTGGGAGGGGAGGCCGGGGAGCCGCCGCCGCCGCACTAGGAGAGGACCGTCGCCAGAGGGGAGCCGCCCACGTCGCCGCCGCCACCGTCGCCCTCCCCCGGCCTCCCTCCGGCCGGATCTGGGAGGGGAGGCCGGGGAGCCGCTGCCGCCGCACCGGGAGAGGACCGCCGCCAGAGGGGAGCCGCCCATGTCGCCGCCGCCACCGCCGCCCTCCCCCGGCCTCCCTCCGGCCGGATCTGGGAGGGGAGGCCGGGGAGCCGCCGCCGCCGCACCGGGAGAGGACCGCCGCCAGAGGGGAGCCGCCCACGTCGCCGCCGCCACCGCCGCCCTCCCCCGGCCTCCCTCCGGCCAGATCTGGGAGGGGAGGCCGGGGAGCCGCCGCCGCCGCACCGGGAGAGGACCGCCGCCAGAGGGGAGCCGCCCACGTCGCCGCCGCCACCGCCGCCCTCCCCCGGCCTCCCTCCGGCCAGATCTGGGAGGGGAGGCCGGGGAGCCGCCGCCGCTGCACTGGGAGAGGACCGCCGCCGGAGTGGAGCCGCCCACGTCGCCGCCGCTGCCCTCCCCCGGCCTCCCTCCGGCCGGATCTGGGAGGGGAGGCCGGGGAGCCACCGCGTCCGCGCGCTCCACCGCCGCCGCCGCCCCGCGCGTCGCCGTGGCCGGACCAGCGCGTCGCCTCGCCTCGCTGCAGTCTCCATCCGCGCCGCTCCCGCCGCAGTCGCCGCCGCCGCCGCCGCTGCTACGCCGGAGGAGGGAGGGAGGGGAGGGGAGGGGAGGGGACCGGATAAGTGTTGACGACTGTTGAGGGAGAGAGAGAGTTGAGAGGATAAGGAGTGGTGGGAAGAGGTGGGAGGAGAAGATAAGGACTTAGAATTTTTTTTGGGTAGGCACGATTTTCGCAAGCGAACCATATAAGCGGCGTCTGTGAAAATCTATTTTCGCAGGCGCCGCTTACATGGTCCGCCTATAAAAATATATTTTCGTAGGCGGACAGCGAACTTCAACCCGATTTATATTTTTGTAGGCGGTCATTTGGCTCTAGGAGTCATGTCCGCCTACGAAAAAAAGACTTCTACGTTGGGAAAAATGCTTTTTCTAGTAGTGTAGTCTTCTAGATATATATATGTACTTATATCTGGGTGACTAATAGTTAGTGGGTCATCTACTACTAGGATATAAAACTTATAACTAGATAGAAACAAGTGGTGAAGCAATGCAGGCTGATATATGATATGGTTGATGAGTCGGGATACGAACTATTAGACGTACGTCCCAATGAATGGGTGTCACTCCTCGTCTGTCTTGCAAGAATTAACGGCAGAAACAGCCAACTTGTGGTTAAATTAGCTGTTTCCATCGATCGCGTGATACACGAGATATGGCATATCATCACTATGACTAGGCCCCCATAAATTGAATCTTCCGTACTTGTACAAGGAATCGTATGCTTATTACTATAATGATAATAAAATTTTCTTAATTCTAATTGTCTGTGTCTATTGTGATGATTCTTTTGAGTACTTATATCTCGAAATCTCTACCGACTCCTCATTGGCGTCTTTTCGAACACAACTTACATATTGCAAAATAACTCTGATTCTAACATGTTTCCCCTTAGCCATGAACCTCATTAATTTCCTTTTTGTTTGACTTTACTTAACTCTTCTACTTATTATTTTGTTTTTCTATTTTGTTCTTTTATTCCTCTATTTTAAAACCGAAGAGGCTGAACAAAATTCATTAGAATTTTTTTTTAAAATTTTTTAATTAAGTAATAAAATAGAGAAATAATTAAGGAATACAATCCTCGTCAAATTAGCAAAGATTTTGCTTCGAAATCCAATCCCCGCTCTTTCTATGCTATGATTTCTTAGACCTAATTTAGCTTGGATACTGCTTATAATTGGATTTCTTTTTTTCAAAAATGAGATTTACCAAATTTTTCATGACCCTAAGGTCCAGCCCATTCTATCTTTTCTCTCTTTTTCTTTTCTATACTAAAAAATGATTGAAATGTGGGAAACTTTTATCATGTCACGAAGAACTCTATTCCTTACATAGCAACAACGCTTAGAATAAAACAAAAAGAGAATGACAAAGCATATGTAAATAAATGATTAATTTCTATCAATAAATCTGCTAAAACCACAAACCATATAGTATTCAGCACGGGTGCTACAGAGAGATATGTTTTAATATCCCGCACTGAAAATCCTCCTTCCTTATTGGAATATGTATATGATCAGATATTATTGCCTAAGATTGTCTGTATTTCTTTTGTTTAGGCAAAATTCTGAACTAAAAACCAAAAAGACAATCCTTTCCTGTAGACTACCCAGGAATAGTAATATTTCTTTTATAGGTGAAATTAGATTGGATTTAGATATATACTGTTAGGATACGCGTAGGCTATGATAGCATAAATCAAAATTTTCTATCGCGTAAACCAGGAACCATGCAAGTATTAAATCATAGATCGTTACCACTCGACGCGCTGCGCAGCGGAAAAAGACGCTGAGAAGTCGAAGGAACTCTCGCGAAGTAGCGCGCGTCGATGTAGAGGAAGTAGTCGATCGCACCGGCTCGACCTTCTCCTCCTCGTGCGTTCTCCTCGCCGTACTCCCACGCCGATCAGCACCGCAAACCAGCAGCGCCTCTACCTTGCTCGGGGAGGGAAGTGACTGCTAGGGTTTCTCACGTGATGCAATGCCTCCGCCGGTCACACCCCTCACGAATATATAGGATCCATCACTCGGGCTTCCAAGGCCCGTAGGACTCCTATTCGGATCCCTATCCGAATTAAGCTCATATTGAATCTTCATCCAATCCCCTTATTCCGGCCCATTAAACGTGTGACCCTATAGGTTTATGTATACTCAGTTGTAACCCGAAAACTCCTTTTTAGTCCATACGTCAATAGCGGCGCCTAGCAGAACGTATTGACCCACCGGATATACATAAAGATCATATCGGCTGAACCTCTAGTGTATACTTGTATGAACCCCTTTGCCTCACGATATCGATTAAGCTCAAGGCTAGATATGTGCCATCCTCTAGTAGCTCAATCATTCACTCGAACTTGTTGATAGATTATATAACTTATGATTGACTCCTCACTCATCTTTGGCATGGCCATGCACTTCCACAACCTACAACATCGAGGGGCCCAGAGATATCTCTCCATAGGAGGGGCAAATTCCATCTTGATTATTTATATCTCACTACATGTTTCATAGCATACCCGAAAACTACTTTTATAACTGCCTAATTATGGAGTAGCGTTTAGCAGTCTCTAAGTAAGCTACTACACATGTTGGGAACCATGATAATCTCTGGTCTAAGAATTCAACACCAATACTAAATGAGATCACGGATGACACAACACATATGGCACTTGCACTGTCTCATGTTGGGTCTATCCAACAACATCTTTACTAACATGTGTCCACATTATTAAATTGGTATCTCTATACCATGATCCATGAGACATGATCATCAATTAATGCATGTGCTGATCATATAAACATATTTGTTCCACATATGATATTTGATCAGGGATCCTTTAGAAATATTAACAAACAACATAAAGAGTCTCACGAAAGAATCACATATTCATTAACCAATAATAAGTTATCTATTTCAAGGAACAATGTCGGATAAATATGTAAACATAGTATGTGATACAATCATCTCTATGATTGCCTCTAGGGCATATCACTATCATATACCACTCCTTGATTATATGAGACCCAAAAAATGACAAGAAGATTCTCTATAGATAGAAAAAGAGAAGAAAATTAGCATGTGGAAAACATGATAGGAATTGTGTACAATGACATTGTACAACAATTTGAAAATGGGAAGCAGCGTAGCTTGGTAGCGCGTTTGTTTTGGGTACAAAATGTCACGGGTTCAAATCCTATCCCAACCTATTACTTCTTTCTTCTTTATAGGCACCAGTGAGGAGGTCGATTGAAGCGGGTATAGCTTTAAATTGTGAATACAAATGTAACAATTTAATATGAGATAAGACACATGCTAATATTATGAATCTAAAAATATTTCCGTTATTAGATTTGTAAGCTAGGACTAGTACACTATAATTATAAATAGCATCCAATCCTCCTGCAGAAGATGCCGTATTATTTTATTATCACAGATCAGTTTAATTCTGTCCTCATTAATTAATTTTGTGCTCATTCTATGCCAGTCCAATAAAGCACAAGAGTAGTGTTCAGCTATATATATATATATATCCAACTCATATATATATATATATATATATATATATATATATATATATGAGTTGGATTTTTTGCACGTGAGTTCACATGTACCCACAATCTACACCCTATGTATAGCTTGCACGAATCTTAGGGCAAGTATATTAGGTGCTAACAAAATGTAACATGCATGATGTTTATGTTATACTATATTTTTTACAAGTGTAAAATACCTTGTTTATGTAATTTTTGTATTTCTTGCATGCAAAACTTGTTTATGTAGTTTACCTTGTTTATATAAATTACCTTGTTTATGTAGTTTTTGATGGTAGGATATATATCATTTTTGCAAGATGACAATTTGGTGATATAGTAGATATATTGTTTTCTCATTTTGACTAATATCATGTTATAAACAAAATAAGGGTTAGAGAAATACAATGCACTAGATATATAAATGTCATATATTGTTATTGAAAAAAAATATTTGGTAAAAAATGCAATATACATGTTATACATATTGTGAACCAACCTAATCCTAATCTTTTCTCCCTATAGTAAGCATTCATATTATATATATATATATATATATATATATATATATATATATATATATATATATAACCATGTCAAATTAGGTCGACTATATATATGACTGCATTCAGAACTTAAAATTTTCCTTGTATAAGTACTTATGGGCATACAAGAGGTGCAATGGTAAAGTTGTGGGTGCATTACTCTATTTATCAAGACTACAATTAATTACACACATGTAAATATGTCGTTACTAAAAATTTTAGTGAAATTTGTGGATTTGTCCTAGATCTTTGTTTGGGTGTGTATTAATGGGGATATATATGTACTCCTGGGTAAATGATTGTGATGTGCGTGAGTGCGATAGTGTGTATTCATATGTGTCTTCCATACAGGAGATTAGGAATCCAACCTGCTTCACTATATCTATCGGTGGATATTGTACTGTTTGATGGGCTTTAGCTCCATTAGCAACCCTAACAAACGCAACCTATAATTAAAAAAAAGTAAATTTCAAAAACCTACATATATTTTGATAAAACTATCGTAAAACTATAGATTTAAAACGTTGTGTTATAAGGCCATGTTTAGTTCCCACACGAAAATTTTACATCCTATCTTTTTTTCTGAAAGAAACGACGGTAGAAGACCTGCTGGAATTTTAATTAAGAGGAGTAAAAAAAACAAAAGTTTACAGTCCCAGGAAATGGGATGAGAGTTCACCAAACAAAATTAAGGAGGTCTAAAAGCCGACCTGCGGAGGTCTAGATCCTCCATAACAAAATAAGCTACCTCATTCACTGTGCAAGAAATATTATTGAAATTTCTTCTATTTCTTTCGAACCAAATATTCCACCAAGTAGTAGTTAACAGAGCTCCCCTGACATCTTGCTTTTGATTAGAAGATCCATCTCGATTGACCTGATCCCACCACAAAGAGATGTCCTCCAGCTGAGAGGGGGAAGCGGTCAGCCTTCGCCATGTTTGAATCAAGGTCCAGACTTCTCTGACAAAAACACATTCACAAAACAGATGATTTGTGTCTTCAAACGCACACGTGCAGAGACCACAAATCCAGCTGCACGGCCAATGTCTCTTTAGCAGATTTTGAGCTTTTAGAGTTTTGTGGTGGAGGATAAGCCACCCAAAAGACCGCATTTTCGGCTCGGCAGGAGCTTTCCATAGGGGTTCGAAATCTATACGAGCGAAAGAACCTGCAAATTGGTAGGAGTAAGCCGATTTACTAGAGTAACAGCTCGATGAGTTCCAGTTCCAGGAAATGTCATCAGTACTTTCAGATAGCTGGAAATCTTGAATCAATCCTCCCAGTCGCACAAGGTCATGGATCTCTTCTACTGTTGTTAGTTGCCTAAAAGAGCCAATCCAATTGTTTGACGAAAGTTCCACCTGGATGCATCTTTGCTTTCTTTTTGCTAGGCGAAAACATAAAGGGGCAATGTCTTTGGGGCAACGGCCATCGAGCCAGTGATCATGCCAGAAGCTTGTGTTTGCACCATTTCCAACTGTGATCGTTGTCGCCGCCTGAAAAAGCCTCCTGTCAGAATCATCACAGGGCACGGTCATTCCAACCCACGGCTTGTCAATCTCTTTCCATTTAAACCACAGCCATCGGAGACGAAGGGCTCTGGAGAATTTCTCAAGGTCGGGGATACCGAGCCCTCCTAGAGATTTTGGCCGGCACATAGTTTGCCAATTAACCAGGCAACTACCTGGGTTGGAATGATCACGGTCTTCTCCCTTCCAAAGAAAAGATCTTCTAAAACGATCGATCCTCTTGAAAACCCACTTAGGCACATGCAAGACCGAAAGATGGTGAATTGGCATGGCACTGAGAACCGACTTAACCAATAGTTCGCGACCCGCCGAAGTGAAAAAACGCCCTTTCCAGGTTGGGAGTCGAGAGCCTATTTTTTCAATTAGGGGAAGGAAATCTATTTTCCTCAATTTTCGGACGTGCAGGGGTAAACCGAGGTAGCGGCAAGGGAAGGACTTGATTGTACCCGGAAATATCTGAAGAAGTGGAGCGAGGTCAATGTCGTCACATCTGATTGGATATATCTCTGTCTTGCCAACATTCGTATGCAATCCTGAAACCTCGGCAAAGAGATTCAACAATTGAATAAGGGTGTTGAGCTCCGTGGAATCTGGTTTAGCAAAGACTGCAACATCATCTGCATATAACGAGCACCGGAATCTGTTGCGATTCCCATCAAAAGAATGTAGGATGGAAGCATTTTCTGCTGCTTTGATAATCCTGTGAAAAGGTTCCATTGCAATAATGAACAACATTGGAGACAGGGGGTCTCCCTGACGGAGTCCCCTGGCGTGAAAGATCGATTGCCCAGGCGACCCATTGAGTAGAATTTGGGACGTGGAAGATGCAAAGAGATTCGAGATCCAATTTAGCCAGCGGTTGCCAAATCCAAGTTGCCGAAGAACATCTAGGAGATATGGCCAACATACCGTGTTGAAAGCTTTAGCAATATCGACCTTGATGAACAAGCTTTGCTTTTTCGTTCTATGCAACATTTGGATCATATTCTGGACAAAAAGGAAATTATCATGAATCGCCCGTTTACGAACAAACGCACTTTGATTTTGAGACACCGTCTCATTAAGCCTTGGTGCTAATCGATTAGCCATAATCTTTGTGACTATCTTTGTGAAAATGTGCACTAGACTTATGGGCCGGAAATGTTCTGCACCCGAGGCATCCTCTTTCTTTGGTAAAAGGCAGATGAACGCCGAATTCAAATCTTGCAAATTTGATGTGTTCAGATTCATAAAGGAAGTCACTGCCGCTAGGAGATCCTCTTTGATAATTGTCCAGGCTGTCTTGTAGAGAGCTCCGATGAATCCATCCGGACCCGGAGCCTTTTCTGGCGGCATGGACAAGATTGTGTTCCTAAGCTCTTCTTCTGAAATATCTTCCTCCAACTCTGACGGGTCGAAAGACGGTAGGTTTAGGTTGGCCCAATTCAGCGTTGAGGTCCTTGTGAAACTTGTTCCCAATCTCTCATTGAAGAAACGAAACAGCTCGCTTTCTTTGTCTTGAGCCGAAATCGCAATGCCAGAAGGTGTTTGGAGCGAGTGAATGAAATTCTTTCTCCTCCTTGAATTTGCCTTTAGGTGGAAAAACTTAGAATTAACATCACGTTCTCTAATCCAAGTTAGTCTGGAGTGTTGTCTGATCTTGATTTTGTTCAGAGTCGCCAAACCTAGAACACGGGCTTTCAAGTTGGAGAGTAACAGCCGCTCTTTAACTGTTAAGGTTCTTGTTTCTTGAGCAACGTCAAGCTGGAAAATTACTTCTGTCGCAACAGCAAATTGGAGCTTGATGTCACCCACCTGAGTGCTGCTCCACCTCTTGAGGTCTCGAGCTAAACGTCGAAGATTAAGCTTAAAAATGGCCAAATGATTGGTGGACAGAATCTGTCTTTGCCAAGAATCTTTCACAACATCCAGGAAGCCCGGGATTTTAAGCCAAAAGGCTTCAAAACAAAAATGTGTGGACTTTCCTCTTCTTTCATTGCCAACCAGGAACAGTGGGGCATGATCTAAACATGAAGAAGCTAGAGGGTACAGATTTGAAGTGCTGAACAAAACGTCACACTCGGTTGATACAAAAGCTCGATCGATTTTGGTTTGAGTTGGAGTTGCACCATCCCCAGCCCAAGTAAAACAGCGTCCTGAAAGATGAAGTTCTTTCACTTGAATTTTATCCAAAAGACCGCCAAACCGCTGCATCATTCGTCTGTGAAGACGGTCATTGTTTTTGTCTGTTGTCTTGTAGATGAGATTGAAATCACCTATTACCAGCCATGCCGGTTTCATAGAAGGTTGTAAAGCCTCTAGTTCAGAAAGGAAGGCAATCTTGTCCGCTTCAAGTTGTGGACCGTATACAACAGTAATGGACCATTGCAAACGTTCTTCTCTCATGGTAATGGTTGCTGAAACAGAGTACTGCCCAAGATGAACATCAGAGAGGGCAAAGAAATTTTACACCCTATCACATCGAACGTTTGAACATCTACATGAAGAATTAAATAGGCTAAAAAATAACTAATTGCACAGATTGTGACTAATTTGCGAGACGAATCTTTTAAGCCTAATTGCTACATGATTTGACAATGTAGTGCTATAGTAAACATTTGCTAATGACGGATTAATTAGGCTTAATAAATTCGTCTAGCTGTTTACTGACGGATTCTGTAATTAGTTTTTTTATTAGTGTCCAAACACTCCATGCGACACCCTATATAATACCTGACGTGACACGCCAAAACTTTACACCCCTAAATCTAAACACCCCCTAAAACTACAAATTTAGCGGTCAATTTGTCACAAAACTATATATTTAAGGTCAAGTATCACAAAATTACAAATTTCATATTGAAGTTATCACAAAACTACCAATGTAATATTGAAGTTATCACTAAACTACAGAATCTAGCTAGTGTTTAAATCCCTAGTACTAACACTATGTTGGAGGAGTAAATTCCCTTTATACCCTCAAAAACTCAATCCCTTTTGTACCCCTTTACCCGATCCCTTATATACCCCTAAAATTTCAACTTGATCTCTTCCATGACCTTGCTGTTACATTTTCCTTCATCTCACTGTTAAGTTTGGTGGCAAATGTCTTTAATACCCTTGATGACTTAGATTTGAATATAAGCTTGAAAAACGATTGAAATTTTGTTTGAGTGTACAACATGTCCATTTTATGTAACTAATGATACTAAATAATTAGTGCGCAAAATTTTGACATAAATTTTAAAAATGAAACAAATGTAATAAATTAATATTTTTAACTGAAATTTAATACGACAATATTTTTTTATCGGGAGCATTCATAAAAAAATATCGTGAGCATTCGTTGTCCTATCTTTATATGAATGCTCCTCAATTTTTATGACTTTTTAAAAAATATTTCATTATCTAAAAATAAATTTTGTCATAAATAATGTATCGCACAACAAACTCATCACTATAATAGTCTCATGCGACAAACTTTTATATTTTCAATAATGTAATTCATAAATTTCTATGTTCATTCAAAGGGTGTCAGGGTTACGGATAAGGTATACCCTCTACCCTTGGATATACGCTTTACAACGATATGGCATATCTGCGCGTGTACGGACGTTCTCTGTATGCGCTAAGGAAATTCATCACGGAGTTCATAGAGGGAAAGATTTTTACCCGGATAGGACTGGGTCGTCACTGTATCGTGTAGGGTCCGATGTCTCTGAGTCCTACTTGGAAACCACCTGACCTGCGGTATAAAAGGGACCCCTCGGGAGGACCTAAGGCATCGAATCTTACCGCCAACACCTCTACCACAGCCTACGAAGCCAGAGCCTACAAGAGCCAAGTCGCCGGGTGATCTAGTCGAACCAATTCGACTACGATCTCGTCGATATCCTCGAGTTCCACTATTCCTTTTGTAATCTGTGTTTTCCATCATATAATTCCATATCAACTGGATTAGGGCTATTACCTACCAAGGGGCCTGAACCAGTATAATCCTTATTTCTTGTTTGCTTGATATCGTACCGCATAGATCCTCGTACCAGCGTACCCCAATACCCTCTATATCCGGTCTACGGGTATCCCCCGTCGACAGTGGCGCGCTAGGTAGGGGGACTTGGTGCTTAAGGTTCTACTACTATGTTATCAAGTCTCGCCAACAACAGCGTCGACCCCAGCATCAACCAGGGAGTTCCGACTTCGAAAATGCTGGTGTGGACTCAAGTCGGTGAAATCATCTTCCCGGTTTACACCACGGTGCCGGTCTTGACTGGTCCATCAGTGATCGGAAACGAGAATGCCGTGGTCATAACCCCGGACGACCCCACGCCGAAGGATCCTCCCGCAGAAGCGGAGAACGGAACGTCGACAACATCCAAGCCCGAGGAAAATCCTAATGCGGCCAAATCTTGTCCTTCCGACAAGAATCACGAGCCGACAAAGACAACTTCCGAGGCGACAAGGTCCTGGTGTCCTATTCACAAAACCAGGAAACACACCTTGCATGCTTGTTGGGTTTTTCTCAACACACAAGCTAAGATTCGTGCCTGCAAATAACGTGGAATTCAGCGTACCTCTCCAACTCGTGATGTCTATTGTCCTATCCACAAGACAAAGAACCACGACCTCTCAAGCTGCAAGGTTCTTCTCAAAGCCATGAAGACGTCGCCTCCTAAGGTCCAGAAGTCACAAATCTCTCCTAGAGATGTGAACAAGGAACGAGGAGCGACGGTCATCTCAGACCGATTTGTTGGGGTGATTGACATTGATCCACATGAGCCGTCAGTTCTACACTTGCTCGAAGACCAAGCCTCATCATCGACGAGTACGTCCGTGCGCGCCGACGCGGAAGAAGATAATCAAGTGGTTACACCGGCCCAGCACATCGGGGCCATCAACGCAATACTAAGGGAAACCCCTTATGATCCTGTTCTGAACGATGATCTCACACGGTGGACAGAACGACTACGGGAATCAGTGACCAACCTCAACAACACATTCGAGGAGGCTGCTGCCGCGGCACACCCAGAACAACCACCAGCTGGCGGTGCAAATGGCGCACCACCAGAGCAGCGGGCCTCACCTCGACAAGCCACCCCTCCACCCCGCGGCACCAGCGATCTCCGTGACCATTTGAATAGCCGCCGAGAAGCACAACGCGTGCAAGACAATGAAAACTGTTCCCGACATCATCTCTCTTCACGACGTCGAGAGAACGAAGAGCGAGGAGGACACCCGAGCGAGAACCGAGACCGTGATAACCGCCACAACCACCACGAACGCGATGATCGTGAACAACGGATGCTGGGCGATACTGGTCGAGGACGCCGCCACAACGATGACAATGACGGAGATCGGCGCCGGGACGACAACCGTGGACGACGACAGGATTCCCGAAAACCCGGACGTCATCCTCGGAATCGCACACTGGAGCCAAGTGACCCATCATCGTCGTCATCATCCTCTTCATCCTCATCATCAGATAGACATCCGCGAAGGACATACGATCGCCGACAACCCACCGCCCCCAGCACCGGGTGTAGAGCTCTCAACCGTTCGTTACGTGATGTCCGATGGCCTGAGAGATTCCGACTAGGAGCAATAGAGAAGTACGATGGGAGTACCAACCCAGAAGAATTCCTTCAGGTCTACTCCACAGTACTCTACGCTGCCGGAGCAGACGACAACGCGTTGGCAAATTATTTACCAACGGCATTGAAGGGTTCTGCGCGCTCGTGGCTGATGCACCTCCCGTCCTACTCGATTTCTTCGTGGGCAGATCTGTGGCAGTAGTTCGTCACTAACTTCCAAGGAATTTACAAGCGCCACGCGATCGAAGACGATTTACACGCGGTGACATAGAATCCAGGCGAATCTTTGAGGGACTATGTTCGGCGCTTTAATGAGTGCAGAAATACAATCCCCGAAATCACTGACGCCTCTGTGATTCGCGCTTTCAAAACCGGTGTCAGAGATCGCTATACTACCCAGGAGTTGGCAACAAGACAGGTCACAACTACTCGAAGATTGTTCGAGATCGTCGATCGATGCGCTCATGCGGACGACGCACTGAGACGCAAGAACGACAAGCCGAAGATGGGAGGAGAGAAGAAACCAGCCAAGGACGCACCTGAACCAAGCAAGAAGAAAAGTAGCAAGGGTGGGAAAAGGAAAGCTCAAGCGGAAGTCCTCGCGTCAGAATACGAGCGCCATCCCAAGCACCCAGACCCACAAGGCAGCGACACGAAGAGAATATGATGCCCTATACACAAGTCGGGCAGACATTCTCTGGAGGATTGCCTCATCTTCAAAAAGTCGATGGAAAAGCAACTGGCATTGGAGAAGGGCAAGCGAGTACGTGTAGTCGAAAAGGCCGCTGAGGCAGCCACTCAGGACTCGGACTCAGCATACCCAGATTCTGATCTCTATGTCTCGCATATCTTCTGAGGTTCCACGGCGTACTTCTCAAAGCGAGAATACAAGAAGGTGGAGCGTGAAGTTTTTTCGACATGGCAGGGGGCCGCACCCAAGATGAAGTGGTCCGAACAAAAGATCGAGTTCTCAGATGAGGACCACCCCAAGGCTGCTGTCATGCCAGGGCGATATCCGATCGTGGTCGATCCCACTATTCGGAATATTAAAGTCGCGCGAGTTCTCATAGATGCCGGCAGCTCCATCAACCTCCTCTTCGCCAGCACCTTGGACGCGATGGGAATCCCACGAAGCGAGTTGACTCCCACCGATCAACCCTTCATTAGGATTACTCCTCAGTCGTCGTCCAAGCCATTGGGCAAGATTACGTTGCCTGTGACTTTCGGCCAAGCAAGTAACTTCCGAACGGAGTAGATCACCTTTGATGTCGTTGAATTTGATACAGCATACAACGCCATCATCGGGAGAACTGCACTCGCGAAGTTCATGGCCGCATCTCACTACGCGTATCAAGTGCTCAAGATGCCCGGGCCGAAGGGAACTATCACTATTCAAGGCAATGCAAAGCTGGCGGTGCAATGCGACAAGCGGAGCCTCGACATGGTCGAGCACACTCCCATCCCACCCGTCACAGCTGAGCGACCCAAGAAAGTGAGCAAAACAAATAGGACGCCGAAACCAGACGGTGCAATCAAGATCGTTTCACTCTCCAGCGCCAACCCCGACAAGACCGTCAAGATCGAGGCATCACTGGGCGAAAAATAGGAACTCGCACTCATCACCTTCCTCCGCGACAATGCAGACGTGTTCGCTTGGCAGCCGTCCGACATGCCGGGGGTTCCTAGGGAGGTGATTGAGCACAAACTCATGGTGCGACTCGATGCCAAGCCAGTAAAACAAAAACTGCGGAGATTTGCACCAGATCGAAAACAGGCCATACGAGAAGAGCTCGACAAGCTTCTCAAAGCTGGTTTCATCAGAGAGGTACTCCATCCAGAGTGGCTAGCCAACCTAGTCATGGTGCGGAAGGCCAACGGGAAGTGGAGGATGTGCGTCGACTTCACCGACCTCAACAAGGCGTGCCCCAAGGATCACTTCCCTCTTCCTGGAATAGACCAACTGGTGGACTCAACAGCTGATTGTGAGTTGTTAAGCTTCCTTGACGCTTACTCTGGCTATCACCAAATCAGCATGGCAAAAGAGGACGAGGAGAAGGCATCATTCATCACGCCGTTCGGTGTATTCTGCTACGTTAAGATGCCGTTTGGACTGATAACCGCAGAAAACACTTTCCAGCGCATGGTCCAAGGGGCACTTAACGATCAGCTTGGGAATAATGTCGAGGCCTACATTGATGACATTGTTGTCAAGACCAAGACAGGCGACTCATTGATTAACGATCTACGGGAAACCTTCGACAACCACCGACGATATCGCCTCATGCTCAATCCTGAAAAGTGCACGTTCGGAGTACCATCGAGCAAGCTGCTCAGGTTCCTAGTCTCTGGCAGAGGAATAGAAGCAAATCCCGAGAAGATCAAGGCAATCGAGAACATGAAGTCACCCACAAGACTCAAGGAAGTACAGAAGTTAACCGGATGCACGGCGGCACTAAGCAGGTTCGTCGCTAGAATGGGAGAACGAGGACAACCCTTCATCGCTCTACTAAAAAAACAAGACAAATTTATATGGACACAGGAAGCCGAAGAGGCGTTTATCGCACTCAAGCGCTACCTGTCAAATCCCCATGTACTTGTTGCTCTCCAACCTAATGAAGAATTATTCCTCTATATTGCCGCCACGCCATATTCCGTGAGTACTGTTATTGTTGTCGAGAGAGAGAAGGTGCAAAGACCAGTCTACTACGTCAGCGAAGCTCTCCATGACGCGAAGACAAGATACCCACAGATTCAAAAACTACTCTATGCAGTAATCATGACGTCAAGAAAGCTACGCCACTACTTCCAAGCCCACAGGGTCACAGTTGTTTCCTCCTTCCCTCTTGGTGAAGTCGTGAGAAACACAGACGTTATCGGCTGCATTGCAAAATGGGTAGTAGAGCTAAGCCAGTTTGATGTCCACTTTGTGCCACGAACAGCCATCAAGTCCCAGGTTCTCGCCGACTTCGTAGCCGATTGGACTATGCCTGAAAACAGGTCAGACAGTCAAACCGACAACGAAACGTGGACAATGGCGTTCGACGGCGCACTCAACAGCCAAGGACCAGGGGCAGGGTTCATCTTGACATCACCTTCGGGAGATCAGTTCAAGCATGCAATTCACCTCAACTTCAGGGCGACCAATAACACAGCCGAGTACGAAGGACTACTCGCGGGGATAAGAGCTGCAGCTGCACTTGGAGTCAAGCGACTGATCGTGAAAGGGGATTCCGAACTAGTCGCAAACCAGGTGCACAAAGACTACAAGTGCTCTAGCCCCGAGTTATCCAAGTACCTCGCGGAAGTCAGGAAGCTGGAAAAAAGATTTGATGGAATCGAGGTCCGACACGTATACCGCAAGGACAACATCGAACCAGACGATCTGGCACGGCGAGCGTCCAGATGGGAGCCACTCGAACCCGGCACCTTTCTGGACGTCCTGACAAAGCCATCGGTGAAAGAGGCAAACGACGAAAATAGCACAGTCGCCTCCGACATCAGCTCGGGGGGCTACAGAGGTAGAACGCGCCGTTGCCAACATCGAGACCACAGACGACTGGCGGATCCCACTCATTAAATTCATAAATAGCGACGAGTTACCCGACGATGATGCAGAAGCCGAGAAAATAACCCGTCAAGCCAAAATCTACTGTATGATTGGCAACGATCTATACAAGAAGGCGCCAAACGGGGTACTTCTCAAATGCGTCTCGTCCGACGACGGCAAACACCTCCTCCTCGACATACACGAAGGGATCTGTGGATTACACGCCGCCAGTCGTACATTGGTCGGGAAAGCCTTTCGACAAGGATTTTTCTGGCCAACTGCCCTCAAAGATGCTTGCGACATGGTACAACGGTGTGAAGCTTATCAGTTTGATAGCAAACACACAAAGCTACCAGCACAAGCACAGCAAACCATCCCTCTCACTTGGCCGTTCTCGTGCTGGGGGGCTCGACATACTCGAACCATTCCCACGAGGATAGGGCGGATTACACGCGGCTACAAATTCCTGTTCGTGGCGATCGACAAATTCACCAAATGGATCGAAGCAACACCCACGGGGGAAATCAAGGCCGACAACGCCATCAAATTCGTTAAAGGGATATTTTGCAGATATGGATTGCCTCACCGCATCATAACGGACAATGGCTCCCAGTTCATCAGCGCCGACTTCCAGGATTACTGCATTGGACTGTGAGTCAAGATTTGCTTCGCCTCGGTCTCTCACCCTCAGAGCAATGGACAAGTCGAGAGGACAAACGGCATAGTACTATAAGGAATCAAGACCCGTGTCTACGACAGGCTCATGTCACATGACAAAAAGTGGGTCGAAGAACTCCCCTCGGTACTTTGGTCCGTGCGCACCACACCAACAACGTCCAACAAGGAGACACCTTTCTTCCTCGTGTACGGCTCAGAAGCCATGCTTCCCACCGAGCTGCAACATCAGAGTACACGAGTACAGAAGTACTCCGCCGAGGATCAGGAGGAGCAGCGAAGCGACGATGTGAACCTTCTCGAGGAACATCGAGAACGAGTTGCCGTCAAAGCAGCCAGCTATCAACAGGCCCTTCGCCGATACCACGAGAAGCGCATTCGAGCACGCACGCTTTCGATCGGCGATTACGTACTCCGATGGGTTCAAAGCCAAGCAGGGGTAAACAAGCTCTGACCCAAATGGGAAGGACCGTACACGATCACGCAAGTCCTGCGGCCAGGCGCATTCAAGATTGTAGATGGCAATGCTCGCGAGCTGGCAAATTCTTGGAACATTGATCAATTACGTAAATTCTATGTATAAATCAATAGCGTCCATACTTATAAGACATCTTGCAGCCTCAATATAGTCTTTTTTCAGGAAAAGATTACAATCAAAGTATTCCTTCCCGATGATCCCTTACCCCGAAGACACCTAGCGTTGAAACCTATCCTCATGTCCCTTTATGCCGTCTTGACAAGGCCTCCGAGGAACCTAAGGGAACTTCGGCTGGGGACGCCCAGAGCCGATAAGGCCTTGTCGGATCCTGTAGAGATGAAAGACCATGCAAGATCTGGTCGTGTAAGAGTTCTCCCCGTGCGTATTAACCAAGCCGTGTAATCAGAAATTGGATTTTCCAACCTCACGGCTGGGGGCTAGGATCAGTGCTTGTTCAACCAAGGCAGGTCAAAGGTCCAAGAGCCTTATCTTCCGAGAAGAATTCTCCGATGACAAGGCTGGGGGCTAGGGAGAGTGTATGACTCAAGTGACTGATAAAAGTCGCGAAGTGAGAAGACACTCGTACACACCGCATCCAGAGTAAGAAAGCTTTGTTAGATAGATTTCTTTTCTATTTCACAAGTACTTCTTACAGCTCGCAAAAATTCAAAATATATTACACTCTACCCTGAGATATTTGTCACAGGATGCAGAGACTACCAGGAAGGCCAACGCCAGTCCATCGACAAGAAGACTTTCTTCGCAAGCGGCGCCATCGACTTCGCCAGGTGATCTATCTCTGCGGGAGTTCTCCGAGAATGTGCAAACCCTTCGTGGAGGAACTCGAGGTGCAGCTGCGGACGATGATCTCATATACAGGCCAGCACGTGCCCTCCAGCATATCGGCTCGATCGACGGCACTCCTGCTTCAGGGCCTCGTCGACACGCTTGCCGATACCTTCGAGTTGGGCGCAGGCCCCATTCAGCCACGAGGTACTCGGAGCTCCTTGCAGACTCCCGTCATGGCTCGACAACAACTCCTGAGGTATGAGTTGAACCACACCTCGCGACATCGGAGTGCTTCCACGGCCCGATCCTTCTTCACTTCTAACATAGTCCTCTCGAGTTCTGCCACCTCAAACTTCGTCCTCCAGAATTGGATGTGACGATCTCGGTCGGCAAGCGCACTCTCGAGGTCTGCTCAGCATGGAAGCGACTAAGTTAAGATGTCTTCCTCTCCCGAGAACACAACAAACTAAGTCAATCCAGACAAAAGAGCAAAGGAGATGAAGACAACAAAAAATCCCCAACCTAAGGAAGTCGTCGCCGTGCCCGTTTCCACGGATAATTTCTGATCTACGTCATCCTACGGCACATGCGGCTCGAGCGTAGGTACCGGAGCGATTACAGCTGACTCAAGCTGCCCGCGCTGCTGGACATCCTCGACATCAACATCTCTACAATGACAACAAAGTATTCGGGATCAATATGCTAAAGAAAACAAAGGTGATGACTGCACATACAAAGGCAGTTTGAACCAACAAAAGTTTTACAAGCACGATTGATTAAGGAGTACAGGGGAACCAAAATCCTACTCTTCAAAAAGTGGGAGAACAGACTCGCCCAGGTCACCGACTTCTTCCATCACGTCCTTACGCGCGTCGTTAGCCGCCCCCTGATCCAAGATCCTCTGGAGATCGAGTTCAGGGTGCGCCAACCTTACGCACGCAAGGACATGGCACGCCCCGGTGTAGATCCCATTGGACGTCTCCTCCCCGATCCTGGCCGCATGCTTGGAGGGGATTGCCTCCATCGCTGTCGCCAGTTCCGCGAGCGAAGACGTCAGCGAGAACTCGTCGGGAATTGCCGGGATGGTGGTCGTGACCCCACACTCCCCGGCGAGCTGGTGTAGGCCGGTGTAGGTAACCTGCAGCGAACCACAGATCTCCGACAGGTTGTTCTCAAGCTCTGACATGCGGTGCTCGAGCCCCTGCCGTTGTCGCTCGTTGCCGGCCACCAGCTCCCTCATCTTCTGGAGGTCCTCGCGAACCTCCTCCAGGTCACGCGCCAGCATGTCGGCGCGTTCGTTCGCTGACGACGCCGCCGCCGCCCTCGCCTCCGCAATCTCGCGACCTATGCCGCGAGCGCTGGCCTGGAGGATGCGCCCATCTCGACTTGGAGCTCCTCCCAGGTGAGGGCGTCAGCAGGTGGGCCTCGGGCAGGCGCAAGATCGCCGGCAGGGCCGCTGGGCGTCGCCTCATGGCTCTTGGGCACGACCACGGCATCTGTCGAGGCCACAGCAGGAGACGCACTAGAGTTCCCTCCAGATCCGTCTTGCGCCGCTTTCGCCCGCGCCGCCCTGTAAAAGGTTGCCATCAAGACAAGCTGCAAGAGTTCGACGAATTAACAAAACCTCAAATTCATCCACCTACTTCTCGCCAAGCGTCACAAGCTGCTGCCGTCGCGGAGGCGGGGGAGACGCATCCGAGGCCTAGAGTGAAACAAGCATGATGTGAGGTCAAGATTTTCCGACTACGCGATGAAGGACCGGGAGAGCTTACCGATGGGGTGGGCGTCTTCCGATGATTTCCGAGAACAGAGGAGAACTTCCTCCCCCTTTTTGGAACGTTGCCGCCACTCGTTGTGGCAGCAGCGACAGCAACATCGGACGCCTCCTTGGCGACGTCCTCCTTCAGCGACGCCACCGCCTGATGGTCCACGAGCGGCCCCATGATATCAGTCAGAGGGAGAGCCTGTACTACATGAAGTCACAATGCGATCCCGGAAGAAACAGACAAAAGGGCCATCGGGTACACTCACGTTGATTGCGGCTTCGCGTTCGGCTGCCCCCTTCTCACAAAGAGGGACGGGGACGTTGCTCGCCATTGTAGGGCCGCTGATCATCACTTGACCGACGCGGCGCTCCACGGTTTTGCTGTTCAAACCTGTAGATCGAGAACCAGAATCGATAAGTCGGGAGGAACACGTACTTAAGGAATGGAGTCCAAAATACAAGAAAAATATCCCGAGGAGAAACCCGGGCCATATCCTCGGGCCCAGAATAATCAAAGGCTGGGTGGGCTCGAGCCTGGAGCGGCTGGATCCGCCTACCAATGAAGTCGGCGGCGACTTCATACCCCGACAACCCTCGCGCTCGGAGGTCATCGATGACATCGATGAAAGACTGAAGGGAAGGGGTTAAGGCGGGTTTGGCGGACCAAGACGAAATCTTGTCCGGTTGTTCCTCAGGAACAACAAAGACTGGATCCGAATTTTCTATCTGAAGATAGAACCACCTCGCCCTCCATTTACTACAAGAAGAGGGGCACTGGAAGGGGATGTAGCGCGACTTCAGGCCATCTCGAAGTCGGAAACCGACGCATCCAGATATCCAGTTGGATTCCATCCAACGCAACTCATAATAGAAGCGAAAGAGGTCAAGAAATAGCTCTACCCCAATGTAGGCCTCACAAAGATGCGAAAAGATACTAAGGAAGGCGATAGAATTGGGGTTCAAATGGAGCAAAGAAAGACCGTAGAAATTCAAGACCAAAAGAAGAAACTCGGAGGGAGGAGGAAGAAAACCACAGAGAATATAGTCCTCAACCGCAACCATGCGGCCCAGGACAGGCTCGGGTTCAATACCTCCTGGTTCTCTCTCCATGGTCCCGCGACCGGGGAGAGCGCCGTCCTCCTGCAGCTTCTTCAACGACGCACCAGTGGAAGTGGACTTGTCGAGATCCATAGCCGTCGGAGATCGCCGGAGCGGAGAAGACGAACAAGCTAGGGTTTGTGCGGGAGCGGAGAAGACGAAGAGCGCTTGGAGGCTGGAAAGTTTTTTCGCAACAGGCGGACTTCAAAATGGATCCCCAAAACTCCCTTAAATAGACGCACTACCGACGATGCGAATTCCATTGAAAGGAGAGACACGTCCGCCAGAAATTTCTGGGTCCGTTACCCGTGGCAGTTTTTGGACTTCAATTTAAATTCACTCACGACCATTGAACTTCACATGGTGTTGTCGAATACTCCTTGTCTCTACGGTCCTCACGCCGAGATCAACCAGTCGAGAATGAAAACAACCCCGACATCAGAAGTCGTGATCGATTATACGAGTTCATTTAAGCAGAAGTCGGGGGCTACTGTCAGGGTTACGGATAAGGTATACCCTGTATCCTTGGATATACTCTTTACAACGATATGGCATATGTGCGCGTGTACGGACGTTCTCTGTATGCGCTAAGGAAATTCATCACGAGTTCATAGAGGGAAAGGTTTCTACCCTGATAGGACTGGGTCATCACTGTATCGTGTAGGGTCCGATGTCTTCGAGTCCTACTTGGAAACCACCTGACCTGCGGTATAAAAGGGACCCCCCGGGAGGACCTAAAGCATCGAATCTTACCGCCAACACCTCTACCACAGCCTACGAAGCCAGAGCCTACAGGAGCCAAGTCGCCGGGTGATCTAGTCGAACCAATTCGACTACGATCTCGTCGGTATCCTCGAGTTCCACTATTCCTTTTGCAATCTGTGTTTTCCATCATATAATCCCATATCAACTGGATTAGGGCTATTACCTACCAAGGGGCCTGAACCAGTATAATCCCTGTTTCTTGTTTGCTTGATGTCGTACTACGTAGATCCTCATACCGGCTAACCCCAATACCCTCTATATCCGGTCTACGGGTATCCCCCGTCGACAAAGGGTAAAATTGTCATTTTTATAGAAATTAGACGGTCAACTACGGTCAACTGACAGGAGGGGCATGGAAGGGATCAAAATCAAATTTTGGAGGTATATAAGGAAGTAAGCAAAATTTAGGGGCATAGAAGAGATTAGATAAAATTTTAGGGTATACCAGGGATTTTCTCTTGTTGGAGCTATAAACATTGTAATTTCAGGATAAATTGACACTAAACATATAGTTTTGTGATAAATTTCCTACTTAATATTTATTTTGGGACACTTTGTCCTAAATTAATCTATAGTTTTGTGAGAAATTTCAAGGTAAATCTATAGTTTTGTGATACAGGACCTTAGATTTGAAGTTTTGTGATAGTTTGGTTAGAGTATATATAGTTTTGTAAAATTTACTCTTAAGAATAGTCATAAAAGACATGTTGCCTCATTTATTTTGAAACATAGGACACATTTTATAGCGGTATTAATTAGTTTATTTCTAATTACAAATTAGTAAAGAAATGGCTAAATGGTCCTCCTTAATATGGAGATATAATAAGTAATTGATGTTCATTTCCAGATCCAGTTGGGAAGGAATATAAGTGGACTGTGTGCTTAAGTTAGTCCGGTGGTATACACACGAGATGCGCATATGTAGGTGTATATATAAACTCCTACATGTTAATTTCGTCTTATTACTACGTGCTTACACCAGTTCAAGCCAAATCTTCATTCTTTCAGATTTCAGGTCTAATTTCGTGCTATTTATTTTGTTGTGATGTGTTTCACTATCAAAGATATTTTTAAACATGACTTATAATTTTTTAATATTTGTATTGAGTTTTTAGTGAGATGAATGATCAAATAAATTTTCAAAAGTTAACGATGTTATATATTTTAAAGCCAAATGAGTAGAAAACTAATGGTGCTATAATCTTGTCCGGTGCCACTATTAACATGTAGGAGTTTATATATATACGCCTACATATGCGCATCTCGTGTGTGTATACCACTGGACTAACTTAAGCACGTGTATGTAGAGGGCCACGG
This sequence comes from Oryza meridionalis, assembly GCA_000338895.3. NCBI lineage: Eukaryota > Viridiplantae > Streptophyta > Magnoliopsida > Poales > Poaceae > Oryza > Oryza meridionalis. The sequence continues at coordinate 10,692,635 of CM002525.2, read as the reverse complement.
TAGTAGGCTGGCTGTACGGCAGGAGAGGTGGTAGTGGTTTGCTGAAGTATATGGTTGGTTGAGGAGCTTGGGTTGGAGCCTTAGTACTAGGAGTTGAGAGGATATAAAGATGAGTACATCCATATTATGGATTCCATAATGTAAAAATAGAAAGTTATTGTGTGAATAATTTTATAGGAATCTATTGGTTGACTGTAACCATTTACATAAGGCCAGCCACAAACAATACAAAAGTCACTCTTCCCTCCCTTGTGATGCTGCTACTATATCTCACAGTTGCTTGCTGCCATGGGCGAGGGGAGAAGGTGGGGAGCCAGCTATGGGAAAAGGGAAGAAGGCGGGGAGCAAACACCGCAAAGGGCACCTGCATGCATGAAATTTGCGTTGCCAGAAGCATTGTTACCACCGCCGGAGATCCAACCGCATGTTGAGTGCCATCATTGCCGTTATCGGATCCACTCTCGCATGCGTGAGCACCGCCGCAACCGTCGTCCCGAACCTGTGCATGTCCACGACCACCGCCATTGAATTAATCCATTTGAGTCCGCGACAGCTGCTGCCTCTTCTTTCCATTGAGGTACTCTCATTGGGATGGGGTGAGGAAAAATCGGATGCTTCGGGAGAAAGAGGTTAGTTGGGATGATAAATAATTTATTAAAATATGGTATCCACCTTAATACCTCTTCTTACCATATACATTATGGAGATGTAATATTTAGTGGATCCTACCGTAAGCCTTAATTACTTGGGTCATATATATTGACCATACTGCCTAATATATTGTGCGACGATATATATGCGCCAGGGATGAAGTTTCATCCATCAGGTCAGAATTTAAAGAAAATCCCATTATAACAAACTCTAGTTTTGTTTTTAATTTGTTTATCTTATTATAGTGCAATACTATATAGCACAGTTGTAAATTCAAACGTTTTTTTTTAGAACATTCACATGTTTGGATTATCCGCACGCAATTGGCACAGTTTAATTATATCAAATCTTAATGCAAGTGTGACCAATAATTTGTTAATCATATATACTTATGCAAAGGTTTAATAAATAATTTAGTACTATGTTAGACAAGGGACAACTCACAAGTATACCATGCGCCCAGTTGTAGTAAGCAAGTGAACCCAAATTAAACACTCACCTTATACAAATTAAAAACGTAGGCGTGTCTAACGTTTGGCGTGACATGCATCCAAACAAAAACAAGAATTAATTTCTGTCTTGAGTAATTCTGAGGATCTCCATGTAATTTTTGACTGAAGAGATGCATGCGAACAAACTCGATCTGGAGGCATTACGGAGGGGCATCTGGGTGTATAAGGTCCGAAGAATGTCCCTCTCTGGCCACCCATTAACACTGCCAAAATAAAAGATTATCACAAAAACGTTTTAATTAAGCTTTCGGTTTTGTCCACTACCCCACCTTTCTGTCCGCAAGAATCATTCGCCCCTCTCGCCCACCCTTTCGCTATCGCTACACACACATACATAAATACACGTATATATATACATAGTCCATAGGTATATACATAGGTACATGCGTCTACATACAGAAGAAAACATGTACTCCCTTCGTTTCAGGTTGACTTTGATCAAAATTAAGCTGCTTTAAGTTTGACCAAATTTGTAGAAAAAATGTAGTAATATTTTCAACCCAAGACAAATTTATTGTGAAAATATATTCAATTATTGATTTGATAAAACTAATTTAGTATATTATAAATATTATTTTATTTGTCTATAAACTTAGTTAAACTTGAAACAATTTGACTTTGTCCAAGGTCAAAAAAATTTTATAACCTGAAACGGAGGGAGTAATATATAAATAGACATCCAAGATTTATCCACGTCCTCCGTGTAAAAGGATTACTTACTGTGACATGAATATATATCTGACGGTAGTTTACAGGTTAATTTACACTACATATATATTTTGCTGTATATACGCAGTAGGTGATAGGTATATGTGTATGAGACATTTGGTGTGTATACACACACGTAGGAGTACGTAGGTATATATGTTTGCATGCATGCACGGTACACGTGGTGTGTGTGTGTGTGGGGGGGGGGGGGGGGGTGGTTACGGGACATACGTAATAGTTATCCTTAAGAGCGGTAATGGCGCGGGAAGTGGGCTATAAATAGGCAAGGTTTGGATAGGTATGGGGCTAACTAGTTTTGCTAAAACTGCACTTATATATACGCACTGCATCCCCCCCGCGCTTAACTCGCTCTCGCCTCCCGCATCGCATCTCTCCATCATCCCCATCCTCTCTACTTGTGTCTTCCATCCATCCATCCCTCGCATCTCCGACGAGCTCGATCTACTCCCTCCTCCGCCGCCGACGATGATTCACCTCCACTCCCCGCCGGCGCCGCCCGCCGCATTCGGCGGCGGCGGCTCGGCGGACTGGCGGCGGCGGCGGTGGTCATGGTCGTCGTCGTCGTCCAGCGCTCCGGTGGCTAAAGGTGGTTGTGCATTTCGATCTTGGCCGGTCTATACGTTTCTTCAGTCGATCGAACGCGATACGATCTCCACTACTGAAGAACTGATCTTTGCTAGGTCACCGCAAAATCCACGTCTCCGCAGGTGGCCATTTTCGTCCGTGTGTTTGGCGGCGCGGCGGCGAGGATCATCACGCCGACGGCGGCGGCGGAGGAGGAGCGGCGTGGAGGGCGCGGGCCACCACCGCCGGCGTGTCGAGCTCCAGCAGTACAGCCAAAGGTAGTATACGGGCTGAGAGATCTTTCTTCCGCCGCTTTTGGTCTTGTCGTTTTCCGGGTCGTCGACGGGGGTGAGTCAGTGAGTGTACTGCATGCTTTATTCACTGCACTCCTGCACCTGCATAGCCTACTGAGCTGCCTTTGGTTGTGCCAACGCTTTAGTTTCCTTCAGATCACTTTAGGTACATACATGATCTACACTGTGTGGGGGAGGAAGAGACTCCTTCAAAGATCTGATGTGGTCGCTGACATATGAACCTGATCGAGAACAGTAGGATCTGTATATGTCGGTGATCATGTTAATCCACTGCGTTGTGACGCTGGGTTATGTGATGGGGGTAAAAAGTAGTTTTGTTTTTTTGGTTTGGGGACTTTGGGTTCATAGTCACTGAACAGAGGGGACAGAGATAGATTTAGTTTGGATGGAGGTTGGGGAGAGAATATATAAAGTGGGTTGAATTTTTTGAGAAGTTACTTTGAGGATATAAAGCTAGTTGATTTTTCGTTGGCGGATTTACTTTTTCTTTAAAAAAAAGTATTACCTCTTATAGTAGGTAAATTAGTGGCTCGGGACACACAGCTAGAGATTATGTCGGTGCTTAACATGACGTGAGCTTTTATCTGTAGAGACCGATTGACACTTCTCAATTATTAGGCATGTCATGACGTACAATCAAGTTCACCACCCGCCTCTTACCTATGTAAACAGTTACCTTATTGTGTAAAAAAAAAACTGGAAATAATTATTTTATTTTTGTGAAACATTGTAGACGCGGGCACTCATATAAATGCACGTACACACATACCCTACTCATATGAGCACCTCCGAACACTGAACTAATATAACATGTCTTGAACTAATATAACATATCTTGAAATTTATAGAGACAGAAGAGAAGCATCGCTGTCAGCATATCTTGAAAATAATTATTTTTAAACAGTTACCCTCTTTTAACAGTATCAGCAGTTACCTTATCGTGTTAGAAAAAAAATGTTGAATTAAATTATTATCATTGGGGCGCAATAATTTTTTTATAAAATTTGCAGAAAAAAACCTTGGTTTGATTTGTATAACACCACAACAATCTTTTGTGTGAAATTCACATAAAAGAACCATGGTTTTACTTTTATCTCTACTATTATAAAAATTGAAGATGTTTTTACCAGTATTTCGGTACGTCATCCGTGTATAAATTGGTTTTTAAATTCGTTCGCTTTTGAAAATACAGATCTGTATTTGAGTCAGGTTTTAAGTTTGTTCGCTTTTCGTATAAGAAATCTCTTTAAAAAAACTTGTATGCTAACTTAAGATGATGGGACTCCTAATTGTAGCTCATGAATTTCTAGAAAAATATATATCCAAGCGAATTCTCAAAGTAAATTTTGCTTTAACTAAACCATATAACAATAAGAAGATTAAAATAATATTCACCCGTTGTAACGCATGAACTTTTTTTCTAGTAATAGTAATAAATCAAATTGGACGAAAACTGAACGGCAGTTTGTCTCCGAAATTCAGTTTTTGGAAGTTAATCTCCAACCACGTCCATAAACGCATACATGCTGGAGACAAATTAATATGATATATAAACAGAACCAACAAGATAAAAAAGAACAAATCAATTGCCTATTCTGCAACTAGCTAGTTAGTGTTGTTGTCGCTATTGCAGTCCATTCAGTGTTGTGTGGATTCAAATATATCGTACGATGTCGCAATCAATTGGCATATATCGCATATATCTTTCCAGCAGCTGTCAAATTAATAAAGCTGTTCACTGCGAGTTAGACTGTTCATTATTCGTTGTTTCTATCAGAATCCAGCATCATTATTCGTTGTTACTATCACAACTGTTGATCGGTTGAATTTTACAAAAAATCTCAATGCAAGATTGTTTGTATCTATCCAATTATTTTTATTGATGTACGGGTTTGTTCTGGGGACCTTGTTCTCTTTGTAAGGCATGCTTTGCTTTAGCCAAATGGCCAGCATATCAATTTGGTTATCGAATAAAATTGGCCCAAGATTCGATCGATTGGGCTTGGACTGGGACTTGACGTTGTGTGTCGCGTAGATTTGCCACATCAGACTAGCACTGCAGACACAGGATTAGATTTTGGGGTCAGTTTCATGAATCCTAAGAATTTTCAACTGAGAATAAATGTTAAGAGATCATAGCAAAAGAAATGCATGGTTGAATATAATATTTATTCCCATCGATCCTAGTCAATAAAATTATATATGTTGCCCTTGATACTTGGGCTAGCTCTCGTGAATCTCCAATGCCTTAAGGTTTCATATTTTGAATTGCACTATAGTTTCACGTATTATATAGGATGACTTATGAGTTTGTGAAGAAGTAAAAGTATAATTTAGTTGGGCTCCACAATAGTTTTTATAATGCAAATTAATATACTCCCCCATCCTAAAATATAAGGCACAACCATCACTAACACAAAAACCAAGAAAAAATTTAATTATCTACTCAGTTGAATCACCTTGATGCATACAACTAATGTGATTGGGGGTTTGATGGTAGAGGAGTTAAAACAAAGCGAAATTAGAGGGGGTTTGATGGTAGAGGAGTTAAAACAAAGTAAATTTAGAGGAAGATGTGCTAGTTAATGTATGCATGCCATAGCTATAAAAAAAAAAGGTAGTTGTGCCTTATTTTTTTTTATGGAGGACAAGGTGTGTATTTGACATTGGGATACGCAGATCAAGTGAAAATATAAAAATAGGTTGTCTAGTTTTCAGTCTCCGGAATGCTGAAAGGTGAGAAAAACGGCATCTCATCATTTAAGAGAGACAAAAGTTTAATGTGATAGTAACATCTATTTTTTGACGTGCTTTTAGTAACATCTTAATAAAAGTTGTATTCTTCCTCATCTAATAGTAGTAAACGGTAGAGCTTTTTTGGCTAGTTGCTTAAAAAAGGGAATTACTTTTGGAACATCATCAAAACTTTCTCAAACTTTAAATGCTGTGTGAGCCTCGTGCATGCAGTTACAACGATCAATAGAGGCAGCTCACACAAGCTTAATTACAGAGAAGTGAAGCTTAATTAGGATACATATCTTAATTAAGATACTCCTACATCCATCGAGTATACAGTTATCATTGAAACTTACAGTCCAATCTGTTCCATATTCCCTAATAAATCAAAACGGTTTATTAGAGAACAAAAATTGATCTATAGGTAAAACTTTTATATATTTATTCTTAGTGATTTAAAAGTCAGTGCATAAAAAAATCTACGTTGAAAATATCTTAAAATCAACTTTAAACTTAAATTTGAAAATTTAAATTTTGACTTTTGCCTTGGTTTAACCGATGAGGCCATTATATGTTCTCTCAATTGAGAGGTTCAAACTGCATATAAGCTTCAGTTCTATGTATACTCCAAAATCCAAACTGTGATTAGGATCCTGACAGAGCAACAGGCCAACTGCATTGGGTTCTCTTTTCTGCCCACTGAGAATGTCGTTGTCTCGTATTTTTGTTACAGATAATCCCAAAATGGTCCAGAAGCTTCCGAAAAATAGTATCTCTTAGATTCTTATGGCTTGTTCAGTTTGATTTGCATTGTCAAATTTTGGCAAGACAACAAACTAAATGAGATTTTACCACCATAACCTTATCAATCCCTACCAATATTTGGTAGTTCTAAAAACTTCTACTCACAAAATTATACTAAAAGAGATTTGCTCCGGTCTAATAAAAAGTATCTCGAGATACCGGCACCTCACATACATGCGGCACATACGTACGCCATATACAAGCGATACTCAACACTTTGCTCATGAAAACATGCTGTTTTCTTTTTGGCATTTGTAAATGGAAACGCTGTAATCCATGTGCAGGGCTGCAAGCCAACATCATCGAACATGAGACCCCCCAGATCACGAAATGGCCCGAAGAATCACGCGACCTCGACGATCACCAACAAAACAACGAGGTGAATCATCTACTACCTTCTTACAGTAATCATTCATGGTCACAAGATCTCATTGCACATTTTGATTAATTAATTTGTTCACGTCAGGCTGATGAGGAGGCAGATGATGAGCTGCAGCCACTGGTCGAGCAGGTGAGGTCGATGCTGTCGTCCATGGAGGACGGCGCGATCACCGCGTCGGCGTACGACACGGCGTGGGTGGCGCTGGTGCCGCGGCTGGACGGCGAGGGCGGCGCGCAGTTCCCGGCCGCCGTGCGGTGGATCGTCGGCAGCCAGCTCGCCGACGGGTCGTGGGGCGACGAGGCGCTCTTCTCCGCCTACGACCGCGTCATCAACACCCTCGCCTGCGTCGTCGCCCTCACCAGATGGTCCCTCCACCATGACCAGTGCAAGCAAGGTATCATCAGTAATCAATTTAATTATCACAGATTTGTTAAGTTCAGTTAATTACAGTCTTTGTGTTACATTTTCAGATAGCTTTGTTACAGTTAATTTTTCAGATAGATTGTTAATGCAGTTGTTCGATAGACAGTTTGAGATAGGTTTGATACAGTTATTTTTTCAGATAGATTGTTAATGCAGTCTGTGAGATAGACTGTTTCAGATAGGTTTGTTACAGTTCATTTTTCAGATAGATTGTTAATGCAGTCTGTGAGATAGACTGTTAGTTTATTACAATCTTTTTACAGTTTCAGATAGATTGTTGGTTACTCCCTCGGTCTAATATATCTAGATTCGTAGTATTAGGTTGTGTTTAATACGGTAGTACTGAGTTGCTATAATTTAGGATGGAGGGGAGTAATTAATTTGAAGGTGATTTGTCTGTTCCAGATTACAAGTGAGGCAATGTGTGAGATGATGTTGATGTTTTCTGAATTTTTTGCTCTTGTTCAGGGCTTCAGTTTCTGAATCTGAACTTGTGGAGGTTAGCAGAGGAGGAGCCGGATACGATGCCGATTGGGTTTGAGATTGCATTCCCTTCTCTTGTGGAGGCAGCTAGGGGTTTGGGTATTGATTTCCCATATGATCACCCTGCTCTCAAGGGCATTTATGCAAACAGAGAACTCAAGCTTAAGAGGTATAAATCCATATGCGTCGTATATATAATATCGTGACCGCCATCGTGCATTTGTAGTTGGTGCAGAAATCAGAAGTTAATTTCATTATCTTGCAAAAGATATGTATATAGTGGCAAACATTGGAGAGCTTAACTAGTAAAAACTTGATGACGCTTGTCTTTTGTTGACAAAAACTCACAATGTAGGATTCCAAAGGACATGATGCATATAGTCCCAACATCAATTCTGCATAGCCTTGAAGGGATGCCTGGGCTGGATTGGCAGAGGCTTCTGAAGCTCCAATGCAGTGATGGGTCCTTCTTGTTCTCCCCTTCAGCTACTGCTTATGCTCTCATGCAGACCGGTGACAAGAAATGCTTCGCGTACATTGACCGGATCATTAAGAAATTCGACGGAGGCGGTAAAAGATTCGTGGCATTTCACTGACCACTGTTTCAGAAATCTGATTTGCTACAGTGCACTAGGTGCCATTTTGTGGCAGCTGATCTCAGATCATGTGGTGTTGACAATTTTTTCAGTTCCGAACGTTTACCCGGTCGATCTTTTTGAGCACATATGGGTCATCGATCGATTGGAGCGTCTTGGGATATCGCGGTACTTCCAACGAGAGATTGAACAGAACATGGACTATGTCAACAGGTTTTTCATAATGTTTTGTTTTATTAGCGCAATTATTTTCTCAAAATGATGTGTGGTATCTTTTGTAGTTACTTTAGGAACCTCATGAGCTGAGTTTTTTAACCTGTTTTCTCACTGCGTAGGCACTGGACTGAAGATGGGATTTGCTGGGCTAGGAACTCCAATGTAAAAGAAGTGGATGACACCGCTATGGCTTTCCGTCTACTACGCCTCCATGGATACAATGTATCACCAAGTATGGAACTGTTTTTATTCTCTCAATTCAGATGAAATTACATATCTTGGGAAAATTTGTATCATGTTACGCTTCAAGATCATATTATCTTTTCTGAATCACAAATTGCTATTGTAAATTCAGGTGTGTTCAAGAATTTTGAGAAGGATGGGGAGTTCTTCTGTTTTGTGGGGCAATCAACTCAAGCAGTCACTGGGATGTATAACCTGAACAGAGCATCTCAGATAAGTTTTCCAGGAGAGGACATTTTGCAGCGTGCAAGGAATTTCTCATATGAGTTCCTTAGAGAAAGAGAAGCCCAGGGGACACTTCATGATAAATGGATCATCTCCAAGGACCTACCAGGAGAGGTATACTCTTGTTACTTTTGCTTGTAGCATAATTTCTTTATAAACTTCATAGTACATTATTTCAAAATTTGTTCTCTTTGCAAATGTTTACCAGTTCCTGAGTACTGATATAACATTGCACTGGATCAATAGGTACAATACACACTAGATTTTCCTTGGTATGCGAGCTTGCCACGCGTCGAAGCAAGAACATACATAGGTCAATATGGTGGAAACGATGATGTCTGGATTGGGAAGACACTCTACAGGTTAAAGATTTCACAACTTTCTTCCAACTTCAAACATTTTTCAATATGATTATCTTCAAAGTAATTGAAGGTAAAATTTGCTGATAGTTGTTGGGTGTCTTTTGTCAGGATGCCAATTGTGAATAACGCTACATATCTCGAGTTGGCGAAACAGGATTTCAACCGTTGTCAAGCTCTACATCAGCATGAGTTGCAGGGTCTACAAAAGTAAATCAACTCCATAAACTTCATTTCTGTTTCACCACACATTTTCCTCTGTGAACTTATCTTAAACAAAGATAAAATTTGTTTTGGCACCACAAATATATATTTAGGTGGTTCATTGAGAATGGCCTCGAAGCTTTTGGGATGACACCTGAAGATGTTTTGAGAGCTTATTTTTTGGCTGCCGCATGCATTTTCGAACCAAACCGTGCCTCTGAGCGACTTGCATGGGCTAGAGTGTCAGTGCTGGCCAACACTATCTCTAGGCACTTTTACAGCGATATGTCGAGCATGAAAAGGATGGAGCGTTTCATGTGGAGCAGCCTCTATGAAGAAAATGGCAATGTATTGCGGTGAGTACTGAGAAACTGAAATTTCTTCAAATTATGATTTTGCACCGTGTGCAGCATGATGATGTTTTTTTTTTGGGGGGATAGTTAGTACTAATTGCTTCTGATGTTTGTCCTCTCTATGAGAAAAATGGGAAGCTGAATTGAATGGTAAATGGTTTCTATTTTGACAATCAAAACAATGAATATATTAGGTTTTTTTTTTTTATTTGAAGGGAGCACAAATTGTCCTTCAGCTCTTAAAATAAGAACAAAACTAATGTTTTTCACCTGGAAAACAGTAAAGGAAGGTAAGTACGTAAAAGCATTAAAATGGAATGTTGAAAGTTACAACCCTTTAAGAGGGACTAGTTTTTACAACATTTGGTAAAATATAAATTAGATCATGAACTCATTTCTTGAGAATTATTTGGAAGAATAATTTGTGATCATAGAATTATTACAAAATGACAGAAGAATATTCCAAACTTGATATTTGTTCTGTCCAGCCTAATATAATGCTTATATTTTTTTATCTATAAAAGAGAAGCATGCTTGCCTTGGAGTACAACAGATATTGCAATGTATCGATGTATCTAGAAAATTCTTATCATAATGCCAGAAAATGTAAAAAAAAACTGCTAAGGTTTTTCTCAGTATTTAACTTAAAATTGTTCGTTCAGGCTAGAAGGATATGCAAAAGATGGAATCCTTGCGAGGACACTTTGTCAACTTATAGATTTGTTGTCTCAAGAGACACCGCCAGTTCGAGAAGGTCAAAAGTGTATTCATAATCTCATAAGATGTGCTGTAAGTAAAACATAACTACAAACTTTCTTCTTATTACAGTGTTGTAGTCAGAAAAATGCTAAGATCTTTGTTTGCATTTCTAGTGGATTGAATGGATGATGCAACAAATCAATATGAAGGATGGTAGATATGGCAAAGGCAGAGTTATGCATCCAGGGTCATGCACTGTTCATAATAAAGAAACATGTTTACTTATTGCTCAAATTGTTGAAATTTGTGCTGGAAGAATTGAGGAGGCAGCATCTATGATAAATAACACCGAAGGTTCTTGGTTTATTCAACTTGCTTCCTCTATTTGCGGTTCTCTTCATGACAAGATGTTACTTTCACAGGTAACTCTTATACATTCCATAGTCTGTTGACTAGAGTTTTATTCTGATACTAGTGTAATTTTGCAGTAGTTATATAAAAGAATGGTGTAGATTGTTTCTTGTTTGATCAAATTATGTCTATAGTGGTTAGAAAGTTTATTGTAAAAACTTTATATGTTAGTATAATTTCATAGATAAAAACTCCTCACTGACTTGACAAGCTGTATTCACTGAATTGGGCACGTTATAATCACTTGGATGATGAAAAACTAATTATAAAAATCTTGTAATAAATAGTTTTATATATTCTCTAGTATAGATGTGGTAACATGATAACAAGTCGGTACTTTGGTCCTGAACAATGCACTTTCAGTATAAATATATGAAATTCTTACGATCCTTGGGGTTATTGCAATGTAGACGTACCTCCTAGGTACCACTAGGAATAGGTGTCAAGAGGTAAAAAAAAAAATAACAGTACAAAAGATAATTCGAACTCTCAAGGCATCTCCAAGGACTGAAGATTTTTTTTGTTAGCAGTTACATCAGAGCTATGGTTCTATTTACTATATATGCTTCAATATCAATGTATTCAGCTGCTCAATTGATGATACAATTTTGTAGGATATCAAGAAAAATGAGACAACAATAAATCAAATTGACAAGGAAATTGAGTTGGGTATGCAAGAACTTGCTCAATATCTTCTTCCAACAGTTGATGATAGAAGAATTAACAACAAAACCAAGCAAACCTTCTTGAGCATTGTAAAAAGCTGTTATTATGCTGCCAATTGCTCACCACATATGCTTGACCAACACATTTCTGAAGTGATTTTTGAGCAAGTTATTTGAAATAAAGTTTAGGCAAATAGAGCATTTGTCAGATTGAATCGCATGTAAACATTTCTGTGCAGAAAATTTATGTAAAGAATGAGAGAGAACAAGCATATAAACAATAGTATTATTGTTGAAAGCTAACAATTTTTACATCAAGTGAATGATGTATCTCTGTATGGTTCTACATGTGGGACACATGTTCTATAAATTATTTATTTTGGATTTGTTCTTTGTCAAATTTCTTCGAGGTCGACCAAGTTTATAGAAAAATATAGTATCATCTACAACACTAAATTAGTTTCATTAAATCTATTATTGAATGTATTTTTATAGTGTTAGAAATGTTGCTATATTTTTTGAATATTTTTTATCAAACTTAGAAAGCTTTGACTTAGGACAAACCCAAAGTAACTTGCAATATGAAACCGACGGAGGAATGAGTAATGGCATTGCATCCAGCCCAGTCAAGGGTCTTGTTCTTTGGTTGTGACTGGTGGCTTCTATGAGTCCTCAGCTCCTTTGTTTTTTCATTGGCTGCCATGTTTTACGGATAAATTTGCTTCATATGTAATCACATAAGTCTATAAGAGCTACTCCCGGAACAGATTAAGGACAAAATTTTATAAATTTGACTATTATTGACGTTTAGTTTATAGGCAGAAGAACAACATATATGAATTTGTCTTACAAAATAATATAATAAAATAAAAAAAATATTTATTTACTGTATATATCAGAATAGAAAAATATACTCAAAAATATATTTTGGAAACCATGTTATTGTCTTAAACGTTAAGAATTATAGAACGAGAGGGAGGTACGGAGAGTGAGAGTAGAGAAGGTAGAGATACATAAATGCTCATTATGTCGTTGCTGTAGTAAACTGAGCATTTATATAAAACTTATAATAGTAGTCGCTATGAAAATAAAACATATACTCCCTCATTTCTAAATTGATTATCATATATATTTATGCACCAAGACCAAGAATAATTTAAATCACATCAATCAAGACACCATGCACATATTCTCCCACAATATATGCATTGATTAAAATACCATGCCAATTACATCTTAGCATGCACATATTCTTCCATGTTGTATTAGTTATATTATGAAGAAATCCGTGTCCATACAGTTATATGGTGATCAATTTAAGAAATTTTAAATTCTATTATATGATAATCAATTTAGAAATTAGGGAAGGAGGGAGTAATAACTAATAGACATCCTCTCAGCACTGCGGAGGACCTGCCTTCAATTGTTATAGCTTGCTTTACTCATCAAATTACGATTAGATAATATATGCTCTCCAACTGTTATGTCTCTTTCATTTTTTTTCCAAAACATCATAACACTGTTTTTTCACCATTATATTAAAATAAAGAATTTTCCAAACCAAAATGTCTAGAAAACTGTTTCACCAAACAAGATTATCAAAGTCCGCCATAATGGCACAAGTACGTGCGAAGTTGAGCCAAAAATAACTTTCTGTTTATATTCCCATTTTTTTCAAACAATTATTTTCGTATAAAGCTCCATGAACAAAATTCTTAGTCAAGTATGGTTAAAAAAAAAAACTTGGTCAAGTGCATGACCAAGTAATTAACCATGAAACCACTAGCAGTTGGATGGTGATCCAACGGTCAAGGATCAGGTCATAAATTCACAATGCCACACCCATGGTAAGATGAACAGCGGTATAAAAACAGAGCAATTCACTACTCTGCTCTGCTCTGCTCTCTGTTCTTCTCCTCTGATCTCACCCGATTCATGGGCTGGTTTGGGCCACAAATCAGCCTCGAAATCGTGCGACAAACTGCATCCCAACACCGATTTTTCTGCGACCTCGGACGGATAATTGAACTAGGTGTTCCATCTTTGACTTCGATATAAGAATATATACATGAGGATAGTGTGTCCATGCAAGGCACACTGCCAAATGTCAACGCCAACCTTGGAGGGTGAATTAACTCATTAATTAACCTAACACACCCATGAAAATAGGTGTCGATTTCTGGTCAAGAAGATTTTACACCTCAACAGCTAGCTGATACGAATACTGCCAAGATTGATTTTCCTCGTCGATTGGAATGCCAGCTGGTGATCGAATTGATTCATTAGAGCAAGTTTAATAGTATAGCCAACTGATGGCTTCTAATCATTTATAGTCAACTTAATAGTTAATTTATACAATAGTTATCTATAAGCATATACTGTACTGTATAATTAATATCTGGTCTCACCTGTCATACACACATGCATCTTGAAGTCTGTGCTGCAGTTGGCTATAAATCTGTAGCCCGCTGCTCTTCTATCTTCTATTTTATTTTCTTGAAATGTGTTTATAGCTGGCTTATAGCCTCCTATTGCACCTGCTCTTAGTTCGTCGAGCTAGCTGACCTTGATCACTCTCTTCAAGAAGCTTCCATGTCGACGACGAGCGAAACCCTAGCTAAGCTACCACTATAAATAAGCAAAGCTGCAGCTTAGCTAGCCATCGCCATTGGAGCTAAGCTTGGAGCTGACAAGTGTGAACAACATGTATAGGTCGTCGGCCACGATGAGAAGCCCAATGTCAATGGTGGTGATCGCGCTGTTCCTCCTCCTCGTCGTCGCCGGCGCCGGCGCCGGCGCGCAGGGAGGAGATGCAGGGTCGCCGCTGGCGCCGGCGGCGACCGGCGAGTGGGTCCCGATCGGCGGCGACGTGATCAGGGGCGACGGGTTCTACCGGCAGGTGGCGAGGTTCGCGCTGGTGGTGCGGATGCTGGCGTTCGGGGCGGCGGAGGGGGAGCTGACGCTGGTGGAGGTGGTCGCCGGGAGCGTGCAGGCCGCCGGCGCCGGCAGCAACTACCGGCTCCTGCTGCGCGCGGCGGGCGGCGGCGGCAATGGCGGCGTGGGGACGTACGAGGCGGTGGTGTGGGGCGTGCCCGGGTCGACGGCGTGGACGTGGAAGGTGCTCTCGTTCCGGCGCGTCGCCGGCGACTAAGAACTACTAGGTCTCGTAGCTAGCATGAAAACGGATTAGTTATGTTATTAAATGTGTGCACGATTTAGACGATTTTGTTAGTAGCAGAATGCCGTGGTCAGTGTTTCCAATTAGTAGTATTCATCGTCTTGTGATATACGGGAGGGGTGAATCTATCATAAGGTTGCAGAGCTCGAGTCTTCACCACTGAGTCGATAATCATGAAAACTCTTATTGAGCTCCCACTAATAAATTCTTTTATCACAAATACATGTGAAAGGGAGCTGTTGATTTATCAAGTTTGTTCAGACACCTGATATTTTTTTCCTCGATCTATCACCCGTGTAACGAAATTTCGACAACCCCCCACCCCCACCCAACCAGCAAGCACATGTCTCGCCCGAAAATTTTGTTTTTTCCAATATTTTAAATAGCGGGCTAAGGCATTTAACGGTTAGCTTCTCAAACAGTTATAACGGTAACTATAGCGGGCTAAATAGAGCTATAGCGACTAAATTATACATTAGAGCAAATAGCTAGAACCTTTCTCAAACAGCTATAGCGGAAGATTTAAAACCTTGGTTTTTTTTCCAATTTTTGTGAAATTCATTCTAAATTTGTCAAACTTTTTTAAAAAGATTCGGCCAGAAAATACCAAAATTTCAGTTCTTTCGGTTCCATGGGCAAAAATCACAATTTCAACATTGCTAACCCTATCTGTCACTGATCTCTAGTTTTGTTGCCTCTAAATTATCATCTCACAGTCTTTCTCACGAGGTATTAATTTCTAGTTTGCTGGAGTATTAACAAACAAGAAATTTGCATCAAGATATAGGATGAAGAGTGCTCTAACTGCTTCGACCTTAAATACTTGTGCCAACGGGCAAGCATATAACGGGGATGCGCCTACGGATCGGTCGTGCTTAGGAAATCGGACGCTGACGTCATGCTAACGTCAGCATCCAATTTACATATAAAACTAATTTAAACTGATTTTTCTTTTAAATTACTTATCCAAATCATGATTCACTTGTACCATTAAATTCGTTGTAATTAAATCTTCAAAAGAAGACCACACATGGATATATTCCGACGAAAAAAAATAATTAGCTTATTATTGAATTATTTTTAAATATTACACGATGTTCCACTAGCTATATCGAAATTGTTTCACTAAGTAGAACGAAAATGTTTCACTCATTTAAATTAGGTGTTGTTTCACCTTATATGAAAACAATGTTTCAGCAAATAGCGAAATAATGTTTCAGTTCACTGCAACATTAGATCTATTTCATAGTGAAATATTGTGAGTACATTAGGTGAAATATTTTTCAGTGGAACAAAAAATAAACCAAATTCCCTTAATAGGGGGTTTCCAAAATATGTGGGTTTTTTTTTGCAATGGAATGTTTTGTTCACTGCAATATTAAATCTATACATAGTGAAACATTATGAGTACACTAGGTGAAACATTTTTGGTGGAACAAAAAATAAACCAAATTCCCTTAATAGAGAGTTTCTAAAATATGTGTTTTTTTGCAAAAGAGTATTTTAATTCACCGTAACATTGGATATATAAATAGTGAAACATTGTAAATACACTAGGTGAAACATCTTTTACAGAAAAAATAAGAGAGAAGTGAGTGGGCCCAGCAATACGGACGTGGGGGAGGGGCGCGCGGGGGAGCGTCTGATCCGGCTCCCCTGCGTCGGCGATCAGACTCCCCCACGTCGGGCGCTCGGTTAGGAGCATTATCGATATAACGGTGATGCTATACAAATATAAAAATCTTAGGAACGGGGCAATAAAAAATTTATAGGTCATAAAAACGTTTTCCATGATGGTCAATATGTCCGAGTGGTTAAGGAGGTAGACTCGAAATCTGCTGGGCTCTGCCCGTGCAGGTTCGAATCCTGCTGTCGACGCTTTTCTTTTTTTTTTTTTTTTTTACCTCCATTCCACTTGCCTCTGCCTTGTGTGGTTTTTTAAGCTTTTAATAACTACTCCAGATTTCCAACGGTTTACCTTTTCGAATTTTCTAAATATGTTTAATATTTTGAATATTTTTTTGGTCTCTTAAACTATATTTCTATGTCATTTAAATCCATTCGAAATCTAATCTAATTAAGGTTGAAAATTAACAGTTTTGGTAGTTAGAGTTGAATAACGCCCGGTCTGGAACATGTTTTTCAATACTTAATGTAACCGTTGCAAAGTATAGTTTCCTCTTACGCTTATACACATAAAATTCAAATACCATTTGAAATATTATAAAATTCAAATACCGTTTGAAATATTATGACCAAAGTTAATATAGTTTGACTAAATTGTGTTCTAAAACACATGCATTTCTATATGAGGGAGCATCATTCATCATGTACCTTACTCACATCTCTTTTTTTTTTATATACATGTTGATTTCTTCTCTTTCGCTTTGCAAAGTTAATTCAGACAAAAAAAACATGTTTCTTTTTTTTATTATTTTTGAGAAGCATAGTACATACGCACACGCTCACAATACACACAGCTTCAGATCTAGTACAAGTCGATGGACCTGTTCAGTGCAGCTTAGTGCTGCAGCTGCAGTATCACAGTGTACAAACACATTATAAGCTGCACCGCATAGGCCCCATATCTTTTTCAATATATTTTAAAATATACATGAAAACAGCCATGAAACACGGATTAGCGACTAGTGATATCAACGATTTAAGCATAGAATCAAACCCAAAATAACATTTCAAATGTAGCACGCCTAGTATAGTACTGACTTATACTGATTCTGGCTAGAGGTTTCATATATGCATCTAAAGCTTTCATTCCGAAGTTTTCTATGACTATATGAATAAACGCAACTTCACAAGTTATACCATTTTTAGCCGATACCAAAGGAGCACCAGTATGCATGGAGCCTCTATCGACCAGAGTAGCTAAAGAAACCTGACCTGCTCAAAGTTGCATGCAAATGGAGACTAGAACTCCTATGCAAAGTGATCCCCATCACCTCACTCATGTCGAGTGACTTGGGGCTCACCCCATCAGGAAGTGCCCAAGTCAAAGTGGTAAAGGAGGTTTGCTAATGTGAGCTCAAGTGTGGTGGTCGCAAACAACACTCCAGGGCATTGCCTACATCCAGCTCCGAATGGGATGAACCCTAAGTGTGTGATAGATGTTCTGATATCTGCGCCGCTATTCTCGAACCTCTCTGGCTTGAACTCCTCCGTATTGTCCCAGTATTTTGGGTCCCTTGCTACGGCGAATGTGTTTATTAGAATAGGTGTCGCTTGTGGTATGTCATAGCCCATAACACGACAGTTCCTCCTGCTCTGTCGTAGAATTAGTGCAGAAGCGGAATGCAGCCGTAAGGTCTCCTTGATGACCATACGTAAGTAGTGTAGCTCACTAATGTTGGTGCCAATCAATTTGCCTTTTTCATGGCCAAGCGCGTTTCGAACTTCCTGTTGTGCCTTCTCCATTGCTCTTGGATTCCTCATTAGCTCCACCATAATCCATTCAAGTGTGGAAGCTGTGGTATCAGTAGCAGCTCCAATAATATCCTGAAAATTAATTATTAGCTATAACCTAAATATATTATAACATATGCGTTTTGATTATTAAGGCAATTTCTCAAAACATTTAGGGGTCTATCCATATGATTTGCCAAAAAAAACTTGTCTAAATTATAGTCAAATTAAAAAAAGGGTGAAATATTATAGTGTATGGATGACAAAAATACTAGAACAATTAATACATATCTATATCAGTGAAAGGTAAAAATACAAAATCCAACGGGAACAAGCCACATATCCTATCTTACTATAAAGTTATCCCCCACTAACTGTTTAAACTTAACATGCAAAGATGCCACATCATCATCCACTAATTAACAAGATGCTACATCATCATCCACTAATTAACAAGATACCACATTATCATCCACTAACAATGATCACATTAAACATTATGCAAACATGCTATATCTTTATAGTTTTTATAATTTAAGAGCTTTTCAAATACAAACATGTTAAATTATCATCCAACATAATTCACATAATGTTTCAATGTATATCTGTATTATGTTTTTTGATATCCTATATACTTATATAGTTCATCATTACTTAGTTAGTGCTTAAATGATTAATCTATGGTCTAAATTATCTTTCTCTTTTTTTCTCTAATTAAGTCATATCACATCAATTGTTTTTAGCCTTGAGATGAATAATCTACGGTCCAAATTATCTCCCTATTTTTCTTTTTCTATAAAGTCATACCACCTTATTTTTTACATTTGAATCACCATTCTCCATACTATTTAAATTTAAATTATCATAAACCACATTAATTTACTTAATCTAATATTATCTAGCTATCTTACACATTATTTTTTTTATTGTTATCATACTAAATTCCTACAGCAATGCACAGGTTTCACATAATAAGCAACACAATAGTGACACCAGTATGCATGACTCGTAAAATGGAAGAGGAAGAGGAAACGATCGACACGAAGACAATGACCCATAAAAGATTAATAAATACTAACCCAACCTGTTGCACTCACCATCTGTAAAAGATGGGTGGGGCATTTCATATTACACTATTTACTTCCTCCATTTCATAATATAAAACACAACTATATTCTTTTAGATGTTTCATAATATTAGAAAAATACCCGTGCATTGCAATAGGTGTATGCTATTTTAATCTTATTGTTTTTATATGGTTTAGCTAGCTAGGGTAAAATTCATGGTGGGAATTCGCTTGTAATTTCTTTATGAAAATCATGAGCTGCAATTAGGAGTCTAACTTTCTTCTCAAGTTAGTATGCGGAGTTTTTTTAAAAGAGAATTCTTATATGACTCATTTTTATTTCCAAAAGCAACGAGTTTAAAATCCAACTCAAACATAGATACCTATTTCCAAAAGCGAACGATCTTAAAAACCGACTCAAACATGTATGACGTACCAAAATACCGGCAAACACATATTCAATTTTTATAATAGTAGAGATAAGACATGTATACAATTAACTAGCACATTCTCTCCATTAATTTGTTTTTTTTTTAAATCCTCTATCCTTAAGATCTCTAAACTTATTGGGTGCATCATTATATTTAGTAGGATGATCCAAACTAAGAGGTGATAATAATTGGGTTAAGTGTGTTTGTACCTTATATTTTAAAATAGAGGGAGTATAATATTAGAACTACTTTAGAGGAAGGTAATGGAAACGAACATGCAACTTCATATACTAAGTTTATTGAATAGTAACTAGTAGAGAGCCCACTGATGGCCACATCACCTATATCAAACAATATAACCAATGTATATAATAGAAATATCTTATTGTAATACGGATATTCTATTAACTTCATAGGGCCCACCATCCTCTTCACTTTCTTCCTCCTTTACTTTAGCTTCTCTTCCTCTTATGCAAATGATGCAACTCGAGTGACCAGTGAAGACGACGGCTAGGAGCGTGCTAGAGCGGGGCTGCGTCAACGGCGGTGGATGCGGGCGACGGCGGCGGCTAGAAGGATGCAAGCGACGGGCAAGACACGGGCGATGGCGCGGCGCAGATGACGGCGGCAGCCGTTGCAGATCCAGGGGGAGAGGGTCATGGCCTTGCGGGCGACGGGCAAGAGCGGCAGCCACGGGGATGCGGGTGAGGGCGGTGGCGCGAACGATGGGCGAGAGCGGCAGCTGCGGTGGATGCCGCTGGCGAGGACGAGGGAGCGGACGACGACGGTAGCCGCGGTGGATGCAGCGGGCGACGGTGGCGGTGATGGGGGATGCAGTCTAGCAGAGGTCTGGGTGGTCGAGGTGATGACTAGGCGGACGCTGTTGGAAGCTGGGATGGATGAGGGTGTCGGACCAGCGGGGGTTGGGACGGACACAAGAGACGCCGCGGTGGACAGGGGGTAGCGATTTGGCGGACATGGGGTAGCGATTCGGTGCCAGCCGCCGGGCTAGACGAGGGCAGCCGTGCGACACATATAGGAGATGATGGCGACTGGGTTGGCTAAGGGCGATAACCGCGATGGACAAAGGCGCCTGCCTGGCGAACGCAAAGCGGCCATGGTGGAAACCGGAGACATGGGATGCTCTCCATCTATAGACGACAATCTCGGTGAAAAATTAGTCGCCCGCTGGTTCCCTCTCTCCTCCACGTCATCCAAAAATCCTACGTTTAACTGTTGTCACCGGTTATTGTACCTGCTCTTAGAGCATGCCATCCAAAAAAGATTCCTCCTTCATATCCCCTCCCACTCTAATCGATCATCCATATTACATTCTCCATATCACATCCTTCTATATTTTAGTAATACTAGAAAAAAAAAACCCGTGCATTGCAACGGGTGGTGGCTATTTTAATATTATTATTGTTATACAGTTTAGTTAAGATGAAATTCACTGTGAGAATTCGCTTGGATATATAATTTTTTCTAGAAAATCATGAGCTGCAATTAGGAATCCGATCGTCTCAAGTTAGCATGTAAGTTTTTTAAAGAGATTTCTTCTACGACCGCTTCTGTATTTCTAAAAGAGAACGAATTTAAAACCCGACTTGATATATATTTCCACAAACAAACAAACTTAGAAACCAACTCATACACGGATGACGTACCAAAGTAACGACAAAGACATCTTCAATTTTTATAATAGTGTCACTATGAGAATTTGCTTGGATATATATTTTTCTAGAAAATCATGAGCTGCAGTTAAAAGTACGATCATCTTAAGCTAGCATGCAATTTTTTTAAAGATATTTCTTATATGACTCCTGTATTTCCAAAAACGAACCAATTTAAGACTCGACTCAAATAAAGATCTGTATTTCCAAAAGGAAACAAATTTAAAAACCGACTCATACACAGATTACGTACCAAAATACTGACAAAAACTTCCACAATTTTTATAATAGTAGAGATTTTCCAACTACCATACACTTATATTATATTGAGTAAATTGTACTCATTGTACAACAACTTGGTAGATAGGTGCGATAAAGTATGAGAACTTGAGAAATGAACGTTCAAGTGC
Organism: Oryza meridionalis; assembly: GCA_000338895.3. Classification (NCBI taxonomy): domain Eukaryota; kingdom Viridiplantae; phylum Streptophyta; class Magnoliopsida; order Poales; family Poaceae; genus Oryza; species Oryza meridionalis. The sequence continues at coordinate 10,670,891 of CM002525.2, read as the reverse complement.
AACAACTTGATAAGTGGGTGCGTTCTAGTATAAGAACTTGGCAATTTAATATTTTGATGCATCAACTTAGCTAAGCATATGCTAGTTGATTTTTTTTCACGATGTCAATATACCATTACATATAATCCTACATATATTGCACATACAGTTTACATCCAATTAACATTTAAGAATTTTTTGTTTTCTTCACCTTCTCAAATATCAACCGAAATATAATATTTTTACATCCAGTTTAATTGACTTTTAGTAATTAGTTATTAGGATAAAAATATAAATATGCTTATACAAATACACGCTAGTATATTATCAAAATAAGTACTTAAAAATTGAATCTATAAAAAAAATCTCCAAATAATTAAGTTGTCTCCTTAATTTATTGTATCAAAATTGTACCTACCTTGCAAGTTGTTATATTTATATGATTACTTATAAAGTTCTTATACTAAATTGCACCTACCTGCCAAGTTGTTGCACTAGAACGTTCATTTCTCAGGTTTTTTTCACCAAATTACACCCACCTACTAAGTTGATGCACCGTGAGTGCAATTTACTCTATTATATTTGAAGGACTATATTTCATCTTTTTATCTTTTTCTCTGCTCTTTTCTCTAATACGACTCTGCATAGCAGTCGGGGCGGCCAGTAGGAGCGGAGGTGCGCAGGCGGCTGGCGGGCACAAAAGCGGCCGAGGAGCCGCGCAGGCGACGACGGCAGATGCTGAGGTGGGCTGGCGGCACAGGCGGCCGACGGCGCGGAAGTGGCCGAGATGGCCAGCGGGCACGGAGCCGCGCAGGCGACGATGGCGGATGCTGAGGCGGGCGGGTGGCACAAACGAGCAGCGTGCGTGGTGACGCGCAGGCAATGGCGGCGGATGATGAGGCGGGCATGCGGCAGGATCGGAAGCGGCGGCAACGGCTTCAACAAGCGGGCACGGAAGCGGCGTCGGTGGCCAGTGGGCGACGATGGCGACATAGGGGAGGTTGATCTGGAACTCCAGATGAGGGTGGAAGCGCAGATGTTGAGATATGGCGTGAGGAGAGAGAATCACTATATTTGGCCGAACTCTCTCAGATTTGGTTCATCGTCTATTTTTTAAGTAGACCTCGATGCCGTATCTGCTGGAGCGCCGTTTTCTCCTGGGCTATGTATTTCGGATGGAGTACCGGATGAAGGATATGCTGGGGATGCTCTTAGAGACGAACAAGCATGTAGAGGGTATATATATAGGCAGTTACTCACGATAACAAGGGCGCCGATGACCTCCGCCGTGAGAGGGGAGGTGAGGCCGTCTTCCTCCTGCAGCCTCAGCAGCACGCCGAGCAGATCATCGTCTTCGCCTTTCACGCCGACGCCGGCGTCACTCGCCTTCTTCTCCTTGCGCTCCTCGATGATCGAGCCGACGATCCTCGCCATCTCCGCGTGGCTCCTCCTCAGGCGGCGCTCGGTGCGGCGGCTCAGCCACCGCACCACGCGCGACGACGGGAACAGGTCCACCATGCTGAACCCGGCCACCAGCGCCGTCAGCACGCCGAGCTCCCGGAGATACTCCTCCTGCCGCCGGCACTTGCCGCCGAACACCGCCCTCGCGATCACGTCGTTCGTCAGCGCCGCCAGCGCCCGGGTCATGTCGACGGCGGCGGTGGCGGCGTTGCTGCTGCCGGCGATGGAGTCGACGAGGCGCGACACCTCCTCCTGCCGGATGGACTCGAGGCGGCGCACCTGGCGCGCGCTGAGGAGCTCCGCGAGGCAGACCCTGCGCGCCTGGCGCCAGTGCTCGCCGTAGGGCGCGAAGATGATGCCCTTCCCGCCGAAGCTGACGGCGTCGACCGTCGTGCTCCGGGCGCGGTCGGCGAACGCCAGGTCGCGCGCCTTGAGCACCTCCATGGCGGCGTCCGACCCGGAGACGATCACGGTGGGCACCTCGCCGAGCCTCACCAGCATCAGCGGGCCGTGCCGCCGCGACAGGCGGAGCAGCGCGCGGTGCGGCGGCGACGCGCCGAGGAGGTGGTGGAGACTGCCGATGACGGGGAGGTTCCATGGCCCCGGAGGAAGGTTCTTGGCTCCGGTAGTTGCTCCCTTCTCGCCGCCGCGGCGATGAGCTCCCATGAGCGCCAACGCGAGGGCGAGAGTGGCCATAGCGACCAAGCACAAGCTTCCGAAGGAGAGCTCATCCATGGAGATTGGAGAATGGTTTTCGATCGACAGCTCATCCATGGAGGCATAAGGGATAAGGCAAATTGTCATTGTGGCCATGGAAATATCTGATGATCGGGTCACTGTGCCAATCAGCAGACCAACCAGTGGCGGAGAAGGGTTGCCTTCTCATACTGGAGAGGGTTACCAACCGGTAACAGTGCGCGTGGAAAACGGAGTGATCCATTAACACATAATTAATTAAGTATCAGCTAATTTTATTTTTCAAAAATGGATTAATATGATTTTTTTAAGCAACTTTCGTAGAGAAACGTTTTATGAAAAAGACACCATTTAGCAGTTTAAAAAGCGTGCGCATAAAAAACGAGAGGAGAAATGCTGTGTTCGAAGCTCCAAGTTCCAACTCCCTTGCTTCTTTTTCTACGCGCATGTTTTTCAAACTGTTAAACGGTGCGTTTTTTGAAAAAAAAATTCTATATGAAAATTGCTTAAAAAATCATATTGATCCATTTTTTTTAAAAAAAGTAGCAAATACTTAATTAATTACGTACTAATAGACTGCTCCGTTTTCCGTGTGTATTTCGGTGGGGGAACCGGTATATGCGAACACAGCAACCGGCAGTGCCGAACACGTGTGGTTTTAGACTTTGGATTGTGTGATATGGAAAAAAAAGAACTGTCATGATCATGTTTTTCTAATGTCACCGAATACTTATAAAAATATTTGATATGTCGTTACACAAGCATGGATTTTTAAATTTAACTTTTACCAATTGAAAACGAATATGAATGTATGCTAGCTATAATTTAATATGGTCTTTCGTTTGTAAGAACGAATACCCAAAAACCAAGTCCACGTAGAGACATGAATGATAGAAACACCGATTAAAAGTTACCCTTAAATTCCACAAAGTTCCCGACTGAGTCCAAAGACTGTCAGATCACCGGTCAAACCATACCAATGTTGTAGGTCTAACCAGAAGAAAGCCACCTGTCCAACCGCCTTATGAGCCGCCGAGCCAACACCGCCAGTCTGATCAATGATGCCTTGCCGGCCTAACTGATGCCTTCTCGTCAGTCTGACCACCCAGATCGAAGACAAACTCAAACCAAAGACTCTAGGAAAGTAGTAGATCAACTTTATTGCTCTTAATTGTGTTTATAAGGTACGACAACAACAATTCTCTCTCAACTTTCAACTAAACTCAAAATCTTGGCTAAACCCTATTTTTTTCTCTCAACTAGTCTCTATAAAAATCGATACCAAGAGGCTTTAACCCCTCTCTTTTTTTTATACCCTGAGGTGGCTACTCAAAAACCACGGATTGAATCCAACATGTACGAGTAGTCCTAATCTGCTAGAAAATCTTTCCATACAAGTATCAACTTATCGCATTACAATTCAAACTCCAATATTCTTAAATTTAGACTTCTTCCAAATTCGACTCCACAATCGATCACTATTCACTCAGCCTAAAATCTTGTTCACCATTCGATCACTATTTACAATATTTGTTTGGTCTGACCAATGCACAAACCCCCCTATGACCGGCTCTGTTCAGAGAACAAAACCACTTCAACAATTATCTCCAAATATCAAAACCAATTATCTCATAACTCAATTTTTTCATCCCAAAAAAAATCAACATATACTTTGATTTCACATCTATAACTTGTAGGCCTAGCATTGGAATTTAAACTTATATGTTTCTGATGTGAGCCTGTGCTGTCGGAGCCAGGGTTTACATTACCGTCGGTAACCACGCGGTTACTGGCCTTACCGCAGTGTACGGTAATAGAACAACCGCTGTAACCTCCTTAAATTCAAATAAATTTAAAAAATAATTTGAATTTTTATAAATTTTGCACTGTTTTGTACGGTTTTTCACGGTTACCGCGTGGTAACCCTGCTTACCGCCGGGGCGCGGTAACCCCGGGCCTAGCGGTTTGGGAAACCCTGGTAGGAGTATCACGTATTAGTATATCTTATAAGGAGAAATAGTAAGTTTACTCTTTTTCTTAAGTATAGATGGCCATCTGGGCGGCACAGCCCAAGCATGGCCGTGCTCAGGCCAGAATCTATCGGGGTGGCACAGCGCGACCAACACTCCGAGCCGTGTCGTGCCGGCCCACGGGCTGCACCTCAGGCCTAGGCACGGCCCACCAGTAGTCGGGCCGTACCGTGCCGGCCCGAAGGCACGGGCAGCCCATCATGCCTTCTTTAAAATAAGTCTATTTCCCGTTCCTCCTCTTTGGGCTGTGACATATATATATATATAGCTAAAATAAGTCTTTTTTACATCCCTACTCTTTGGGCCATCTATATATGTAAGAAGCCCCTCGAGAGTCGAGAGTGCAGAATCAATTCTCGTTTAATAAATTTCATAATTAAATATCAATTTTGCCAAAGGAAAAATTAGTTGGTTACGTTGCTGACTAAAGTAGCACACCCTCGCGGCCTCCCTCAGTCCCTCTACGGGCCTATTTGGAGAGCTTTAGATTCTGAGAAGCAACTGTTTGGTAGCTAGTTTCTGAGAATCTGAAAAAGCTCTGAAACCCAGCTTCTCCAGCTTCTGACTTCTTAGTTCATTTTTAGAATATGTAACTATAGATTCTCAGAAGCTGTGGACTGTTTGGGGAAGATTCTAGCAAAAGCAGCTTTTTGGGAAAAGCTGTAGCTAGGACAAGCTCCCCAAACAGGGCCTACATCTTCGTTGTCACGGCCACGCCGCCACCTCCTAACACCTGTGTTGACTTGCCGCCACCTCCTCCCTCCCCTCGGGGTCGTGGGGGCGCGCGTCTGGTCATGGTGGCGGCCGCCGCAGCTTCGAACCCTAACCTGTCAAGAATGGGGATCTTCTCCCACAAGTCGGGATTCTTGAAGGCCAGGAATGATTTGGTTACCTCGAGGAATCAATCATTCCCAGGCTCCAATCATTTTCTTAAGAAGAGGCACAGATTCCCTAATAATTCCCTTTATTTGCTTGCTACTCCAACGATCGAAGCCCTGACGGCGGAGACGCGTCGAATCTGGATTTTGTATTCAATTTGCAGGATTGGTGTTTCTCTGAATTTTCTTTCCTAATTTCTACACTGCGTCGTGGTTCGCTAAGTATCCTGGTAAATTCTTTCACCTAGTTCAATCACATTAATCAGCGTTGGCTTTGCTTTTATCATCTTGCTAAAATAATTTAGTACCCAAGGAAGAAGCCAAAAAGTCCATTTTCTTTTCACTGAATCACATGAAAAAAGCTAGAAACAACACTCCGTGGTATAAGAAACTAGGAATTGAAGGTCTCTTGCACGCGGAAGTCTGGGGGCATTGACTGACTCTAGAAACAACCATCGTCGATTGTGGCGGTCACGCAGTGGACGAGCGGCAATATCTGCTGGATAAACTGTGCCGCCTCCTCCGCTCCCATCCGACCTCTAAAGCCAATTTCGCGCACTCCCAATAATTCATCCCTGCGTCAAAAAACGCATTTTTCGCATTGGACCCGAATATGAACTCTTGTTGAAGACTACCCTGTAAACGCCCATGTTCTTCTATTACGAGGGTTGGAAATTTCGGTCATTTTGGACCCCTCCGATACGATATTATTTCGGCTGAAATTTTTAAATTTTTAATTTTTTTTCCGTGAATTTTGGTAATATTTGTTCAAATTCAACTAAATTTTATTCAAAATTTCGGAAATTTCGTTTCGAAATTTCGGCATTTCGGTGAGCACCGATCAAATTGGCTAAACCGATAGGTTTAACCTTGCCTATTATCACCACGTACTTCTTTCGTCAAAAGTAGTTGTTGGCAACTTCAAGGCTCAGTTCATTTCGGCTTATCATGGGCACGTTTTTCAAAGTAATAAACGATATATTTTATGCAAAAACTTTATTTATAGAAGTTTCTTAAAAAATCAAATAAATCCGTTTTTAAGTTTATAATAATTAGTACTTAATGAATCCTATACTAATGGCTCAGTTCTGCATGATGCAAGCACAGCATCTAATTCGAACTAAGCCTTGCATGCATCTAGAGACCGTTACGTATCATTATATGCCCAAAAGTCCAAGCGCAAAAACATAAGCCACTATTCCGCTACGGAAAAGTGTGAAGAATAGTTTGCGTCACGGACTCACGGAGAGGGCGCGCGACGGCGGAAGGCGGCGGGCTACGCGAGGAGGGGGCTGGAGACTGCAGCGAGGAGGGCGCAAGAGGTGGCGGACTACGGCGAGGAGCACACTCCCTCGGCGGTGAATCCTTGTCGCCGTCTCCACTTTCACCTCGATCTGCCTCCTCCGACGGCGCTAGGTTGGCAGCCTCATCCACGACTCGAGGCTGGAGGTGGCGCCGCCTTCTTTGCTGGGACCACTGTAGGCGAATCTGGTAGCATCTCGACCTCACCCTTCTCCTCGACCATCGCCGTCGCGCGTCTCGTCGCCAACCTCTGCCGCTTCTCCCCATCCCTTGACTTCGATTCACGACCTTCAGTGTAGGGAAGCTGCAGAGCTCGTGCTTGAGGAGGCGGCCGTCAGCGCGGATCTCCTCCTCGGCCTTCGACGTGATGAGGCTACAGCGCTCAAGCTCAATCTCAAGGAGGCAGCCGCCGACGTTCGTCTCCTCGTCAGCCTCCAACACAAGGAGGCGGCAAATGAGATGCTGCCGGGACTAGCGCATGCGTAGGGAGAACGGCAACATGGTGGTGTGCTTGTTGTGCCAAGGAGGAAGAGGAAGCCCAGCCGGTGAGCTCGAAGGCCGGCCGCTGCTGCATGCTTTAGCGAGGGGAGGGGATGAATCCGGGAGGAGAGAAGAGGGGTGCGGATTGAGCAAGACAGGAGAGAGAGAATAGGTGAGAGAGATCTGACAGGTGGGCCCCACTGAAATTTTTTAAAGGATTGCTGACTTGGCTGCCATGTGTATGCCACGTAGGATCAAAACCACTCCAGAATGAGTAGGGGGGTTATTTGTCCGGTTTTAGTAGTTGAAGGTGTAAAATGTCTGGTTTTCGAGTTCAGGGGGTAATTCGGTCGACCGCGATAGTTCAGGGGGTAATTCGTACTTTTTCCTTTTCGTTTTAACTTGTGTGAAGAATAGTTTGGACTTCATCACTGAACTCTTAATTAAGGTTTAAAACACCAGCTTATCAAAAATGTAAGCCAAAATAAAGGGGCCTAAATAGATATATGAATTTATTTGAGTAAATGGGGGAAATGGGTGCTATATATGCTTGCCAACAGAAGGAAAGCAACTCACCAAAACTTATTTGAAAAAGCATCATCTAAACACAGAAATTCACAGTAAATCAGTTCAAGATTAAAAAAAAGAAAACCCCTACCACCAAACCACCCAAAGAAAAAACCATTTTCCTCTCCCACCGCCGGCCAAATGGCCAATGCATTACCCTCTTCCTTCCTTCCTTCTGCATCCTGTTCCCGCAGGACGGATTTGGACTTTATGCCATCATCCCGGATGGCACGTTCTTAAATGTCATCCTTCCAAATAACTTGGATTATAGCTAGCCAGCTCAGCGAATTGACATGGCAACTGGTTGCAAAATGACCTTGGTTACCCCTCTATTTTTCCTTCTCCCTGGTATCGAAGATGACGATGAAATCCGGCACTGTCCTGCGTGTCCCTCCCCTCCGGCGACGGCGGTAGCCGCGGGCCTCCCTCCCCTCCAGCGGCAGCGGCATTGCGCCCCGCTACCCTCCAGCGATGGCGGCGGCTGTGGGCCTCCCTCCCCTTTGGCGGTAGCGGCGCGCGCCGCTCCCCTCAAGCGGCATCCTTGCCCCTCCCCTTCCTGCGGCGCTTGTCCCGATGCCATCCGTCTCCTCCTTGGATCCCGCCATCGGCGCGTCGTCGTTTCATCGGAGCTCAGAAAGAAGAGGAGTGCCAGTGCCTCGGGCTCCCGTCGACACGGCCCATCTTCCATGGCTGCTTCTCCTCATCCTCTGTCTCCTTGACTAGACTGAGTATGCAAGAGGAAGAAGATGAGGGTAGGGTGGAATTTCTCATCTAATTTGCTGAGTTGGCTAGTAAAAATGGCTAAAAGAAAACAATTTGGTGGATCCGAATGGCAAATAATCTTTGTTTTTTGGAAGAGTGGTATTTGAGAACACACCATCCAACAGGATGGCATAAGATCAAAAATCCCCCTGCAGGGTGGTGGAAGTCCTGAGGCTGGCGATTGGACGGCCGTGGAGGGCTAGCTCCTGCAGCTGCTGCGTGCTGGATCTTCCTAGGTTTCCACTTTGTATCGCAGCTAGCTTCGAATCATCGCTAGGAATTATAACTGATCAATAGGATTCGGCCCGCATGCTCGTGCTCTGCTTCACATTCCTTCATGGTTAGAAAAAAGACCTAGGAATTGGCCATGGATGTCTGGTGATATGAGTTAGGATTTCGAGATCTTGCACGCTGGGTTGCCTTATTCATGGGGCCAATGACCGTGACTGCCTCTGCTAGTCTTCTTCTATTGAGGGTTGGAAGGATGGCTCTCTCTGCAAGACAGCAGTCATTGATCACCAGTATCTAGCTGTTTGCATCAGTATCAGTACCACAATTGTACGTTTCATTGATCTAGACGGAGTCAAGGTCTCCTTGGCTATAATAAAGTGGCTCTTTCACTGCAGCCATCAACAACACATCATGCATCTCGGTGATGAAACTCCTCGTCTTGGAGCTTTTCGTTTCTGCTGCTTTCCTATCCACGCTTTTTTTTTTTTTTTTGCCTTACTAATGTTATAGCCTACACCTTGTGCTTTTTTTTTTTGCAAAGCTCAATATAGTGCAGGTACTTTTTGGTTGGGGAAACAAAAGAAAAATCAAGAAACTCCATCAAAACAAAGAGCTTCTGGTTTATATTGTTAAAGATATCCATACAGAGAAATAACCTCCCAACTAAACCTGAAGTTATGAACCGCTTCATATGGATTCCTTTCTAAACATGCCAAGTGCCAACGATGTGTTCTTGATTTTCTTGTATGAGCCAGGCATTTCATTGTCTTGCACATGGAGTGATGGAGGTGCACCTTGTTCTTGGGGGCATTGACTGACTCCACTAGTCCTGTCAAGAGCATGCATGATTGATCCATTTACCTGAAGTCAGTCAGAGTCAAGGTCTCCTTGGTTAAAGTGGCTCGCTTTCTGTCGAACCATCAATATGTATGTGTGTTTTAGAGCTTCACCTACACTGCTACTCAAAACACAAGCTAGATGACACTATTTGCCTCACGGGAGCTATTGCTGGTTCTGCTGATTTCGCTGCAGTGTCTTTCCTGCCTTGCAAATCTACGTTGGATCGGCAAGCTGAAGCACTTCTCCAATGGAAATCTGGTCTAACGGATGACTACTATGGCGGCGCGCTAGATTTATGGAGCAACGCAACCAGCCCATGCAAGTGGCCAGGCATAGGCTGCAGCTCCATGGTGTCTCATGGTCATGGCCATGAGCGTGACGCCATCCTAGTTGTGACAAGCATTACACTTCAGTCATGTGGCATCTCCGGTGTTTTGAGCAAGCTCCGATTTGCAGAATTGCCTCATCTTGTCCATCTCGACCTTAGCTGGAACTCTCTCTCAGGACCAATTCCGTCTGATATTGGTCGTCTTGCTGAGCTCTCTTCCTTGGATCTCTCCAACAATATACTCACTGGATCCATCCCGCCATCGATAGGTAATCTTACGAACCTAGCCTCCCTCGACCTCTCTTACAATTATTTGTTAGGAAGGATATTCAATTGCACACCTAGCACATTACAAAACTTGGAGTACCTCAATTTAATGGATAACGAATTAACTGGCCCGCCCAATACCTTCCAGTTTGGGAAACTTGACTAAATTATATCATCTAGATCTTAGCTTTAACAATCTTTGATCTTTCTGCCTTATAATAATATTAATGGCTCCATACCTACAACCACAGGGAATCTAACAAGTTTAAACTCCTTGGATCTCTCCACAAATAACATCACGCGTTTCATTCCTGAAAGTATAGGAAATCTGACGAGCTTACAAGACATGGAACTTTCCAACAACAGAATTATGGGTTCCATCCCTTCAACCTTTTGGAAACTTACATCTTTAGAAACACTGAGACTTGAGTTCAACGTGCTAAATGCTATACTGCCACCAGAACTAGGATTTCTAAGTAATCTTGTTGTTCTAGATCTAAGCAGCAATCAGTTTACGGGAAGCATTCCACCTCAGATAGGACAGTGTCACCATTTGTCCTCGTTGCGCCTGCCAAACAACTTACTGACAGGACCAATACCACAAGAGCTTGGGTATTGTGCCGTCCTAACTGAGTTGGATTTGAGCAGAAATAATTTAAGTGGCGACATACCGATGACTTTCGCGAAGCTTTACCGATTAGTTTAGCTGAATTTAGCATACAACAGTTTGGGCGGCGAATTTTTTGGTCCCTACCCCACTAGAATCCCTTTCATACTTTCGCTTGATCACAATATGGGTATCTGCGGTGATCCATCGTACGGCTTGACACCATGTCAACCATCAAATCCAAATCCCAACAGTTTGCATCAAAAAGAAAATACTGATAGTAAACATCTTGTTCCAAGGCTACTTCTTGCCTTTGCAATGTTTTCTTGCATTTGCCTCATGGCTGGAAGCATCACAGTGGTATGTCGGAGAAGAAAACTGGCAAAAAAGGGTAGAGAAATCAGCCCTGAAGATTTTGTTTCCATATGGAACTTTGATGCAAAGGTTGCATTTCAAGATGTATTATACGCAACAGAAAATTTTGATGAAAAATACTGCATCGGTGTTGGAGGTTATGGATCTGTCTTCAGAGCTGAGCTCCAAGGAAAAGGTACATTTGCCATCAAGCTGCTTCACAGAATGGAAGATTACTTTGATATTGGAGCAATAAGGCACCGTTGCATTGTCAAGCTGCATGGTTACTGCTCTCATTCGCAGTGCAAATTTCTAGTATATGATCTCATCGAGAGAGGAAGTTTGACATCCATTTGGCATGACCAAGAGCAAGTAAAGGAGCTTGATTGGCCTAAAAGATTCACTATTGTGATGGACATAGCTCAAGCTCTCTCTTACTTGCACCATGATTGTGATGATCCGATCGTGCACCGCGATATTAAAAGTAGCAACATCTTGCTAGACCATGATTTTAAGGCTTATTTATCCGACTTTGGCATGGCAAAGAAGTTGAAGGACAATTTATCTAGCTGGAGAAACACCCAGGAGTCTTCCGGCTAGCTCCACAAGGTGGTGGACTAGACGACTTGGGTTCAAAACCTCACCCCTTCTAATTATTTGATATTAGGTCATTCCCTAATATTCGCCTTTTTTTTTTATCTAGCTGGAGCACTATCTTTGCAGGGACATGTGGCTACATAGCCCCAGGTACATATACTTTTTAATCCTTAGCTAAGATGACAATGTGATATGATTTATGAAGCAAAATATCTTTGTAACTTGGCAATTTTTTAGATTTCTGCTAGAACTGAACTGATTGGTACAAAAATCTTGTAGAATTTTTACAGTTCAAAGGGACACTTAATTCATAAAAAAAGAAATACTAGTACAGAAAAGTTATTTTTTTCTAATCTAGCTGAACATTTTTTTTTTGCCACAGAATTGTCATCTACAATGGTGTTAACGGAGAAGTGCGATGTGTATAGCTTTGGTGTGGTTGTGCTGGAAGTGGTGATGGGAAAACATCCTGGAGATCTGCTTCCGTTCTTTTGCCGAACAGAACAACATACAAAGCTCAAGGATATCCTGGACCAACGCATCATGGGGCCATCCACCGAAAAGGAGAAGGATATCATCCTGCTTGTTCTGGTCGCCTTTGCTTGCCTGCAAATCTGCCCAAAATCCCGGCCAACAATGCAGCAGGTTTGTCAAGCACTGGCAACTAGAAGTTTACCTGCTCCTATCCTGAAGCCCCTTGATGAGATCAAACTGCAGCAGTTCCATGATTTTTGTGGAACCATACAGAATATATGATGAAATACACTTCATAAGGGGCGCATTTTGCGTAAAAGAAAAGGATATGATGTAATACAATGGCTACTGGCTTCAGGGACACTGAAGAACTATGCACAATGACCCCCATGAGCCACTCAATTTGGAGATCATGACACTCCCTTTTTAGGCTTGCTTCTACCTGAGAGATCATTTTACTGTAGTTATTTGATTGTTTTTCTACGTCGAACAAAATTAATTATTTTTTGCCTGAACCTGCACTTTTTTTTCTGGACATGTCAATCGTGTGATGTTTGTCTCCATATGTCGTGACGTCTGTTACCATATAAGCAAAAGAGAGTACAGTTATTGAATTTGTGCCGTGAGTAAATTTCAATAAACACTATGTTCATATGTTAATTTTACAGTAAACACCAGGTTTAGTTGTTTTTCCTTTTCACTTATCACCAGGGTGGGGTGGTAAGAACATAGCCATAAGCAGTCAAGCAACCAGGAAGATATGAATCCAGCCGAGCCATCAACAAGCACAGATAGTATGTTGTTATGCACTCAATATCTTGTATGAAAGAAAAGTACCACTTTTCACATTGTTGTAATACTACACTTGTTAAAGCTTTTCCTTGTACTATGCCAAAGTCGGTTGAAACTTTATTCCTGGTATCATTTTTCTTTTGCGAGGAATTCCTGGTATCTCTATAAGAGCAGAATTGGCCTTAATGTAATTCTACAAGACATGCTAGAGAACAAAATTAACTGCCCTCACTTTCATCCCTAGTTTGCAGCCATCAGGAGTTCATTCCAGGTTGTTATCTTCTCTCTAGGTTTGTTCTTCAGCTCACCTGCCACCTTTTCCTTAGAATCGATCTTTTCCCAGCCATCGAAAGGAACAAAACGGATGTTCTTTTGTTCTAGAATCTCAAGGAGTCCCCTCCTGCCTTGCTTTTTTGAATCAGAAGATCCCATGAACAACCCCTCCTTGTCATCTTCAAGGATGATCGCCACCTGTATATAACACAGTAAGTACAATATGTTGTTAGTGAAATAAAATTGTCAGCTAACCAAGAACTATAACTCCTGAAAAAGAGTCATCATGATTATTTCACAAGAACAGCCTTCCTCTACAAAGTAGCTATTCCATTGCAAAGACAGTAGTGGATGAGCAAATCCACAATAATGAGGATTTGAGGTGTACATGGACTTAACGAACTTCCATGTTGGAACTTTCAAAACGAGTAAATCAAGCAACTTCAAGATATATTTGCAGGCATTTGTTGAGTAAACCAAAAAAAACAACTGCTATAAGATTTAAGGTAACCGACTATAAAGTTACACTCATATCAACAGGCATCAGGGTGTCCATGAACCTCCTCAAACACAATGATAGAACATAAGAAAACAAAAGGGCACATACTGTTTCTTCGGCACAATGGAGATTTGTGGCAACTATGCCAGTTGGCCCTCTCTTTAACCATCCCACCACATACAGCCCTGGTTCCACTGTGGCATTCTCAGATTCACTACTCAAAACCCTGCCCTTCAAATTTGGGACAATGCCTGCAACAAACAAAGGATTGTGTCACAACTGTGTTTACAAAATTTATTAAAGGATTAAATGATAAAATAAACACAAAAAAGCTCCATGGGAGCAAACACAAAGGTAATATCATGCACCTCTGTATTTGTCAAAGGGCAAACCTTCTACTGGCAAGGATTTGTATCCAATACTTTTCAAGACCAACCTAAGAAGAAAGATATGTATTAGGATTTGTAACAAATACTGTTAAAGACCATAAGAAGAAGAAAGATACTGTATTAGATGAATCTACACACCCCAATGATTGTAATCAATACTTTTCAAGATCAGTCTAAGAAGACACAAAATACATTAAATGAATCTAGGAAACCCCATTGAGCTTCCTGGTAAAAAAAAAAACTCAGGAAAGTATGAACCAAAGCACTTACCCACATTTTAGATCTTCAAACTCACCAGTTCCAACTGCGACCTGCTTTCCAGCCACGCCATCATCTATATAACCAACAGAATAATGTTGAAAAAACAAGTCTGCAAAGATATGATATTTCGTTTCTGACATCTGACCTTTTAAACAAGTCTTTTCAAGTTGCACGGCACCAACTGTCACACCATCTTCTGATGGGAGAAATCTGGTAGGTCTCCTAAAAAACACAAAGTGAAGCTCCTTTTGGCCATTATTATTGTTTCCTTTATGCGCAATTGCAGCTTTAGATAGTAGCTCGTACACCCTTCTTTTAATTCTACTATTCCTAATCTCCTCCTGCAGTCAGATTGCTTTGCTCCATCACAATCACAAGAAATATAACCAAAGAGAGAAGGTGGATGGAACATTCCAAAAACCAAATTGGCATCATCTTGAGAGCAAGGTACTGTAGTAGCTTGGATGAGTAAGTTTTATTTTGTTATGAATTTAAATATTAGCAAATGAGAGGTCTCTAGTCCAGAATAAATATCGAAAAGAACAGTTACAGGTCCAGTAGCAACGTGAACCACCTCATGTCATTGCACAAACCTCATCTGCAGGCAAGGTCACAAGATCAGCCTCCTTGATGAAAACATGGACGTTTTTCAAACCTGCATTCATCAAACATTCATTATTTAAAATGAGAGGAAACTAATACAGACAAAATTAAGCAACAGTTAATGAAACAGTAAAACAAACTACCTAAAACTTCACGTAGCTCTTTAGCTGTGCATGCTGCCTGTACTGGGCCCCTTCTCCCAACCAAGTATACCTTCCTTTACATATACAAAAAAAATGCAATACAAATATTTATCATCCATTAAAACTGAACTAACGGAAGGGATTGAAGAAATGGAACATATTGTTTCAAATTCAAAAGGTTGGACACACCTTATTGTGCTGCCACGGAGAGCATCCAAAGCATAATCAGCAATATCTGTAGCAGCCAACTCAGATCTACAACGAAGAAGAATACGGGCAACATCAAGAGCAACATTTCCCTGCATATCATCAGAAGCACAGAAGAAAACTGGTATTAAAGGATGGGCCAAAAAAAGAATATTTAACTGGGCACATGACACATTTCCCATAAAAGGATATTTTTCTTTTGCAGTAAGTTAGCGGAAACAAAACAAATTTTCTTCAGGGTAATGAACACTTGAACTTATGTGTCTAACACAGCTATATAATGCTGAAGTGTAAGCACTGCAGAGTGCAGACAACATAAACCTCAAATGGAAGGAGCCAGAAATCATATATGAAAGGAAGACTTTCTCCATTAAAATTCTGGGAATACTTCTACAGGATATATCTACAAATAAATCTGCCAATTTTAATGAACCAGAAGAGTTCTTCAATTCAAATGAAACCATAGACAACCTGTACTTCGAATAGAAATAGAATATATGAAACAATTATCTTGGCAGCATGTTAGATTGTTGGCAATCATAAAATCAACACACCTGGCCTAGAACAACAGCAGAGTCTGTGCTTTGCAAGTCAGGTGCCAAGTTGCACATATCTGGATGTCCATTATACCACCACACAAACTCTCGAGCCGAATGTATTCCCCTCAGATCCTATAACAAAGATGACACTGAGAATAAACAACTCACACACATGATGAAAAAACAAAACGAAAATCATGCGATAAATTGATAGTACTACATAATCTTGCCAATACCCGAAATAAAAAAAATTGTTATTTCAATGGCTTGTGACATCCTGTTTCAGCATAAATACATGCATTTTGTTTCTTCAGTGTTTTTTTCCCTATATATGCAATTATTTGGTGATTACACAACTTATCTTGTCTCTTTCACTTTGTGTTAGTATGGTTGTAAACATCATATGCACTCTCTTTATTAAGCGATACCTAGACACAACCATCTCATAAAGCTACATAAACAAATTCCGAACAATTGTTCACAAATAACAAAATACAACAGTTGCCCATAAACAATATTTGACATAGAGACCAAGGGGAATCCAAGTTAGTATACCTCCCCGGGAATACCAAGTGACCTATCACTTTCTGCACCATAAGCAAGAACAACCTGTCCAGCAGTAAATACATCAGTGTAACACAGACAGAAATGATGGTAAAAGATATATATCAGTTTGCCACAAAAAGTTAGCCACTTGACTATAGTCTAAAACTTACAACATCATATGTTTTCCGAAGCTCTGATAGAGATACATCCCTTCCAAGTGTTACATTCCCATAGTATTGACAGCGGTCATTTGCAGCTACACGAGAAAATTGATTTACCACAATCTGTTGGAAAGTTTAAGGTGAACTTAATCTTCTAAGAAATGCATTTAGTGTTGGAAAAATGCATATAGAGAAGGTGGATAAAACCATGATGTGAGAAGCAATGTTATCTGATCGCTGATCGATCCTCATCGCCAAGGGACTGACCAGGACGATTAATCGTCGATCAATCTCGATTAATCGACCTGATCGGTGCCATGTATACCAGAACCTATAGTGCATAGTATACAGCGATCACAGTACTAATAATTGATGGTAAGATGGTCACTTTGCCCTAGTATAAAGCAACCATAGTACTCCCTCCGTCCCAAATTATAGGGCGCCCTCTTTTTTAGGAAATCAAACTCGGTAGCTTTTGACTAATAATCATATTAACCATATCTATGCTAAGTATTATGCATGTTGTACACTAGATTCATACTTTGAACTACTTTCATGTGATGCTAATTTCATAATATTTGGGAACATAATATGGAATAAATTATTTGTCAAAGTATGACATTGAAGATCGTGTAAAAAAATATAGGCCTTATAATTTGGGACGGAGGGAGTATAAAGCAAACCAGCAATTTTATGGGCAGAACTCAGCCCCTCTCATTATTAGATAAGGTTGTTAGGCTTTATTAGATAAGGTTGTTAGGAGGTTTCTTAGGCTTTATTAGATAAGGTTGTTAGGATGTTTGTTAGGAGCCGGCTCTATATAAGAAGAGGCACCGCAGTCATTTGGAGGGAATCAAGAAAGAAGTTAGATCTATCTCTAGTCTCCCCTCTTCTCTGTTCGGCCTCACCTAGGCTCCGGGGCGGTGAGGCTGCAGCAGCCTCGCCCTCCCGTCGAGCACCCAATCCATCCCTCCACATAACATCTGGTATCAGACGACCACGATCCTGTCTTCCACCCCACCACGCCATTCACCATGCCTGCCATCCACGACCTCCACACGCTGCGCCAATCCTCCAGGGCCATGCAGACCTCCATCACTGAGATCACAGCTGGGCTCGCCAAGGTGACAAAATTGTTGTTGGCACTCTGCGCGGGTTTTGAGGCCAAGGGGGCGGGGGCATTGGGAACTACGACGACGACGCCCTCTCCGCCGCCCACGCTGCCGACGGCGGAGGTGCTGCATCCACTCGTGACGGCGCCACCTTCTCTGCCATCGTCCCTGTTCGCGGCTGCAGTGGAGGAACCGGTGATGACGACGCCCTCTTCACCGCCATTGGTCCAATCGACGGAGGTGCTGCAGCCCCTGGCTGTAGCGCCATTTTCTCAGTTGTCATTCGCATCCGAGGCTGCAGCAGTGATGTCACACCTCACAGCAGTCCGGTCGGCGCTCGCTGGGGCACCATCAACTCAGCCGTCACCATGGAAGACCATCATGTCGCGTCGTCACCGTTCCCTTCTGCGACCACAGCAGCAGCGAGGGATCTTACAGCAGCTTCCTCGAGCGGCGGCTGTGATTACGCTGAGCGTTGCTCGACGACGAGGAGCATCACGTGTGGCGCCATCCCTCCACATAACAGCAATAGTGATCGATATGTGCTAAACCCTAAGACTTGTTCTAAAAGTGATCGATAGGTGCTATGATCGGACGATTAATCGTGCTTTATCAATGATTAATCAGCTCGATCAGATCGAATGAATGTCCTTGATCGGAGTCAGGGGACCGATCAGGATGATTAATCACAATTAATCGGACGATCAGATAACACTAGTGAGAAGGCATTTAGTAGCAGCCTAGTAAGCACTAGTTGAAATGAACAAGAGAACCATGGGTGTGTTTGGATAACGGGAAATGAGAGGTGGGATTGGGATTGGGAAATGAATGAAGGGTTAGGATTAAATGGAAAGGGGAGAATGAATGGTTAGGATTTAAAGATGTCTTTTCGTGGGTGGGAAATCATTTCCCTATCCCATTAGCCAAACAGGGCCCATATGTGCAGAATATTGTTCTAATCGACTAGCAACTTCTTAAAAATGATGCAGCCACTGAAGAAATAGAAAATGGCTCACAACCTCTAAGCAAAATGTGATTCGCTCACCTACAATTACTGATGGCGGCTTGTTATAGACTAATAATAGATCAAATTTGAGTTTGGTGATTAGAAAATAAGGAGAACGCTCACCTTTGTTTCTGGATGATCTGGAGCCACACCAGATCGAACTAACCCAAAAGGTGTCGGCAACCTATCAATAATATCGACCTGTGCTCCTTCATGGCCCTTAAGCATCTGCTCAATCCACCATACGAGCACTCGATAAACACCCACAAAAGTTCAGAAAGGGAAAAATAGCTTGCAAAATGAACAGATTTGCAACAAAATTTGCCTGTCAATGTACTTTCTTTATTCAGCAAAACATAAGCAATGACGGGTTCAGGTGCGTTGATTGATAACAGAACATGGTTCAGAATTCAGCATTTTGATCTGCATGTTGCAGCGAATATTTCTAGGTTCCACCACATTTGAGATTTGGCATCTACACGCTCTCAGACTAAAATAATTTCACAAGCAAAGTATCTTCCGAAGCAAACTAGAAGTGGATTTCAGGTCATCTGACAACTACATTACAGTGGGGAAATTGGAGAAAGGACCCTATAGGAAGAGAGGTAGCAGCCCGTACCTTGTCGGCCGTGTAGAACCCGGCGGGCCCGCTGCCGACGACGCAGACGTGGAGCGGCTCGCGCGAGGGCGTGGCGGCGGCGGAGGAGGAGGAGGAGGAGAAGGCCCTCGGCCGCGGGAACAGCAGCAGCAGCCTCCTCGCCGCGTGGTGGAGAGGCCTCACGCGCCCCATCGAAGGCGGCGTTTGGATTCAAGTGAGGGGCTCGCCGACACACCTCTCCTCGGCGGCTGCTGCTGCGGCGGCGGCGGCGGCGGCGGAGGCGCTTCGAGGAGGGAGATGGAGGCGGCGGCGAACCAGCCGGAACTGAGCACGTCGACGAGGTGGAGGGGGGGGGGAGGGTGGGGGCGGAGCTAAGTGGGCTGCGCTAGCTGGAGATGGTGGGCTCGGCCCAACGTAAAAGGACTGGGCTGGGTGCAGAGAGAGTGGGAAACTGATGGACTTGGGCTTTGTCACATACATAGGCCGTGCTCGTAACAAACGCGCATCATGTGACCGTGATTGGTGCAAATGTGGATTTGTCCTCGGAATTAGTTCACTTGAGGTCCTTCAATTTATCGTCGATTCTAAAATCAGTTGTGTCCCTTAAGTTCCAAAACCAGTGCAAATAACATCCAAAGACGGTTTCAGCGCCTACATAGCGTTTACGTGACACTTAAATCAAGGAAAAAAATATGGGACCCATATGTTCCTGCATATTTATTATGATGGGACCCTCCATAGAAGGAGCGGATCTAGCGTGGGTGCTAGGGGGGACTCGTGTCCCTTCTATCCCACTGGATCACCATTGATAGAAGGAGAGATGAAAGGAAAAGAATAGAGAGAAAATGAAGAGTATGGAAGACTGAAGAAAGAAGAAGGAGATGAGTCCTCTTGTCTGGATCCGCCCCTGCTCCGTAGCAGTAGCTAGCGGAGGCGTTTGGTGGTGATGCCCTCGGCGATGGGATCCACCGTAACAACATTTTGACCATTTGTCTCTTTTTTCCTAGTTAAGCTTGAATATATATCCATCGATTAGGCTGAAATGGAAAATTTACCCTCATAACTCACATGCATGTAACAAAGACTCTGCCATATGTCATTGGTACAAGAGGCTAAATCCAATTCTATTTTTTATTTGAGAGCTATAAATGTGTGCGACGCAACTTTCCTTTTGAATATATAATGGCATGAATCTAATTAACCTTATAGAATATTCTATAGGGTATATATATATATATATATATATATATATATATATATATATATATGGGGTCCAGATTGTAGAATATGCTAAAAGCGCGCACGTATAGTGGGAAGGTATAAAGTTGCTGGCTGTCTGTCTCTCTCCGTTGGGTATATGTGGACCCCCGTTTTTATAATATGAATCAATCGTGTGTAGATAGTACCATTTCCCTGGATCAAGTAGTCTGGTACACATGAGTTCATAGCTGAAATACCAAGTGCACATACACGAGAGTCTAGTGCGAATTATTACATCATAGGCCCGTAGGCATAGTCTTAGAACATAGGACCGAACGGTCCGGAATACATCACAAAAGCAGAAGTAGATAAGGCAGCGGCGCGCCATTGCCACAGGCAACGACCGTAACTAAGACCTACTGAGCGCCATCGTCTTCATCACCCTCCTGGTAGTAAGCGTAGGGATCCTCCGAAGCTTCATCTCCGACCTCTGATTAAGTTTGTATATTGCAAGGGTGAGTACCAACCGTACTCAGCAAGCCACCACAGCAACAATGCACATGATAGAGGGTATTCAAGGAATGGCTATGGTTCTTTTGCGTAAAGTAAGTTTTGTAATTCTTTTCACAAGCCTAAGACCTAGCATAGACTGATCAAATTTTAGTGCCAGTATTCACATTAAACAACGGCAGTTCTGTCCACCATCCATTATGATCCCAAGGATAGCTTCCCGCCATTGAGTCGTCATGGCTTTCTGAGGACATCCACCTTCCCTCCTCTCAGGAAGTGGCTCCATCAGCATAAAATTCATCATGCAATATCCCATCCCATACAAGTTAAGAATTTTGAGTCTAGCCAAGTGTAATACATGTCCCGGTGCTCAATAACCGCGAGCACGGCTATTCGAATAGATTTGGTTTACTCACACTGTAGTGGATGTACACTTTACCCGTACTCCGCGACTGCCCAACATATGAGCCTCGTCCCAACACATGAGACGTGTCAAAGCAAAGCTTTTCAATAACCTCGCATTGGCAGTACCCGCTCCATGAACTTAAATCCTCATGCACTCTAGGCGTCCATGTTTCTAGCAGTGAGAGGAGTTCTGGCGCTCCCGGGAAAGAGAAGCCTCACACACAAATTAAATTATGGTTTAAGTTAATTTCTCTCACACACACTCGTGGCAGTCCTACCAATGGCGACACCGATGTAGGAGCACGCCACGCGGCCCTACCTCAACGGCTGCCCCACGGTAGCGCACCTACCACACTCAGGGGTAAACAATCTACGCAGGGATACTGCCTCCGCTTGGCTATCTAATCCGCTAGGTCTATACCCATTCGAGAAGTACGTTTGTACGGGGGTCGTTTCATGCTTAACTTCATGGCTCGGTCCTTAATTGACCGGGGACGGTACTAGACTTTTCCAGATACCACCCAAATCCTCCGTCCGCCCCAGTCGAAAACAGTTGTTTAGTTTTATTTCTCCTTTCACAAATCATGTCATCAATATCTTGGCAATGTGGCGCTCATGTCTCCACATGCCGCATCTCAATTACCTTCCCAAAGGTAATTGCCCAAGCATAAAGCATTTTGATAAATATGAGTATGCATGATTCTAGAATAGCATGTCTAAGCAATTGTCATAGTTGACTAGGGACTCATACGTAAACATGGTTATGAAGGAATAAGGGGTAAACAATAATTAAGGCATGGCATAATCATAAGTAGGATGTTCATCATTGCATGCAATTTTATTTGTAAGCAAAACAATTTTGCAATTGGGATCAACATGTTCAAAGAATAGTGATGACTTGCCTTGCTCGTAGTCCTGCGGGTCTTGATCCTCGCCCGGATCCGCAACTCCCTGCTCTAAAATTACGTGCGAAGAAACGATTTGAATTCAATTAAAATTCAAATAAAATCCAATAAACTCCAAAAGTCGAACACGAATTGATCTTTCTATATCGATTACAAAGTTTGCGAAACCACGCTATTCCAATTTTAAGCTCATTCAACCTAAGTTATTTTGTGATTTAAAAGTATCTTCTTTAAAATTTCAACGAAAAATACCATTCTTAGTAATTAAATCCGAATATCTACCGCGAATTCATTACTTATAGAGATTACCAAAAATAAACTATAATTATATAAAATTTTGCAATTCTATGACTACAAATAATCTATAATTAAATTCTAATTATTTTAAATTTTCTAAACCTCCTTAATCTCTCCCTAATTTCCTATTTATTTTTCCTTTTCTTTTTCTCTCTTCTTTTCTTTCTTTTTCTCTCTTCCTCTTTCTTCCTGTTTTTTTCTCTCCCTCCCGGCTTCTCCCTTCCCTCTCGGCTCTCTGCCTAACCGGGCGGCAACGGCGACCAAACAGGGGGGGAGGGGCAGCGGCTTACTGACGACGGCGGCGCAAGGCAGGGCGACGCACGGCGCGGTGCGGCGGCACCGAGGGCAGCGGCGCGGTGAAGGGGAAGAGGGGAGAAAAGAGGGGAATGGGGTGAGAAGAAATGGGGAGGGGGTGGGGGTATTTATAGGGAAGAGGGGGAAGAAGGAAAGGGGGGTGGCCGGCTTAATGGCGACGCGACGGTGGCGCACGGGGCTCGGGGTGACGACGATGCGCCGCGACACGATGGCGCGGCGGCGAGGGGCTCGGGGCGGCGACGCGACGGGCGGGTGGCGCGGCGCGAGGCTTGGGGCGGCTCGGCACGGGGCTCGGCGCGCGAGACAGCGACGGGCGAGCGGCGCGCGGCGACGGCGGCGTGACAGGTGCGCGGCGGAGCAGGGGCGCGGAGCGCGAGGCGGCAGGCGCGCGGCACGGCGATGGGACGGCGGCGCGGCGTGGCAGAGGAGGGGGCAGGGCTAGAGACGCTCTCGAACACCTAGCGCGCAATGAATAGTGCCAGATTCCAATTAACCCTATTTTAGCCTATTTCCTATATAAATTTTACTGTATAAATCCTAATTTTTGCATAAATGAAGTTTACTCAATATTTGTGTTATTCTAACCAATGGATTCACCCTAGATTAATATTACCCATATTATATTTTTATATAATTTATTTGAATCTTTAATTAGGGCTAATTCTTATTCCAACGCGCTTAAATTTGATTGTCACCAATATAGTCACGATAATATTTTATTTATTTCTATCCTCACCTAATCTTTATTTTAAATTCTATTTCAATTATTTATTTAGCCAAATTAATTTTAGGGTTTATTCCTATTTAGTTATTCTTTATTCGCGATTAATGAACTCCGAAATCAAAATCCAATAAAATAGGCGAATAAAATCGGCATGATGCAATTTATTTAAAAAGTTTTTGAAGGTCCGTATTTTTAGAGTTTTGATTTTGTTGGTCAAAACTCGTACGTAGTGGCGCCAATTCTCAGGAAAAAAAAAGAAAAAAGAAAAAACGCAGTGGCGCCGATCGACCAAAGACCTTATTACTATCTGTGTTGTACACTTGTACGTCCATCGACCGATAGCGCCATGATGGGCGTGCGCACGCGGTGTCGGGCGGGCGCCTAGCTACCTCGTTGACCATCCATCAACGGAGACGCATATGATTTGTTGTACCGTACCGGAGATGGAGGAGGAGAGGCCAACAATGCAAGATTATTCAGATTTCCGATCCTGGCTAATCGACGCTGGACAAAACTAAAAGGGCACAGTCGCGTGCGTGCGTGCGTGCGTGCGTGCTGCAAAAAAGCGCTGAAAACGAGGCGGGGAGATGGAGGATGGATCTCAAAATCGCATCGCGCGCCGGCAAATTAAGGGCCCCGCCACGCACCACGCGCGGCGCCATCGATCGATCCGATCTCCTGCGCGCGCGGCAACTACTAGTATACAGTCTGCATGCGTCGTATCTTCTTCTTCCCCCGCCATCATCCACACGCTCACCAACCCCGTGCGTGACTCTCGATGATCTCCGCGTACGTCGTCCACCGCCTCTCCTCCTCCTCCTCCTTCCTCCATGCCTCCATCCTGACGTTCACCAACGGTGGATCCACCGCCCAGCGGCCCTGGACGGCATGCCACTCGTATACTCTTTCCGATTCCTTATTAATTGATGTTAGAGACTTAGAGTCTGTTTGGAGGAGCTTCTAGCACCTGCAGCTTCTCCTAAAATCTCCAGTTGAACAGTCTAGCTTTTTTATTATAAGAATATGTAGTTGTATAATCTAGAAAATGAACTAGAAATCAGAAGTTGACTTTTTCAGCTTCTCCAGATTCTCACCAGCTAGCTTTTCAGCAGGTGCTTCTTAGAATTTTAAGCTCCCTAAACAAGCCCTTAAACTGTTTAGATGGAAGAAAAAAGACGTGTTACCTTTGTGCTGTCAATTTTAACTAATTTATCCCCTTCGTATATGCAAAACGAGTTAAACTAACCATACAGATGTATTTAATAGTCATCCTAATTAATTACTTATTGGTATCTGAATTCTTTTCTAAAGCGTCAATTAATAAGGAAAGAAAAGGGTGTAAGAATTTAAATGTGTTTCCATCATATGAATGTATACTATATTTAAAGGAATATGTTACTATTAGATGTGAGAGTTAATCATTTGCTATTTTGAACACATATGTCATATACAAAAGAGATTTCACATGCCAATGCAATTCACACATAAGTGACAAATAGTTAACGCCAAATTTAAGAGTAATAAATAGTTAAATGTCCCTACGTTAAAAGTTAGTAGTAATGAGGTGAATGGTGAATATGCCACCATCCCTTCAACTCTATATTTCTTTCTTTTAAGGAGAAAAAAAATAAAGTGTAGGATCAAAGAATCCACCTACCAACTCATAAAGTATATATGAAAATTAAGAGGCGAGATATGTAAGTGATAGAAAAATGAGTTTAAGCACGGACAATATGCTAGTTCTATATATATAAGAGTTTCGTATCAAACAATTAATATAACAAGATAAATTCATACTTTAAGTGCATATCCATTTTATTGCAACTTTTAACCCTACCAAATTTTAATAGGGTAACAGACTAAACACAGTTGACATCCTCTCATTGCTAGTTTGCTACCATACTAAAATTTAGTAACTACGAAAGTTTTCTCTTCCAAAAACTTCACCAAAATTCAGTAATGTTCCAAGCCAAACAAATACAACGCTGTAGTTTTGGGCACAGCTGCAAAAGTGTAAAAAAGATGGAGAGCTTACGAAGGTTGCATGTCGTAGGTTTGAGACGATGGTTATGCAACTCTTTGCAAACTATGGATGGAGATTCATAAACAGACTTGAATAAATGTGTTCTCCTTATCTTGGTTTGGTCTTTTTATTTTGTTGGGTGTGTTTAATTTCGTTTGAACTACACCTTTTGTTATAGTGATACTTCGTAATAATTGGCTATAACTCTGATAAGTAAAGACCGAGATGTTTATTTCATTATTAAAAAATAGAAATTTAGCAACGTAAAAATATGCCAAAATTTAGTATTTGTAATGTCGATTTTGATAATAAAATGACCTGGCCCTAGAACTTGTAGATCTACTGCTAAGATAGGTGTTATTTTTGGCTTCTGCTAGTAGCTATCCGTCTCAAAATAAGTTCAAATTTCACATATCTCACACGTACCAATACAAAACCAAAATACCCTTACTTTGTAAAATCCCAATATAATTATTTCTCTCTTTATTTATTTTCTATCCATTTACCTTCTACTTTCACAAAAATTGATGCAATAATTACTTAAAATAAATTTAATTTAGAAGAAAGGACGTAATTAAGCTGCATGGCGTGGCGGCCCTTGCGGGCCAGCAACCAACGTATCCATCTCCATAGAACACTGCCGCGCGGGGGGCCCTCGCGAGCGTCATGATGGGCCCGGCCCGCTCCGGCCTGTCCAGTGGCCCACGCTCGGCTCGACGGGCGACTCTGAATTACTCTGATGATTCATCAGATTTCAGAGCGAGAGAGAGAGAGATGCGGTGCAGGCTTTTTTGGTATGGAGCCAGTAGCAGCTCTCTCTTTGATTTCTTTCTCTACCGCTTTCATTTCTTAACCGCATGCCTTTTGACGTTTTCCCACCGACTATGTAGCGACCCGCCCGCAGCCACACTCTCTAGTCGGTCTCTACCTGCATATTTTCAGTGCTGGCCCTGCCACGCAGCACCACATGCTACTCCTGTGTGTGTGTCCAGGTCGGTCTGGTCAACGCAGCTACTCATTGCTACGAGTACTGACCTTCGATTCATTGTATATACCCTGTATATCATGCTTCCTCCGTTCCGAAATTCTCGACATTATAAGATTTGTCAACCAAATTAGCTTCATGTTAAAATGACTAAATTACCCTTATTTATTTAATTGAGTCGTCATTTCAATAAGTCATCATACATTTAACAGGCTACCAAAGAATCCCTACATACAATTAATTAATAAATTCTTTGAACATTTATTGGCAGATGACCTGATAGAATGGACAGATAGCCCACTTTTCTAATCAAGTTCTCCACTGTAACAACATTTTTTCTGGGACATTGTTGGAGATGTAGAATGACTCATTTTCTGGGACGGAGGTATTACATATTTGTGAAATGATCGTATGTGAAAATCGATTTGTCGAAACGGTTCATATATATAACTAGAGTACTCCAACTTACTATATACAATTAAGCAGATCTCTTTGTACATGTTGAAAGAAAATGTGTGTTGCTAAAACTATTTTCTAATGGGTTAATTGGATCCATAAATACCGTCGTAACCGTTCTAAAAGATGTTATTACAGTTCACCTAATTGAAATAATACCACTATACACTCTTAAAATCGAATGCGTGCCATGATGTATGTCTTTTTATCTAACTAGGAAGATAGCCCGCATGAATGCGCGGGCATGTATTTTAGGGTTGTTTTTACACACGTTTAATCATTCGTCTTATTTAATTTTTTTATAAATATGTTAAAATGCAAGTCATGTTTAAATTACCTTTAATGATAAACCAAGTCACAACAAAATAAATAATTGTTATTACCTTTTAAATAGAACTAAATGGTCAAATGTGCGAAAATTTTTTTTAACAGTGTCATCTATTAAAAATCGATATTACGATTTCTTCAAAATTATTCTTTAATGTCATTGCTTATTTTTTAAATCTATTTGTTAGGTATGCATGTTTATAGATCAATCCTCACTCTGTCCCAAAACATACATATATTTGGATTTTGGAACGGTTATAAGGATGCTACTTTGACTAATAATATGTATATTTATAAAAAATAAATTGTTCTATATGAAAGAGTTACATTTGATTTAATATCATTTTTGCATAATTGATCTTTTATTTATTTTCACTATAAATAGTCAAAGTTAAAATGTTTGACTTAACACTATTCTAAATAAATATGCTTATATTTTAGGATGGAGTAAATGTATGGTAGTATAATCAATATATTAAATTGTTCTATAATATTTCATGATTTCTTGGCATGCAAAGGTGAAGAAATACATTTCCATATATTTCTTAAAATTAGGCTTAATTAATTAACAATAAATAATAATAAATATTTTTTATATATTTAGTTGTTAGCTATAGAAAATAGGAGAGAATATCTATTTAATTAAAATGTTTCCTACATATTTTTAGTTGTTAGCTAGAAATTAGGAGATGAGATGGGAGGGGAGAGTCGGAGAGGAGAGAGTATAGTACGTGCACGTATTTAGGGGTAAGGGCAGCACGCTACTTTTTTTTATAAAAAAAACAGTACACTACTTTTTCCCCACGGCCGGTTTAGATCTAATAATGAATTTAATTAATGGGTCCATCTTAAAGTGTCACGTGGCATTTTAAGAGCGTTTATAGTAGTCCTATGTGGCAGCTTGAGAGCGTTTTGAGGAAGTTTCATGGACTTTTAGTATATAATAGATGTATTTTCGTATGGATCAAAATACCATATCTTCTTTATTCATCCTTCCTCTCCCTCCTTCATCTCTTCTTTCCTCGATGCAACAGGAGGAGCTAAGGTCATCACGCCTTCTTCTCTTACGCCACTGCTCATGCTGGTTCCCCGGCGACCCAACTCGTGCACAGTTTCATGGCGAGGTCGGACGATAGGCTCCTATAAGAAAGGCAGCAAGAGAGGAGCGACGGCGGTAGGGTTGAGGCTTGCGCCTGTGCCGCCGTAGGGACGAAGCCAATCCCCAACGCTGTTCACTCCTCCTCCTACTCCTACTAGTTGTTGATGCTGCCGCCGCGATGAGCTCATTGTTTCTATCGGATCTGTCCACCGCAGTGCAGCTTGCCACCGCCATGTTGCCCTCTGCCACGTCAAACCGCCCGCTACATGACCCGCCATCTTTGACACCTTTCCACCTTCGTGACAAGCTCGCCACTTCCACCAGGAGTGATCTCGTGCACCGGTTCATCGCCAGAGGAGGGAGGTAGATGGGGTGGAGCAACAAGCGCCGCTAGATCCAAGCCCCCCTCTCCTCCATCATCATTAGATCCTTGTCGCCTTCCACTTATTTGGACTGGTCGGATTCGCCACGCCCAACTGCCATCGCTGTTCGATCTGCCGAAAACCGCCACCTGTAAGAGGAGCGCTTCCAGAGCTCTGGAGCAACGCTTGACACTGGCGAGAGGGACACCGAGCTCTACCACCGGGAAGAGCCCCTCCTCGTCGAGAGTAAGAGAGAGAGTGCGCTCTTGTTGATCAACTGAGAAAGACAAGAATGTTAAGGATCGGATGAGGGTATTTCATAAAATATATGTAAAATATATATTTGAGTTAATGATACCATTACAATTATAAACGAATACAATGACATTGTTTCAATTAAGCAAATTGTAGTGGTATTTTTCAAAACAGGCAAATCCATTTAACCATTTTCTAATGGTGTCATTTATTTTTTTTGCGGGATATGTACCAGTACATAAGTACGTATGTACTTAATCTACGTATAGTTACGTGCTTTCTTGTCACTCCGCTTGTCGTCTGCGAGCTAAACCCTCAAGCTTTTGCTTAGAAAAATAACTGAAAGCTTAAATTATTGTAGGAGCAGTGAAAAATTATTAAGGCATGTTTGTTTAATTATTCAGTTTTTACCATGGATTATCTTTAATTATAGCAATAAATTAAATATTTTGATAAATAAACTTAACAAAACATGTGTTGTCATACCAATGCAGTAGAAGATTTTTTTTTTAAAAAAAAAACTATTTTTCGAAGTGTATAGCAAATAACCCGGTGAATAAGATACAATATATCTGATATATACTCCGTTTTGTCTTAACATTTATCATCAGGACTAGGGATGGCAATTTCCCCCGCGGGGCCGGGTCCCCTGCGGGGACCCGCCCCTACGGGGGCGGGGGCAGGTGGGATTTTTCACCCGCGGGTGCGCCGGGGTCGGGGCCCCGCATTTGGCCGGGGAGGGGACGGGGGGAACATTTCACCCACGGGTGACCCGCGGGACCCCGGGGAGGATATATAAACCCTCAAAATATAGCCTATTGAAAGCCAAAAAAAAGCCCAACCCATCAAAATAATGTACTAAACCCTAGCTCTCACTCTCTCCTCCCCATTTCCCCTCCCCTCCCGTCACACCACGTGAGACAGCGGCGGCGCATCTCGCCATCTCCCCTACCCTCGACGTCGCCGGCCACATCTCGGCGTCGCCAGCCACCATCTCCCCTCTCCTCCTCTCCAGTCTCCCCTCCGGCGTCCAGCTCACGTCTCCCGTCCCCTCCACGGCTCCAGCTCAGGGCGGTGGCGGCGCACAGGGCGCGGCGGGGAGGCGAGGCAGGCAAGGGCGCGGCGAGGCGACAGGCGCGGCGGCGGCCGGCGATTCACGTCTTCAATACTCCCAAATACTCCAGGCGATTCACAGGCGAGGTATTGCTCCATCTCCAATACTCCAAGTCTCCAACTGTGCCTTGTGAATAAAACTGTGCCCAAATGCATGTGTTGGTGAGTTGGTCTCTTAGGAGATAATCCATGTGATGCATTGAGTTGATAATTGTCTTGGATTTTCTATGCTGATTGGATGGAGATGCTACTCGCTGCGGGGGGGTCAGGGGTGGGTGGGATTTTTCACCCGCATCTATGGTCGGGGCCGGGGCCGGGTGGTGAAGTCGGGGGTCGGGGGCGGGGCCGTTCCAGCCCAACCCGGCCTCGACCCGCCCCGTTGCCATCCCTAATCAGGACAAACAACTCTAAGGCAAAAAGGCAAACTATATATTCCATTTGCTTGTTCAAAACATCGACTAGAGGTAGTATATATATGTGAGTATCATTCGATCGATCAGTTTCTCATAGTGTACGTTAGTTTCTTCGGTTGTTGTCATCCAATTAACTTCCGATCGATGAATCGATCTCGCTCATCGGCTCATGACCTGGGACGAACATATGCATGCACGGGGGACAGGCCAGCTGAGGAGGACTAGTCTGAATCTCAGAGAGAAGAAACAGACTTTTGCCTTCATTTTCCCTATTTCTGTCTTGCAAGCAACGCTCCTAGTTGCGAGTACCACTGTCGATCTGCCAGTGTGTGCAAATACAGGCAGTAGCAGCTTGCTATTAATATTATTATCTGGACTGGTTTGGTCTGGCCAACTTACTAATGATTAACTCCAATTGATTGTGCCCACACTCTAATTCAGCATACTATGACAGTAAATGTTTAGTTCCAAAACAAAAACTTTTCACCCATCACATTGAATGTTTAGACACATGCATAAAATATTAAATATGAAAAAAAAACCAATTACACAGTTTGCGTGTAAAATTGCAAGACGAATCTTTTAACCCTAATTGCGCTATGATTTAACAATGTGGTGCTAAAGTAAACATTTGCTAAGGACGGATTAATTATACTTAATAAATTCATCTCGCAGTTTTCTGGCGGAATCTATAATTTGTTTTATGATTAGATTACGTTTAATATTTCAAATGGATGTCCGTGTATCCTATGTGACAACCAAACCCAATATTTTTCCCCAACTAAACAAGTCCTAAGTACTGACATATATAGTAGTAAATATGTAGGCCCGTTTTGAGTTAAGTACAAAACATACCCTACCATAATTTAGGCAATTTGAATAGCAAATGTGCTAGTTTAGATTGAAACCAAATACTCCCTCCGTACTAAAGAGAATCAACCTAAGAGGGATGTATGCGGACATATGGGGTGTCCACATATCCTAGGACAATATATATGGACACCCCTGTTAACAACCAAATTTGGTAATCTGAGTATCGGAGATGGAGTTGAAATCAAAGTGGATTTTGAGATGGAGATCGCTCGGGAAATAGAGTAAGATCGGCTGAAGTCCAGATTGGCTGCGACTAGATCAGCAGAGTTCGAGTCGGACGGGGTTAGCCGATCGAGCCGAATCCGACAATATGACACGATATATGTTGTCGGTTTAGGTTGACATGCTTCATGGTGATTGCCACGCATGGATAGAGTCCCGAGAAGGCAATTGTATCTATTAATTAGGATATTTTATGTAATTTTCTTAGAGATATGTATGGGCAAAAGTCTGCCGCAAAGACTTATGGTATCTTAGAGTTTGTTAGAGATAAGAGTCGTGTCCGAGATGGACATATCTTGTAATTCTCGGGTATAAATAGACCCGAAACCCATGTAATCAAATTAACAGACGTTCAATACAATCTCGGCGCATCGCCACCCTTTTTTACTTTCGTTTTGTTTCGACGAGTTCTTACTTTCGGGTTGAGCTGCATCGGTTTCGATCTTCAATAAAAAGTAAAACTTGTTATGACGGCTTGCGTTCTCGGGATTAGTGCTTCCATCTTCATGATATTATAATCTTGTTTATGTAATTCGTCAAGTTATCATATATCTTACATAATCTCCGGCAACATCGTTATCTAACTTACAATCGGCTAACATCTGTCTGCGGAAAGCAGCCAAATAGGTTAAATACCAATGTTGACTTAGATTATATAAGATATCGACCATCCTATGAAACTTTCAATGACTTGATTGTCTAGATATTGTCCTTCTTTTCATGCTTATAGCTGCATCAGTTAAGTTTAATCTTATGAGTTGTGATTAGAATCTCAGTCTCTAGCCTGTTTTTGGTTGCCGATTAGGGTAGTATCGGGGTTTCAGCCGATCTTACATGATTTAACTACATTTATCTTATATGCTTGATTGACATGTTAAATCTGCCCTTTATATCAAGATCTTGCTGCTTTTAAGTATATTAGGCTCTTGTTTGATATATTCTACTCGCTTTGATATCTTAATATAGAGTGGCATCGGAGTATTAGCCGATACATGCTACATCTATTTGATCGGCTATGCTATGAACGTGTATAGTCTTGTTGTTAATATATATTTCGATCTAAGTGATTTATACTATCTCGGCATGGCGACCGATCAATCCCAATCACTTGATTTAATTATATATCGACATAAGGATTATATATTGTTAATATCTACAGCCGATCGAGTAGATTTAGTTCTTTCTTACTTATTCATGATTGCCGATCGATTCACATATGACATCGGCTCAAAGATAAATGATATGTCATCGGCAACTAGCCGATCGGCTATCGTTTATGGATTTAATCGCGGTTTCTTTGTTTTTGTTTCTTGTTGATTGCAGGATCAAATCAACTGACACGCTCGTACACCCAAAGACAAGTTTTGGACCTGCATTGGAGTTAAGCAGATTTCCCAGGCCTCGTGTTTTTACATCAACAACCCCCTATGTCCACATACATCCCTCTTAGGATGATTCTTTTTGGGACGGAGGGAGTACTAATTAGTAGTGCCTATGCTTTAAAGCTAGCGCACCGTATTGCGTATATACTTAATATTCATGAAGATCAAGCTAGATATGATTTTTTTTTGGTAAATCTGTATATGAATCTTGATAGAACTGAATACACTTTCTTAATGTTCTGCCCAGTTAAATGCAGAAAATATATGAATACATACACACGTTTGTTGAAGTTTTGATAATAGAGATAAACTGACCGGTGTTAAACCAGTATCGATATCATTCTATAGATTACCATGAGACTTTGGGGAACATAAAATTGTCAGATGTACATGTCCCCTCACTGGTGAGGAGAAACCATCTTTACTCCCGGTTAGAAACCCCCCTTTAATCCCGGTTTTCCAACCGGGAGTAAGGATCCGGGACTAAATATGGACATCTTTAGTCCCGGTTAGTGGTCGGTACCACCAACCGGGACTAAAGAGAGGGGATCTTTAGTCCCGGTTGATATTACCAACCGGGACTAAAGAGACGAGCAGTACAGCTGGTCCCTTTTTCTTTTTCCTTTTTTCTATTTATTTTCTCCCGAATCAAGTAGGCAAATCCCCAAATCCCCAAATCAAACTAACATCCCAAATTCACATCACCAAATCCACATCACAAATCATAAAGTTACTTATACACACAAATCAAATACATCACAATATCCTAAGAAATTACTCAAATACATCACAGATCCAAACAATGAATCACAAATTTGTAACTTCTCAGTCAAATACATCTCAGTGAATCATCACAAATTAAAAAAAAAAGAATGCCGCTGCCGCCGCCGGTTGCCACGAACGATGGGCGTGGCCCCGCCGCCCGCCGCCCGCCGCGGCCGCGGCCCTGCCGCCCGCCACGGCTGCCGCCGCCCGCCGCCGCGCGCGGCGCCACCGCCCGCCGCCCTCCGCCGGGTGCGACCCCGCCGGGCGCGGCCCCGCCGCCGGCCGGCCCGCCGGATGGGAAGGGGAGGTCGGCCGGGAAGGGGAGGAGGAAGGGGAGAGAAGGGGAAGGAGAGGAGGAAGGGGAGGAGTTGGAGAAGAGAGTTAGAGAGGATAGATCTGAGGAGAGGGGGTGAGATTCGATATGTTAGGTTGTAACTGTAGAGGAGAGGATAAGGGAGAGGAGATTATATACTACGTGCCAACCGGGACTAAAGATCAAGATCTTTAGTCCCGGTTGATAGTACCAACCGTGACTAAAGTGGTGATCTTTAGTCCCGGTTATTGACACCAACCGGGAATAAAGATCCTCGGCCCCCTGACATACATCTGACAGGGGATGAACCGGGACTAAAGATTATCTTTAGTCAGTCCCGGTTCTTTTTGGATTCGGGACTATTGTGGATTTTACCGGACCGATCAAAGATGGTTTCTCCACCAGTGCTTCTCCTCTTCCACAACGGCCTCATGCATGCATATGGTCCCTAGCTATCTACCTGCAGTGCAATGTTCTGCGTGTTTCTGCATATTTGGATGCGTACGTGGACCAATATATGCAGACAGTGTGCACACATATATTGTTCAGCGCTTCAGCTAGCTATATAGACACCAATTCTATCGATTGATCAGCTAGCTATATATACTGTGATCTGATGAGCCAATTTGCCACTGTGCATGCAGCTCAAGGCGCAGAAGATCCCATTAATCTCTGATGACTTAAGCTTGACGATTGCATGACGTGGTTACAGCCATTCCCGCTAATAATAAGCACCAAGGTTTGGAGCTAAAATTTGACTTTGTTAGTGTTCGTCATCATAAGCGCCGACGACCAGTGATTAGTAGAGATTCTTGGGAACAAAATGATAAGGCTTGCAGCTAGCTATGCATTACTAGCTATTAAGCTACAACAACGCAAGTAGTAGGGTACAATCTCTAGCTTAATTCGATAATGAATTAGGCATTCACTATTCATAAGCTAGCTATCCATGTACTCCTACAGCTTTTACAAATTATGTCTAGTTTAGTTTTTGTCCATAACTGAAGCCACGTAGCATGTCAGCTAAGGGCCGGCATATAGCCTAGTGTGGTTGCAGTGACTTGAATAGCACCCTAAGATTCTGAATTTAAATCTCCATAGGAGCGAATTTCAAATTGGGTTATTTGAGGGACTTTAAAAAGGCTGCATATATCAGTACGGTAACACCGAAAATATTATCTCCGTCTTAACATGTAGCTATTTCTAGTACAATAATACCTTGTCCCAAAATAAAACTATTTCTCCACATACCTCCTCCTCTCAACTATTCACAATCATTCTCCTTCACCTACTTTCTCTTTTTAACCAATCACACACTTTCTCCAATCATTTTTACCTATTTTCTTAATACCCGTGTAACCTAGCTTGAAAATGTTTATATTTTGGGATGGAGGAAGTATATTGAAAGTTTCGAAGTTCACATTTTACAGTATATTTCCTAAAAAAAACTTATGGAATAACTAACATTTTTTCTCTAATTTTGAGATAGCTATCCCAATATTAAGCAGGGGCCTTAGAACATGGGCATGCTTCACTAAGTACTATATAATTAATTAGTTAACAACCGGATTACTATATACAGTCTACATATTGTAATATTCAAATTAGATAATTATTTGTTTGGTGAATAGCCCACATGAATCACATGGACTACAGTACTTAAACAAGCTAATTTCTCCTTGAACAATTATTTTTGTACTTTAGGTGGGTACTATATCTTGTGCGGTCACTCTCCGGCCCTAATGCAACATCACTTAGGACAGAAAATAATTTGGTGATCTCCGAAAACCCCATCAGAGACAAAACTATAAATGCATCCTCCTGTATGTCTGACAGACTAACAGGATAAAATAACTGCATTGTGATGTGTTCATGAATACAATACAATCATAGAAAACGAAAGTTAGGAAGTACTCCCTCCATCTCAGAATATAGCAATCTAGTTTCGTATGTGACGTATCCTAGTACTACAAATCTGGACAGGGCTGTCCAGATTTGTAGTACTAGGATACGTCACATACGAAACTAGGTTGCTATATTCTGGGATAGAAGTAGTATATATTGAGAGATTTGACAAATTAACTCACAAACATGAGGAGCTAGTAGCTATAAGCCTATAAATATGTATGCATTGTCCCTAGCTGTTTTTTTCCTTAATAACCTTTACACAGACTTTTAATAATCTCCTACATTTATCTGATGTGAGAGACACACACCTACACATATGTCATCTTTAATTTGATTGATGACTCATACACACTAGCACTTTACACACATGATTCTTTCCATGCTAGGGCAAGGACAGTACTGGTAGTACTATACTACTATGCTACACCTATCCAGAAGAGTTTGTAATATGAAGGACAAGGCAGGCTAGACAAAGATTTGGTACTGTCTCGATCTCATTCATCAT
This sequence comes from Oryza meridionalis, assembly GCA_000338895.3. NCBI lineage: Eukaryota > Viridiplantae > Streptophyta > Magnoliopsida > Poales > Poaceae > Oryza > Oryza meridionalis. The sequence continues at coordinate 10,634,552 of CM002525.2, read as the reverse complement.
CATCATCAACAACAAAGATATGTGTTAATTCCATCCCTAAAATCCGCAAGAAATTGGCTCGGTGTTTGAGGCCTTTAGTTTATGCATCCCTAAGCTGCAGAAAAGAGAGGAATGCTAGGAAGAAAGCACAAAGCCATATAAAGAACAGTTGTGCATGAAAGACGAGAAAAGATGATAAGTTCAGGCCGTCTGAACTCTGTAGAGCTAGCTTAGCTAGGAATGGACATGTCAGCCAGGTTAAACTTAGCCTCGAAGAAACTTCGGAGTAATTAATCACGAGGTGAACTTCAGAGTACTAGTACAATTTAGACATGGGTTAAACGGGTGCCGAACTGCCGATTCAGAGTAGTACATATAGTATATAGTAGTACGTATATCGAGTGTGATTCTAGCGAGGATTTAGGTCAATTTTGTTCCCATGCATGGACATATATACTGCCCAGATTAATTTTAAAAGCCATACAAAAATGCTGGAATTCTTAAAGCTTCATTATTAGATGTGTTGCAAAGTTTGAGTAATATATTTATTTTTATGAGTAGAAAAATCGACAGCTAATTTTTTAGAGCACAACTTAAAATGTAAGAACGTCCCTCCCTAGCTAGTCTTTTTTTGAAATAGTTGGTCCGCGGGCTAAACATGAAGCTTTTTAGATACACTAACATAATTTCACAAGAAGATATATCATAAGAACAAGATGAGGACCGAACTTTATGTGTCAAAAGAAATTGATATCAAATTTTATGTTTTTCTCTACTATCTTAAAAACACATTCGTTCTCCTTCTCTTTCCATCCTAATCCCACATATAAAAAACCCGCTGCAAAAAATGGTGTAAAAAAACTGACCAACCAAGGCCTGTGTGGCTGTGTCTAGTTTTAGGAAATCACAAACTTTATGTTAGATGCAGTACTCATACAGTAACTTATGAGCAAGAATTCCTCTATCAATCAGACCTTGTTGGCCCATCCATGTATATATATTGCTTATTATTGCAGCCTTTGTTATAATACTCTCTCCAATCAAAAACCAAAAGCTTAAACCCTCGATATCTTCCTTTAGTTAAGGCTATTCTTTAAAGCCTGGATGCAATTCCACACCTTTCACTGACCCATTTCTTCACAAAAGCAAAAGTAGGCCCAAAAAAACAAAAGGGATGCCAGGGAGAGCAGCAGAAAAAAAAAGGCAGCCAAGGAAAAGATAACTAGTAAAGGTGGAGATGGAGAGGGAGGGAGGCAAAATAAAACACATGACTTCTTTCAAGCTTCTTCCACTCCTCCACTAATAAGTTCTTATGCCCATGAGAGATTCCCTTCCCTCCAAAGGCTCATATGCTTTCTCCCCTCCCCCCTCTCTCTCTCTAAAGGTTGACCTCAAGGTGTAAAAGGAGATCACTAGCTAGCTGAGAGAGAGAGAGAGAGAGAGAGCCTGTGGAGAGAGTGAGCAAAAGCTAGAGAGAGAGAGAGTGAGTGAGTGAGAGAGAAAGAGAGATCAAGTGAGTGCTACCTTGTTGCTTGGTTGCTAGTAGCTAGCTTGCTTGGGTGGAAGATCATATCAGCATATCAAGGGAGAGGGAATATGGATAGGGGAGTCCTCCACAAATCATCAGCTCTAGTGGGGGAGATGGGGGAAGGCCATGGATGGTGGAGTGTGAATAATTTGAGGCCCCCCTTTGTTGAGCAGCTTCACAATCCTTCTCTTTTCTTGCCATCCTCCACCACCACCTCCACTACTCCCTCCTCCTCCTCTCCCCTCCATTCCTTCTCCTCCCTGCTGCTCTCGAATCACTATCCTCTTCCTTCTACTGCGACGACAAGCACCGCCGCCGCGCCTTGGCACGACACCGGCAGCCGCCACGGCCAACATCTCCAGGACTCATGGAACCATATCTTACTGTAATTCACACACACATTCTCTCTTTCTTTTATATATATATTTGTAATTGATTAACTTGATATTGTTCTTGGAAATGGTCTGTTTCTAGAATTCTTCTGAACAACTACATGAAATAATATTGTGCTAAAAACCTCATCTCTCTCTCTCTCTACATGGTCATATATATATATATATTGTGATCATCCAGTGGTGGATTGGCTAGTGGTGAAGAGGGGTACAACAAGAACTGGGAAGGCCAGGTGCTGTTCCCAACTACACCAGCTGCAGCTGCTGCAGAAGGTGATCATGGGAGCAACAGCTACAACAACATCTACAGCACCACCACAACTAGCCACGGGAGCAGCACGAGTGATGATGCTTCCCAATTGGCAAGGTCGTGTTCTTCTCCATGGGGTGGCATCCATGGCCATCACCACCACAACGCCTTGCAGCAGCAAGCTTCCTCTCCTAGGTCTTCTTGCATCACCTCTACCACCTCCCTTGGAAGCAACGGCGTGCTGGAGTTCTCAAACAACACTTCACCACGTGAGGTAGGGACAATCATCATTCAAGATAATCAGTCTGGTAATTTTTGTTTGTGTGTAGATTATTTTAGGTGCTTATCATTTACTGAGGAGTGAGGGTGGGTGAAAAAGTCTTTCTTTCATGAAGCTCATCATCACCTTTTGGATGGTTAGAAAGAGAGATTCAATACTAATAGCTTTGTGTGGGTAGATAACCATGCATGAAAGTTTCACTACTCCTGGAAGCAGTTAAGATAGGAAGCCATGTTGATAATTAACTAGTTATGTATGAAAGTTTTGTAACTTTGCTCTCCATCCTTTTGTGTTTCTCCTAGTGCATCAGCACAGCATCTGGAGCAGCTTTCAAGAAGGCCAGGACCCAAGAACCCTCTCCGGCTCAAGCTACAGTTAAGGTACTCTCTCTCTCTCTCTCTCTCTCTCTCTCTCTCTCTCTCTCTCTCTCTTGATCTCTCTAGATCTCTCAATGAGCATGGCCCAACCAATCAGAGCAATCTAAGCTAGCACTGAAGCAATAGCTTGCTTGCTGAAACGGACAGGCATGGAATCATTGTAGGTTAAGAGATAAGGTGAGATGGGGTTGGAGATGGAAATGATGGCGTTCTTAATTAGTATGTTTTGCTTGTGCTTTTTCTTCAGGTCAGGAAGGAGAAGCTAGGTGATAGAATAACTGCCCTTCACCAGCTTGTCTCCCCATTTGGGAAGGTACATATATATCACTACATGCATGTTATTAGTCTTTAGCTTTTAGATTTCAGCAATGGGAAGAGAATAATTGTCACTAGACTAGTAGAATATAACAACTGTGTTCGTTGATCTGGTAAAGTTTCTTAATTATACAAATGCTAAGTGTTCAAATGGTTATTTCTGTAAGGAATATATACAAGAAAAACCAGTTGGAAAGACAATGGATAAGACAATATTATAAGGTGCTATGACCACATATATATAATGTCAAGTAGTTCCTCATTTAGCCTCTTCTGAGATGAGCTGTAATTATCCAGAGAATGATTAGACCTTGTACCTAATAGATATGAAAACGGAAAGAGTACGTATATGCCCATGAGTATGGCACACCGGCTTAATTATTACTATAGTCCAATACATCAATGTATATATAAATTTAGATTAATGTAAATTATTCTTATTTCCAATAGTAAGATCTGTTCATACATATATAATTAAGTCTCATTTACTTTGTTCATAAAATTACAAATATATATTTCAGTGAAACAAAAGGAAAAGACAAAATAGAAGTTAATGAAATTTGAGGGAAAACTCTACTGAGAATTATCTAATGCGTTGATGATCATATATAGTCCTAATTAGTTATCTTCAGCTACTTTACCGAAGAAGGAAGTTATATATATCAATATATATAGGGGAATGAATGAAACTCTCTATAGAATAGGAGTATCTTGTGGTGATAGTAGTACTTTTGTATGTTTGTTTTTAACCCCTGATGGGTGATGATCAGTCATGTAGTAAAAGAAGATCCAATATTCCAGAGAAAAATACAAAAAAGAGATCCTGACATGGGCTAACCTCTCTTTTATGCCAGACTGACACTGCGTCTGTACTCCTTGAAGCCATTGGGTACATCAGATTCCTACACGGTCAAATTGAGGTCCAGCTCTTTCTCTCTCCCTCTTATTTCTCTCCATCATCTCTCTCTCTCTCCTCCATGCATGCGTGCCCATACCTGCAGAGCAGCTAGCTCTCTCAAATAATGCTAGTATCCATGAATCATAAAGTGTTTGTTTCTTGGTTATTGTCATTCATACCTGCAGCAGGTCGTTGTTCACTTTTGACACAACATATATACATACTTTTTGGAGACAGATCCATTAATTGCAAGTATACATACTTTGACATAATAATATCTTAATTGAAACATTTCATAGCTAGGGTTACAAACATGCAGAGATTAGCTTAGCTCCATGAAATGATGCATACTAGATTGATAGAGTAAATAATATTATACAGTGATTTGATGTGCCAAGGAAGGAGCTAGCTAGACAGGTTGAAACAAAAAGAGGCAGGGCTCTACTATGCACCAATGCATGCTCTCTCATGCATATTACAGATACTAAAGCTGCATATGTAGTATATGTGCATGCGTCGCCATAGCTAGACCTATATAATCCCGGTCGATCCGTGCATGTGTGTTTATGTTTATACTGGCTTGTCGATCTGATCGATGCAGCAGCATATGCATGCATGCAGATGGTCAGAGAGAGAGAGAGAGAGAGAGAGAGAGCCAGGATGCAATCTTTTTAGCCTGCCTGCTGCTCATCTCATGTAAACAGTGCTTGCTCGCTTGCTTTGCCTTTTCGCAAAAGCAGCCACACGTTGTCCTTCCCTGTGCTGCCACAAGCCATCACACACCTTTTCTTTTCTTTTTGCCCCTCTTAATTAGCTTCAGTACGATACTCCCTTCGTCTAGAAAAAAAATCAACTAGTACTGTAATCTTTATATCTAGAATTCGTTATATTAGTAGGATGTGTCACGGCGTAATACAAGATTAAGTTTTTTTAGAGAGAGTACCACCTAATACTACTACCATATAATTACACACTTATATTAAACCTAATTAACGAAATTTCTCACTCTAGTTAATTAATATATATAATCTCTGACGACCCATCTCATGGATCTCCAGGCTCTGAGCTCGCCGTACCTTGGCAACGGCGGCAGCAGCAGCAATGGTGGAGGTGGCTCCAACAGCAAGCTCCAGCATCAGCATCAGCAGCAGCCAGAAGCCAGCAGGGTGAGTAGCTATACAATATCTAATGTAGCTTAGCCACTGTGCATGCCCACGCGCGAGAGATCGATGTGCACAATTCCCGACGTTGGCTGCAGCAGCAGCAGCAGCAGCAGGGTTTTTTTTTTTTCTCATCATCACCGTGCGTGCCATATCCATCTGCACGCCTTCCATCCGCGGTTCGCATCGCATCACATCACATCGCATCTGTATCCTTTTGCGTTTGGAATGGCTTTGAATTGGCAGCTAGCTGGGTCAACAAGAGTGAAAGGGAGCGTAAATATTGGCAGAAAATATCCAGGTTTTTGCATCTGCTGCTGCTGCAAATCTGCAATAGCAGCCTGGTCTTTTTTACCGTGGGCAAGGCATGCAGATGCAGATGCAGGCAGCTTCAATTCATTATTGGGTGGCGGCTGATAGATAGGAGTAAGTAGATCATCGGAATGAATGGTCGTTGGCCGTTGTTGTTACTTTGTTGGCGTGGTCCAACGGAACCGCGGTCCATATATATAGGAAAACGTTTTCGTCCTTACTTAGTTGTTGTAGCATTATTTTCTGGCTCATATATACCGATATATATGGTTGTTGATACGTTGGGGGGTCGTCGATCGAACTCAGATCGATCACACTTCAAATTAAGCCCAAACACATCATTTTTACCATTTAATAAATATTTATCCTTAGCTTCGTGCAGTCTATCATTTTGTTTCTTGTTGTTTTTAATCATATCATTGCAATAGTTTTTAAATAATTATCGTGTGAAAGATAGGCGCATTCAAATTAAACCGGCACAACGAATGGGGAGTAGGGAATGCATAATGATGGGGGTAAAACACATAATATGTCATTGGAGACTACTAGGGGAAAATATTAAGTTGCATATGCACCCTCACATGTGGCCCCCTTAAGCCTCTAGTGTGAAATAAAATGCTAACCATGATTTAAACTCGAGACTTCTGGATCTGATACTATACTAAGTTGTGCACCAATCGATTCAAACTAAAAGCCACAACTGATGAGGAAAAGCAGACAATTCACTTTTTATATTAAAGAAAACATACTCTCTCTCTATATATATATTGGTAATTAACACGAGCCACTTTGTAGAGGATTAACGAAAAACATTTAGTCCTCTAGCTATGTGCAGCAGTAGGTGACATAAGGCTTTGTCAGAAACACGACAATGATTTGGTCGGTTGAAACCGATGAAAAATTGTTGGTTTCCTGCAACCACCTCACGATTAATAAAGTATCTCTACCTTTTTTACGTGCACAAAATATAATTCTATCAGTACTACTGCAATTTATTCTAGTTAACTTTATTTAGGAAGCATGACCCGTAGTACACACAATTAATATTGAAATCCCCTCACAGAGCTTGTCCACAAATAAAGACAAAGGGTAATGTCAAGTGATTGTGTTCGAAGTACGTTGTCAATTACTATCTAGCATGCATCTATCTGTTCATATGTCAACTATAGTACAGTGGTGCGCACATATTTGTTGTATGTTTTTGGCAGCTAGGCTAAGTTGTTGGGAAAAATATATACTGATAGAAAAAACATATTCGTACATATAGTAGGTTGTTTTGTAATTAAATAACCACACCGCGCATAAAACCTTTTATTTTTTTCCAACAAGAATTCTCTTTTAGGAAAAGGCTACATTAGACGGTCATACACAAATTTTAGACCAAATTAAACTTCAACCTCACAAATTTTAGCTAGTATAAGTTTATAAAATGTGCCCACAACTACAACCTCACAACTATTTTCATGTATCACATACACTTGAAATATTTTATCTAAAATTATGGCTTTATTCCAAACTATGTTGCCTGCACAGGTGTGCGTCAGTACATTTTGTTAATTGTAGGGTTACGTTACTTCTTCATGTACTGCTCAATATAATATTATTCTGATCCACATTGACACATGCATTGAGTCTGCACACTGCAGAACAGGGAGTACATTTGCTATAATTAGTTAATCTAATCATTGCAATTTTATTGTACTGGTCTCAATAGACTATTCTTCTGATCCATGGATTGACACATGCACTGATCTCTGCACACTGCAAAAAGAACAACAAAATTACCATATGCATGGGTTAGCTAGATTAGTTTAGATTAGGTTACGTAATGGCAGAACAAACTTTGCACACAATAATCAAGAATAAAAAGCTTGTGCTTATGATTTTATTCAGAGCATCATATCTCTGTGAGATCTTTCGATAAAAGTATTGACAGAAACTTTATGCCTGACGAACCAAATGTGTATATATATGCTGGTCGATAAAAAAGCTAGCTGTTTGATTCCCTTTAAGTGCTGTTTAATTATATAGGTGCAAGGAGAAAGGAACAGCATATTTCCAGAAGACCCTGGCCAGGTATTAAGTAACTAATGAATTATTCGATCAATTAGTCATTTTCCTTTATGGGATCTATACCCAGCTGATCAGTTAAGTAAAGCACAAAAGATGATCCTTTTGTTCCCAAAGGGGCTTTTAGTTTGTCTAAAGCTTTGCTTTAATTGGTCCATAAAAGCATCCTGGAAAGTTAATCATGGGGCCAGTACTTGTGTCTAGCTTTACACCTTTAATAACTATCACTGCAAACTTAGCTTTGATTAATCACTTAATAACTAATACAACACCCTCTTTATGTGTGGTTCCATTGTACGAGCAGCTCCTACATGACAATGCCATGAAAAAGAGAGGACAGCCTGATCAAGTGAGTCCTCATCGCTTAGATCGATATAAGTTCTTTCATGCATTTAAATTTCATGTAAATTACAAGTATACAGAATTTAGCAAAATAATTGTAAATTACTAAATGGTGTCTATGCAATTTAATTTGTGTGATAATAATTAACTCAGTTAATTAATTAATCAGGATGAAAGCTGTGAGGAAGCGAAGACGAGGGATCTGAGGAGCAGGGGCCTGTGCCTGGTTCCGGTGAGCTGCACGGTGGACGTCGGCGTCGACGCCGGCCCGGCGGACTACTGGGCGGCGCCGCCGGCTTTCGGCATAGGGTTCGGCCGCTAGATCGGTGCATGGCCCGGTGATCTCTGTGGGCGCCATGGCCAATGAAATTGCTGGTTGGCTAATTAAGCTAGCTGATGAAGAATCAATGGAGATATAGAGATCATATCTGACATATTACATCACATGCATGCATGCTTGCATTTGGCTTAATTAGCTGCATAACATCAGGAGCAGCCATCCTGCTGAAAAGGCTGGTTCCTCTTGATGCTATGCATGTGTATGCTGCTCATGGTTTGATATAATGGGTGCAGCAACAAAGTATATAACTGGTAGTGTGTGTGTGTGTGTGTGGCTCTTGCCTAGCTAGAGATTGATCTCTTTGGGTGGATTAATGGATTATTATGCACTGGAAGAAGAAGGATTAAGTTGTAGACAGCTGCCAGAGCGCACCTATGCTTGCTATAGCTTGGTGTTGATCATCAAACATCAGTAACACCCTTGTAAGTCTTTTATCTTGGTGAATGCATGCATGCCACCTTGCTTGTTCACGAAAATTATTGTCATGAGTGTGTAATGCATGCATGTGTATCTACGTTTTAATTTATTGCTTGCTGTAATAAAGTCTAAATGGTTTCATCTTGCGAGACTGGCCCGTTCCCTTTTCAGGAAAAAAAATTGATAAAATTCCAATTTAAACTCTGCTCTCATCTTTTTTAGAAATACACTACTGGAAATTTGTTGTGTAGTTGCCGAAAAATCGCCACTCCGGTATGTGCTTTTCCAGTAATATACAGTGATGCTCCTCAATTCATAGATACATATACACTTTTCTCCTCCCTCCCCATTTGAGGAATTAGGTCCCGATTTTTCGATAGGTATTGATAACTCTTAATTTAGCGGAAACTTGACAGACACGATCCTGCCCTGCAATCACAACACCATGTCTACTCTGGTTATCAACCGTACCGAAACATTGACCTTACCGAAAAGACTAATCCTTTCACACAAATTGAAGAACACAAGCAAGAACAAGGTAGATTATAACTCAATCTGAAGATGAATAGTTAAGATCTCAAAGTTGGCATTACACAAATCGAACTAGCAACGAAACTGCAATGATAGAAATAATCTAAGCAAAATCTCATTCTAAACTATGATGGCTACTGAATAAATATTCTTAGGGTTGCCCTAAGGCGCACAACTCTTTGGGCTTAGCCCATGACATAATTATAAGGCACAAGACCCAAATCAGACTCGAATTGGATGAGGTACATGGCTTGTTTTGTAGATTTTCATCAACAAAGAAGGAATTTTGTCATGAGACAAAAATCATGTGAAAGTAGATTCCATAAACTTTCTAACAAGTACTCATGTACTGAGAATCCTTCTGGATCAGCTGCTATGTCCATTTGAAGTTAATGCTGCCAGGAGACCCGAATCCGAATCTAAGATATGCATGAACTTCGTCTCTTGACTTCTATGGAGCAAAAGTGATATGATAATATTGGAGTAGACTTGTGGAAGGTCTTGGTTTGGTTCCCAATCAATTTCTATGATCATTCATTTATTCCTTGCGCTTGGTCTCTTTCCCTTTACCCAAGCAAAGTACCTTTGCAAACGAGAACACACAAAACTCATAGTGCAATATGTAACGCATAAATCTCACATAGAAAGCATGCACCTTTACTTATTGAATACATAAGGTAGCTATGGTCATATCCGAGCTAGTGTTGTCCTTATCATCCTCCCTTTCTTGATTAGAAACCGTCATCGGTTTCATCTTGTCATTGAGCCTATTAGGGCATGGCCAACGCGGGGACGTGGACCGCACCCCCAGCACTCCACGTCAGACCATCCGCCAAAAAGCGTCGAGGAGCACACGCCCATAGGGAGGCGTGGACCTTCTGCACGTGCATGCACCTCTGCACGGGGAGCTGGTGCGAGGCAAAGGTTTGGGTCTGGGCACCGCGTTGTGTTGTTGGAGCGGTCCCTCCTCTCTCAATCTACAGGGGTACAAGCTTGTCGTTCTTGGCCCTCTCGCCATTTGCTCACCCGGTTTGCCCTTCTCCTTCTGCCTCGGTTCACCTCGCTGTGCAACGGCGCCGTCGGTCATCGTCGGCCATCATTCGTCGGCATTCCCGTAGGTCGTGGCAAGCCTCGTCGAGCCCTATCGGAGAAAACCCCCAAAAAGGTTAGTTCTTTTTATCCCGAACCCTAGGTCTGTACACCCTAGTCGCCACCCCCATTTTTGTTTGTCGATTTGGTTTTCCTTTGCGGTTCTAAATCGTCCTAGAACAATCTGTTTGCAGGTCGACATGGATCCGAATCCTCCCACTGGCTTCCCCAACATGTTTAATGACCTAGATCTGGTCGCCAATCTTAGCAAATCTTCGAGCCAACCTGCCTTTGTCCATCCCCGGTTCATGTTCCCCTATGCTCGTTAATAGTTTCCTGCATTCTGCACTCAACCTCCTCCACCTCTAGTAGTGGATTCACGGGAAGCAGCACAAGGGGCTCAAGATCTTGCCAGCGCCATAGGGTTTCAGCAAATTCCCAACCCCAAGTGCCAAATCCCCAGCTGCCAGTTCCAGATCCCCAACCCCAAGCTGGTGATGATGGGAGGGTCAAACTCTACTACACACATGATGAGGACCTGAGGCTGGTGAGAATTTTTGTTTCATCCTATTTATTTTGGTTTATGTATTGACGATGCTGCTGCTGTGATGGGTGAATAATTGGTTGGTTAAGTCAGTTATTTGTGAATGTTGTACATGTGGTGGATGAGTATCATTGGTTTATTTGTTAGTGAGTTAGTTGGATTACTTCAATGATGATGATTTTTGGAGTTTGTAGATGATAGATATGATGATGGTACTGAGATGGATTAGTTTGATATGATGATGTTACTGAGTTGGGTTATTTTTATAGAATTGTTAACTGTGAGTATTGATTGGTTTAAAATTTAGTTACTTATTTAGGGTGCCAAAACTTCTGTAAAAGGGTTTATGCAATTTATGTGCTATTGAGTTTCTTGCTGAGATTACATTTGTTCCATTTTATTTAAATGAAGATGATATTAAGGTGAGTGAAACTAGTATGTTTACCCCACTACATTGAATTGTTGGTTAGTGCTTGGCTCAACAATTCCACTGATCCCATTGAGGGCAATGGAAGGAAAGGTCATACTGTTAACGATCCTTAAATCTTAATATTTGACCGTCAATACTTGCATATAATGAAATAAAATATGGTATCCAACTTAGTGGTAGGGATTATTACTAATCATTTCCACTAGTGTTGGTGAAATATTTAAATGCAGGTATATTAAGGAGAAAACACGTCCGTCATACGACAAAATACACCTCCAGACAATCAGGACACATTTACATGGATTAGAGGGCCCATATGTCAATCAAAAGAACTTAGAATTGGGCCAAATCATAGTACATGATGTTGGGGGCCCATTAAGCAACCTCCCAGCCAAAGGAGAGGCCAGAATGTGGGTTTTTCGGTTCGGCCGAACCTGTTTTGAGGCCGTTGATCGCCATCTTCCACGTGTACGCTCCTGATTTATTCCCAATGACGGTTGGAGGGTGTTTTGGACAATTCCCATAGTTGTAACCATCATATGGAGGCTATAAAAGGAGGAGCTCACTTCACTTCACAACACACAACTTTGAGCTGAATTACAAGAGGCTCTATTGTATCTTTTGTACATTAGAAAATGGGTAGAGGGTGAAGGGAAGCTCTGGAGGAGTGCCCGGAAGTTTGGCGCTATCTCTGACTTCTACCTCAATGGGTGTAGCTTTTTAGGAGGAATTCTGGAGGAGTACCGGAGCTGTCGGTACACTCTGCTCGGGATCTTTTCTTATGTTATTTAATTATTAGTCTAAGATAGATTTTCATCTTTGCGGGTTCATTGTTAAGTACTCGTACTGAGTGCTCCAATACTAGACTCTGGATAAAGAAGGAAGTTTCGGCACAAGTATTAGAGTAGTAATTAATAACTTAGGCATGGTGTCTAGGTTAGAGATTACCTTTGTTTATTGTGTATCCCACGGATTTGTCGGAGGTAAACGGCAGCTGGTGACAGCCCTGAATCCTATCCTAGTAATCCTCCACGTTCGGATACATCATAGAGCTATAGCCGGAACCATGCTGGCAGACTAGCAGGGGTCGGTGCCCGAAGCAGCAGATATGAAATTACCTTTACTTAGCTTAGATAATTAAAACACAAAAAAAATCTTGTCTAGCCTAGCTAGCCTACCAATAGTTGTTGTTCTTGGATTGTCTTAGCCTTTGGTAGATTATACATGTTCCCTGAGTTCGAAATCCTTTTGGGGTCACCCGAAGGTGAAGTGTAACAACGGTATTCCGTGCGCTTGCTGATTTATTTGTGGTTGTAAGAAATACCAACAGGATAATCCAGTGTACAATGAAGAGAACTTTCGTCATCGTTTTCGCATGAGAAAGCCATTATTCCTTCGTATTGTTGAGCCACTTCATACTTCACACATCGTCTTAATGTAGTTGGCCGGCCAGGACATTCACCCTTATAGAAATGTACTGCAGTTATGCGTATATTAGCATATGCTTTTTGTGCTGACCAACAAGATGAGTATGTAAGAATTGCAGCTTCAACTTCACTAGTGTATCTCAAAAAATTCTATGGGGGTTATTATTTGGTGACTAATACTTAAAAAGGCATACAGTGGAGAACACTGAGCGGCTTCACCAGATGCATGAGGCTAAGGGATTTCCTGGAATGCTTGGAAGTGAAGACATATAATGGAGAACACTGAGCGGCTTCTCCAGATGCATGAGCCCGAGGGATTTCCTGGAATGCTTGAAGTATTGACTGAATGCATTGGAGGTGGGATTTCCTGGCGGCTTCTCCAGATGCATGAGACCGAGGGATTTCTTGGAATGCTTGGAAGTGTAGACTGAATGTATTGGAGGTGGCAGAATTGTCCCAATGGTTGGAAAGGAATGTATACCAGGGGGATTATGGTGTTGCAAGATCCTATAAGCCATAGCATCACATGATAGATGGATTTGGCATGCATTCTTTGGTGTCGCCGGTTCTAACAATGATATAAACGTGCTCAATTAGTCACCCATCTTCACCAATATGACTTCACCAATATGATATTTGGGACAGCTCCTAGGGTGAGGTACACAGTTAATGGGCATCAATTTGAGTATGGTTACTACTTAGCTAATGCAATTTACCCCAAATGGGCGACACTAATTATAACAATAAGTTACCGCAAAGTCGCAAAGACCGGTTGTTTGCAGCTCACCAAGAGTCAATAAGAAAATACATTGAGTGTGCCTTCGACATCCTGAAGGCGTGTTTTAGGGTGGTTGTTGTGCCTTGTCGATTGTGGGAAATAGGTGGCATTGGATTGATCATGACGGCTTGTATCATATTGCACAACATGATTCTTGAAGATGGGAGAGATCTGCCACCCTTTGATCATAACGACAACAATGGAGAGTTCGAGGTTGACGAACCCGAGTATAATCAAGGTGCACCGGATGAATTTGAGGCTGTTCTTGATGAGGATACAACTAGTTCGGATATAACCATGACTACCTTATGTATTAATCAACCAAAGATGCATATGTTCTATATTAGATTTACTTGTTATATATTTGAACAAACGTTGCTACACAATGAGTTTTGTGTGTTTTCGTTTCCAGAGGTACTTGCTTAGGCGAAAGAAAAGAGACCGAGCATAAGGAATGCATGGATGATTGAAGAAGTTGATTGGGGACTAAACCAAGACCTTCTCCAAGTCTTCTTTCATCTCACCACGTCACTTTTGGTCCATAGAAGACAAGAGACAAGAGGAATGTGTGGTCTCGATCTTCCGATAGGTATAGATAAACAATCGATTTGGGCGGAGTCGCGATACAACTCGATCTGGCTTCTGAACGAACACGCTACTGAAACCCGGTTGACCTCGCCGAGAAGGCTAATACCTGCATGTGAATCGAAGAACACAAGCAAGAACAAGATAGATTGCAACACAATTGCATATGAATGATTAAGTACTCGAATTTGGCGTTTCACAAATCGATCTAGCGGCGAAACTGTTCTTGACAGATTAATCTAATAAAAACCCGACTCTAAATGATGACGGCTACTGATTAAGTATGATTAGGGACGTCCTAGGGTTGATCTAGGGTGCACACCCCCTTGGGCTTTGCCCACGACACAATTACAAGGCCCAAAACCTAAATCAGATTCGGACTGGATGAGATACGTGGCTTGTTTTGCAGATTCCCGGCAGTTCGGTAGGAATTTTGACGTGGGACCAAAACATATGAAAGTAGATTCCATAAGCTTTCCAACAAGTACTCATGGGTCCCGAAATTCCTTCTACATCAGCGGCTAGGTCCGTTTGAAGTTGATGCTGTCAGGAGGCACGAATTCGAATCCAAAACGTGTAGGACTTTATCTCTTGTCTTATATGGACCAAAAGTGACGTGGTGAGATGAAAGAAGACTTTGAGAAGGTCTTGGTTTGGTCCCCAATCAACTTCTTCAATCATCCATGCAATCCTTTCGCTCGGTCTCTTTTCTTTTGCCCAAGCAAGTAACTTTGCAAACGAAAACATACAAAACTCATTGTATAGCAACATTTGTTCAAATATATAACAAGTAAATCTAATATAAAACATATGCACCTTTGGTAGATTAATACATAAGGTAGTCATGGTTATATCCGAGCTTGTTGTGTCCTCATCGTCCTCCCCTTCTTGATTGGAAACCGTCCTTTGTTTCATCTTGTCATGGAGCGTATTGAACTTATCTTTATCTATCACAACATTCGGTGAGGAACATTTCTTGATGGCCATATGGTTGGATTCTAAAATCTTTGTAGTCGAAAAACCACAACACTCCCCTCCTTGCAAATTAACCTGTAACTCATTTAAACAACTAGAGGAACTAGATAGAGAATTACTTATACACATGTGGTCCTCTAGACAATACATTTCACCATGAAAAGGAGGTATAATCAAATTCGAACAAATATATACTCGATGCATATTTTATTCTCCTTTACTATCATAATTGCTAATAATATAAAAAATCACATCAGAATGGCATGTCAATTCAAATCTAGCAAATAATTTCTTCTCTAAACAGTTGAGTGGACAAAGATCATCAAATTGAATATAACCCCAAGTATTTAAAGAAGATAGCAATTTAAACTCTTCATTCTCGCTAGCAATGTGAATAACATGTTTAAATGTTTAAACTCAACACATGGTGGCTCTACTATAGACCAACATGTTCATTCACTAGTTGTGGCATGGATATAAGTGAAGCATCGCACTACTCTTCTTTATCATAAGAAACATCAAGTAAATTGTTTTGTGACAAAGGTATTTCAACAATCGTTTCCACTATGGGTTGCTCTAATGTAGCACAAGTAGTGGACATAGTTGGTACATAATAAATATGCATACCTTGATTAGTTGTATCACCATTATCATTACCTTTATTCTCATCTTCACAAATTATAGGTGCTTGGCCAATTGAACATTCTTCAAGCATGCATGGAGCAATAGATAGGTTTTTTTCTCTTCGTCTTTCTTCTCTTCCTCCTCATCATCTTCAACGTCGGAGGTGCTGATATAGCCATCTTCCGTAGCAACGTATGCCCGTTGACTTGGGCAAACCTTCTGCACATGGCCAAATCCATGGCAGCGGTGGCACTGAATCCTGGGCGTGCGTCCCGTCCAAGCGACATATGAGGCACTCTTGGTGGATACCTGCGAAGAACCTTTACCTGAATCTGCAGGTCGTGGGTGAGGTGGTTTTGGCGCTGCAGAAACTCCGGACGCAATTGGTCGCTTGCTCGCTGGTGGGGTCGCCTAGAAAGAGATGGGCTTGGGCAGCCCCAAAGATGGCTTCGCCCGCAGCGTGTACGTACGTGCTCACCTTGTTCTTGACCTATTGATGATATTACACCCCTGCAATTCCTTCTCTGCAAGCATAGCAAACTGAAACAACTGGTTTACACTGTTAAATTCCTTATTATCTACTATGTCCTAAATCTCGCACCTCAATCCCATGTAAAAGCGACAAATGGAATCCTCAGTTCCATCCACTATGCTACATCGCATCAATCCCTTTTGTAGCTCACCATAGTAATCCTGTAGAGATTTATTCCCTTCTTCTAAACGCATTAGTTTCTTGCTTAATTCTCTAAGATAAGATGGTGGAACAAATCTATCAGGCATAGCTACCTTATGTTCTTTCCAAGTAGTAGGTAAAGCTCTCTCTACAGCTAACCCAGACCACCAAATATAAGCAAACTCTTTGAACTCACTACTGGCTTGTCGAACTCTATGTTGCTCAGGCACAAGGTGGGCACTAAATTTTTGCTCTACTGTCATCTCCCAATCAAAGTATTTCTCAACATCATAATAATCCGAAAAAGATGGTATTTTAAACTTAATCTAAGAATAAGGATCATCGGGCACGCGATTATTGTCACCTTGTTGGTATCGCTGATTTTGAGCGCCACTCATACATGTCATTGCAAACACAAAAACAGCAACAAACAGTGAAGGTTATCCCTAATAATCTGCTACGTGGTGTAGTGGTGCCTCTCAACAACTCAGCCAAATGGAGCACCTTGTCAAGCTCTTACAAGTGCCTTACCAGCAATGCTAAGGACGGTACAACCGGTGGCTGGTTCGTGACAACTTGAAGGACGTGATGTGGCGATTGCAAGGATCAAAGTGGTGCTCACTAGAAGTATATATGTGGAGCTTGGGAGGCACAATATATAGTAGTAGAGGAACACAATTGTGCTAATCAAAAAATGCAAAATCGAATAATAGTTCAAAGTACTAGTCAATGTGCTGGCCTAACCTAGACTCAACTCTAGCTCAAGCAAGCACCCGACAACAGTAAGGACTAGATATGAATCAATGCACAACTCTACACTCTGAAAACATACTCAAAGGATGAATGATTTTTTTTCTGGTTATGGGAAGATAAATTACATATCAGAATATCGGGACCCCGTCCCACATCAGTCCTCCAACGTGATCAACACGTACAAGATCGAGGTACGCACTACGCTTTGAAGAAAGATTTGGTAGACCATATTTGGTCAAGGTATGGTCCCAATAGGCAGCATAACTACTAGGTTGAATAATCAGCATTACAAGTTTGTTTCATCCAAATTTTGGCTAAACCTAAGTCACAAAAGTTCCTGGATCGATGGAACAAGGAACTGGAACGTGGAACGTGGGATGCCATTTTCCAAAAGCATGGAACTAGAGGGGTATACCTCTTCCAAAATTTCAGAACTATAGGTGGAACGTGTTCCTAGCTTAATTTTTTGGAACGATAATCCAGAACTCCATGGAACCATAGATGGAATGTGTTCCATGGTTGTTCAGAACGATAATCCGGAACGGTGTTGATGGTCGTTAGCGATCAGTTTCACCCGTCAATACTATCCAAATAAAAGAGAACTAGCCATGCTTGCAATGCATATTTGTGTTTAATTAATAAATATTCTACTAGCACTAGGATTACTAACCTCTTGCAGAGAATGAACATAAAATGAAGGGGAATCAACATCAAAATAGACGATCAATCAATCGGACGATGTCGGGAATAAGATTTATCAATGAATAGGCCAAGAACTCAGAAATGACATGACCAATTGGGCCAAAATTCACAAGTCTGCATATGGGAGCAAGAGAGGAGGCCACCAGCCAAAACCTGGTTCGGCCGAACCCCCCTCGCAGCCGTTTGATCCAGGGTTTGCCTGAACGGTGTAGATTAGCTCCCAATGACGGTTGTAGGGTATTTCCGACCATTCCAACCGTCACAACCGTCATTGGGAGGCTATAAAAGGAGCTCTCATTCTCCATTTCAAGACACACCTCAAGCAAGAAGCTTCATTCATCTCTCAAGTTTAGTATAGTCTCTAGAGTATAGTGGAATAGAAATAGAATAGAATCTTCAGTCCTCGGAGTCTTCGGAAGAATTCGGGTATGGCTCTAGTAGCTTTTCCTTCTTTTGTAAGACTGTTGACGGTCGTTATCGATCAGTTTCGACCGTCAATATTACCAAAATAGGGGAGAACTAGTGATGCTTGCAATGCATATATCTGTTAGAATAATAATATTCCACTAGTATTAGGTATACTTATCATCAACTCAGACGATAAATTAATCGGACGATGTCGAGAACCAGACTTATGTATGAATGGGCCAAGAACTGAGAATTGACACGACACACTGGGCCAAAATTCACAAGTCTATAGAGAGGAACACCAAAGGAAGCCACCAGCCAACTTGTGAGCTGGTTGGGCCCGCCAAGGGTTTGGCCGAACCAGGGGGTTCGGCTGAACCAATGCCAGCGCCGATGGATGCAGGGTTTTGAGGGAACGGTGGAGATTCACTCCCTATGGCAGTTGGAGGGTATTACCGACCTTTCCAACCACCATAACCGTCATTACCTGCCTATTTAAGGAGTTCACTCTCTTCACTTCAACACACACCTCAAGTAAGAGCTCTCTCATTTCTCTCAAGTTTAGTTTAGTAGTATCTAGCTGGTGGAATAGGAATAGAGTAGAAATCAGGAGTCCGCAAGCCTTCGGAAGAGTTCGGGTATGGTTCTAGTAGCTTTCCTTTTCTCTTTTGTAAGCTTTGTACTTTTATTAGAATACTCTTCTATATACATTTATGGTATTGAAATGCTTTCCGAGTATATGAGTACCTACTTTACATTATGTTCATGTTATACTAAATATACGGCTAGCTTATCTGGAAGATGCTTTGGTGCAGGTATAATGTTTGCATATGCAATTACTCTATGTCATGACGATGATATTAGAGTAGTATCTGGTAGTTTAGGCGTGGTGTCTAGATTACGGGATATCATTATTCGGGGTTATATACTATGGATGAGAGGTGGGCCACTGATGGTGACAGCTCAGTACGGGTATTCCTCCGCGCCGGTATATAATCCTAAGTTAATTCCCTGGGGAGAGTATTCCTCCGTATTTAGCCCCGGTTGTATGGTCATGACGGGCTGTCGTAAGGAACTCGGCAGTTAGGGATGGCTTCTCGAAGTACCAGGAGAGCATCGGATATAGGGTATTAGCTAGTATATCAGTTAACTAGAATGTATGTATACTATGTATATTAGAAGTATAGGAATAGATTATTTTTCTCTTTTCTGTCCACTTAGCTTAGATAATATATTATGAGAATGAGTAGCTAATGCTTGTGTGTCACTCTACCCTTGGATTACCTTAACTCCTGCTTAGAATATGATTATCACAAGTAATATATAAATTATTAGTCAAGTTCTCTCTACATGATCTTCCCACGGGATAAAATAAATACGATACCCTTGGAATACTCTCGGGTGAAATGTTACAATAGTATATCCGTGCGCTTGCGAATGAACTCTGTAACCATAATATACCAGAAGTATTTCTGCGCCTTTGCTAGGAATTATATTTCTAGTAATGTCGTTAAGAAATACCAACAAATGGTATACCCTACTAGAGGAACATGTTCCTATATTTGTTAGATGCATTGTCTGTTACTACTTGAAGGACATTTCTTGGTCCAATTTCATCAATAGCCTTCAATAAGAACTCTGCAATAGCTTCCCCTGTTTTTTCAACTCTAGAGAAATCTTCTGCATATAGAAAGCATGAACCTCGGGTATTAGATGCAATCACATTGATCAGTGGCTTGTTCTTTATATCAATCTATCCATCACACAACGGAAACACCTTGTGTGCACCTGCTTGATGCAAAAATAAGAGAAGTGATAGTCAATAACTCAATATTCAGTTAAAAGGTTAACAAATTTGCACCTGTAAAAGGATGAAAAAGGTTAGCAAATGAAAATTACCATGTACTTTTGACTATTGCCAAATCATGTTCTACGTTTCTTTTGCATGCATCTAGCTAAGTTGTCCTTGCCTTCTCAGAGGATGGACCTTTGTATCCACTAGGAGCTTTGTTAATGGCTGTGACCATTTCAGCAAATTGTGGGCTTCTCAATACATTAAATGGAATGCCGTTAGCACATAAAAATTTAACTATTTTCATATCTGCATCATGTCTTGAGTAAGTATTTCCATATGGGTTTCTCTAATCTAGTATAAGTAGTGGACATATTTGGCGCATCATAACTATGCATACCTTGAGTAATGTAGCACCATTATCATTACCTTTGTTTTCATGTTCAGAAATTGTAGACGCTTGCTCAACTAAACTTTCTTGAAGCATGCATGGAGCAACGAGTAGACCTACTTTTTGTGTGCCTTTCTTCTCTTCCACATTACCTTGGTCGTCCACAGATATCTATAAAATGCTAGTACTAGAATCCAAAACTCGTGTAGTAGGTGGCGGTGACAGCATTGCTCCAGCGGTGGAAGAAGGTCGTGTGCTCGCTGGTGGAGGCGCGGTATGAAAGCTTGTTGACAACTTAGCTTGTCCAGTCGTGGTCGATGTTCTTGACATGAGGGAGTTGCCAATATTGATTTAGTTCTTTTGTTGGTATTCCTGTGACTCTTTCTCAACAAGCATAGCAAGCTGGAACAAACGGTTGACAATTTTTTCATCTTTGTTTGTCTGAAAATAAATTATTTTAAGATCTCTTTAAAACAAAGAAAAACATATAAATTCTAGAGGATTTTATCCTATGGGAAATAATCCTATGTAATCTTTTGAAACAAATGATTGTTTCATACCCATTCCTTTGAAATTACTATGGAATGGATCATTCTAGAACTAGTTTGAACGAAAATAAGCATGAGGTCTCACCTCATGTTTTCCTCTTCGTATGTCTAAAATTACTATGTGTTTTCCTATGTGCTCTTCAAATAATATTTTTAAAGTTTCATGTGTTTCAAAATCCTGTCGGAATCCAATGAGTATGACATCCTATTCATATGTTTTTCTTTTCCTATCTTTTCTCAATCCTGCGTCTCAAATGGCCCTTAGCAATCACTTCATCAGAGTTTGTGAAAGTAAAGGAATAAATATATTGAGAATAGATAAAGAGAGGAATAAGTACATTGAGATTTGATAAAGTTGGGGTATTCAAGTCTTCTTGGTTTTATATTGGCATGTATGGTATGGGTGAAAAATAAACTTATTTTGGGATGAAGGGCGTAGTAAATAGAATAATTACTACCAACTAGCTAAGATGCTATGTTGTTAGTCATTACCAAGTTGCCTGGGTTTAGGGAAGCTCACTCAATCGACTGCTGACGATGAGGACGATGAGGAGGATGAACTATGCTAGATCCAGGTAGGAGATGAATGGGTGACAGTGGATCCGATGATGGCTGATCTGGCCGAGGGATAGGCCAAATCGCCTGTGATGGTATGGTGATGACCGCCAACTGTTGCGCTCGAAGTACTTTGTCGCAATCCCAAGGGCCACAACAGTGTAGTGGTGACTCCTGGCTGTTATGTCTTGGGTGCTTCGTCATCACCGACTAAGGGCCACTTAGTCATGATTCATGACGCAGAGGCCCACGATAGCTCCACCATGATGGTATCCGTTTTAGGAAGATCAGAGAAGGGAGAAGAAGGGATATATTTTGTGGTTACTACAAGAATCTATTTAATCTTTCACTGAAAATTCGTCACAGGAATTTGTCTGTGACGATTCTACTTATCGTCATCTATTGAGCCTCACAGATTAAATCTGCCGACATTTTCTTCGAAATCGTCACGGATCAGCACAATCTATGACGTTTTTTAACCGTCATAAAACGCTTTTGGGCTCGTGTAGTCCAGCCCAGGCCCAATCTTTGTGATGAAATTAAACGTCGCAGATGGTTGCCACGTGGCGGCCAACATGGCAGGTGATGTGGTCGTTGACACGTGTGTGATGATGTGGCACTGATGACGTGGCAGCTAATGTCAACAATTTTTTATATACAGCCCATTATTTCTTTGACAGCCCATTAATTATTTAACAGCGGCCCATTATTTTTTTAGAGTTGGCCCATTTTAAAATAGACCAATTTCAGAAATAGGCCCATTTCAAAACTGACCCATTTTGTCAACCAACTATCAGGTCAAAGCCCACTAAACAGGCCAATTAAATTTGAGCTCACCAAATTCAATCCAATTTCTCATACATCTCAGATTCAAACCTAATAACAGATACCATCTCAGATTCAACTAATAATAGATACAATCAGAATACAACAGAATTCAAACAATAGTTCATCTCAGATTCAATCTAATTACAGGAGGCGGCCCGAAGCATGGCTTCCTGAGAAACACACACACAATCAATCAATCAATCAATCCAAGCCAAGAAAGTAAGCTCGCAGGTCAGGATCACGCTTGATCTGGATCAAGACGACGACGACCAGAAGGAATCAGATACCCTGGAAAACATGACAAGAAAAACTCAGTAGTGTTCAGTATGAGATAAAGACAGTGAACAAACTTTTTGAAACAGATATGAGCCAACGTCTCAGTGATCAAAGGTTTGTGGGAGAAAAACTTAACTTTGTTATTTTCACATACATAAATCTTGGCATCAAACAGATTAATAAGCAGAATATGTGCTGGCATACCATTTTCTCACATCACATGGTAGACTATATATTTTCTCCCCAAAGCTACCACATAACACACACTGGTAGCACTTTGTAGCAACAAAGGCTGCTCAAAATATATATATATATATAAGGTGATGGATGACAAAGAGAAACTCAGTATCAATTTATAGACAAGAAATAGGCATCCAAGTTCAAGTCAACCAACTGAGCTAAGTTCAGTTCCTATTTTCAAAATAAATGAAACATATATGTCTTTGTCCTTTTGTAATTCTATTAGGCAATTTTAAATGCTGATGGCAAGAGCTCTCCTAGATAATCAGCACAGAGCTCACTGCTACATTTCTATGCGCATATGGCATTATTAATGTTGGTCGTTCTGCTGCAAAGGAAATCTTAGAGCTACTTCTGGGTACTACATTGCACAACTAAAATCTAACATTCAGAGAAACAGATTTTGTACACTCAAGCGTGCCCATCCGTACCATTAAGCCACTGATTAAAAAAATGGAGGACCAACTTACAGAGAGCACATATGGAGCATTTGGTTTTATGTCAGAATAAAGACAATCATCCAACTCTAGCAATACATAATCTTCCTCTTCTTTTCCCCCTTCTTCTTCGCCAAACTGTGTAGATTTCCCGTTAGTCTCTGCCATCTCCAACAAAGAGTTTGTCCTAATCGACAGTAAAAGCTGACTTCACCAACCGATGTATCTGCAAGGTTGACAAGTCACAAGTGGGCAATTAGCGAGTACAGTAAGTTTTAGTCCAAAACTTATTTACTGTATTCATATTTATCGGAAAACTATTTTTGACACTTCAATATTGAGAATCGATATTGATCGGCTGGCTATTTCCTGCGAATGTGTTAAATCAATGCAGATTACATGGGCCTAACTAACTAACTAGAAATATGTAACTATACTAGTTAGACCTAACGACATACAAAAATCATCATGGGGATAAAGAATAAGACAGGAATGTTTCATATAATGGAAATTTGAGACATAGTGAGTTAGGAGCAGAGGCGGCGACATGCTTGATTTATTGAACAAAAACTGGCATGTAAGCACAGATAACATCGTTGCAAACTGGCACAGAGGAATGAAGAACAAGCATACCGAAATCAGATGTTACCCGTGCATCGATATGGCTGCTGCAAGCGTGATTTCAGAGCAAATCAAGAGATGACTTGCACGCGTGCACACAGGCGATGGCAGCCATGGCTCAGTCCCACTGTCCCAGCCCTCCGGCGGTAGCGGCAGGGGGACAGGGGGTGAGGTCAGGCCGTCGGGACGGCCGCAGACCGCCGCGCTCCGCCGTCGTCGCCGCCATGCCCACCGCCGTCGGGGAAGGGTGGCCGCCGCCACGCATGGGAGGTTGGGGAAGGGAGGCGCTTCCGCCCGCCGCGTCGCGCAGCTCCCGTCCTCGCATCAAACACACTCAAATTAAGAAAATATTGTTTTTAGTAAGAACAATGGCCGAAAGAAATCAAGCAAACTCAAATTAACTATTCCATACGTTTCATATTGTTTCTCCTTAACTGTCATGTGCAAAATCCCAGTAATAAGTCTAAGAAAGAGTTAATGAGAAATGCCCGCACA
Source organism: Oryza meridionalis (assembly GCA_000338895.3). Lineage (NCBI taxonomy): Eukaryota > Viridiplantae > Streptophyta > Magnoliopsida > Poales > Poaceae > Oryza > Oryza meridionalis. Next base: position 10,610,190 of record CM002525.2, on the reverse strand, counting down.
TGACTGCATGCATGCTATAATTATATAAGGTCTATGTTTCTGTTCATAGACTCCCTAATTATTCAAATTGATCTCTTTATTAAAAATATGCTACTCATGGACTCCTATATGAACTATAATTGATCTATAATTGAACTAGCCTAATTGACAGAGTTGTTATAGTTCTTATGCTTCATGATAAATTAAATCTGTGCTAGGGTTCAGATAACAATTTCCGAGTCCATGGCTAAATCTGAAATCTGATTTTATCTATATGTCAAGAAACCTAAATTCACTGCTAAACCCAATACTTCATCAATCCTCTAATGGCGTGGTCATCTAACGGGGGGAGAAGAAGAGGCGGCGGCGCTTACTGAGAGCATGGTAAAAATGAACCAGAGCATGGCTACATACCTAGCAGGAGCAACATCAGACATGACATCTACGGGCAGCAAGGGCGCAGGACAGGGGATGAAGGGAACTAGGGAAGAGTTACCTTCATCGGATTCGGACGACCGGGAGGCGTCGCTGACGTGTGGCCAGTGGAATGGAGCCGGTGTGGCCGTGCAGGCCGACCGGCCAGTCTGGGGACGCGGTGAGGGGGTAGGAAGCCGGCGCTGCAAGCTGTCGACGGTGCCGCACGCCGTCGCCGAGCCGTCCCAGGGAACGCCGCCACGCGACCTGGGCGCCCTAGGCCCGGGAGCGGCGGCGGCGGCAGATCCATCGCTCCCGAGCCCGGCGGCGGCGGACAAGGAGGCCGGCGCGCCGAGCGGCGACGGGGAAAGAAAGGCCGGCGTACTGAGCGGCGACGGAGGAGGATGAGCCCGGCGGCAGCTGAGACGGAGGCCGGCACGCTGATGTCAGACTCTGAAGATGTCTGAATGTTTTTGAACCTGAAGAACTACGTAGTATCGTTGAAGGAGAAGGAGCAGTATGAGAAGGAGATTGGACGGCTGTGATGCATGGATACCGTTTCGCTAATGAGAATTGGACGCTCACCCATTCCTTTCTGTACTTACTGTTTGCCGTAAAGGGAAAATGTTTAACTGAACATTAACGCAAGTATGCTCTGTACTCTGCTGGCGGCGTACTCGTTATAAGCCTGCCTGTTCCGCTGGATGCGGCTATGAATGAAATGAAACCCTAGTTCTACATTTTCTCCTTGTCTTGCGGCGACCAATCTTTCTTTAATTTCTACAATTATCTTTATTTTCTTCCTGTAGGTTCCAATAGGTAGACACTCAGCCTAAAATTCTGAAGAACTTGCAGGAATCGAGTGAAATTGGCCCTCGGTTTTTGACAAAGGTATCAGAGCAAGGTCTTTCTTTGGCCAGCTTTCAGATCTGGGAGGATTCTTGGCTAGTGAGGGTTGGAAGAACAGGTTTCTTCTGTAAAATTCCGTAGCTAGGCCCAGGATCCCGATCCGTTAGCAAGTATCGAGCAGTGGCAAGAGGGTTGGGAGAGGCATAGCTCTCTTCTGTAAAATCTCCGGATTGCTACTGTTCACCATGGCGAGGGGTCTCCTGTGAATCAAATCGAGGAGGTTCTTGAAGAAGTAGTTCCGGTGGAAACTGTTGTGGAGGAATTAAGAGCTAATTTGGAGGAATTTCAGAGGAAGGTCGCTGAGGACAACAAGTTGTTCCAAGAACAGATCCAAAATCAAGCTACCCAAGCTCAGGTGCATAAAGATGAAGTGATGCAGTTTGAAGCTGATTCAAGAGATGCTGGTGTCTTCTCCTAGCTGCCAAGGGCAAGAAGTTGGGGACACTTCAAAGACACCAGGTAATGGTCATTCAGTCACTCAAAGAGGGGGAAACCCAGAGAAGAGGCCTGCTTTTGACTCTCGAAATCTCTCGTGCCCTTTGTCTAAGCCTGAATTTGGGGAAAGTTCAGTTCCACCGAGTGCCACAGTATTCCAAACTACACCACCAATCAATTCTTCTGTGTTTTTTGGTACTTCATCAATTCCACCTCCACCTCCACCACCACACATTCCACCATTTTTCACCCATCCACCACCATACATACCTCCATACACAACCTATATGAACAATTATGTTCCCCCATATGGTCCACCCCCATAAACTTCCTACCACTCTCCATGGAGCCTAAATCATAACTCTTCCCCTGTGCCACCACCATTTCCACCACCACCACCACCACCACACCAATGACCCCATCTCATTACCTTGACCCCTCTCGTTTCTATGACAGAGGTATTCCTGTTTGGGCTAGACATGACGATCGAGCTGTTCCCACCGATCAGGGCTACCGACAGAGAACTTATTATGGTGACCAATATAACAACAAACATAAACATGTGGATTTTCCTATCTTTGATGGTGATCACCCTGAAGCTTGGATCAGAAAAGCTAATAAATATTTTGCCCTAAAGAGAACACCCGAGGAGGACAAAGTGTTGCTGGCCGAAGTATATATTACATGCAGAGCTGATCTTTGGATTTCTAGCTATGATATACCAACTGATACTCTGTCTTGGCCTGATTTCTGTGCTATGATTTGTCAAAGATTTGCAGTTAATTCCAATATTGATATCACAGACACCTTTCGCAATCTCAAACAGTACAGCTCAGTCGATGCATATATTGACAAGTTTGAGGAAATCATGCCATTGGTCAAAAGAAACAAACCACATCTCAATGAAGAGTATTTTCTGGAATACTTCATTTCAGGGTTAAAAGATCACATTAAACGCCCTCTCAAATCCCTGACCATCTACTCTCTAGTTCAGGCTTATGAGCTTGCTCGTAACTATGATAGTCCAATTTTCCAAACCAAACAGTTCTCTCAAACTCATTCCTCTTCTCACAAAGCAGTTTCTAAAGAGCCTGCAGCACCACCACAAAAGAAAGATTTCCCTGTGAAGGAAGAGAAACCTGTCTCTATCTCTTCTAACCGTTGGGGTGGTAAGTGTTTTCGTTGTCAGGAACCCTGGGTACTTGGCCATGGCAAAGTTTGTCGGATGACAAAACAATTATATTTGGTCACTGTTGACGATGATGAGCCTAGTCCTGAAGAACCAGCTGAAGGGTCTTATTCCACACCACCTACCAGTCCAACTGATCATCAATCATGAGAACCTTCCTTACATTCCCTGGATGGTCTAAATTCTGGTATTACTACTTTTACATTAAGGGTGTAGTTTGGTCCTCATTCAGCTATAGCTTTGCTTGACAGTGGCAGTACTACAATCTTCATCTCACCTAAGTTAGTTCATAGAGCTCAGCTGTCTATTACCAATCATGCTCCAATTTCTGTCACGGTGGCTAATGGAACTTTGTTACACTCTGAGGGTCAGTGTGTAAATCAATCATATACCATTCAAGATGTTCCTTTTATCACCTCTTTCCGAGTCCTTGATATCAAAGAGTATGATGTAATCCTTGGCTGTGACTAGATCCAGCAACACAGTCCTCTTACAGTGAATCTGAAAACCCGAGAATTGACTATTCATCAAGATGGAGTGCAACCTATGACATTCTGTGACTTTTCATTACCAGCCCGTAGTACCTTTATGATCAATGCACACCATATGACTAAACTGATGACTCCAGGCATGGTGGGAGCAATTTTATATGTCAAACCCTTGCAGTGTTCCCTCCTTCAAGTTACACCTACACCACCAGAATTACTTCCTGTACTAGCAGCCTATGCTGATGTCTTTGCCGAACCACATGAGCTACCTCCTTCCAGGGATTGTGATCACTCAATTCCATTACTGCCTGGCACTAAGCCAGTAAATGTTCGACCATACCGTCTTCCTCATCACAAGAAGAATGCTATGGAGGATCTTATCAAACAGCTATTGGATTCTCATACCATTCAACCTAGTGTCAGTTCCTATTCCAGCCCTGCCATTTTAGTCAAGAAAAAGGATGGTACATGGCGGATGTGTATTGATTATCGTCAGCTTAATTCAAATACAATTAAGAACAAGTATCCCATTCCAGTGATTGAGGACTTGCTGGATGAATTACATGGTGCTCAATATTTCTCTAAGATCGATCTTCGTTCGGGTTATCACCAAATTCGTATGCAGGCAGCTGACATACCAAAAACTGCTTTTAGCACTCATATGGGCCACTTTGAATTCATAGTAATGCCTTTTGGTCTCACTAATGCTCCAGCCACGTTTCAAGCATTGATGAACAGAATCTTAGCTCCTCATCTCAGAAAGTTTGTCTTGGTCTTCTTTGATGACATTTTAATATTTAGTCCTTCCTTGGCAGATCATATTGTTCATGTGCAAACTGTACTTCAGACTCTTCGAGATAATCAACTATTTGCAAAACAAGTAAATGTGTTTTCGGCCAGCAGCAAGTGGAGTACTTGGGCTATATTATTTCCACTGAAGGAGTAGCTACAGATCCCGACAAAATTATGCCTGTCTAGCAGTGGCCTAGTCCTACTACTATCACACAGTTGCGAGGGTTTCTGGGATTGGCTGGCTACTATCGCCGATTCATTCAGAATTATGGTATTATCTGCAAACCATTGTTTAATGCACTGAAGAAGAATGAATTTCAGTGGACTGACGAGCAGCAACTGGCCTTTGACACTATCAAAACCAAATTATCTCAAGCTCCCGTGTTGGCCTTACCAAATTTCTCTCAACCTTTTATTCTAGAAATGGATGCAAGTGGTTTTGGTATTGGAGCTATGCTTATGCAGAATGGCAAGCCTTTAGCATACTTGAGCAAAGCTATTGGACCTAAATCTGCTGCCCTTTCAACCTATGATAAAGAAGCATAGGCAATTCTCGAAGCTCTCAAGAAATGGAAGCACTATTTTCCGGGTACTTCATTAATTATAAGAACAGATCAAGCAAGCTTGAGATATATCAATGAGCAACGCATCACTGATGGTATTCAGCACAAACTCCTCATTAAACTTATGAGTTATAACTACCGAATTGAGTATCGAAAGGGGAAAGAGAACAGAGCAGCTGGTGCTTTATCTAGGGTGCCTACCTTGCATCAATTGCATGCTGTCACAGTAGTGGTTCCTCAATGGATCACTCAAGTCTTACAAACATATGACGATGATGAGAAATGCAAAACATTGTTAACCAAGTTGAGTATTGATAGCCAAGCTTAACCACCTTTCTCTCTTCAAGGTGGTATTCTTCGTTACAAAGGGAGAATTTACATTGGTAATGATGCTGCCTTGAAAACACAATTGAAAGAATCTTGTCATTCTTCGGTTCTGGGTGGCCATTCTGGTGAGCGAGCAAGTTAACAGCGCATGAAGCTTTTATTTTATTGGCCTGGCATGAAAACATATAGCATTCATTTCATCAAAGAGTGCCCTGTCTGTCAGAAGAATAAAACTGAACATGTCCATGCTCCTGGACTCTTACAGCCCCTCCCTTTACCTGACATGGCTTGGACACACATTACGATGGACTTTATTGAAGGGCTTCCCAAATCATCCAACAAGGAGGTAATATGGGTTATTGTGGATCGATTCACTAAGTATGCACACTTCATTGCATTGAGTCATCCTTTCACTTCTGAGGACATTTTGGAACTTTTCAAAACTCACTTCTATAAATTCCATGGCCTGCCTTTAGTCATAGCGAGTGACAGGGATAGGATTTTTACTAGTAATCTCTGGAAAGATATCTTTGCAGCTACTGGTGTCAAATTGCATTTTAGCGGTGCCTACCATCCACAGACTGACGGCCAATCTGAGAGAGTTAACCAGTGCTTAGAAGCTTATTTGCGCTGTTTGACCTATGCTAGACCCACTAAATGGTATTCTTTGTTGCCTCAAGCAGAATGGTGGTATAATACCAATTTTCACACTTCTCTTAACATGACTCCATATGAAGCCCTTTATGGACAAAAACCTGCTCTGCTAGAAGAATCTCTGTTACCTGCATCTATGCTGGAAGGGGTCAGAAACCGCAATCAGGAAAAGGCTGTTCTGATGGATACTGTTAAGGCAAGTTTAGCCAAAGCTCAAGCCCGTATGAAGTACTATGCTGATTTGCACCGCAGCGAACGCACACTAGATGTGGGTGATATGGCTTATCTGAAGTTTCAACTGTATCGTCACAATTCACTGGGGCTACACAACTCCTTGAAGCTTCATTCTCGTTACTATGGACCTTTTCGTGTGCTGGAGCGAATTGGTCAAGTAGCATATAAACTTCTGCTACCACCTATTTCTCAAATCCATCCTGTGTTCCACATCAGTCAACTGAAGAAACATCTTGGACCAACTGCAGTTCCTGAACAAGGGTTGCCCCTGATCGATCAGCATGGTAACATTCTCACTGCTCCAGCCGCTGTCTTGGAACGGCGCCTCATTCCCCGCAACAATGAACCGGTGGTCCAATGAAAAGTGCAGTGGCAAAACCTACCCAGTGATGCTGCAACATGGGAGGATGCATCTTTTATCGCTAAAGTTTTTCCCATATTTGTCCTCTGAAGACATGGGACTCGAGGGGGAGGCCTTGTCAGACTCTGAAGATGTCTGAATGTTTCTGAACCTGAAGAACTATCGTTGAAGGAGAAGGAGCAGTATGAGAAGGAGATTGGACGGCTGTGATGCATGGATACCGTTTGCTAATGAGAATCGGACGCTCACCCATTCCTTTCTGTACTCACTATTTGCCGTAAAGGGAAAATGTTTAACTGAACATTAACGCAAGTATGCTCTGTACTCTGCTGGCGGCGTACTCGTTATAAGCCTGCCTGTTCCGCTAGATGCGGCTATGAATGAAATGAAACCCTAGTTCTACATTTTCTCCTTGTCTTGCGGCGACCAATCTTTCTTTAATTTCTGCAATTATCTTCATTTTCTTCCTGTAGGTTCCAATAGGTAGACACTCAGCCTAAAATTCTGAAGAACTTGCAGGAATCGAGTGAAATTGGCCCTCGGTTCTTGACAGCTGAGCGGCGACGGAGGGTGGCGCACTGAGCAGCGAAAGAGGAGGACGGTGCTACCTCCGCCTTGGTGCGGGAGTGGATGGTGGCGGCGGCGGCACTGATGGATGGAGTGGATTTGGTTTGCTAGGGTTTGGAGAAGAGGTTATATGGATAAGAAGCAATTCGACGCAAAATTACCAAAATGTCCATGCTGTGTTCCTAGTAGTTACGAAATTGAATGGACAAAACGGACATTTCACCTAATTTAGGGGAATAGGGAGAGGAGGCAAATCAGACTTTTAAGCAAAACATAATTTCAAATCGAATTTTATCATACTAAATGAACTTATGTGAAAAATTTGTCAAAAACAAAGTTGTATAACTTATTGAGATCTACCAATTTTATTTTGGTTATTTCTCCATCTGAGATTAATTGACCTATATAAAATTTGAATTTCAAATTATGACAAATTCAAACAATATTTTCAAATACTAAATGATTTCAACTGAAAAAGTCATCAACAACAAGGTTGTATAAATCATCAATATATAACACTTTTGTTTTGGTAATTTTGCTATATGACTCTGTTTCAATAATTTGAATTTGAATTTCGAACTATGACAGCTTCAAACAACATTTACAAGTGTTAGATGATTTTATCTGAAAAGGTCATCAACATCAAAGTTGTATAACTCATCAAGATCTATAACTTTTATTTGGGTCATTTCTTCATCCGACAAAGCGATTTGTAACATTGTTCACAAAATGTACATATCTCTTATATAGATTATAAACAATAAGAGAGATATGTACATTTTGTGAACAATGTTACAAATCCATTCGATGAATGAAGAAACGACCCAAATAAAAGTTATAGATATTGATGAGTTATATAACTTTGTTGTTCATGACTTTTTCAGTTGAAATCATCTAGTACTTGAAATGTTGTTTGAAGCTGTGATAATTTGAAATTCAAATTCAAATTGTTTAAACAAAGTCATATAGAAAAATGGCCAATATAAAAAATGTAGATCTTGATGAGTTATATAACTTTGTTGTTAATGACTTTTACAGTTGAAACATCTAGTACTTGTAAATGTTGTTTGAAGCTGTCATAATTTGAAATTCAAATTCAAACTGTTTAAACAAAGTCATATAGAAAAATGGCCAAAATAAAATTTGTATATATTGATGAGTTATACAACTTTGTTGTTGATGACCTTTTCAGTTAAAATCATTTAGTATTTAAAAATGTTATTTGAAGCTGTCATAATTTGAAATTCAAATTTTATATAGGTCAATCAAACTCATATGGAGAAATAACCAAAATAAAATAGGTTGATCCCAATAAGTTATACAACTTTGTTTTTGACAATCTTTTCACATATGTTCATTTAGTGTGATAAAATTCGATTCAAAGGTTTAATATTTTGAAATTAATTGAAAGGAGAGAGGAAAGATGGACTTCTCAGTGAGGGGGGAGCAAAAGGCCTGATACGGGCCAGCCCTTTTGGTCATCCCTCGCCGAGAAGTCTATTTGTCGTCTCTCCTTTCAATTAATTTCAAAATATTAAACCTTCGAATCGAATTTTATCATACTAAATGAACTTATGTGGAAAAGTTGTCAAATACAAAGTTGTATAACTTATTGAGATCTACAAATTTTATTTTGGTTATTTCTACATCGGAGTTTAATTGACCTATATAAAATTTGAATTTCAAATTATAACAACTTCAAACAACATTTTGAAATAATAAACGATTTCAACTGAAAAAGTCATCAACAACAAAATTGTATAAATCATCAATATCTACAACTTTTGATTTGGCCATTTTGCTATATAACTATGTTTCAATAATTTGAATTTCAATTTCAAATTATGACAAGTTCAAACAACATTTTCAAATACTAAATGATTTCAACTAAAAAAGTCATCAACAACAAAGTTATATAAATCATCAATATCTACAACTTTTGTTTTGGTCATTTTGCTATATGACTCTATTTCAATAATTTGAATTTGAATTTCAAATTATAACAACTTCAAACAACATTTTCAAATACTAAATGTTTTCAACTAAAAAAGTCATCAACAACAAAGTTATATAAATCATCAATATATACAACTTTTGTTTTGGTCATTTTGCTATATAACTCTGTTTCAATAATTTGAATTTGAATTTCAAATTATGACAATTTCAAACAATATTTTCAAATACTAAATGATTTCAACTGAAAAAGTCATCAACAACAAGGGAGTATAAATCATCAATATCTACAACTTTTGTTTTGGTCATTTTGGTATATGATTCTGTTTCAATAATTTGAATTTGAATTTTCAAACTATGACAAGTGCAAACAATATTTCAAATACTAAATGATTTCAACTGAAAAAGTCATCAACATCAAAGTTGTATAACTCATCAATATCTATAACTTTTATTTTGGTCATTTCTTCATCCGATAAAGTGATAGTAACATTGTTCATAAAATTTACATATCTCTTATATGGTTTTGAAGTATTTAAATCGTGATGAAATTTTTATAACGTCACAGGTTTTGGGCCGGTTTATGACGAAATCGATAAACTGTCGCGGTATTATGGGCCTTACATCCATAGTTGCATATCCGTGACGATCTCTGAAAACATCACGAAAATTTCATCACAGATTAAATAGATTCTTGTAGTGGTTTTTCTGTCTTCAATTGGGTGGATGTTGTATTATAATGTACTCGTGTTCTATGGTAAATTACCACATTTTTTAAGTGTCCTTAGGAAAATTCACATTCTTATATTGTCTGGAAGTAAAGACTGCACTTTTTTAGTGTCCCGTAGTAAGTCTTATTGAAAAAAGTACTAATGATTGGATATACTTTAACCGACGATATTTTGGTCCTTTGTTACTAGTACTAAATTTACTTTGGGCTTCTACAGGTTGATTTTTTCTGAAACGAAACGAGTAGTTTTTCTCTTTGTATTTTGATGTTCATGATTGTAAGATGTGGAGTCTAAAATACTGGAGTAATATGTGTAACTTTTAGCTATGTGTGGATAGAGGCAAGATTCATATTCATTATTAAATAAACTCACAGCAAGACTTATACACCCATAGTTGGGTAGTTCAGTGAGCTCTGCCCCTGCGTCGCTCCAAGGGGATGGCTCGAGCAGCAACCAAGATGCTGCGCCACCACCACACGTTAACCCTTTCCCTACCTCACTGCCGCTTGAGTAGCTCGCCAGAGAGAGCTGTGTGGCTACAAGGATGGTGTCGGTGGGGTCTTCTTCCTCCTCTTTGAAGTCCATGGAGGTTGCGGTGACGATGACATGCAAGCAGCGATGGTGGCCGTAGAGGCGGAGCTAGCGTGGATACTGTACCTCAATAGCAACCGCTGCGGCTAGGTTGGGTGGAGGTGTGGTGATGGCGGCTTCTATTGCTCCGGCGGTTTCAGGGACGACTAGATGTGGCATTGGCTAGATCCAACATCCTCCCACCTAGATTTGCTGTCACTCCGACGAGGGATTAGATTGGGGGGTCGCGGTGGCTTGTTGAACCCTTTGGGCAGCGGACTATGACAGTGACAATGTGGCAATCAGCGTTGTTGGTGGCAAGTGGGCTATGCCAGCCTGGTGTTGGATGCACGGCCATGGGCGTGGGTTGCTCGATGGCAAGCGGGTCGACAACGGGCGTGGCTGGCCTGGCATTCGGTGACACTGGTAGGTGTGATCGCAACAGCTTGGGTCGTAGTGGAGGACACACAATGGTGCGTCGCCCTATGCTGCAGTAGACAGAGATGGGGTAGACGGTGGCGCACTGGTGAGGCGGTCATGGCTTTGGCCGACGGCCTGACTCCTGAGATTGCGATGATGAGGGCAGGCTACCTGAGACGACGACGACGATGATGGTGTGCAGAGGTGAGCGTTAGGTGGCATGAGGTGAACTCTTCTCCAAACACGTGCCCTCTTGAGGCAGCGGCTAGCCACTACAAGATGGCCATGTTGGCAGGCTTATACTGGAAAGAGCGGATCCACTCTTCTTTCTCGCCCTCTACTTCTACAACTCAAAGACATGGATGAAGTGGAGCATATCGAAATGTCGAGCTCCTACCTATCGGCCGACTGACAATGAGCACTGGTGTGGTGGCTATGCATTGAAGGTGTTTAGATGGTGGTAGCTACTAGTGACATGCACACCTTGATAGGAAAGATAGGAAGAGTCCTGGTGAAAGCCGGCAACAGCGGCACTGCTGGGCGTCACAACCCTTCTGGGGTTGTTGTCGTGGTTTCTTCCCTTCTCTTCCTGATGGAATCTTTCGGGTGAAAACTACATCCTAATTTCTCAGGAAGGGTGACGTAGGCATCCTCGGTGTCTTAACCTCCCTGGAGACATTGTTTGGATACCCATTTCCTTCTAAGCTATTTTCCAGACAATTTGTCTCTCGTGGTGACGCCTAGTAAGTACAAGTTGGCCATGCTAGACGGGGTGGTGAGGGGGAGAAGATTTCATCTTTTCTCTCACTCTTTTCCTCTTTAACACAAAGGCGTGGATGGTTATGGGATTGTGGGGGGGTGTTGTGGCTTGCTCCTCAACAGTGATGACTTGTTGTAAGCGCGTGACGTGGCTTGGCTTGTTTTTTTTTTTCCTTACGTAGTCTCTCGGGAGTATGATCTTGTATTTTTTTTGGTTATATCAATACAAATTCTTGCACTGTGTTTATGTGGGTTATTTTAAATAAATTGCTAATATCTCTAAAGAATGTAGCTAAGTACGATAAGATTTGACTTATCTTTAAACAATGAATATACTACCTCCGTCCCAAATATAACAACCTTATACGGGATAAGATCATGTCCAGATACATTGTCCTAAAATGGGACTTATCCCATCTTAAATTGCTATATTCTATGATAGAGGGTCTAGATTTGTCGTAGGGTTTAGATTCGTCGTACATTTTGAGACTGATCGGAGGTAGTAGCAAAATCAGCCTTGGGACTTGTTTAGATTTCAACTTTTTTCTTTAAATTTTCAATTTTTCTGTCACATCGAACTTTACTACACATAAACTTTCAACTTTTCCATCACATCGTTCCAATTTTTTTAAACTTGTAATTTTGAGGTGAAACTAAACGCAGCCTTGATCTGCCGTTTGTAGCTCGGTGACACGTGACGACGTGAGATCCAGCCAACAGGGCGGCGGCAGACATTAGACGTGGAGCCCCAACCCCCAAGTCCCATCCCAATCACATGGACCACGGCCCGCCACGTAAGCAGCACAACTGCCCTGATTGGTGGGCCCCCACTACCTCGCTACCTCCACAGCCCACACCGATCGATCGATCGAGGTCCCCTGCCCGCACACTTCGCGTCACCTGCTGCCCGCCCGCAGCATGGCCCTCGCCGCCGCCGCCGCCGCCGTCTCCGTCGCATTCCCGCGCCCTGCTCCCCCACCGCACCGCCGCGCCCCACGCCGCCACCTCGCTCCGCGCGCGGCCTCCTCCTCCCCCTCCCCCTCCACGGCGGCGGCGCCCGTCTACGCCCCCACGCCGCGGGACCGGGCCCTGCGGACGCCGCACAGCGGGTAAGCTGTCGCCCGGAGGATGATCATCTCCGGGGAAAAGGCACCCCCCCCCCCCCCCCCCCCGCGACCTCCCTCTCCTGTCGGTAGAATAGTCGATGGGCTAGTGTTGAACCTGAATAATTATTATTTGTTATACCCTCGATTCTGATTCAGAAATGTAGGATTTCAGTTTGGATTCCTGCTTTAGCTCGGATTCTTCGACGAACCTTTTAACACCACCATGCAGGTTTGAGATTCGGTATGCCTAATTGAAATGCTGTGATGGGATGATGCTGTCAGGTATCACTATGACGGCACGGCGAGGCCCTTCTTTGAGGGATGGTACTTCAAGGTGTCCATTCCCGAGTGCAGGCAGAGCTTCTGCTTCATGTACTCTGTCGAGAACCCGTTGTTCCGAGATGGGATGAGTGATCTGGATCGGGTCATACATGGTTCGCGCTTCACTGGCGTCGGGGCGCAGATTCTTGGCGCCGATGATAAGTACATATGCCAGTTCACAGAGAAATCAAACAACTTTTGGGGAAGTAAGCTACTTTTTCTAGATCCAGTCTTTTTCGCATTCACCCTCAAAGACATTTCATCTAGGATATTTTTATTTCCATTCAATGGTGAAAGGAATACATATTCGCGCTAACAATCAGCTCTCTGTTCTGCGCAAAATCCTACGAGCTGACTGCAAGATATTTAATAAAGCAAGAATAGAAGAAGGTTATTAACAACTAGTACAAAACAATACCAACCAAACGCCTGAAATCATAACAAGGAGCTCTTTCATGGTTAACTGAACTCAACGAACTTCTTGCATTTCCCTTCCATCCTGCTTGTCTGGTGCAGATTGATGAAAAGAAGCTTGTCACAGAGCTTTATTCTGAACCATCACCTGAATTTGCAACGGAAGAGGTTGCTTAGTACGATGCAAGTATGCAACATGTCCTCTTTTATGCACCTTTAGAATTTCTAATCAGCCTTTTTGAGATGAGACCTAATCAACTATTTTGTGAAAGATATAGAGATTGATTTGAGGAAATAAATTTGTGAAAAAAATATGTTGATAACAACAGGGAATTATATTGTGAAAAATATGTTGATAACAACTGGGGCTTATATTGGAAAGACCTTGTGGTCTAGTTCTGGAAAAGATATAGATGTGTACCTGCGTAGCTCATCACAAACCTGTTCTGATCAATAAGTTGGTTCCAGTCTGGATAGTAGTGTTGTGCTGCAGAATCTAGTTAATGTGCTTAACAAGTGGTTATTAGTTAGGGATACCTAACAATTCCTATTGGTTTATATTCTCAAAACCTAATAAGATCAGAACTAATTTGAAATTATGTTGTTCTTTTGACGGACATACTTGTACTTTCATACTCATCCTACATCTTCCCAAACAGTTCAAGTGCATATATTCTTAGGAGTCTTATTTGTTTTGGATGTAGTGAGCATTCCATGCATCTATAAAGGTAAAAAATAGTAAACAAAACTGCAGATCAAAAGACAGAACAATGCAAACTAAGATGTAGTGCAGATATTGATTACTTCATGCTTCTGTTATTTGTAGTTGGTATTGTTTTTCCTGTTCATATGGAACTTTAGTAGTGCATCACAGTATGTTGATTTCCAAATTAATAAGCTGCATTTCGATAGGTAGGCATGAACTAATGCTCGGAAACACTTTCATTCCCAATAATGGTTCAACACCCCCAGAAGGGGAGGTTCCCCCTCAGGTAGATTCTTTATGGATTCTTATGAATTGCAAAAACTCATATAATTATCTGCAACTATTCTCGACTTAACATTTTTTCCTATTAACATATTTTAAATGCCATGCCCTGAGCTACTCCACATCTATTTGATATCCAGTGAATTCATTAAAAAATCTTAGTTTTCTTGTTTAATTTGTGGTTATAACTGACTACCTTTCATATCTAGCATGGTTGGTTCTTTATGCATTAGAATTATACATGATTATTTCACCAACTAGCTAATGTGCATGATTTTTCTTTTAAATAACAAGATTAAATAAATTTCACCTAGCAATATTAATAATAAATATTAATGTATGTACTACAATGCATATACTTAACATCATCTAGTTGTTTAGGAGTGCTGCTTATTGTGAATGTTCCTTGTCCATACAGTGCAGTGCTTCTGTACTAAAGAATTCAAGTAAAAAAATGTTTATACTATAGGGTATAACTGGTGCGCCTGTAATTGAGATTCCCAGTATACATTCTTGTAAGCTTTGATCCTTTCTCAGCGTGCAAGTTTTTGACTAAATAATGGGATGGCTTATCTATTAGAGTTAAGTCCATCACCGGTCCCTAAACTTGTACCACTGTGTCATCCCGGTCCCTAAACTCGCAAATCGACCGTTCAGGTCCTCAAACTTGTTCGACTGTGTCATCCCGGTCCCTAAACTTACAGATCACTCGTTTAGGTCCTCCAACTTGTTCAGTTGTGTTACCCCGGTCCCTAAACAGGATGGTCTAAAAACTTTATATCAAAAAATAATTCATAACTTTTTTATGTGAACTCTAATGAAGACAAACTTTATATCAAAATTGTAGCCCTTGACACGACCTACAACTTTGTTGTTGAAATGTTTTTGAATTAAAACTGTTTAGGGTCCCAAAATATTGTTGCATGTTTATAGATTTTGAAATTTTAATTTTAAAATTACATTTTGGAACAAAAAATGACTTAAAATAAAAAAATTCAACTACAAAGTTGTAGATCGCGTCGAGGGCTATAAGTTTGATATAAAGTTTGTCTTCATTAGAGTTCACATGAAAAAGTTATGAATTTTTTTTAAATATAAAGTCTTTAGACCGTCCTATTTGACCCAGATGATATTCAAATCCAAGTTTAGGGACCGGGGTGACACAGCTGAACAAGTTGGAGGACCTAAACGAGTGATCTGCAAGTTTAGGGACCGGGATGACACAGTCGAACAAGTTTGAGGACCTGAACGGTCGATTTGCAAGTTTAGGGACCGGGATGACACAGCGGTACAAGTTTAGGGACCAGTGATGGACTTTACTCTATCTATTATTCTATTTACCTGATATTTCCTCTGATTCGTAACTTATTACTCTCTACATTGCTTTACATGCCAATGGCTTTCTTCAAGTAATCAACGGTTGTCATGTTTCATTAGGAATTTTCTAGTCGAGTTTTGGAAGGCTTCCAAGTGACACCGATTTGGCATCAAGGCTTTATACGTGATGATGGAAGGCATGTGTATCTTGATGTTTTTCTAAGATCTATTCTTGTAACTATTATTATGTTTCTATGTTTTATTGAAAAGTCATTACAGTTTACTTACTGGGCATTTTTTTTTGCCAATTTAGTGTGAAATGTTTCTTTCCATAGCTAAACTATAAAGAATAGTTGTATCTGCATGTTGAGAATTTATTTATTTTTAGCTCATCAACACAATGCTAAATGAAATAACCTGAGTATTGTATTCTGGTCAATCAGAATATAATATTGTAGAATCATGTACAAAATTTGAAATATCTGCTTAGTACAAAACTTTTTGAAGAGGAAGGTTTACTTGTTTGTACAAAAGGATAATAAATATTAGTATCCTTCGAACACCATGATGGCAGGATTTTCTGCCAACCTGAATTTTGAAATCAGGCAGATGGATTTCCTAATCAGTAAAATGGAATTATGCATTTATGCAATTGGAAATATGACAAGACAAAATGATGAGTAAATTTTAGAAAACTAAAACCATTTGTCAAAACCATTAATTTGCTACAACTTTAGCTAGGCATTTCAGAGAATTGCAACTATCAGTTTATGATTTTATCATAGAACTACAACTTTATTTGCTTGACAAGTTTGGGCCCACATTCCATACACATATACCATACTCATGCTCCTGCAAGTTGGCCCACATGTCATAAACACATAGGGGGATAAAATTGTAGCTTTCTGATAAAATCGTTTGCTATTGTTACAGTTTTGTGAAATATGTTTCTAAAGTTGCAGCAAAGTGATAGTTTTAACCAAATAATTGCAGTTTTGTGAAATTTACCGTAAAATGATAAAATGAGCATAGCTCTTTAGCTGTCACTTCTGGAGTTCATGAAAGACAACACACTTGACATGCTTATTGCCTTGTCAGAGAGGGATATAGAAGTTTCTATCCTTTAGGTGCTCCAAATTTCTTGAACTATATATTGTACCCAGACACATTTCTAATAGCAAATTCAATGGTAGAGAGGAAAGGTGATGCGGCACCATCTTTGCTCATAAATTGCACTGAACTTAATATAAATTTATTTTAGGAAAAAATAGTAGTTCATGTGTAACCACGATTGCAGGTAATTAAGAAAATTGCTCTGGATGGTTTGATTGTATCGAATGTTACATATTGTAAGAAAAAAAATGCAAACCTGGACAATGCTTTTAGATTTATTTAGTAATGTTATGCAATGTGTTTATTACTACTCTGATGATGCTTATATTGCACGCAAATCCTAGAGAACTCCTCCTAGCAGTTTATGTCAGGACTGGATACAATACCGCAATTAATGTTTCCCTTCAAAATGTAAATGGGGATTGAGTAGAAAAGAGAGTTTACACTTTACTGCTATTAAATGAACAATTAAAATTTAAATTACCTGTTGCTCCCCTGTCAGGTCAAAGTATGTGCCAAATGTCCAAACAGCTAGGTGGGAGTACAGCACTCGTCCAGTATATGGCTGGGGTGATGTCACATCAAAGCAGAAGTCAACTGCTGGTTGGCTTGCTGCTTTTCCTTTCTTTGAACCTCATTGGCAAATATGCATGGCTGGTGGCTTATCCACAGGTTTGTATTTTTTTGTATTTGATAAACTGAACAGAGAGATATTGGTTTTCATTCTAGGTAGATGGCACATGTGCCACTGAGTAATTTACTGAATGATACATTCATCTCTCATGTGTAAAACTACCATGTACGACGGAGTTGTATTTCTTAGCCTAAAATGTGAAAATTGGTTTTCCATTGATGAACAGAGAGATATTGGTTTTCATTCTAGGTAGATGGCACATGTGCCACTGAGTAATTTACTGAATGATACATTCATCTCTCATGTGTAAAACTACCATGTACGACGGAGTTGTATTTCTTAGCCTAAAATGTGAAAATTGGTTTTCCATTGATGAAGCTTTATTTCAATTTTTTTTTCCTTTAATATTTCTGTAGGAATCCAAATTGCACTAAAAAATGCCAGGAAATGTGGCTAGTCCTATCTATATGTCCAATCCTTTTATTCCATTAAGTATGATTTCTCCAGTTCAGCCCTATAGTAGCGCACAATTGATTGAGGTGATATGATGTAGTGTTGGGAAGGTTGTAATAATATTGAGTTAATAGTTCAATACTAACTTCTGCAACTGAACTACTTCTCAGGATGGATTGAATGGGACGGAGAGCGGTTTGAATTTGAAAATGCTCCTTCTTATTCAGAAAAGAACTGGGGTGCAGGTTTTCCGAGGAAGTGGTATTGGGTGTGTTTTTCTATCTTCTTTCTGACCATTAATCCTGATGTAATGGATACACTTTAATACTGAATAAGTTTTGCTTCATTTACAGATAAGAAAATATGCTGTTTCTCGCTGTAATTCTGTGTTTTGTGTTGCCAGTAATGTTCACCCGTAGTAGCTTTTGGGCTGTTTAGATCCCTTGCCTCACCTGGATTTGAGAGTTTAGGCCTCCGGTAACAACAAAAATGCTTGCTTTGCCAGGCAAGCTCACCTCATTGAGCAAGGTTAATGTTAGTTTGTTGCCCACAGGGCAAGGTTTGGCTTGCATTTCGTCCTGCCTCTCTTTCTCAAAGGAAGCTGGGTGAAGGTTCTGAACAAACCCAATATGCATGAAGGTTTTAAGAATGGCATGCAATATGATGGTTGTAGCGCGTCATGATAAAAAGTACCTTCTTTAAACATAGTGTGGTCCGTTAAAAGTAGTCAATTGTACCGGCACATTTAGTCATAATTATAGTGGTTATGTACTTTTAAATATTCATGATATAGTTTGTAGTTTACAAATACTTGTCGCTTCACGTTTTGTAATGCACATTTTCCAATTTTGTCCATATTAATTATCCAGTTAGTTGTGGAGGGCAATATGATCATTTAACATGAAAGCAAATGATTACCCAAATTTATGTGCCATGGTTAAAAGTGACAAGTAAACGTGAATGAAGAGAGTATGTTTTAATTTGACTCAAAACTTCCACATGAATGACCAAACTAACTGATTGAACACCTTTGCTCATACAGGTCCAGTGCAATGTCTTCTCAGGCGCATCTGGTGAAGTTGCATTAACAGCTGCTGGTGGATTAAGGAAAATTGGATTGGGCGAAACCTATGAAAGTCCTTCACTGGTAGAGTCCTGATACTTTCAGCTTTTAATCTGATGCATACTTCTAATTTGTTCTGCAACTTAGCTCATCATGCAAGCTTGATTGCTGGATATCTGCCAGACTGCCAGTAAGGCAAAAAGGAATATTATTGGCGGGCCAGTTGGCCTAAAAATGTCGACTGATAAAATCTTATCCATTTCCGAAGTATGGGTTCATTTTAATTTCAGGACTGGTCATTGATACAGCATTTTATGGATTTAGTGGATAAATGTATTGCTGGTGAGGGTTATGCCACAAATTAGAATCCCCTTTACCGCAGTGGTTTTAAGTTTAGATCTTTTTTGTGTATCTATCATGAAAGTTCCACTAATTGTATGTATCTAGGCGACTTTTCATCCCACAGAACCACTACAGCTAGATCTCTGACAGTCAAAACAACCAACGTGGAGAAAAGCCACCAGGGTGAGTAAAAAGCATTAGCAGCATAAGCTTGTGTGCAGCCTGAGACAGGGTTGGAATAATCTCTTGTTGTTCCAAAAAGAAGTGCAGGCATGCTTTGTTTCCTTAAATGTTTCTGTGATGTTATTATGGATTCTTCCTCTTTTATAGAAGGTCCAACGTCATTCTTATCCACTTTCTTGCTTTGCTTTTGTACTCACATCCACATCAACAAAACCATGTATTTATAGAGACCAGGTAATAGATATATTTTCTTTAGCCAGTAATTTCAATGAGATGCTTGTTTGCTGTGCCCTGCATATTTTCGTGTATAAACATGATATTAACTTTCATAAGAGGAAGCATACAATGATCAGACAGAAGATTTACGAATTCAACTATGTACATACATAACAGTTATGTTTGTTCTGTGCAGATTGGAATTCATTATGAGGGAAAATTCTATGAATTTGTGCCTTGGACTGGGACAGTAAGCTGGGACATTGCCCCTTGGGGTCACTGGAAGTTGTCTGGCGAGAACAAAAATCATCTGGTAATTATCATCCAGCGTGCTGAAAATGTAATGCAGTGCCTGTGCTAGTTAGCTACTGTTCACATTCGAGCAAGATTCCCACTTAGCTTTCTTACTTGTATTATAGATTCTCTTAGGTTGTAAGGTTACTTTGATGTGGTTCTATGTCCCTTGATCAGTATTCAATGTTCTAAATGCAGACTATCTAGCCTTAGGAGGGGGCTCCTAGGTGCTAGGCAGCCTATCCCACCTATGCTGGCCTAGTATCCAATTAAGTGCCAGGAACTGATCTATCACTGGACTAGTGCCTAGCACCTGGTGAACTCGACCCTTAATAACATGCATTGCTACTTTTCTACAGGTTGAAATAGAAGCAACCACAAAAGAACCAGGCACTGCTTTGCGAGCTCCAACCATGGAGGCTGGACTAGTGCCAGCATGCAAAGACACCTGCTATGGTGATCTGAGGCTGCAAATGTGGGAAAAGAGAAATGATGGTGGCAAGGGAAAGGTATGCATGCATGATAATAAGACCATCAGAATTTTTTTCAGATAGCTGATGTATTATTGCACTATTACTCTTGTTGCAAAATCTAAGGTGCCAGTTGGGTTAGCTGCCTCGAAAATTGAACTTTATTAGGCAATTCACAAGGAGGGCCAGATGTAGCATATAATATGCAAATCAGTATGCGGCCCAAAAGTCTACTACTACCTTCGTTCCAAAAAGAGTTTATACATGAATTTGGACAAGCGCTTGTCTAGATAGGTGTAGAGAAAACGAACTCTTTTCGGACAGAAGTAGTAACTGGGGCTGTTTGGATGGGACTAAAATTTTTTTAGTCCCTGTCACATCGGATGTTTGGACACTAATTAGAAGTATTAAACATAGACTAATGACAAAACCCATTTCATAACCTTGGACTAATTCGCGAGACGAATCTATTAGCTCTAATTAATCCATGATTAGCCTATGTGATGCTACAGTAAACATGTGCTAATTATGGATTAATTAGGCTTAAAAAAATTGTCTCACGAATTAGCTCTCATTTATGTAATTATTTTTGTAAGTAGTATATGTTTAATACTCTAAATTACTATCCAAACATCCGATGTGACAGGGACTAAACTTTAGGAAATATTGAAAGTTAAGGACACAACGAACTCTGATGGATTGATGGCCTCTATAGTTATCTGCCCCTGGAGCAACTGAAAATTCATTAATTCAATGTTGGTTATTGCTATGGATATATGATAATATATGCATGATACTATCTGTCCTGTCATGCTCTCCATATTCAAATACTAGAAAATATTTAAATAACACATTCTTTAGTCTTTACCTACGCACATTGTGGGATCAATTTCTGATTCTGCACATACATGGTCACTGTTCAGTATAGACAAACTTTTATTGAACAGAATATAGTGACTGATTTCATTGATTCATCAAGGCTTGTAACCATGATCCAAATCAAAAAAACTCTTCTTATTTACTCTAAAAAACTGTAACAGGATTATATGGTGCATTACCAACAAGGCTACAATGTATAAAAATTCCTAGTTGTTTTCAGATGATACTCGACGCAACAAGCAACATGGCAGCACTAGAAGTTGGTGGAGGCCCTTGGTTCAATGGTTGGAAAGGCACGACTGTTTCAAACGAGATTGTGAACAACGTTGTTGGTACCCAGGTCGACGTGGAGAGCCTCTTCCCTATCCCTTTTCTCAAGCCCCCTGGTCTGTAGCACATTGTTCAGGTCGAGCCATCGACAAGTAGGGATGAATACGCCATCCAATCTTGTCACACCTTGAGTCTATAGATCTGTTCCTCACTTCGCATCATGTTTTCAGCCAGAGAACTACAGAAACAGTAAACCAATCAGCATGGAGTTTATTCTCCTTGGGTTAGAGAAAGGCGCCTTTAGGGTGAAATCATGTTGCACAAATTTTTACTGATCAGGAATGGATGCTGTAATTCAAGAAAATAAGTATAATTCATCTTAGGCAGTTCCATCCTTTTGTGCTCCTCTGAACTTCTGAAGTTTCATAAAGGTGTGATAGCTGGATGCCCGGGTCTGCATCTGCAATTGTGCAGGTCTTTCTAGTCAGAATTGGCTAGCGGAAACATAATTGTTGTTAGCATACTTTATATGGTACAAATCTTTCAGCGGCAGACAACGTGTGCTTTCAATTATCATTGTACTAACAAGGATACCAGTGGGCCTAACACCCACATGACGGAAGTTCTAGCCTGTTGGCATAACGTTGGATTATAGTATTACAAAGCTGATTTTAAGTTTTAAAATTTGTATCTAGTATTTATGTAGGGGTTTCTTCGTCACTTTTTTGTAATTTTATTCTTTAAAAAACAAATTTAGCTTTGAAATATAACTTGGCACATTAATGGACAAACAAATCTGATGACCGAATTTTGGTAACTTGTAAATTCTTTAAATAAAATTTCTTATCACCAACCAAAAACAACTCATACATTCCAAACAAATCTCAAACCACAACACACCAAATTCATTTTTCAATTCCAAAAGAATATCCTTTTTTAACTACAAACGTCAAAACCTTACTCCTCAAGTCCTGATCGTCAAGGTCCAACCTCCAAAGACTTCCACACACCAACTCCTCCCAACCAAACCACCACAATCCTCTGAATCTCACTCACTTCAAACCCATCCAGAATCCCAGATTCACAATTCTGCAGGAGCCATCGCTGCTGGCCACCACAGCATTCCGAAAATCCATTTTTTTCACAAATTGGTTCATTTTCTTTTTTTTTTTTTCAAACAGTGAGCTTTGGGATGAAAACAAAGTCATCTTATCTGCAGCAGCAGCAGCATCGCATCGGCATCATATTTTTTTCTTTTTTCTTTTTTGTTGGGATTGATTTATGACATCACATCTGGCGTTGATGTCGTGCCTGCTGGTGCTGCTCCTCTCCCTCGACAAGTTCCTCCTCCACTACCTCAAGAAGCGCTGGCTCTCCCCGAGGATCTCGACTTCCCCGTCCAAATCGCGGCGATCCATGGCGGCGGCGGCGGCGGCGACGGGCGGTGGCGCCAAGTGGAGCGAGACGGCCATGCTCGTCATCGACATGCAGGTATGTGTGCGTGTGTGGGTGAGATGAAATTTCTTGGTTTCTTTTGGAGATGTTGGGTTGGGGATGGTTGATGTGGGATTTGCAGAAGGATTTCGTTGACCCGGCGATGCGGAGCCCGATGCTGGTGGACGGCGGCCAGGCGGTGGTCCCCACCGTCGCCGAGGCGGTCGCCGTCGCGAGGGAGCGCGGCATCTACGTCGTCTGGGTACACTTCTTTCTTCCTTCCTCTCTGTCGGGGGTGGCTCGGTTCCTGTTGATTAGTGCATCTCCGTTTCGTCCTCGTGTAGTTTGTGTAGTATCGGTTGCTTGGTTTGGTTGAATGCGACGAGGACTGCGAATTTCGTGGTCGGATTCATGAGGAATCTTGTGTAGCCTGTGGTGCTCTAAGTAAGTGCCACAGATTTCTTGGTTCAGTGCAATGTGCGCGCAGCAGTGTGGGATCAAACTTCGTGGGTAGATCCTGCTCGTCGTTTAGGTTTGTAGCATCTGTCAGCATTTCAACGTTCAATGGCGTGGAATTGCAATGCTTGCTCACATTTCCTCATTCTGTAGACTGATTGACGAATAGAAGTTATTTTTTGATTTCTTGTTCTGTCAGGTCATTTAGAACCATATTCTATGCAACAAACCAGATATTATGCATTATTTTCCGCATGAGTACATTACATTGTATGCAAAGAACAGAGTTTATGTGGTATAGTAGATAAACATTTCTTTTTATCTGATGAAAACCAATTTTCATATTGGAGGGTCGCTGCTTTGCTGGATTAGGTGACTGACTCCCTCTATTTCATCTCTAAATAGCAGAAGGTAGGTGTGTTGTTTAATGTTTGGCGCTGCACGACATCATTGTAAAATCTACAAAGCGAATAATTTGCTAGGTGCGGTTTCCAATATGAAACTAAAATTTGGTTCTTTTGAATTGGCTTCTGCAACTTATGCATGTTCATGGTTCATTACATGTAATTTTGAACTTTACTAAACATGCTATTATGATAATCATTGGATGTGTTGCAAAACTAGCAGCTAACCTGTATTAATGCAATCTACATTTCCCCCTTCCTATGCAAAGCATTTTGCTTCACCAGGTAGGGATTTTAATGCCAATAGATTTACATGTGGTCATAGTTTTGAGTTCTGAGACCTTGGTTGATGATGACTGCATGTAGGTGGTCAGAGAGCATGACCCTTCTGGAGCAGATGTTGAAATTTTTCGGAGACGCTATTATTCTGGTGGGAAGGGCCCAACAGTGAAAGGTTTGAAAGGTGCTGATCTAGCTGATGGGCTTGTTATCAAAGAAGGGGAATACAAGTTGGTGAAGACAAGGTTCAGTGCTTTCTTTGCGACACCCCTTGATTCTGTCCTCAAAACCTCAGGAATAAAGAATTTGGTTATTGTTGGTAAGCACTGATATCCATCTATCGAGACAGAGGTGAACATTGTTTTCTTGGCTTGGCAATAAATTGTTGTTGTTTTGTGTTTGTTCGTTAAGGGTAGCTATTCTTTTTCGTTTTATTCACCTTGCAATTTTCAACATCCTTATGTTCTAAGTGGACATATAATGACAGTAAAAACTATCATGTGAAAGTGGTGAAAAGTCCCTAAATTGAATGCTTGCACAGTACTATTTTGTACTCTAGTACATTACAGACAAAGATTGATACTGTTGTTTTGTGCCTGAGGATCTTTACCGCATTACTCAGAATCACATTACTTAAGTGTTTATGTTTTTTTAGGGGTTCAAACACCAAATTGCATCCGGCAGACGGTCTTTGATGCTGTAGCATTGGACTATGAGAAAGTTACAGTCATTATTGATGCAACAGCTGCTGCTAGGCCAGAGATCCATCTGTGTGAGTAATCATTTTTCTCACTTCCTCTTCTATATTACCCCACACTAAAAAGACAACCATATCTGTGAACACAACTAGATCTTGGTGATTTGACATGGACATTGACATGTTTAGACTTTAGATTAATGGTAGATGTACCTTTTCAAACTAAAAGACAACTTTTCCATATCAATGAAGTGCTCTATTTTAAGATACCAGATTGTTCACGACCTGATTTTGTCTTAGGTGATGGAAATGTTGCTGGGCTGGGAACACTAGAATTCTGGAATAGCACATAGGCCTAGAGAGCTAAGCTCATTTAAAGATAGACTCTTTATATATGTTATGGTTCCATCAAATTCTTATTGCATAGTGACTTGATTCGTTCTCCAGAGCTGTTTGTCAGATCGCATGCTATGTTGGACAACAGACGATTTAGCCTTTTATTTCTAAATATTAGTACAGTTTGAATGTGTTACAAATGTAGGAATCAAAGGTAGGGAAACTTGTAAAATCCTATTCAATATGAATAAAGATATAGTTTCAAAATGTGAGATATTCACAATGTGCAATAATTTAGCATTGAAGTTGCACGTGTTAGGTTACAAGAAGTTAATAATCAGCCACAGCTCTTGTTGGCAACTATAATTCTTACTGCTTTGTCAGCTGACGAAAAGAAACTGGAGTTTGTTCCCTGTCTTTATTCTGTTCTCTGAGATTACTGGTGACTGAAGACTACTAATTTATGTTAACCAGCAAATATAAGAGATATGAAGAATATCGGAGTGGAAACACCAACCTTGGAAGAATGGCGACGTTAAAATTGCTGTTTCTGGTGATATACTACATACTCAACTCCAAAGTGACCTCCCTGGATGTATTGGAGGCATCCCTGTTCCTTTGCATCTCAGTGGGTGTAATTATATTAACCTTATGTCAGGTAGAAGAACAGAAAATACTGTTTATATATATTCAACTGTACAACTCGATCCTAACCATTCCTATATAAAATTGATCATATTGGGATTACTGCTTTCAGTTTTATGTGTTTTAGAGTCATGACTCATGAGGCACACAGAATTGCAGATGATTTGTGCTAGATAGAAGAAAGTTGTGGGACAGAAAAACCTCCTTTTTTACAAGTCTTTTGAATCTGTCCTGATAAAAAGCTCTTGATATCTAGATGAAAGTTGTGTGATGAAAAGTTTTTTTTTTCTTTTTTGGGACACCTTTTATTTTTGGAGAAACAGTAAATCTCCTGGTGGATTTTGATCTCTACTTTGACGTTGGTTTTTGAAATTAGAAGATGAAAATCTAACAGTTTCCAGTAAAGTTACCTGCCGTTTAGCACGCATAGTGTATTCATGCAGCTGTGCCTTAGCTTGTTGAAATAAATCAAAGAGTGAATTGTAGTTTTGGGACCGTCCTTCCTCATGTTAGTTTTCCTCCAAAATTCCTATGAAATGAACTATTCCAGAAGGATTTCAAAGCATTTGGGGGGAGGGACATTCCTTTTTTCCAAAGTCCCATGTAGGAAAACTTTCCAGCGGATTTTAATTCTCCAAAAAATCCTCTCTTTTTTTTTCCAAAGGAACCCTAAATGATCATTCATGCAATTTTCCTGAGTTTTTTTCCCCACCTTAGGCCCTCTTCGATTCAAAGGAAATTCATAGGAATTTTAGAGAATCTTATTCCTATAGAAATTTTTCCTATATAACTCTTTGAATCAAAGGAATAGATCTTATGGAATCCTATGAAATTCCTTTGGAATGCCTAGTACCATACAAGTTTTAGAGGAATTCTAACACGAGGTAGAACCTCATGGAAACTTTCCTTTGAGTCTTTATCTCTCCTCTAATTCCTGTATTTTTTTTGTGTTTTGCAATCCTTTGCTTTTACACTTACATTCCTATCAAAATCCTACGTTTTTCATATTCCTGCGTTTTCTCAGTCCTGCGATTCAAAGGCCCCCTTAGTATTTGAAGTGCTAAGGCACTTGAATCCTACGTTTTTTTTTTGTGTGCAAATCATGTGTTCCAAAAGAGTAAATAAATGAAGTACATAGAGCTAGGACAAAATATATTGTTGAGATGTCGTTAGCATGGCCCAATGTGAAAACAGTATGCATGAGGATTAGTCAAACGTACCATGGGCCATTAAAATGATAAGATGCGTGCATTTCATAGGAATTTGTCTTCTGTTCATTTTATCATAAGATGCGTGCATAGTGCATACAGTGCTAATAATGCTACTGGTATTTTTGAAGTGACATTTTATATATTCTTTCAACCTCTCACTCAGCCTCACCATGCGATCGTCCATCAATTTTTAGCCTTCCAGGTTTGCCCCTCAGCTAGCCTCTCTTACCTGATTTCTTCACTTCATGCTATTTAAATTTTCTTCACTGCTCCTACATGCTAAAAATCAAATTTTGCAGGTGTGGCTTGTCTATGTAACTTGCAAAAAAACACTAGCGATAAAATATATAGGTAAAACTCATACGTACATATAGGACATCCTTTCTAATTGCCAACATGCTAAAATTTAATTTTATTAAAATCTATAGAGAATAATGTGAACTATGGTTTATACGGTCCCAATTCACAGTTCACTGGAATAAACCAGAGATGAAGATTAGAGGAAAAAGAAACACAATTGCATTGGGACTTTACCGTGCTATAAATTATAAAGCGCTCCGAAGGTACACACAAGAAATACCCTGTGGTATGACCCAAAACAAAAATAAGAATTCCCCTGCAATTGGAATAGCAAAATTTCTCTACATTTTCAAGATATACAATGACATTTGCAAATTATATATCTCCTAGCAAGTTTTTTTATCTTAAAATGAACAAAAGTTTATAAATCTTAATGATAGGTTTGTAAATGATGTATCACTAAACATCATTAAGAACATAATATGGAACTAAACACTAAAAGTTTAATATATCTCTAAAACCCGTTAACTCATGACATTCCGAATTTTGATGCCAACAAAGGTACACAATTTTTTCTTCATCGATCACTTCCACACCATACATATCCCAAACTACAGTAATAGTTTATATCACAGGTGTCGTTATACAAAAGATACATCACACTATACTCAGATCATAATCTCCACATGGCAGAAAAGTGTGAATTTCGTGTTTAGAAAGGTAACCATATATTGCTGTAAATTCTGACCTTTCCTCAAACTAATAATACTCCTGTCATTTTTTTAGCAAGAAGATATATACCATCATTTTTTAACAAGGGAAGATACATCTATCATTGTGTATTGACGTACTGCTTGCAGGATCTGAGCATCCATGTGAAATGAATTAATCATGCAGCCACAAAAAAGAAATTCAAAAACTACATATTGAATTGCATTGTAGTACTACCTGAAGGGCATTTCAGTCATAAAAAATGCATTATGTATCATCTTCTACTTTTACTATAAGGGGACAAAACTAAATTGGTATATTTTACCGGGGCTAAGCGTACCTAACTTTGAGATCCGCACATACAAATGAATGGTGCAGATTGCTGGTGCATATGCACCTAGGTGTAAAATTCCAACTCCTATATAGTTGTGTTCGTTTGTGTGTGTTGGGAACCCATTTGCGCATGGAAAACGGAGCAGTCCATTAACGCATGATTAATTAAGTACTGTATTAGCTTTTTTTTTCAAAATTGGATCAATATGATTTTTTAAGCAACTTTTGTATAGAATTTTTTTTTTGCAAAAAATGCACCATTTAACAGTTTGAAAAGCGTTAGCGCGAAACACGAGGTAGGTGAGTTGGGAAAGTTGGGGAAAGAACTCAGCCAATATGTGTGTGTATGTGGGGGGGGGGGGATATGGATGTGGATGTGAAATTGATGTCAATTTGGATGTGGCTATGAATGTGACTATCATATTGTGTGTTTGTATGAATGGATGTGGATTGGATGTGTTTTTGGATGAATGTGAATGCGGTTATCATATTGTGTGTTTTTTTTAAAGAAATACGGCAAGGGAGGTCCCCGCTGTTAAAGAACTTTATTAATGAAAGGTATAACGAGAAAGATTACAACAAACTAATCCAATTTAAGATTACATCCTTATCTCTCTCACTTATTCTAAACAACAAGAGGAGGAGGTCACCCTTTAAGAGTTGCCTCTAGAAAGATAAGGAGGAATTTTTTTGTTCAAAAATGAAGCCATTCCTCTGCTTCCAGATATTCCACACACCATACAAAAACTTTTCCATAAAACACTATCCCTGATAGTGAGATTTTGTCTGAATCATCATACTATCCATGCTCAGTGAAGTATCCCAAGAAAAACAAGAGCTAGCATTCCAACAGCTCTGTGCAAAAGAGCATTGAAAGAAGAGATTAAGCAGGTCCTCGATAGAGTTAACTGAACAAAGCACACAACTTAAGTCACAAGTCCATGGCATCACATCTAGTGCCGACCGTGCCAACCAAATATGGAGCTGTGGATGCTCACAGACATTAGCATCCTTAACAGTAAATTTTTATCCATAAATATAATTATTTCTAGAATGCTACTTATCCCATCGACCATTACTAAGGCACTACTAGAGACCGGAAGGCTCCCGTGTGCCAGGGACACACGGGAACAGGCAAAAAACGCACGATAACGGCGTTAACAAGTGCCAACGCATGGTAACGGTGACATAGGAGCTTCATCAGTTTACTGTGCGGACTTTCCTTGAGTTCACGTGAAAAGCGCATATAGGATGGTTAAGGACCATACCGATTGTATTAAATGCACCGGAATGTCACAACTTACCGTGCGTCATCAGACACCCGCTGACATACACGCTGTAACAGAGATGTAACGGTAAGTCGAGCCCATCTGCCACCCAGTAACAGTAAGTTTATTATCGTGTTTATATATATATATATATATATATATATATATATATATATATATAATATGTAGGGCCATTCGGGGCAGTTTTTTTTACCCGACAAGTATACACTGGTTATATCTTATTTTTTGCTACCTGTAATTCCTTTACCCCTTTTTCCATCACAATATATACAAATCATCAGCAAGCCCAGATGGCTACATCACGTCCCATACATTTATCTCCAATTCAATACAAACCATAGAACAAGTGTATATTTCAGTAAACATAGGTTAAGATTAATTAGCATACAAGCAGTTCATGGTTCATGTCAATTAAAGCAATACTCAAAGCACTGAGACAAGAACTAGCAACAGCTTATTTAGTTGATTGATGGTACAGAGCCTGGAGCTGATACTTGAATATACTTGCAATTATGATAAAGTTATAAGAAACAAATAGGCAAAGACATGAAAAAGTTGTACAATTGAAGCAAAACATAGCAATGGAAACTAAGACTAGTTGCTCAATCGATAAACTATAACTAGATCTGTCAATATCTGACTCAACACTGTAACTTGAGCAGTTTTTCAGTTAATAGAATGTGGAGATGCCCGTATTTTATTCACCGCATTGAAGCATTATAACACAAATAGTGACTTAGACAAATAACCCACAATCTTCCACAGATACCATTCAGATTGAAACTTCTAACTCTACCAGGGAGAAAAATAAGTGAAGGCAACATTCATCATAATTAATTGTGGCAAGATTTTCCCACAAAACAGATGAATGTTACATATGAAAGTAAATACCTTTCTCATCAACCCCACAGTTGCTACTCACTGCAGCTACACATATTCCGTCGCCGGTGTTTATATTTCATCATTGTCATCTTCATCAGTTCTATCAAAACAAAAAAAAAGCAAATTTTAGTAGAAATGAAATGAATCAACTTCATCATCACTTATTGACATCACAATACAGACCATCAGCAAGCACAAGGGCACATCACATCACACATCCTCACCATTACTGCTCTACATAGCCGAAGCCTGAAGAAGCGAGTGGAACCTGGGCGAGCTTGGCGCGCTCGAGCACGTCCTCAGCAGGGGAAAGCGTGGGGCTGTCCTCGCTGGTGTCTGCTCGGGGAGGATGGAGTTGACACGAGGTGGGGAGGAATGTGCGGCAGTTGAGCAGGCCCCGCCTCCCACTCCCTTCTCCCCGAGCTCCTACCACTCTCCTCCATCCCATCTCCACAAACAAGAAACTCCAATCAATTAGAGATTGAACCTGAAAACCCGTCAGAGAACCACGAATAGTGGCCCTCAAGTAAAGCGCCACCGAAGACGGTGTCAACCAAAAAGTAGATCTTGGAACATCCACCACCAAACGAAACGGAGAAGAACTGAAGTGAGAAGAGAAATGCACCAGAGAACCAAAACACCGCCACGCTTCATCACGGATGGAATCCCCCAAGGAGAAATCCCATCCTCTCGAAGGCGCAGGTGTGACCATCGCCGGCTACGAGAGATCACCATGGGGGTCGCCTCCTAGAGACGAAGAGCTCGCCATCTAAATCCCGGAGTGCTATATTGTGTGTATGTTGATGAATGGATGTGAATTTATTGGAATTTTTGTGATTGTATGATTTGTATGTGAAATTGGTAGGTTCTGCCATTTTTATTTTTTTCTTGCCAACTATAAAGTTCTGGTTTTATTAAAAACCGACACCTATAGTCTCTGCCACATCTCCAGACTAGTCAACAACCGACACATATGTGCTATTTATAGTTTTAAAGAACCGGCACTTATATAAACAGTCACGTGACACTTTAGTTTAGAACTAGCACCTAATATCGAATAACATATAGGTATAAAAACCGACACATGTATGTCTTATAGGTACCAGTTCTACAACGACGATAATCGAAGTCATTAGTGTCGTCTGCTGTGTCAGTTGAAAAATCCGACACCTATGACCGGTTTCCAACCGGTACCAAAGTATCTTTTTTGGGTGCTGTTGTCTTCTCCCGGCTTTAGCTAGAGTACTTTTGATTTGTTAAGAGCAGCTATCTTGCTCCAACGGCATGGAGTTTGGGCACTAATAAAGACGACTTTTGATGATGTTCCCCTACAATGCACATGTGCACGGCTCATAAGGGAATTTACCCGTGCAGTATATGCTAGCTCTGGGGCCTGTGTCACCGGCTGTATGTGGAAACATATTTCTAGAGGCTAGAAACGATCAGTTAAAGTCGACCGCCTATCCCTATTTTCCTAGCTGGTGATCTTAGCTGATCGTCTCTAAAAGTCGACTTCCAACGACGGCCGCTTTAAGGTTGCCTGCCGTCTGTGGCGGCACGTTGTCCTTTGCATCATTTTTCACATGCTATTTATTAGAGGCCATCATCTGCACCACCTTTCCAAATGCATTTTAGCTGTTTATCTAGAAATGGTTTCTGTAGCAGTGGGGGGCTACCGGCCACGTTGTACCCGAAATTTTGACAAAAATGATAATTTTAGAAACTTATTCGAAGAATGAACCGTGAAAAAAATCTTATTGAAAAATGAACCTTTGGCTTAGTGCTAACCTAGATAACGCTGATCGAGCTATAATGTCTTAGTGCCATCAATATTGGTGCTGAGCTCTCGTCCGAGGTGTTGTGACTTTGCCAAGTCATCATAGCTTAGTGCGAAATGACTTGGCGTTGAGGTCTCCACGGATTAAATAGTAGCACAGGCATATTCTTTGATCAGAACCGCAATAGTGTGGTGGTTAAATTCTTCAATTATAAGCCCTTGGGTGTCCATCCTGTCCATTTTTTTGGTTTTTTTTCCTTTTCTCTTTCTCCTAATACTCGGTGAAACCCGTGCGTTGCTGTGAGACTTTAGTAAATAATGGATAACTAGGTAGAATCAGCTTATATAAGTTGATATGATTTATGATAATTTAAATAATATATAGAAAAATGATGATTCAAATGTAAAAGTAAGGTGACGTGGCTTTATGGGATAGGAAAAGGAGGGAAATAATTTGAACCCTAGATTAATCACTAAGGCTAAAATAGTTGAGATGTTATGGCTTAACGAGAGAAGAAAAGGAGAGAGATAATTAATTTTGACCACTAATTAATCATCTAAGGTCTAAAAAAACAGTTGATGTGATATAGCTTAATGAGAGAAGAAAATGAGGAAGATAATTTGAAACGTAGTTTAATTATCTAAGGGCTAAACACAATTGATATGATATGGCTTAATGCGAAAAGGGAGAAAGAATATTAACTAAGTGATGATTAACTATAGGAAGATAATTTACACCATAGATTAATTATCTAAGGCTAAAAACAATTGAGATGATATGGCTTAATGAGAGAAGAAAAGAAGACAAATAATTTGGATCATAGATTAATTATCTAAGGGCTAAAAACAATTAATGTGATACAACTTAATAAGAAAAGAGAGAAATAACATTAACTAAGCGGGGATGAACTATAGGAAGATAATTTGAACTATAAATTAATCATCTAAGAGCTAAAAACAGTTGAGGTGATATGGCTTAATAAGAGAAAAAAAATGAGGGAGATAATTTGGATTAAAGATTACTCATCTAAAGGCTAAAACTAATTAATTTGATACGACACGACTTATGAGAGAAGAGAAAAATAACATTAATTAAGTGAGGAATAAAAAATGATGGAGAGATATGTTGACATATTATGTGAATTATGTGGATGATGATTTAATATCTTTGTATTTCTATATCTCTAAAATTTAATAAATTATAGAATTATAGCATACTTGTATGATATTTAAGATGTAATAATTGTTATTGGATAATGATATGGTATCTTTACATGCTGAACTTTAGAATTTAATGGATTGTAAATTTATAGTAAGATAGGATACTTTAAAAAAATAATATTTTTTATTTGTAAATTTATTTTTATTTTGAGCTTGAAAAATATGAAATGAAGCATATTATATTGCAGATTTGAAAACTTAAATTATATAATATTTAGATTAGTTTATATGAATTTCTATATAATATTAGGAGAGTAAGAGAAAAAAGTTTTTTTTTTTCTGTTGACTACTCACTCTTATTCTTTTACATAATGATCTGTTTCGTTTGTAAATTTTTTTTATTTTGAATTTGATTTCGAGTGCCAATATGAAAGAAGTATATTATTAGGCTCGTTTCAAACTTTCATCAAGGACACCGATTTGTAGATAGCTAGTAACCTAATATATAATTTAAGTTCCTAAATTTTCCATATCATTCAAAATAAAACAAACTTTGCAAATAAAACATATCAATTTAAAAATAATATTACGAGACACGAGAAAAGAAAAAGAAAGATAAAGAAAGAGAGAGAAAAAAAAGAAAACGAGAAGAGAGGGGAAAATTAAAGAAAAAAACACCGGGACGTTATAACTGTGTGAAGTTTGGCATTCTTTAAACATGTAATTAAGATTTCGTTATGTCCATGCTTTAAATAAGTTTTTTAGAAAGATCATTTCGTTAAAATTAATTTCGGCACGTTGTAGCTTGGGTTGGCAATGTGATTGACTACCGGGGATCGATGAGACGATCGACGCGATGGAGTGTGGAAAAGTAATTAGAGGAGGCGTACGTGTCGCCACCATGAGACTAGTCCTCCAGCGTACGAGGATTAGACGTACCTACGACCGTCGTCGATCACGCACCTCTAGGGTCGCTGCCGATCACCGTCCATGTCATGTCATGTCTGCTGCTGCTATACCTATAGAAATGCTCCTCTCCAACCATATATAAAAGGACCCAGCCAGTGCTGCCATTTTCTTCTCTCCATGATCAGGCAGTGCTATATATGCTAGCGATTAATCCCGATCGAGTAGATCGAGCTGTCCGGCCGTGCGAATCGTGGTGATCGATATATCCATGGCGCCGGTGGCCGGCTCCGGCGACGAGTGGAGTGAGACGGCCATGCTCGTCATCGATATACACCTACTTACGCGATCAGGGGTATACATGCATGTCAATTAGCTGCTGCTATTACTACTGTGGAATTACAACATGGTGTGTGAAAAGACGGGTTAATAGTTTTAAGTGGTTCAATTTTTCTGTCCATTTTTTCCCCTCCGTCTGTCAGTTTTGGGTGTACTATTTTTGGTAGAATGGTTCTTTTTTCTAACGTGGAGGAGACACGGAGAGAAGCTACGATGGCTGCACTTTCATAATAATAGTAGAGAGATACTCCCTCCGTCCGAGAATATAAAGGATTTTAACTTTTTGCTTACACCGTTTGACCATTCGTCTTATTTAAAAAGTTTTGGAATTATTATTTATTTTATTTGTGGCTTACTTTATTATCGAAGTACTTTAAGCACAACTTTTCTTTTTTTATATTTGCACAAATTTTTTAAATAAAACAAGTGGTCAAACGTTACACGAGGAATAGTGAATATCTCTTGTATTCACGGACGGAGGGAGTATGTTATATGGTATGTGGTTGAAATCTAATGGTTTTCTGCTCTAGTTGCATTGGTGGCCGGTCTATTGCAGAAGGATTTGGTGGATCCGGCGACGAGCAGCGCCGCGCTATTGGCCGGTGAGGCCATTCTACCCACGGTCACCGAAGCAGTCGCCGTCGCGAGGCAGCGTGGTATCTTCATCGTCTGGGTTAGTTCCTTTAACTTGGGATTGAGTCTAGCATGTACTAGCATGGTGGGTGATTACCACTCAAAATATTTTAATAGCTCCTTCCATAGAATCTCGTGGGAAGCTAGCTGCTATTCTCAGATAATATCCTATATATAGTTTTCTTTTTCTTAACAATCTTATACAATTTGGTCAGTTTGAGGTAGATCGTGGATTCTAGGACTAGCGAAAGAAGGTAGGGGCCTTTATTACGAGTTTCCTCAAACATGTCCTTATTTTTTAGCGAGCCGTCACTAGCGCTATAAATTTGCATAGCTAGAGCTGGGTAGCCTATGCTTACTTGAGTGTGATGTGTATTATATTTGTAATTTTAAAAAATAAATATTTTAAAAACAAATCTCTTGTGGGCATCAATACAAATATAACACAAATATATGAAGCAATTGACTTTTTTTCCTTAAACTTTAAGCAACGTATTTATTAAATTGTTCAGTTAAGTGAAGTAAAAAGAATATTACTAGATCCATCATCGAAAGTACTTTAAGCATGCCAGCAGCATGTTTGTATGTTTGCACGCATAGAAATGCATTGTTTATTAACCGATGGGTTCTATTATGAGCTACCACATGTTGCATGTTTTTATTGAACTTGAGCAAGCCGTGTATTTTAACTTAATGTACACATATTGTTACAATTGTATACCAATATTATCGTCCTTCATATGCATCTCATTTTTCCCCCTATGATTTATAGTTGTGGTGGTTGAATGATTTATCAGTTATATGTAACAAGCTATACTGATCGTTTTATAAATCCAATCCAAGAGGAATCTTATACCGTGTTAAAATTTAGTTCACTCTCCCAAAAAGGTCTTATGACACTATAGGAAAACCATTTTTTCAGATGATGGTATTTTTTTCCAGGCGGGTAGGCCTCTCGGAGCCAAATGCCTGCCTACGAAAATAGCAACAGGGAGCGAGACTGTCGTCCGCTTGCGAAGATTGATTTTTCAGGCGGACGACATAAGGTGCCGCCTGCGATATTATCGCAGGCAAACGCCTAATGTGGTCTGCCTACAAAAATCATACCTGCAGCTTAGCCTACAAAAAATATCTAAGAACCATTCTTATCCTCTCCATCACTCATTTCCGTCCCCCTCCTCTCTGTCTCTCACACGCGCGCTACATCACGCATCGGCGGCTCCAACCAGAGGAGTAGTGTCGGCAGCGGCTCCGAGGAAGAGCGACTGGGGTAGGGGCGGCGTCAGCGATGGCTCCGATGAGTGGCGTCGGCTGCGGCTCTGACGAGGAGGACCGGGCAGTGGTGGCAGCTCCGAGGAGGAATGGTCTTGGTGAGGGTCTCGACGATGAGGAGCGGCGTCGGTG
Organism: Oryza meridionalis; assembly: GCA_000338895.3. Classification (NCBI taxonomy): domain Eukaryota; kingdom Viridiplantae; phylum Streptophyta; class Magnoliopsida; order Poales; family Poaceae; genus Oryza; species Oryza meridionalis. The sequence goes on along the minus strand of CM002525.2, from coordinate 10,573,585 downwards.
ACGGGAGGAGCGGCTGGGGCGGCGGCTCCGACGAGCGGCGGGAGCGACAGTGGTTCACTAGAGGGGAGAGGGCGGTGGCGGCTGTGTGGCGCCGGGCAACTGGCGACGGCGGCAGCACGGTCGGATGGGGGATTTTTTTTTGTTCACGGAGTATATTTTGGCAGGCAGGTGGTTATACCGCCTGCAGATTTTCGCAGGCGGAGCTGATGGCCACTTGTAAAAATCATATATTTTTGTAGGCCTTTACTTGCATGCGGGGTGGATGGCTGGCTAGAAAAATCTATTTTGTCTGCTTGCAAAAATCTATTTTCTATAACTAGTGTGAAACGTTTGTATAGCAGGATAGAACCAGATTATATGTTCTTGTGCCAACTACCAAAAGGTCATCTCGTTCATTTCAGAATTACTATCTCCTTCGCATAGCATAATATAATGATTGGAATATTAATCGAATTTTATGCCAAATATAAGGGATTGAGTAGTCCTACTTTTCCCTCCAAGAACAACTCCACATTTATTGCTTTTCGAAATGCATAATTTAAAAAACGGAGGAATAGAAAAAACATTGGGTTTTGATAAGAATTGAAGTGTAAATCAGAGGATTATAAAATACAGAAAATACACAGGAATTGTCATTTGGTTAGGCAGGAAGAAAAACACAGGATTCAGATAAGAAATATAGACTCAAAGAAAAATTTTCAAGTGGTTGGAGCTTTTGCTAAAGTTTCCTCTAAAATCTGCATGCAATTAGCCATTCCATAGAAATTTCATAAAATTTAAGCGCAACTCCTTTGTATATATCAAATAGAAAAATTTCCTATAGGATTTGAATCCTGTGAAAATTTTCACAAATCCTTTGATTATAAGGTGACCTAAATTTGTCCCCACCTTACCTCCACCTATCCAACCATTCCCAACACACTACTCAACTAATGAGGGGCGCCATATTATTTTTTTCCTTTCTCCAATGCATCTCTAAAACCGTCCTCTGCAAAGTCGCTTCTGAACTTGCTCGAATCAGAACAACCATTATTTGGGTCTGCAACACTTATCAATAGTTCAGCTTCAGATGGTGGTTAATTCCTCAGTTTGTTCACTATTCAGCAGGAGCGGATCCAACGTGGGTGCAGGGGGGACTCGAGTCCCCCCTACATCCACAAGACCTATGGATACCCCCCGAAGCACCCCCTTCAATTTTCTAATCATGAATGATAAACTAAAGGTCCCTAAATGGCTGGAGGTTGAAGAAACTATGTAATTAAGCCCCCTAATTTTTTTTTTCCTGGATCCGCCCTTGTTTTTCAGCCAACAGTTCAAGTCACAGAGAGGCCATAGGCCAGGCTGCCACCATATATCTATCTGCTTGATTGCCTCCCTTTTGGATCTTCTGATCTATAAGTTACAAGAAACTAAGGGAGAAAACAGACAAAAATGAACATGTTTAGCAGTGACCACTGAGCTAGAGAACATGTACCAGATAACAAACAGAACCAAACCACATGAAGAACAGATAAACGAAAGGGACAGGAGAACAACATGTTGCACTTGTGTCATCACAAAAAGAAAAAAAAAAGGTTGCAATCAACAATGAGAGGGATATGACAATGCACTTCTTATTAATTCCATAAAAAAAAGGCTGCACTCATGCACACACAACCTGGGGATAAGATTCAAAATTGGGGAGAGAATAAATAAAGCAAAAGAGGAGAAGCACCGTGCCAAAATGTAGAGAAAGATGTATAACAAAATAAACATTTACGGAAGGCATATTGGAATATGACAAACAGCAGGGAGAATAACACATGGGGAGCTCACCACCTTTTTTTTAGTTGATTAGATTGCCAAATAAATATCACATAGACCAAAATTGTCCGATTTAGATGAAGGGATGTAGATCGAATGTCATGTAAAGTTATGAGATGAACATTGTCTGGTTTAGAAGTTTAAAGAATTTATAGTTGATTTTTTCCTTCAGCAAAAGTACAAGGCGTGAAATAACCTCTGTTTCTTTTTCCTTGAATACATTATGCTTTATAAATTAGGGGCTCTAAAGTTCTCATTTTGAAATGCTGCCATGCCATGAATGTTGGACTGATGAACTGATTGATGAAGATGAACTGCATATATGCAGGTGGTCAGAGAGCATGACCCTTCTGGGAGAGACGTTGAACTTTTTCGCAGGCACTTCTATTCTAGTGGCAAGGGCCTAGGGGTGGAAGGTTCCAAAGGTGCTGAGCTCGCTGATGGGCTTACTATCCAAGATGGGGATTACAAGTTGGTGAAGACTAGGTTCAGTGCTTTCTTTGCAACGCACCTTGATTCTGTCCTCAAGACCTCTGGAATAAAGAACTCGGTTATTGTTGGTAAGCACCAAGCACAAAATATATATTTAATCAAGCTATGATTTTGTAATTTGCAGTTGTTTGTCCTGCAACCTATAATAATTGGTTGCAGCTTCTATGAAGCAAAGGCCAGAAATAAATTCTATTATTAAAATACATATATACACATATGCATCCATGGGAAAACCATATCTTGAACAAATCATATATCATACCTTGCATTTCTTTTGTGCTTGAGAGTTCAGTACTTCAGTACCACATCGCACATCACTAACGTTACAGCTTATATATTTATTAATTTTCTTTTGAATTTCAGGGGTTCAAACACCAAATTGCATTCGACAGACAGTCTTTGATGCTGTAGCACTGGACTACGACAAAGTTGCTGTCATTATTGATGCAACAGCTGCTGCTAAGCCAGAGATCCATTTGGGTAAGTACACTTTTCACACTTCACCTACTATATTATTGTAACGTCCAAAAATTTAGCTAAATTTGTAGACTATTTTGTGTATAACTCTCTGTTCAGAAATCAAACCAGGATACACAAAAATGACAAATTAATATACAGATCAAAACGTAAATAAAACGTAAATACTTACAAAGGGCACTTAGTCCTTACACCGAAAATAAAGTAGCAACAGCGGAAAAAAAGACGATCCTAGTAAGGCTTCAGCTCCACTCCACAGGCAAAACTCAACTGGGGTATAAACCTTGATCCTCTAGCTCCGTCTTCAACTCAGGAGTATTACGCTTCTGAAAAGGTGGAATAATAGCAAGACTGAGTAAAACTATCGTACTCAGCAAGCCCACACCAATGATGCAAGCGTGCAACAGAGACAAAGAGGAGTTTGCGGCTATTTACATAGAGGCGGTTGTAAACATTTTATAGTCTAAAACAGTAAAATAGTTGATTAATTAAGGCAAGATTAAATATCCACTGAACAACGCTACACCACGTTGAACAGGCCCAACCAAACCACTTGAACAATACCAGTTCATTATGTCAAGTTATTAATAATGTGGGACTAATCACGGTGAATCTGATTGATCGTCCATAACCATGGACACGGCTATTCGAATAGTTTTATGCTAGCCAGAGGTACACAAATATACACACAATACACAATCCACCGACATGTCACCGTGCCGGGCCAAACATATCACCATGTCGAGTGATTGTGACAAAACGCTTCACATAATTCCCCCTAACCATGCGCACCACACCGCAGGTTTTGCCCCCACCTTTAAAACTAAGGTGGGCAGGCCCCCTCATGCCTAGGTGAATCCGGAAGCCGTATAGGCCATCACAGGACCCATCCAAACTCCATCACACCCATCATTGCCTAGAATGTTGGAAAGGGGGAAGTTATACTACAAGTCTAGCAGTTACCCATTCTTGTTTGTGGTAAGCGCGGTAAGTATTCCAAGGTTTTCGTGAACTGGTCCTTAATTGCCATGGGTGCGACCAGCAAAACCATGCACCCAATTTTTAATCCCAAACGGAAATAAATCATCTGTAACGGATTGGAATCCTCATCATCGCGGCAAAGTGTGTGGTCACTATTAAGTGATCAATAGTGTGAAAAACATCTCTATGACGAGCGAGTAGCCATCAATGATGATAGATTTCTTTATCGGGCCCCAACTTCCACCCGTCATCGATAAGGTTTTCCTAGAGCGCCACACTTCTAAAAGCCTATCAGGGATGTGTCATCGACGATGGGCTTCAACTTTCACCTGACAAAAGTGACGGTTGTCACCTTTGATGGGGTGTTTTAGCGTCTGTTACGGATGATCATTTGTGGCATCTTAGAAATTACACCCGAGAAAAATGTGTATATATCTCATCGGTAACTCCTTTCTTTTGCGACCCGACACCGACGAGGTTTTTCACAAGAAAATAAATTTTTTTTATTGGCTAGCCTTAAACAAATGCTACCCACGCCCGCTACGGAAAATTCCTAATATTCCAGTAATCCATGAATAATCCCCATATTCTCATATATTTGACATTCACATACATAAATACAATTCACATACAATCACAACAACATAAATTCCAAGCCTCAAATACTTGCAAGTCTCAATAGTTGGATTTCTCAAATTGTATCAATTCGTGCAATCACTAGTACCTTTCTTGCCCTATTAAATCACCGAAGCATCTTGAAATGAGAAGCATCGAACGCAACCTGTGAATGCAGTTTCAATTTGAAAGAAGTAATGAATATTAACTTGTAAAACAAATGTTATCAACGTACAGATATATGAATACAAGCAAAGAACAATTGTTTTCCAACAGATGTAACTTAATCATCTATTTAACACATATTTGGATAATTATCCTATGACAATTCTTATGCTACTTCACACGGAAGCTACCCTATGGAGATACGATTTCACACGGATGAAGGCAACCAATTCATCTCTAATTTCCATGAAGTTCTGCTGTGGAATATTCGTAGCAACTCCTTGAAAGGGAGTCATCAAGTTAGTACAAATCATAAGTGCAACTGTACCAACATTCTAATTTTTTTCCCCAAATCAATATATACACAAACCACAGGATCTAACGAGGTCTTACCTGTCTCATGCAAACCTTCATGTTATATATAGCACACAAGATTTTTCAATAAATGTAGGAGAAAGGTGATGGCCGGTCTATGCACTGAATGTGCTATGTATGTTCTAAGATATCTCAAATCAGATCAACTTATCTGGTTTCCAAGCTAAAACAAGAACTATTAGGTGAGGGCATCTTTCTTTTCAATGAGGGATGTCATCCTTGCACCTGACCGACTCGACTTCACCTTGCAAAGATTGTTGCTCGGCAATTAAAAGCTACAAAACACATGTAGTGGACTTAGAGCATGTGTAAGATCAAAATTATATACAAATACAAATGATATTATGACAAGAACTCTTAAGTTGCTTATAGACTTCTCCATCAGCTAGATTTCGCAAGGTAACAGATCCATCGTCATTTTATATCGCCGAGGCCCTTGCTCAATTCCTTGCCCTTTCCTAAGGAATGTTAGAAAATGGGGGGGTGTAGTGTTAGCTTGTATTGCAGCCTCATCCTTCCTGCGCCATTGCTCTTTCTTCCTGCTATACCCACGAGTGCCCAACTGGTGAGGGTGTTCATCACTAGCCTGAAGCTGCCTGTGCATCTCGCTTATTGCCGGCAACTGTGGAGGTGTTTTTAAAGCCGCAAACTTATCCTTGTGTAGAATGCTGAAGTACATCCTCCCTAGAACTCTACAAGAACTAGGAACCTTTTGGCGACTGAGCTAGGTGCTACTGGTGTTCTTGTCTTATCGATCTCCATGATGGTTAACCTTATTTCCGGGAGCCTGTTTGATGTTCTAGGATTGTAGCAAGAGGTGGTTGTTGAGGTTGTTGTTGATGGGAAAGGGGTTGATCAGACATTTCCAACAATACTATACGTCTATTTAAATAATAAATATAAACAAACCTACAATTAAATAAAACAATAACGCATCGAAAAATTCCTAAATCACATATATTCCAAAATCATATATATTCTTAAATCACAAATATTCCTAAATCACATATATTCGTAAATCACATATATTCACCAAAATCACATATAAATCCTACATTTAAAGAAATAAAAAAAAGTGAAAATACAAACCCACGGGCTTGGGGTGGTAGGTGGCAAGGTCTAGGGGTGGCAAACATTGGGCGTCGGTACCAGCGGAGGGGCCGGCCAGGCGGTGGATTGTCCTCATCGGCGGCGGGAGGAGGACGAGGGCACATGGGCGAGGGGTCGTCGTCGATGGTGGCATTCACGGGATCATCATCGTCGATGGCGTGAGGTCATCATCGATGGCAATAGTCGTGGGTTCATGGTGGCGATTGTAGGGGGACGAGGCAATGGCGATGGCCGTGCGAGATGGGCATTCGTGGTTGTCGCCGGCAAGGCCAGTGGACAGTGGTTGTCTGTGATGGCGATGGTGAGGAAGTGAAGAAGTGAAGTGTGAAAGGAAGTGATGCCCTAGATCTGGTCAAATGGGGATCAAGCACATCAGTGACGGGCACAATTGCTAGCATCATTACAGATGTAATCATTCGTGATCAACCCGTAGGAAAGCTATTACCGATGCCCCTATAAGTGATGGGCTTCAAATGAGTCACGAAAAAGGTTACTCATCAATGACGGGAGTAATATTAGGGCCCGTCACCAATGACTTGGGTATCTTTTATTTTGGTTTGATATTTTCCTAGTCAAATTGTTTTATGTTTGGCCAAGTTTTATAGAAAAATATAGCATAAATACATTTTTCTATAAAAATAAATACAAGCATAAATATAGCCACATATTTTCAATAACAAAAGGAACATAAGTACAAGCATTATTTAAATTTCGCTACAAACCTAGTAGTGAATGCTCGACAGATTAGATGAGTGTGTATCCTTGCTCTATCGTCAAACATCTTCTCATTGTTGCAAAAAGTGCATGGACAATTAGCCACATATTTTCAATAACAAAAGGAACATAAGTACAAGCATTATTTAAATTTCACTACAAACTTAGGAGTGAATGCTCGACGGATTAGATGAGTGTGTATCCTTGCTCTATCGGCAAACATCTTCTCATTGTTGCAATAAGTGCATGGACAAGTAATATATTGATTGTTTCTTCTGCTCTTCTCTTGCTCTGGAGCATTTAAGAAATCTGCAACGCCCCTCCTATACTCTGGGCTCACTAGATCAGTTCCATACATCCAACTTGTATCGTGTCGATTTGCAAACTATGAACAAAAATTAAATATAATATATGTATTTTATGAAATTAGTAGTCGAGATTTATTAAATATCACCTACGAAGCTTCTCTTAAATTTTTCTTCAAAAACAAGAGAAAATTTCGTCCCTCTTACCCTCCCACTTGACACGTGAACAGTGCACTGGGTTGGATAATAAATCCATGAAGGTCTTGGGGAATTTTAGTGTGTTATTGAAAATGGGCCGTGAATGGCGGCCATCACCAATGACCCTCATTGGTCATTGGTGACAGTCTTGACTGCCATCTTTGTCGGGTCATACCGCTGAACCCCCCACCGAGATGTTTATCAGCTATACATGCTAGATATTTTTTTTAGTGAACTGGTATGTAACAGTCCACCCTCTAGAACCACGCAACCCAGTCCAACCAACGGGTGGGCTCACTTACATTCCACTTCACTTACACTTCATCCTCGCTACATCTAAAAGGGTTAACTCGCGAGTGATATGGTTGGAGGGACAAGCCCTTATAAGTTGGTTATAACCCTGCTAAATTAGCAATATGGTACTAAACACGCGCACACGGCTCTCATGGGCCACACAGGCCAAATCCTAACTGGGCCAGGATATCAACCCCCCCCCCCCCCCCCCCCCCCCCCCCCCCGCCACCAATCCCTGCTCAAAGGACCCAATGTCCCCATCGGTAGAACTTACCCGTATAGCTACACCCACATAGGCATATAGGCAAATGTCTAGGGACACACCCCCAACTTATATGTATAGCCACACAGGCATATAGGTAAATGTCCAGGAAAACACCCTCTCTTAGCACACGTCCGTACGTCTAGTGCCAGCGCCATATGCCTCACACAGAGCCCACATGTGCCATATACCCACAAACTGACCCGTATGCGCAACCATGAGGGTCGGCTCAGATATCATTTATAACAGTCTGTCCTCCAGAAAGCGCAACCCAGCCCAACAGACAGGCTAGCCTACTTACACAGACCACCTCACTTACACTTTCGTTCTCGCTTCATGTAAGATGGTTAACTCGGAAGTGATATGGTTGGAGGAACAAACTCTTATAAGTTTGTTACAACCATGCTAAAGTAGTAAGGTGGTTCTAAATATGCGTACATAGCTCTCATGTGTCACATAGGACAAATCGTAATTGGGCCAGGATGTCACATGGCAATTAGAGTATGCCAATTTCATTGAATGTAAGAGTAAAAGGTATTGTGAGAATAGTTTAAAGAAAAAAAAAGTAAAGCTAAGGGATAAGCTCTAAAAGTTGTTTTGCTTCTGGTAGGGTCTAGGTTTTGGCTTCATCAATTTTCGCCACTAGGGCTATTGCGGAAAGTTCTTTGTGTTGGGACATTTTTTGGTTTCTCCTTTCAAATATTTCAAGCCATTAGTGGCATGAGGGTTCAAACTCCTTTTTTCGGTAGCCCCTTGCTTCCGGTCAGCATCGACCACCACTCATGAACTGTCGAAGCTATGCTCCATATTGTCGATTTGATTTGCTCGAGCAAGATCCATGTTGATAGCATGTCCTATATTCCCTCTATGTATCTACATTTTGCTAGGAAGTTGGAGGGTGTCTTTGGGTGTGCCGATAGAGTGAGTAGTAGGTACTGTTTGGTCAGCCATAGGTTGCTAGTCTATCAGACATCCACATTGTTTTGCACTTGCCAACGGAAGATCTTGCATTTCTTCGGCATCTAGGGCATCGAGATAATGATCTCGTAATTCTTATTGACGGAGCCAAAGAACTACACTTTGTAAGTGGATACAGTCATGTGTTCTCCATGTCTTATGAGCTTTCAAGTGATTCCATCCCGTTCGTCAGTAAGGAAATGTACTTCTTGCATTGTGTTCTATAGGGGGTTGACGTCTTGTATCACGTGTCCTGTTCAATGGCCTTCTTCAATGTTCCATTTTTCTTCTGCAGATAGTGTAGAGTCTCAGCGCAACATCATTTGGGTGCAAACCATGCAAGCTAGATAGTTGAGTCCACTCAAATTTTTTGGCGACATATGAGTTACCTACAATTGGAAATTGTTAACCTCGTTTCAAGGTGTTATGAGGAGGAATTGAAGTCCCACAAAACATGGAAAACCCTATTTAACACAAATAAAGACATATTTTAAAAGGAAGGAATTCAACACACATTTGCAAGAACTTGTTAATTGACTTCATGACATGTGTGTACATATGTGTGTGTCATATTTTGGCATGCATGGCTTCTAAATTGCAAGTATTCATTAATTGTTTTTTAAAAAGAAAAAGTTCATTTTACTCCCCCGAACTATTTCACCGGAATCCTAAACTATTTTTTGCTTATTTTACACCTCCAAATTATTGAAAATGGTTCAGTTTACGCCCTACACTATTTCCCCTTTTCATTATCTTTATATAACTCATATTTGATATGATGATATATGCATTACAACTTAAATCTCAACATTTTTTTATAGAATTTTTCTCACTGTTTACATAGGCTGGAACACATCTAAAACCAATCGAAACATCAATATTATAAAGTTCAGGCAAATATTTATGAAAAAATTAAAAATACTTTTGAATTTAGATAATGAATTCATCTATGGCTCTAAAATTTTCAGCTTAGAATACAACTTGAGTAACATAAAAGAGAGAAATTAATATTAGAGTAAAGTGAACCTTTTTCAATAGTTTAAAGTGCAAAATGAGAAAAGAAATAGTTTAAGGGGTTAAGTGATCCAATGGATTAGTTTGGGGGAGTAAATGGACTTCTTTTTTCTTTTTATAATGGACCATCATTGAGGCCCATCCAAACAAGGCCTTAAGGGATAGGATTTATTTTAGGTGTAAATATAACTGAAACTGGACCTTGTGTACATGTGTTGATTATGTACTACTTTATGTTAAACAGCAAACATGATAGATATGAAGAACATCGGAATGGAAACACCAACCTTGGAGGAATGGCGACGTTAAACTTGCTATTACGTACTGCTCGTGTTATTACGTTAAACTTGCTACATATATACGTAAGACCACCACCTTCCTGGATGCATGCATCATCGGCAACGGCGACTGGACTGGTAGATGTCGTCAATACTGTTACTTGTTTAATTTATCTCCATATGCTTCATTATAATTATATATATCTGAACCTTGTATATACTGTAGACCATTTGGTAGTAGTCTCAACTGGTTATTTATTTCTGTTATTAAATACGGTGTTTAATGTGGTGAGGTTATTTCTGGTGATCTATATATAATAAGTGATTCCCTCTCTCATCCCCACACTCACCCAAGACCGTGGACTTGGCCTCAAAGCCCTGCGGGACGAAAACTTCATCTGCCCCTGCCCACGTAGGGGCGGGTTCCGGCCCCACGGTCCGCTGAGGAAATTGCGACCCATAAGAACAATGGTTCACTAATGACCGGTTTGTTTCTGTGAAAATATTTCTTCACAATGGAGATATGGGGCAGGAAAAAAAATCTGATTTTATTACGGTGAAATGTCATCCAAATGTACCAATTTCTTTTTTCTAAAATGAAAACCGGCTACCCAGTAGCAACACTGCCGCCTGCGTACTGCCAGTTTAACTGGCAATGATGCCTTTTAACCGACGGTGATGAGGTTTTATGTACTATTGCATATTCCTCTCATTCCCCTCGTGTTATAAATATTTAACGCAATTGATTCTCACCAATTGTGTTAATAATTTTTTTATAAATATCATTTGTTTTCTTATGACTTGTTTTGTGTTAGTGTTAATGGTACTTTAAACATGACTTATATTTTTAATAATCACACTAAATATATAAACTTATTAAAGTAATAGGAAAAAAGCCTCCACGTTTCGCTCACCCAGCCTAAAAATTCTTATATTAATCGAAGAAAAAAATAGAGTCCATATAGATATATAATTTAAAAATAGCTGAAATTTAAAATTAAAAGTAAGGTATATTGGAAGAGAATACTAGAGTCCATACTAGCATATAATTTAAAACTAATTGAAATTCGGGAATAAAAAATAAGGAAAATGAAAGCAGAGGTTAGAGTACATATAAAAATATAATTTATAACTGAAATTGGGAATTAGAAAGTAAGGAATATTAAAAAAAAGTTTAGAGTCCATACAGATAGTCTAGAGTCCATATAGGAATAAAGAACTAATTGAAATTTAGAATAAAAATAATAAAATTAAAGTGGAGTTTAGAGTCTACGTAGAAATACAATTTAGAAATAACTAAAATTTAAAATTAAAAACAAATATTGGAAGAAGAGTATAGAGTATTGAAAGATAAGTTTAGAGTGCATATAGAAATACAATTAGAAATGACGAAAATTTGAATTAAAAATTGGAATATTTAAAGAACAGTCTAGAGTCGATATAAAAGTAAATTTAGAAATAACTAAAATTCATAATTTAAAAATAAGAAATATTGAAAGAGGGTTTAATTACATCGTTGTTCCATTTTTATCATCACTTCATTATAAGAACAACCAAGGTACAAACTAAAACATCGACACCTAACCAACCCAGTACTAGCATGCTCTTCAGTGCCACTGCTAATTCTCAATAACTTGATGGATAGAGATGAGGCTGTAGATGTGAAGGTGCAGGTTGCTGCAGGTTTGAAGATTGCAGCAAATAATTCAGATATCCTTCCTCCCATTACCAGAAGTTATACCTAGGTCCATCTTTCTACACCATTAATAACCAATGTCAGCTCAGACCGAACTCAACACCACACCAAACACAATCAACTATTACTCATCTCGGAATTTTTTTAGAAATAATATGATTTTAATGAAAAATCGCAAAAATATAGGTCGGCGAAATCACAAGTTTAACATCATGTCGAACAACCGTAGTTCGATAGGGGTACCTGTCGAACAATCTCAGTTCGACATGTACCTGCAAGGCATATCGAACTGCCCATGTTCGATACCCCAGCATGCACAGTAACGCTACAGTGATTTTCCATTAAAATCGTATTATTTCCAAAAAAATATTCACTCATCTCGTGCTCAGGGCAAGCGTAGATAATATGATTCAGGTTAGCAATGGTTCTCGATATGCGCTTCCCGACAATTTTCTTCTCGCATAACGGGCACAAGATTAACGGTACCCTCTTTCGACGACTACAAGAGGAGGCCTAGCTCGAAGAAGCCATGGGGCCGCGACCTGTACTTGGTTGCCTCCCACCCGCGCCACCGCACTTGGCTGGCCTCGCCGCCTACCATCCAAACCCTAGCCAATTTGGTGATTTTGGGGATTTGGCCAGCTATAGGCATGGAGGGGGAATATGTAATATTGCGAAACACTGTGATGTGGAGGCGGCCATGCTGAAAAATGATACTAACTCCGTACTAAAATATAAGAAGTTTTAGAGTTGGACACGGTTATTAAAAAAGTAGGTAGAAGTGAGTGGTGGAGGGTTGTGATTGGATGAATAGTGGAGATAGGTGAAAAATGTGAATGGTGGAGGGTTGTGATTGGTTGGGAAAATAATGTTGATGGAGAAGTTATATTTTGGGACAAAACCTGAGGGCTAAAAGTTGTTATATTTTGGGACGGAGGGAGTACCTACCTAGCGTGCCACGTTGGTGGTCAGACGCATTCAAGAGCCGATTAGACTGGCAGTGATACATTAAACCAAGTTTAATTATAAACCTAAACATGTATTTTTTAAGTTTATGGATCTAAGTGATACCACCCCACATCTTTTAAGGACTAGCCATATTTACTTTACTCCAAATCAATTAACCAATTCGCTATTTGACAAATGTTACCGACCAACAGTTGATCGAGTAAACTACCAGTGGCTGCTTCCATTGACGAGCTGTATGCCCCAGCTGACGTCCTCGCAGCGCCGGATGTACGGCACCGCCTTGCCTATGTCCTCGTAGTTCCTCCTCGCCGCGCAGTCGTAGTACGACGGCGAGTGGAAGCACGGCTCCGGCGACGCCACCCGCGCGCACGGCGGCTCCGGCACCTCCGTCGCGGGCTCCTTGTCCCACACCGGCCGCCTCGGCATGAGCCACGGCCGCTCCCCGGCGAGCCCCTGCGCGACGTAGCCGAAGGTGGAGAAGCCGGTGGTGAGCAGCGCGTCGCAGGTGCTGAGCAGGTACATCTCGCTCAGCGCCCTCATGTCGTGCGCCGTGTCGCCCATCCGCTGCAACCCCTCGTGGCTCGGCTGGTGCACGCCGCCGCCCACCGCGCCGCCGACGAGCTCGTCGCGGATCTTCTCGTAGTACCACGAGCTCAGCGACGTCACGAGCACGGCCTGATCCGACGACGACGTGTTCGTCGTCGTCCCTGCGGTTGGGAACGGGAGGAGCTTCTCTCTGCGGGCGCAGGAGAGGACCTGGTCGAGCACCACCTGCGACACCGGCGGCGTCTCCTCGTGGTACACGCGGATCTGTATGCCGACGAGCCGGCCGGCGCCGGCGAGGTGCTCGCGGTGGTACGCCGTGATGGCGTGCCAGACGGCGTTGGCCGGGTGGAGGAGGTAGCGGCTGAGGTGGTGGAACACGGCGTCCTTCTCCGGGAACATCCGCTCGAGCTCCCCACGGAGCGACGGCACGAGGAAGAGGCCCGGGACGAGGTAGCTGTCCGTCTTCATCAGCAGCCACGGCACCCCGCGGAGGAGGCGCTGCTGCTCGTCGCAGTAGAACAGCTTGTCGTGGTAGTCGGCGCCGCCATCGAGGTGGAGGTACACGTACGGCGGCGGCGCCCCGCTCGACCACGACGACGACGTGCTGCCGTTCACGCCGGCGGCGCCGGAGACGATGGCGTTGCTCTTCAGCAAGGCTCCGAGGCTCTCCTTGGACTTACCGTCGAGGTCCCGGAGGCGCCGGAGCGGGAACCGCCGGCCGCCGTCGGGCAGCAGCCACGTCGTCCCCGGGAAGGGCTCGCAGAAGAGGGCGGCGACGTCGCCGTTGTACGGCGCGACGAGGAGCGCGCGCTCGGTGAGGACGGCGTAGAGGAAGGCGGAGGCGATGGCGATGATGCGGTTGCCGAGCCCACGGTCGTAGCCGATGGATATGACATAGCGGCAGCCGTCGTCGTCGTCATCAGCGGCGGCGGCGACATCGCCGGACTTGAGCTGCCGGAGCGCCTTCTCGTACGGCGCCGTGCCGGGGCCGCACCGCATCTGGAGCGCCTCGTGGCTGCGGAGCTTGGCGACGAGGTAGGGCGAAGGCTTGTGCGCCGGCTTCCTCTTGTGGTAGCCGGCGAACTCGTACCGGCTCCGGCATGATTGCCAGCTGAACGCGGCGGAAGGAGGCCGCCGAGGAGCTGGTCGCCGGTGAGGTTCGAGTTCGACGGAGGCGCGTCCTCTAAACCTGAATAATCAGCAGAAGAAGCTGAACGTTGGTTGAATGAATTATTTCATTTTTTTAGACTGTAATACTACATGTTTTTGGCCAATTTCTCCAAAACTCCAGGCACAAGTTTCCTGTGGAACACATGAATTTCTCAAGACTTCCATACGATTTTCGCAATAATCAATTCGATACTGGAACCTGAAAAATTCAAAGGTTCCAAACGTCTGTCTCGATTGTCCAATGGCACCGGCCATTGTGGCAGAGGAGCTGCTTCCTGTTCCGAAAGTCAAAAGAGACCTTAAGGTCTCCTCGGATGCACATAGGAATTTCACAAAATTTATATATAGTCCCCCTAATTTTAAATATATGACGTTGTTGATTTTTGAACAAAACTTTAGTCCATTCGTTTTATTCACAAAGTTAGTGTAAATACGTAAAAAAAATATAAGTCATGTCTAAAATAACTTTAATAAACAGTCACAATAATATAAATGTTAAATATGTATGTCAATGGGCGGTGCCCAATAGGTCCAAATATGAGGAACCTTGTGTTCTGTGATGGGGATCTAAGGTTTATTTAGGTTCAGGTTTTCAAATTTATAATAACCCTAGTCTTACCTTTTTATCATCAAGTGGATATCGTACAACCCCCATATAGCAACTTTGGTGTACCTAGGAGCCCACTTTTTTTTCTAAACCCCTTTCGCAAAACCCCTGCTCCTTATATACAAGTCGAAGCCTACCTAGCTCATGAGAAAAAGTAGATGATACTATCAATGACTGACTATACCTTAGTGCAACCTTTGATTGGTGCGTAACTAATAAGCCAACTGGCGAGGCCCATCCTAACTCTGCTGGAGACTCCTAGGATGGTTCTCAACCATGGCTTGCAAGGGCGACATGTGCTTGGTCCAACACGTCGCTAGGTAGATACCCCTTGATGACTCTGAGAGCCCCTAGGTGTCAGCTACCAAGTAGTGACGCGGTGAACGGTTCTGATCTATTCGCACTACCACGCGACAGCTGATCAGGTAGCTGATCCAAGCTTGCCTCCATGGTGGGCTACCACCAGTCAACCTCCGGGTAGCCAGCCGATCTTTATCTTAATTCTTGTTTAGACATACGGCATAGCCGAGTGTGGATGTCGGGACAGAGAGATATGATATACCAAATCTTTTTTATTTTAGTCTCTTCGTCTTACAGCACAGCATGCTTTATTAATATTAGTTGTAGTTGTACTAATGAGAGATGTAGGTGGCTCGGTCTACCCACCCCAAGGTGTGGAACCCATAGGACTTCTATATGCCTTTCTTCGCACAGCCCTAGCATGTGAGAGCAGCACACTGTTATAAAACCAGCCCCGAAATCGACATCGGTAGCTAAACGCGGAAGAAAATACCATAGGAGATCCAAACATGATGACAATACCGAGACACGATATTTGGTAACGGAGTTCAACCATAGCCTACATCTCTGGGGCACTGATTACGGGCACTCCTCCCCGTTCCAACATATACAGCGTATCAGAGTTACAACTACTCACGGCTGGTCGCCGCCGGCAGCCGCTCCCTCTCGCTATGCTAAGTCACTATGCGGTTACAATAGGCACGCACCTCTATTTATGAGATATCCTAGGATAGAGTCCGACTCTTACTCTGGTCCTTATACCTATTACTACTCCATGTCTTAAACTGTAACCAACTTTGTACACATATTCGACACAAACTCTAATATTTTGTGATGGGGATCTTCGAGGTCACATGGGTTGATGTGACGGAGGAGATTGTTGGGCTCAATGTGTGACGGGGGAGATTGTTGGGTTTAGTCCCACATCGGTAATTGATGATGGGGGAGCATGACTTAAAAGGTAGGGGCAGTCCTCACTCACTAGACTAGTCTTTTGGGTTGTGTAGGCTAGGACCAAAAGTTGTAGCTCCGGTTGGGCCTGTGGTGGAGCGGGCCCAATGTGACCTAGGTGGCCCACGGTTGGTGGGCTTGGCTGCGTACTGTAACAAGTTATATTAGAGCCCAGGTTTGGAACCTAGAACAATTTCTATCGGTCATATGGTGGGGAGGCCAAGTAACACTTCGGGGTCACATAGGTTGATGTGACGGGGGAGATTGTTGGGTTTAGTCCCACATCGGTAAATGATGATGGGGGAGCATGACTTAAAAGGTGGGGGCAGTCCTCACTCATCGGACTAGTCTTTTGGGTAGTAACACTTCAGGGTCACATGGGTTGATGTGACGGGGGAGATTGTTTCCCACATCGGTAATTGATGATGGGGGAGCATGACTTAAAAGGTGGGGACAGTCCTCACTCATCAGACTAGTCTTTTGGGTTGTGTAGGCTTAGGACATAAAGTTGTTGCTCCGATTGGGCCTGTTGTGGAGCAAGTCCAATGTGACATGGGTGGCCCACGGTTGGTGGGCCGGGCTGCGCACTGTAACACACACCATGTGATGAGTCTAGGGACGTCCGATGTGCTCTCTTCAGCCTAGAAGCATTCCAATTGGCCAGCACTCGAGCCGGTCTCTACGCTTTGGATCCCGAGTAGAAGCATCACGAGTGACGACTGCCCGGGATGGCTGCCACACAGCTTAGTCATACGCCGCCATGCGTCTATCTTCAGCGAGCTCCTTAGAGCAAGTATAATGGAAGGCTGAATGCTGAGATGGATGAGAGAGGAGAGGAGAAAAGAGGGGATTATAGACTGTAAAGTTCTATACAGTCAACTGTTGACTGTATTATTAGCTTTGCTCTTAGCTCCCTTCTCCCTTCTTATAAATGGGCCATTATCACTACTAGAGAGAACAATTTTCTGTACAAGAACCCCTATAGGTTGCAAGCGGACCGTGATTGACGGCGTCTGCAAAAATCAACCTCTATTTTCACATACGGCTCCTTAAGAGCCCCGCATGCAAAAATCTATTTTCGTAGGTAGATTTCTTAAGTGGCGGCGTGCAAAAATGAGCCTATTTTTACGTACGGTACTCTCAAGGGACCGCATACAAAAATAGGTTTTCGCATGCGGACCTCTTAAGTGGCCCACATGCAAAAATACCTACTCCACAAGTTTTTTTCTCCTCTCCTCTCTATTTTTCCTCTCAGGCACTTCAAATTTTTCATCTCCTCTCCTCTCTCTTCCTCTCCTTACATTATTTTCACCCCTCCTCTCCTCATTATTGTCACCCATCATCTCCTCTCTCTCTCTCTCTCTCATGTCCTCTCCTCTCTTCCCCCGGTAGCCGGCTCGGCGACCTCGGGTGGCGCTGCCGCCGACGAAGAGGTAGCCGGGACCAGGCGAGTGGGAGGCGCGGCCACCTCCTCCACCGTCGGGCGCCTCCACCTCCTCCTTCACTGCCTCCTTCCCACGTAGTTCCGGCCGCCACTCCACCTCCCACGCGCACGGATCCAGCTGCGGCACGACAGATCTAGCACGGTGGCAAGCAACGGCCAGTTCGACGACCTTGGGCTCCACCTCCTCCACCACTGGGTGGCTCCACCTCCTCCCTCCCGCGCGGATCCGGCAACGACGCAGCGGATCTGGCGACAACGGGAGGCACAGCGCCGGGCGGCGGCGGATCTAGCGTGGGCAACGGCGGGCTCGGCCTCCGGCAGCTAGCGCCGGCGAAAAATTGGGTAGGCACCGGAGCTAGGGTCTAGGGTTTGGGTTTTTTTTTGGAATTTTGTTTTTTTTATTATTTTTTATGTTTGTATGCGGTCGATATAAGCACCGCATGCATAAATCGGATTTTTGCTGCGGATGCGCCACGCGCATGATAAAATCGCTATTTTCGCAGACTTTTTGGTGCAAACATGTGACTCAACCGCGTGAAATTAAAAATGATTTTTGTAGTAGTGTGTATTTAAATTTTAGACAATGTTGTTTCTTCATGGTAATTTACTCGTATTTTCTTCTCATCGTAATACACGGATACTTTGCTAGTCAAATAATACATAAAATATACATCAAATAATACTCGTATTTCCTTATAATTGGATAAACAATCATGTCAAACGATATTAAGTAACTTTAATCATCTAAAGGATTACACCTTGAAAAAGGGAAAACTAAAACAGAGAAACTACTACCGTAATTGATCAAGAAATGAGTATTCATCTCTAATAATCAGCTTAATTAACTGTCTCACGTGCACCAGCTATCAAATCCGTATACTAATCGGTCAATGATGGCCAGTGATTCCACCCAAATATGTGTGCTGGTTGTGGGTTAATGGGGAAAGTGTTTTTATCTCTCGAGGAGATGTCTCCTCGTTGTTTGCATGTTATCTGAATAGTGATAAAAGAATTTAAAGAAAAAAAAGGATAAGATAGATTAATATAAAATATTTCATTCCACAAACATGCAAGTTAAAATTTAACTCCTACATGTTATAAAAAATACAAATATAATTGCAAATGTGTATAATAACTATCTAGTTTCAGTTTAATATGTTTTTTTTTTACAAATTATATAAGTCCAATTTTTCATTGTATGTCTAGTGATATATCTCCTTAAGTGATGAAAATCCATATTCGGTTAATATAATATGGCAAGTCGTTTTGCTGTGGTCAAGTCAACCCCTTCCGGCCGGCTAGCTAACGGCATTAACTATTACCAGACATTTTGCATAGCTTTTCTGAGCTAACGATTTTGTGGTCCTATTACTAGTTGGCATCTAAGTTACCACTCCTTTTGTTTGTGTGAGATTTACTATAATAAGTAATCTTAAACGAAGAGAATATAGTACGAGTTATGACTACTACGGCTGAATTTTTTTACTGGTCCATACGTACTCTATCAGGTTCGTATGGCCAGTATGTCTCCTATCCCATTGTATGGTCAGTTATGGATGTGCAATAGTGTCATGTACACCAACGATCGCTAACAGTGCATGATGACTTAGCTAGCTACAGAAAATTTGCATGCATATATATGTTGGTTTGATCGATGAGGTAATCTATGCACAGTATGCGTACGTTTTGAGTAGATAGTTAATTATTAGCTAGATATAGTCCTAGTTAATTACTTTAATCTGTACAAGATAAGTATGTATGAATGTGTATATATATCAGCAGTTCTGCACTTGAACTTGTGGATTAATTCTTTCCCCCTTGCTTTTAAATCTTAATGAAAATCGGCCGGCAAAAATAAAAGTAAAGAATTTTTGTAACGAGTTACGAGCATATATTTACACACTTAGAAGAAAACTTTCTAAGATAATTAAGCACACGTTTGGAAATTAAGCTTTCAGGAGCCCTGATTAAGCTCGATCAGAAGAAGAGAGATCGAGCAAGATATATAGCTAGAGAGTTAATTAAAAATGAATCTAGCTATTAGTGACGACCACTTGAATTAATTAGCTAATATATAATTACCTCCGGTGGCAGTAGTAGTGGTGAATAAGGAGGACGGCATCTCGTCGTAGTCGCCGGCCCGGGCGTAGTAGGAGAGCACGACGGCGGCGATCAGCACGGCCGCCGCCACGCACGCCGCCCTCACGGCCTTCCTCCCCGTCCCACAGCCGCTCAACAAAGGCAGCCGCCGCCACCATGGCACCGCCGCCACGGCGACCTCCGTCGTCGACGGCGGCGAGGACGGACACGCCGTCGCCGTCCTCCGCGTCCATGCGAGCTAGGCACAGCTAGAGCTAACTCTTCGTCGATCAAATATATAGCATAGGTGTATATAGCTAGAGAAAGCTAGGAGCTTAGGAGTATTAGCTAAGGTGTGATCAGCTTGGTTATTTGATGTATACGTTCGATCTTAATTACTGAAGCTTCCTAGAAGTAGCAGATTGACCGTGCTATATTCCTAGCAGTTCAAAGTATTCCATGGGTTAATTTTGGATCCATGCCACTCGAAATGTGGCAAATAAAAAAATGCCACATCTATTCCGGAATCCGGTGCATGCCACTACTATTTCGTTAAATTGGAACCGTGCCACAATGTAAGCTCCGTGCAGGCTTTGCCACTGTTTAAATGTATCGTATTTTTGTATGGACGTTTCTGCCCTCGTGTTCACGTGCTTACACCAGCTCTGGTCTGGCTCGACCAGCTCGGTCGCCATTCAATCCCCACGTGAACACGAGGGCAGAAACGTCCATACGAAAATACGGTATCCTAAAACGGTGGCAAAGCCCGCGCGGGGCGTACATTGTCGCACGGTTCCAATTTGACGAAATAGTAGTGGCATATACACTTGGATTCCGAAATAGGTATGGTATTTTTTTGATTTGCCACATTTCAAGTGGCATGAATCCAATTAACCCTAATATCATATACTACCTTTGTCCCATAATACTTTGTATTTCTAGGATTTAAATTTGTTTCAAAATAATTGTCACAACAGAGTATTAACCACTTCCCATTCAATTTTTTTCCTATTCTACACTCAGCCACCTTCACACTCTTACCTATACATCATTTAATAAGAGAAGCCATAGTTTTTTTTTCAAACCTTAAAATATGCTAAACAATCAATAACTGCTTAAAAAATTCGTAACTTTTTGATCGACACATCCTGATTTGTCTGTCGTTTGCGTACGTCCGTGTCGTGCGAGTGTCTTCCCCCGTCTTCGATCCTCGCGCGGTCAGTTTCCGCGGCACGCATACACCACGCAACAGGTCGAGAGTGATCAAGCCCACAAGTCGTCCGTCTGCATCATCTGTGAGTTTGATTCACACGACCGTGACGCAACGCAGTTCCCGCACGGCCCGGTTCCGATTCCTACCCGGCGATATCACAAGGGAACCAAAATCCACCGGATCGATTTCGTTGGGCTTGACAAAAATTGGATGAGGGGAAACGAAGAGGAGATCGAGGGGATTCTGATTTCGCATCCAATTTGAAAGGAGAAACGGTGGAGAAGCTGGATTTGAGATGGGATCGATTTCGGCACTGTGCGGGAAAGGAATCTGATCAGGTCCGGAGGAAGACGATAAAGCTGGGCCAGTGGGCCCGACGTGCCAGTCAGAGAAAGGGAGGAGGCAACCCGTTGAAGGGTCGAACACATATGTTGGGCCGAGGTGATGAGGATACTGTCTCGATCTTCTGATAGGTATTGACAACTCTGGATTTGGTAAAAACTTGACACAAACAATCCGACTTCCGATCAACACGATCCGAACCGTGCAACCGTAGCACCACGTCTCCTCTAGTTTATCAATTGTGCACCGACCGGTTGATCTTACCAAGAAGTCTAATCCCTACATATAAATCGAAGAATACAAGCAAAAACAAGAAGTTTACAACACAATTGCATATGAATAATTAAGCACTCAAATTTAGGGTTCCACAAACCAATCTAGCGGCGAAACTGCAATGGCAGAAATAATCTAAGCAAAACCCGACTGTAAACAATGACGGCTACTGAATAAATATGATTAGGGACATACTAGGGTTCCCCTAGGGTGCACACCCCCTTGAGCTTAGCACATGACACAATTATAAGCCCCAAGACCCAAATTAGATTCGGACTAGATGAGATATGTGGCTTGTTTTGCAAAATCATGATAGCTCGGTGGGAATTTTGACGTGGGACCAAAACCATATGAAAATTAACTACATAAGCTTTCCATCAAGTAATCATGGGCCCCGAGATTTCTTCTAGATCAGAGCCTAGGTCCATTTGAAGTTGATGTTGTCCGGATGCCCGAATCCGAATCCGAATCCAAAACGTGTAGAACTTTATTTCTTGTCTTCTATGTACCAAAAATGACGTGCTGACAAAGAAGTGGACTTGGAGAAGGTCTTGGTTTGGTCCCCGATCAACTTCTTTGATCATCCATGCATTCCTTATACATGCTCGGTCTCTTTTCCTTCACCCAAGCAAGTTTCTCTACAAACAAAAACAAACAAAACTCATTGTGTAGCAATGTTTGTTCAAATATATAACAAGTAAATTTAATATAGAACATATGCACCTTTGCTTGATGAATACATAAGATAATGATGGTCATATCCGAGCTAGTTGTGTTCTCATCACGAGGAGGAGAAGTACGTAAGGAGTGGCCCAAATGGATGGAAAAAGGGAGAGGAGAGAAGTGGGTTTGCACGTGAAAATAAAAAGACGAATCTTAATCGAATATCCCAAATCTTGGAATATGTCTATTTTTTCTCCCTCATCTCTTGCCCTTAGTCAAATTATATCCCTCAACCACAAAATCGGGTATAACACCTTCCCCAACTTCAACAACCAATTCAAATTGACTCCTTCGGTGGTTTTGAAAACATTTTTTTTTCTAACGTGACAGTTTGACTTGCTCCAAGCTGGTGTACTGACGTAGCAGCCCAGCCATCAAAACAATTGAAAATAGAAATAGGTCCCATATATAAGTGATAGGATATAAATAAAAGAACATTGGGGCTCAGTTGTCAGCCCCACTCCTTCCTTCTTCAATCTGTATGCGCCGCAAACCGCACCGCCACACATTGATGCATCCCCTAGCGTCGCCGCCACTGAAGGAAGGGGAGGGATCTACCGTGGTGGCTGAAAGTAGATGGTAATGGCGACGACGACGGCCACCGCCATCGCACATGTCACAAGTTGCAGTCGATATAGCGATGAGATGAGGTGCAGGTCGCTGATATGTGGGTCCACCTGCCACCGCCACCAAAAACCTAAATAGCACAAAAATATATTATGTAGCGTATGAAAGATGGTTTAAATTAAAAAACAATAAAAAAGATTTTATATTCCATATAACAGATAGGCTATATTTTCCAAAAAAGTAAAAATAAAAAAAAACTTGAAACTTATATACAAACTTTCATATTGTGTAAGGATACAAAAAACAATTTTCATTTTTTTTGAAATTTTTAATTAGATAAATCAATTGTTAAGTTTGTATGTCTATATGGGTATTTTGGGATTTTAAAAAAGAAAGCGCAATCCAATGACATATTGTAGAAAGAGACAATGACATATATTATTGAACTCGGACAAACTTAAGTGGTATAGAATATTTTTTTATATTGCATTAACTGATATTAAATATTGAAGGATGTAGGTAGCACAATATACTCCTACATCGAAAATTCAAAATTAATTGTTGGTGCTCAGAAAAGACAGCCACATTGCAGGTCTTGTATGTGCGGTTGGCCGAACGGATTGACTTGACCATCTAGGGAAAAATGTCTATTTAACTGTTTTGGCGGCTGGCGGCTATTGATCCATAGTTATTTTTTTAGGGAGATCCACAGTTATATTTGATAGCTGTAGGTTAGACAGTTCTGGTTTTGAAAAAAAAAAGTGAACACATGAAGTTCGTTAGTGAATATAATTCTTAATTAATCACTCTATTTCGATACAATAGCCCCTAGCTCCCCTGTTTTTCTTCAATATTTCTATAATTTATCAATGTGTTTTGTTGTTTCTCTTCTCCTTTTTTCCCTATCCCAGCTAGGGATGGCAGTTTTGCCCATTTACCCGTTTATCCGCGGGTAAAAATTCTAATAGAGTTGGATTTGTTCTCCATTTAGTACCCATGGGTTTTTTATTGGGTCAAAACATATACCCAACGGGCACACGGGCATGGGCATAGGTAGTCACTACCCATATCCGCTTCGCCCGTTTACCCGTGAAACCAACTAACATGTGGGTCCTCAGTCAACTTAGCATAAAAACACCATCTAAAATCTTAAGGGTTTCTCCCCCTCTTCCCACTCCCAGCCGCCTCTCCTCCTCCCCAGTCCCAGCCACCTCCCAGCAGCCTCCTAGCCGCCTCGACTCCTCCTCCCAGGCTCCTAGCCGCCGGCGCCCCCACCCCTGCCGCCAGCGCCCCCACTCCCGCCGCCGGCCACCAGCCAGTCGTCGCCGTGAGGGGACGGGAGAGGCTTGCCGCACGGCCGCAGGAGGGGACGGGAGGGGCTTCACCTCCGGGAGGAAGCTGCGGCCGCCGTCTGCGCCGAGCTCCCCTCCGGCCGGTCGTCCTCCAGCTGGGCCTCCTTCTCTGCGGCCACCGTCGCCGCCGCTTACTGCCTCCACTGCGCCGAGCCGTGGAGGTCCGCCCCGGTCGCCGCCGTCTATTCCCTTTCTATTCCCCTTCTCTCCTCTAGATCTAGGTATCTATTTTTTTTCGATCTAGTCTCTCTTGATTTTGATCTGTTATTTGTGATTTGATTGCTAGTGATTTGAACTAATGGCAACTCCAGCAAGCAGCAGCAAGCATACAAATACTCCGGCCAGTAGCAGCCGGCGTGCTACTTCTCCGGTCAACAGCAGCAAGCCTGACCGGCGATGGCTGGCTGCCTCAAAACTCTATTATGCTCATATGTGTGTTTGATTTTGTCATTATGTCCAACTATGTCATTTGAAGTTTGTTGATTGTGCTAAACTATGCCATTTGAAGTTGTGATTGATGAACTTGTAATGCTTGTATTGAACTTGGTACTACTGTACCCTTTCTTTAAATTGTGACATTGTCTTTGCTTGTGGGAATTATGGTTGAACTGATCTTGGATGGGTAAACGGGCATGCCCGCAGGCACATGACGCCCGCGGGCGACGGGCATGGGAAGTACTCCTTGCCCGTCATGTAGTAACGGGCATGCCCACGGGCATAAATTGCCTTGCAGGCACGGGCATGGGTAGTCACTACACGTGCCCGTCGTGTCCGACTGCCATCCCTAATCCCAGCATCTTTTTTTATTCAACGACATTTGATCCATTGCCATTTTCTTCTCGCGTAGAAAACACAAGAGATTTGCATTAAAATCACTAGGAATTTTATTTCATCAAGTCAGAACAGAATATCGAAGCTTAATTTTGTGAAAAAAAAAAGGTACACAGCAGTCCTCCCCTGTTTCTTTTATTCTTTTAATGTTTGTTGATTCTCCTTTTTTTTTTCTGTCTGTATCCACGGCAACTACCAGAATCTGAGAAGCTCCCAAGTGCCAAAATCCTTCGGGAAATACTCAACGACGCTCGGGACACAGCTTCCCGAAGGCCATCTCTCGGGAAATAGCACTCGGGAACTCTCCTACGGGGAGGTTGAAAACTCCCGAATGTCGTGTTCGTGCATTCGGGAGCATAGATGCTCCCTATATTAGGCTACCACTAAATAATTGACACTTTGGGAAAATAAGTAACTAACGCCACGTGGCATATAGGCACACGGAAAAGGGGGCGGTTAATGGGCGCGCGATCACCCCCCATCCGGCCATTCCCCTATAAGCTACTCTCTCCCTTTCTTCTCCCCTCTTCTTTTCCTACCACACCATACATTTTTAAAAAATAAAAAAAAGTTAGAAAAATTTATGTATAGAAATACTATATGTAAAAAATATTTGTTTCAAATTCAAATTTGAAACGGGTATATGTAAACTTTTGACTTATAAACTTTGGGTCTATAAACTTTAGATGTATAAACTTTAGATGCATAGAAATACTATATATAAAAATATTTGAATTCAAATTCAAATTTGAATCGAATATAATTTAAATTCAAATTTGAAATCGGGTATATAAACTTTTGATTTATAAACTTTGGGTCTATAAATTTTAGGTGTATGAACTTTAGATATATAGAAATACTATATATAAAAATATTTGAATTCAAATTCAAATTTGAATCGGATATATAAACTTTTGACTTATAAACTTTGAGTCTCTAAACTTTATATGTGTAAACTTGAGGTGTATAAACATTAGGTGCATAAATTTATAAAATAGGAAAGTAATGTGGTGCCAAAAAAGAAAACCACGTGGAGGGAGGGGGGACTGCGCTGGGGCGATCGATCGCCCCTTAGCCTTTCCGCACGAGAAACACCATTCAGGATGTAATACCTTTTTTTTTAAGTTATCCATTATATATATATATATATGTGTGTGTGTGTGTGTGTGTATGTATGTATGTATGTATGTATGTATATATATGTTATGTAGAATACTTTTGTTGTTATTTGTTTAAACTAGAAAGGAAGCCTGCACAGATGCGCAGGCATCTTATTTATTATTTATAAAAATAATGTTAATAGAATTAAGTCATATCTCACTATATGCATATAATAAATTATAGATTTCACCTTATAATTAAAAAAATCTTTATCGTGAAATTGACCGTAGACTTTAATAGACGATAAGAATGTTTCTTATATTCAAGCAAAAATCAGTTTTGTCCAGATTACACGTAAACTCACCAATTGTCACCATTACTAATTATTATTGTTGCTTGATGCCTTTTTAATAAATGGAACTACATTTGTATCACCAAAGTAAGTATATTACTTCATTAATACATAAAACATCAATCTACACTACATACCTAAATATTTATGTTAACTCTTATTTCTAAATCTATAAATAAATATTCTAAAAATATTGCTTCTATTGGTTAAAGGGATAACGCTATTAAAAATTAGACATGAATATACCCTCTAATGGGTGGAGCTACCAAGGATTTATTTCTCTATTGCCTTCAAACATAGGTTTCGTAGCGATGTACTTGTGCCTCTCAAACCCAGTGTGGAGCATAATTCTAAGTTTTATTTCACTATCGGCACCCTCAAAGATTATTGTATTAGTATGTAGGAAGTTGAGAAATATTGTCAACGGTGGCCTCTATTGGGTTTGTCTCAACTCAATCGTATATATGTCCCTCCTATAGTTGTGTTAACTGGCTAACTGCTGCTTTTGAGTAGAGACAGTTTGTTTGTAGTGGTAATTAGTACTGCTTAATTTTTGTGGCACAGAGAAAATATTCTCTTTTGAAATGAGTGAGGTTGATCATTAAGTCTTAATGTATCGCTAAACATACGACTGTGACAATCTTTAGAGTATCATATCAATGTTTATATTTTGATAAAGATTTATATTTTAGTGTCTAGTTTATTTTCATCACCTATTGTTCATAACAGGTCCATCAATTTAAATAAAAATCGATGGCGAGATTACATAATGCCACGTGACGGTCTAAGAGTGCTTGTAGAAGCATCACATGGCCATATTTGTGAACTAATAAATTTTATTTTTATATAGAAAATCCTATTTTAAAAAGATCGTCTATTTTTCGATGATGGTTCTGACATTTACATATATTTTTCTTTAGGGTTTTATAGCTTTTTTAACTTACATCCTTTTTTTTTCAAATAAACAGTAGGTAAACGTATTTTTTTCCATCGCTAAACGGTACATACGTCCTTTGTTTTGTTTTTCAAATGAATATAGTACGTAAAGGTATATTTTTTCGGCCCCATCGTACGTTTTCCGTATGCAGACCTTTTTTTAAGGTAAGTATAAACGGATTCTGTATACTCATGAAGTATTAATATTTTTTAATAGATCTAATTTAGCGGTCTAAAATAAAGGGTCCACCAACTTGAATAAAAATCGACGGTGAGATTATAGCATGCCATGAGGTAACCTAGCTAGGAGTGCTTGTAGGAGCGCCACATGGTGGCTCAGGAGCGTTTATGGGAAGATTAATGGATTTTTAGTATATAATAGAAATAGATAGATAGATGTAAATCATCTTTTGTGTCCTACACAAAATATGAAAATATTTCTATGCTATTATCTTTTGCGCGAAAAATTCTCTCTCGTATACCACATAGAAATAAGTTTTATTGAAAAAAATAAAATTACCAAAAAATGGAATTTAGATATAATATTCCATGTTGTGTAAGGAGGCAGCATAAAAATTTTCATATTTTAAATCAATTATCAAACCTGCATACCTATTTTAGGTATTTTTTAAAAAAATTCATCCCAATTGTATATTGTAAAACAATTAACAAACTTAACGGTATATTAAGAAATGGATAATATCAAAGGAAAATTATCAAACTATGACAAACTCAGTGGATATAGAGTAGATTCGATCTCTCAAATAGTTATATCATGTTTAGTTTGTCCTATATGTGTTCAACTCATAGCTAATTTGTGGGATTTGTGTATTTTGAACTCGCAAGATTTTCTTTCAGAAGCTGGTAGAAGTAATTCTCTAAGGGAAAATTTATTAATTAAAATAACTTGCGTATTTGTTTCTTGTACGGTAAATACTATACTACATGAAAATGTGTTTTTTTTTCTCGTTTTAGTCAAGGTGTACTATCTTTTTCACCAACAATTTTCTTCAACACACTTGTACCATCTCTGATATACTCTATGTAATTAACGATCCGATCGATCAGCATCAACAATTATATTTCGGACACTTCCTTTCTGAACAATGTTGAAATTTTCCTTCCAAAACCATCTAAATTGAAATTTCTGGCACACTAAGTACTATATTAGCTTCCTGCTTCCATATGTCCTTTCCATTTTTCCGTGTGTGTAAGTATGCAGTAGCTTTTCGGTTTTTTAATATATGACGTTGTAGATTTTTCAGATACGTTTGACCATATATTTTATTTAAAAAATTTACGTAATTGTTATTTATTTTATTGTGATTTAATTTATTATT
This sequence comes from Oryza meridionalis, assembly GCA_000338895.3. Taxonomy (NCBI): domain Eukaryota; kingdom Viridiplantae; phylum Streptophyta; class Magnoliopsida; order Poales; family Poaceae; genus Oryza; species Oryza meridionalis. Next base: position 10,544,753 of record CM002525.2, on the reverse strand, counting down.
GAAGATTAATTAAACATGATTTATATTTTTATGGAGTATTTAATAAAAAAAAGTCTCCACCCTGCAGCACACAGATCACATCACATGGCTATACAGCACGTACGTGCCGACCGGTCTCATGAGGTAACACTAATTAAGGCCTTGTTTAGTTGAAAAACTTATTTCCCAAATACGTCATATTGAATTGAATGGTACATACATGGAATTTAAATATAAATAAAATGAAAAACTAATTACACAGTTTATATGGAAATCACGTGACGAATCTTTTGAGCCTAATTAGTCCATAATTAGCTATGAGTACTACAGTAACCCACATGTACTAATAACGGATTAATTAGGTTTAATAAATTTGTCTCGTGGTTTCCAGGTGAGTTATGAAATTAGTTTTTTTATTCGTGTCCGAAAACTCCTAATTCTGACATCCGGTGTCACTGGTGGAGAAATCGTTTGTAGTGCCAGTTCGTAACCCCCTTTAGTCCCGGTTGTCCAACCGGAACTATGAATCCGAGACTAAAGATAGCGATCTTTAGTCCCGGTTGGTAACACGAACCGGGACTAAAGATCGGTCAGCCACGTGGCCGGCTGATCCATCTTTAGTCCTGGTTACCAACCGGAACTAAAGATCCATGTACCATTTTTTTTATTTGCATGGCCCTGTTTGCTGCATGGTTGATTATATATATATATATATATATATATATATATATATATATATATATATATATATATATATAATATGTATAAATACATATATTACACACATATTTATAATTTAAAGCACTTAACATTTTATATACATATATGTTACCAAAATATATATTAACACTAAAGTAAATGTACGTACATATATAAATATATATATATATATATATATATATACATGCATGTATAGTGCAATTCATTTGCTCGCTAGCTATAGCTACGACTTCGACGCCTGCGTTACGTCAGAAGAGGAAGGACCGACGTTACGAATTGTCGATCCGTCGTAGTAGAATTCACCATCGGGATTAAGGACTTCTTCGTTGATGAACCCCATCGGTTGTTCTTGAACAGCCGTGATAAAATCCTTGTGTGGGAGTTTTTCCCTCATGTGAATACGCTATCATTCAAAAAATAATGACATATCAATATATGAAATTAATAAACAACTTAACAAATCGATACGCAATGAAATTTTGAATGGTTTATGTATACGTACATCGAGCTCTCGTTTGGTGTATATTTGGTTTGATAGGCAGTGGGCATACTCGCATACGTAGTAGCCGCATAAGTTAGTTCCCTTGTCCTGCTTTGCACACTACATGAGAAACGATGAGTGATTTAATATACTCTTTATATTAACTGTAACTAGAGATTCAATTCAATATAATTTTGGATCATGCATGTACTCACTGGAAAATGAAATCTCCGTCCAAGTTTTTCTTTCCAAGTCCCGCGGACCAATTGACGGAACCGATCCCAAGCCCTACATGTGCAGTTGCAAGCTATGATTAATTAAATATTACCCGAGATCAACATAATAGCAACAGAGTCCCGCGACTTTGGAATAGATGGCATTATATTACCTGTCTATCAGTTGGAAGACCTTGTCAAAAACCTTCTCCTCTTTATTCATTGAGTCGTACACAGTGACTCTGCATGCGTCCAAGTCGAAAAAGAACAGGACCCAGTGGAATCTGGAATATGCGTGAGATGAGATAAATATCAGAATGTACATGTTATATGTATGGGAATAAAATTTGTTCGAACGACAATAAAAACTCACTCTGTGTTGTACGGCAATAGTATGAACGTCTTGAAATGCTGCTGCGTTAGGAGATGGACGAGATTGTCCTCTGTGTCTTTCTCGTACTTGTCGAGCATTTCGGTGTTGATTTTCCGAGGGTCGATGAACCCAGTATTGTAAACCCCCCGCCGTCAGGTCCTTTGAATCTCCATTCTACAACAATGAAAGAAATTATTATTGCTTACATATATGCCAGGAGCTAATTATTAAACGAAACAAATCAAACTCAAAGATACTTACAAAATCCATGCGCTCAGAAGAGAGACGTCGAGGGCATCCTGATGGTACAGATCAAAGACATCCTTGAAATGGATCCATAGAACATCTTCTCCTTGCAAGAAGTCGGGGTTTCTGATCCTCGCTCCGAACATCTCTCTACCATTGGCGCTCATTTCCATGTACCGTTCATGGAATTTGTACATTTGTGTCGGTAGGGACTGCAGCTGCTCAGGCCTGACAAGCGGTTTACCGAGTTCAAACTTGTATACCACTTCCGCCTTCGGGATTGGTGCGCCTCCAACCAACTGAGCCATGGTTAGACCGGTGTCCGAAATGAAATCCGTTATGCCAAAGTCTTCGCCGGTCACCAACGGCTCGACCACTTGGTGTGGTTGTTCTCCAAGCTGAGGAACTGGTTTGGACTTCTTGTAATAGGCTTTCCTAAGTGTTCGGTCATAGTCCGATAGCTTTAAGGCCTCCTTGTTTGCGGTGGACATTCCCTTGAAGAAATTCTTCACGCTCGGGTCAATAGGTATCTTCTTTTCAGGACTCCGAGGCTTGAGTTGCCTCTTCACTTCTCCTGCCACATAAGCGTCAAGCTCCTCTTGACTGCAATTGTACGGCGGCTCCTTGTTTTTGGTGGTGTCAACTTTGGTCTTCTTCGTTGCCCTTGTGCTGGCAGGAGGTGGAGCTTGGCGAGACCTTGTCTTGGGAGGTGCAGGCGGATACGGTGGAGGAGGAGGCGGAGGAGGCGGAGGAGCCGGAGGAGATGGTGTAGGAGGAGGTGGTGGAGGAGCCGGAGGAGATGGTGCAGGAGGAGGTGGCAGAGGAGCCGGAGGAGATAGTGCAGGAGGAGACGGTGGAGCCGGAGAAGATGGTGCACGAGACGCCGCTTGTCGCCCAGGGAGGATGATGTACCGCTTGCGCCATAGTATAATGGCGTGGCTTGTGTCTCGTAGATGCGTCTCACCGTCTCCTCCTGGATAGTCCAACTCGAGGTCCTCGTACACGGCTTCCACCAGCTCAACTTTGACCCTCGAGTATCCTGCTGGAATCGGCCTGCAGTGGTAAGTCCCTGAAATGTCCGTTGGGATGGCCATTCCCGAGCCACCTTCACGTGATGAGAGGTTATCTATTAGTAATCAACCTAAGCAGCAACTTGCGGAACGTACGAGTCAAAAATCATATATTACATCGAGCATACCTTGATTGATAAGTTCTTGAAGGGAATATGCAGCTCACATGGTGTCCGATGCGTGATCTCATCAATGGGGCAGGTGGTTTCGTCCTGGGTTTGCATGGCGTCCATGCTATGTGATACTACCTGCCCCGTTGAGGCGCAGCTGCTACGATTGCCTGATGGGCTGACCATTGGAGGAGGTATGTACGGCTGGGGATCGTGTGACCGATGTGCTGCCATGCGTTCATCCACCTTCCGGGCCACCTCCTCTTGCATGCTGAGCTCGTAGCTCGATATCCTGTACTCGAGATCTGCAATCTTCGCCTCGGTATCTCTCTTGCTCCTCATCCGACTCCTGTACGTGTGGATGTCCTCCTTGAATCCCATCTTCCAGGGAATCACGCCTTTCCCTCGTGTTCGTCCTGGATGCTCGGGAGTCTGTAGGGCGAGTGACAGCTCGTCCTTCTTTCTGTCGGGTCGGAACGTGCCCTGAGAAGAGGCTTCCACTGCGTCCGTTAGTCGATTCGCAGCCTCGCGTATCTGATCGCTGAAGACCAAGGAGCCATCACCTGGGTTGAGCGTTCCACCATGAGCACAGTACCAGAACTTAGATCGATCAGGCCATTTAGTGGTGGCCGGTTCGATACCCCTCTCAAGCAAGCTTGCCTCCATCTCCTCCCACTTCGGCATCGTGACGCTATAGCCCCCTGACCCCAAGTGGTGATGGTACTTCTTCTTGGCGGCATTTTCTTTGTTTCTTTCCATCATCGCCTGCCCTTGTTGACTTGTCTTGTAAGCAACGAACTCGTCCCAGTGATCCCTTAGCTTCGGGAATACGTCGAAGTTCGGTGTCTGCCCCTTCAGGATGTATTTCCGGTACAGATCTCCCTTGAAGGTCTGGAACTGTTCTGCCATTTTCTTAAGAGTCCATTGTTTCACTATGTTCTCCGTACCCGCAGGGAGCGTGAACGTCTCGAGCATTGTGGTCCACAGCATCTCTTTCTCTGATTCCGGGACAAAGCTGTCATCACCCCCGCGTGCCCTTGTTCTGCGCCAGTACATCTTGCTGACAGGCACATTATCCCTCACAACCCAACCGCTGTGGCGTACAAAATTCTTGGCTACTTGTGCCGGGGCACTAGGTCGGCCGTCTGCGTCCACCTCAGTTATGATGTGCTGACCCTGTATCTTCTTCGCGGCACCTCATTGTCCGCGTGCCCTCTTCTGTCCAGCGGAAGGATGACTTCCACTAGCCTCCTCCTCGTTCCCCTCCGCATCCCTCTCCACGTTCCCCTCCTCGTTCCCCTCTGCATCCCTCTCTGCGTTCCCCTCCTCGTTCAAGTACTGGTTTGGATCCTCGTTCCCCTCTTCTTCGTTCCAGTACTGGCTGCTTCCCGATGTGATTGTAGCGTACAGTATCTGTTCCTCATCGCGATCAGCCATCTGTTCATAGAAGAAATATTTGCTAAACATAATATTAACAATCTACTAATCTTGTATTAAAACTCAAATAATCATATATGCTAAGTCTAAGTGTCGTGTATTTGTACGGTAGATAATCATATATGCTAAGTCTAATTAAGTTTCGAATATTACATCTCTAATAATCTTATATTAAATCTCTAACAATCAAATATGTTTCGAATATTACATCTCTAATGATCTTATATTAAATCTCTAACACTCACCTATGCTAAGTCTAGTTAAGTTTCGTATATTAAACCTCTAATAATCTTATATTAAATCTCTAGCTATCTCTAACACTCAAATATACTAAGTCTAATAATCTAATAATCTCTATCACTCACATATACTAACTCTAATAATCTAATAATCTTATATTAGAAATCTAACAATCTTATATTATATCTCTAACAATCACATCTTTACATCACTTGCCTGCGCAAATTCCTTCGAGGGCTAGCTACCACTTCGGCTTGAGGGACAACGACGACGACGTCTTCTCTGCAACATGCAAAAAAAATGTATTAGTCTAAATGCAAAGGAACATATAATGTATTTCACGTTTTCAAGTATATATAATCATATATATATGCTAAGATCAACAATAGTTTAACTATCTCGTTCGTACACATTTCGCTCGCGTTCGTTCTCACACTTTTAGTTCAAGTGCATTCACGTTCGTTAACGTTTCAATCACGTTCGTTCGCGTTTCATTCACGTTCGTTCGCGTTCGTTCACTAACAATCACGTTCGTTCACGTTTCAGTCACGTTCGTTCACGTTTCGTTCGTGTTCGTTCACGTTTCTTTAACGTTTCGTTCGCGTTCGTTCACGTTCATTCGCGTTCGTTAAGCATTCGTTCACGTTCGTTCACGTTTCAGTCACGTTCGTTCGCGTTCGTTCACGTTCGTTCACGTTTCGTTCGCGTTCGTTCACGTTCGTTCGCGTTCGTTCACGTTTCTTTAACGTTTCGTTCGCGTTCGTTCACGTTCGTTCCCGTTCGTTCGTGTTTGGTCACGTTCGTTAAGCGTTCGTTCGCGGCAGCGGCGTCTCGCGGTGGTGGGGGCGCGGTCCGGCACCGTGGGCCGGCCCGGCGGCGTGGGGGCGGCAGCGGCGTGGTGACGGCGGCATCGTCTCGCAGTGGCGGCATCTCACGGCGGTGGGGGCGCGGTCCGGCGCCGTGGGCCGGCCCGGCGGCGTGGGGGCGCAGCGGCGGCGTGGCAGCGGCGGCCTCGTCTCGCGGCGGCGGCGTCTCGCGGCGGGTGGGGGCGCGGTCCGGCGGCGTGGGGGCCCGGCGGCGGCGTAACGTAGCGGCTCGGCGGCGTACGTCGGTGTCGGCGTCGTCGTCGTTCGTCGGCGAAAGAGAGAGAGATAGAGAGCTACATCGAGAGAGAGAGAGAGGGCGGGGGCTCTCACCCAAGAGACGCGGCGGCGGCGTCTGTGGCGGAGGCGGCGAGGACCGCCAGGCGACGGTGAGAGACGACGGCGGCGTCGGCGCGGGATCCCTAGGCAGTGGCAGCGAAGGAGAAGCCAATGCTCGATCTCGATGGAAAAACGTCTAAGTGTTGGTGGAGAAGACAAGGGCGCACGGGGAATATATATACCCCCGGATCTTTACTCCCGGTTGGTTAGAAGAACCGGGAGTAAAGATATCTTTACTCCCGGTTCTTCTCACCAACCGGGAGTAAAGATATTTTTCCGCTATTTCCAAATTCCTTTTTAAACCCGGTTAGGGTTAAGAACCGGGACTAAAGTTAATAGTACTGTATATTGAATTTCGTTGCATATATGTTTCTAAAATAGTAAATAATGCATTAAAAATTCTAATTAACATATGTAAATCCCACATGCATGATTTAAAACTATTAAAAATTTTAATAATCATATATAATTAGCATATGCATGATATTAAATTGTTAAAAATTGTAACTAACATATGTAAATCCCACATGCATGATTTAAAACTTTTAAAAATTCTAATAATCGTATATAATTAGCATATGCATGATATTAAATTGTTAAAAATTGTAACTAACATATGTAAATCCCACATGCATGATTTAAAACTTTTAAAAATTCTAATAATCATATATAATTAGTATATGCATGATATTAAATTGTTAAAAATTGTAATTAATCATATATAACTAGCATATTCAATACATCCAAAATAGTTTACAACAATTACGGCAATAGATCGGCGGTGACGGTTGTCCGCACGTACTTTCTCCTCACTATTGTTCCTTCCTTGTGATCGCTACGTGAGTAATGGGTGTCTCCATTTGATAGGAGGATGCTAGGGTCAACCATCACCGTGAAAGGGGGTTGCCCATCAAACTGATCGTAATCCTCGTCAGTCTTGTCCTCTACTCCGACGATTTTTCTTTTGCCTGGGAGAACCACGTGGCGCTTCGGCTCGTCAAGCCCTTTGCCCTTCTTTCCTTTGCTAGACATGTCCTTCACGTAAAAAACTTGCGTTACATCATCGGCAAGGACAAAAGGTTCGTCCGAGTATCCAACCTTGTTAAGGTTAACCGTTGTCATCCCACTGTCATCAATCGTTACGCCTCCACCAGTCAACCTAACCCATTGGCACCGGAACAGAGGGACCTTGAGAGGTCCATAGTCAAGTTCCCATATCTCCTCGATGGCACCGTAATACGTGCCAATTGTACCATCGTGTCCTATGGCATCGATACGAACAGCACTGTTCTGGTTCGTGCTCTTCATGTCTTGGGCTCTTGTGTAGAATGTGTACCCATTGATCTCATATCCCTGGAATGTCGCGATCGAGCCAGATGGACCCCTCGCCAGGAAGGCCAGTTGCTGGTTAATCGTCTCGTTACCCATGAGATGTTGTCGCAGCCATGCGGGGAAAGTATCAATGTGATGCCGTGTAATCCAAGCATCGGACTTACCGATGTTTCTGGCGCGAACTAGAGCCAAGTGCTCCTCGATGTAAGGAGCCACCAATGAAAATTGTTGTAAAACCGTGAAATGGGCTCTACGGAATAAATTGTTGTCTATCGTCATTATTGCTTTCCTTCCGAGAGTCCCCTTTCCCCGTAGTCTCCCTTCATGGCGTGATTCAGGTACCCCGATTGGGCGAAGGTCTTCAATAAATTCTACGCAGAATTCAATGACCTCCTCTGTTCCATACCCCTTGGCGATGCTTGCCTCTGGACGAGCACGGTTACGAACATACTTCTTCAGAACGCCCATGTACCTCTCGAAAGGAAACATGTGTAGGAACACAGGCCCGAGAATACCGATCTCTTTCACTAGGTGACAAAGCAGATGCGTCATTATATTGAAAAATAAAGGTGGAAATATCAACTCAAAGCTGACAAGACATTGCACCACATCATTCTGAAGGGCTTCTAACCTATCCGGATCGATGACCTTCTGCGAAATTGCGTTCATGAAAGAACGTAGCTTTGTTATTGTTGCCCGGACATTGTTTGGGAGGATACCCCTTATTATAACTGGTAGCAGCTGTGTCATCAACACGTGACAGTCATGAGACTTTAGGTTTGTGAACTTCTTCTCCTTCGTGCTTATTATTCGCTTTATATTCGTGGAGTATCCAGATGGTACCTTGATGCTCTCCAAGCATTGAAACATACTTTCCTTCTCTGCCTTGCTAAGATTGTAGCTGGCTGGACTCAAGTAATGGCTGCCTTTCTCCTTTGGTTCCGGGTGAAGGTCGCCGCGTTGTTCCATATGCTTCAGATCATTACGTGCTTCCAGTGTATCTTTCGACTTTCCATATACACCTAGGAAGCCAAGAAGGTTTACGCAAAAGTTCTTAGTGAGGTGCATCACGTCGATTGCGTGGCGGACGTCCAAGAATTCCCAATAGGGTAACTCCCAAAATATGGAGTTTTTTTTCCACATCGCCGCGTGACCATCTTCACTCTCTATAGGCTGGCTGCCAGGCCCCTTTCCAAACACTACTTTAAGATCTTTAACCATAGCAAACACTGTTTTCCCGCTACGATGTTTAGGCTTCGTACGGTGATCCGCCGTATGTTCAAAGTGCTTGCCTTTCTTCCGTACCGGGTGGTTTGCTGCAAGGAATCGACGATGACCCATGTACACAACCTTCCTACAGTGCTTAAGATACGTACTTTCTGTTTCATCCATACAGTGAGTGCAAGCCTTGTACCCCTTGTTGGACTGCCCGGATAGGTTGCTAAGTGCAGGCCAATCGTTGATGGTTACGAACAGCAGCGCTCGTAGATTAAACTCCTCCTGTTTGTCCTCGTCCCACACGGGGACACCTTCCTTCTTCCACAACAGTTTAAGATCTTCAACCAGTGGTCTTAGGAACACATCGATGTCGTTACCAGGTTGCTTGGGGCCTTGAATAATAATCGGCATCATTATGTACTTCCTCTTCATGCATAACCAAGGGGGGAGGTTGTAGATACACATCGTAACGGGCCAAGTGCTATGGCCGCTGCTCATCTCTCCAAAAGGATTCATGCCATCCGTACTTAAACCAAACCGTATGTTTCGTGCGTCCTTTCCAAAGTCTTTAAATTTTATGTCGATGTTTCGCCACTGCGAACCATCTGTGGGGTGTCTCAGCATCCCGTCCTGTTGACGTTCTTTAGCGTGCCAACTGTCACACCCTGAAGTTCCTTCCCAAGCCTTAATTGAAATTTTAAATGGTCTCAAGAAAATACCCGGGAAAAGCAAGAGTAAACCTTAATAAATTAATGCAAATAACAATCGAAATTGGCATGTGGAATTTTTCTTGGGTTCTGCATGTCGAAAGTCGCTAACAAGATTTTTAGTGGAATTTTCAGAGCCCTAGAAATAATTTTAACCAATTAAAATTGAGCACATGCAATTTTAAATCCCAGGAAAATCCTTTTTTTCTTTTTCTTTTCTCTTTTCCCTCCTTTTTCCTCTTCTTGGGCCGCCGGCCCATTCCCTTTTCCCCCCCCCCCTCTCCCGCTGGGCCGGCCGAAGGCCGAGGCCCAGCCCAGCCCGCGCGAGCCGGCCGCCCGCCTCCTCTCTCTCGGGGTCACCGACAGGTGGGGCCCACCTGTCGGGCCCGTCTCCTTCCTCCGCCCGCCGCCGCCGTGCCCGCAACCGCCGCCGCGCCCACGCTCCCGTGACTCCCGGGCCACGCCGCCCACGTCGCCCTCGCGCCCGCACCTCCCGCGCCCACTTCCCCCTCTCTCCCGCTCGCCCACGCTCCCGAGATGGCCGGGATTCGATTTTCGAATCCCGCCTCTCTCTCCTCCCCGCTCCGCCCACGTCGGCCGGCGATCCCCGCCTTTCCCGGCCACGTCCGGCCCCCTCTCTCCCTATTTAAGCGCCACCGCCACCCTTTCTCCCTTTTCCCATTCCGCCGAGCTCTCCCGTGCCCTCTACCGTCCTAGCGCCGTCGCCCTCCTCTCCGCCGCCGCCGCCACCACTCCGGTCGCCGTTAGCCGCCGCTAGCCGCCGTGCCGAGCCGCGCCGTCGACGCCGCCGCGTTCGCCGTCGTGCGGACCGTCCCGTCCACCTCTCCTCCGTCGGATTCCGCTGCCGGAACCCCCTCCGCATCGTGCACCGGTGAGCACCGCCATGGCCGCCGCCTTCAGCCGGCGTCCTCGCCCTCTCTCGTTTTCCTCTCCCTCTCCAACTCCTCTCACCTTGTTCGCTAGGTGGTCCCGGAGCCCGTCCCGCCGTCGCCGTCACACTCCGTCGCTCGCCGTCGCCGATCGTCGTCGGTGAGGCCCTCCTCCCCTTTCTCCCTTTCTCTCCCGCGCCGCTTAGCCGCCGTGCCGCCGCTTAGTCGCTCGGCCGCCGCTAGCGCCGCCCGCGCCGCCACCCGCCGCCGCCGCCGCCGCCGGCCGGTCGCCGCCGATCGCCGTCTCGCGCCGCCGCCGCATGTCCGCCGCGCCGCCGCGCGCCATGGCCGCCGGGCCAGCTTGAGCCGCCCGCGCGCGCCGGCCGCGAGCCCCGTCGCCGTCCGATCTACCCGAGGGTAGATCGGGGCCGTCGGTTCGGCTGCCCGCGTGGTTGCCACGTGGCCGCCACGTGTGCGCCGCGTCGGCGCCACGTCAGCGCCACGTGGTACGCCCCTTTCCCCGGTCCGTGGACTCGGTCCACCGTGAACCGCCCTCCCCGAGTCACTGCCATGTGGGGCCCGCATGTCGACGCCACCCCCTCTCTCTCCCGGGATTTATTTATTGCGCAATAATTCAATTAAGGATTTTTCTGTTTATAGTAAAAACACAGTGAATCTTCTAAAATTCATAACTAATTCATCCGTGCTCCGTTTAAGCCCATTCAAGTCTCAGTAAATCAAGAAAAATGTGTAGAATCCATTAAAAATGGTTTTGTTCTCTGTTTCAATAGTCTTATAGCCTGTTTGCATTGTTTGCCTTGTATGTCGTTTAGATTCCGGTTCTTCCGACGCTCCGGTGTACTTCGAGATTGTCGCCGAGGTTCCTCCAGCAGCAGAGCAAGGCAAGTCATGCTTGTCACTTGATCATATTGAACCTATATTGCAAATGCTCTCTCGTTTTCTCCTAAATATTGCATTGTTTTATAAGATCACTATGGGATGTTTACCTACTGTCATAGCCATACTATTCTGTACCATGTTCTTTTGTTAGCTTGGGATATAACTTGACTAGAGATTGGGCTAGGGAATGCTTAGCCATGCTTAGTTCAACTAGCACACAATGAGGGAAATTATATTAATGTTTAGACTGTAGGTCCTAATGGTAATGTTGGATTAGTACCACCGCTTTGGTGTTGATTAATTAAAAGGAATCACATGGTGGGCTGTGGGTGCATGGTTTTGCTAATCGCACCCATGGCAATTAAGGACCGGTTCGTGGGAAACCCTGGAAGAATTTATCGTGCTTACCACAAGCCAGCGTGGGCAACGGCTGGGCTTGTAGTGTAGCTTTCCTCTAGCCGACGCATCCAGGCAAGGGTGGGCGTGATGGAGCGGGGCGGGCCCTGCGACGGCCTTTGTCGCTTCCGGATTCACCTAGGCACGAGAGGGGACTGCCCGCTGCCTTGCGAGGAGTGGGGGTGAAACCTGAGGTGTGGTGTGCTTGGTTAGAGGGGGTTATGCGAAGGGTCCTGTCACGGCCTCTTTCCGGTATGTCGTGGTGGCATGTCGGCGCACGGTAACGTGTCGTGGGGCTGTGTCTTGTGGGAACAGTTGTATACCTCTGATCAGAGTAAAACTATTCGAATAGCCGTGCCCGCGGTTATGGGCGGTCAACCAGATTCACCGTGATTAGTTTCACCCTAGTTTAGCCTAATGAAATTGGATAGTTTAGGTGGATAGTTGGGCCTATTGCAACGTGGGATAGCGTTGAACAGTGGATGATTAATATTGAGTAATTATTACAACTGTTTTCTTCTTTCAACTCCTGTTTATAAATGCTCGCTTTATGCTAATGAACCACTCTAGCTCCCCTTTGATAAATCCCTGCATCATACCCCTATTCCGGTATGACTTGCTGAGTACAGTGGGTAGTACTCAGTCTTGCTCTATTTTCCCAACCCCAGAGTGCGAGTATGTGTCAGATGGTGGTTTCTCTGAGGAGTAGGCTTCATCCGTGCCGTCGAGGATGCCTGTGGAGTGGTGTTCCCGTTGCAGTTCAAGTCAAGGCTTAGCTTCTGTTATCTTTCGTTTTTCCGCTGCATTAATGTAAGACTTTTATGATGTTTGTAAGACGTGGATCTGAATGTCAACATTGTCGTTTGTATACCCCGGCTGGTCCTGGACGGGGATTTTAATGCACATTCTGCTTGGAATTATATTCGGGAATTTCTGGGCGTGACACCAACGCATCATTCTAGCATTCCCCTTATTCCTGAACAAACGCCTTAGCCGTGGTATTATAGGGAAATACCACATCACCTTAGCAGGAATTCTCTTCTTCGTTAGCTGCCCATCAACCTCACCTGGATCATCTCGTCTAATCTTGTATCGTAGTGCTTTACAAACAGGGCATGCTTCTAGGTTCTCGTACTCCTCACCGTGATATAGGATACAATCATTCGGACATGCGTGAATCTTCTGAACTTCCAGTCCTAGAGGGCAGACTATCTTCTTAGCCTCGTACGTTGTCTCAGATAATTTGTTTCCCTCCGGAAGAATGTTCTTGACGAGTTTCAATAAATCGCCAAATGCCTTGTCACTAACACCATTTTTTGCCTTCCATTGCAAGAACTCCAGAGTGGTATCCAACTTTTTGTGCCCTGCTCGCAACCTGGGTACAACGACGTTCTGTGGTCCTCTAACATCTTGTCCAATTTATGGGCCCCCTTTTCACTTTCGCAGTCCTCCTTGGCATCCTGCAATATCTGACCAAGATCATCCGCAACGTCGTTATAATCAGCATCTATGTCCTCCTCGCCCGTTTGATTTCCTTCAAATCCAACGTACTGAGCAAAGTCTGGAATATTGTCGTCTTCCACTTCATCTTCTTCCATTTCAACCCCTTGCTCTCCGTGGGATGTCCAACAATTATAGCTTGGCATGAACCCCGACTCAAACAAGTGGAAATGAATAGTCCTGGATGCAGAATACTTCTTCTGATTCTTACACTTATTGCATGGACAACAAATAAAACCCTTCTGCTTGTTAGCTTCGGCTACTCTCAAAAAATAATGCACGCCGTTAATAAACTCTTTGAACCGCCGGTCAGCGTACATCCATTGCCGATCCATCTACATGAAATAAAAAAAAATGGTACACAAATAATCATTCATACAATAATGACAGTCATACAATAATGATAAAATAATCACAAACTCTTTCAACAGTCATACAATAATGACATATCATTATTCATACAAAAATTATAAAATATTCCACCAAATAATTCTTATTTATTATTTTTTAAGTTTTAAATTCTTTTAATTTTTAATTTAGTTTGTTTTCTTTTATTTAAGATTAACTTTCACTATATTTTCTTACTCAACTATTTTATAAAACCTTATTTAGCAAATAAACAAAATTTCTATATATTCTTTCTTTTCCCACACAAATTTTCTCTCTCATCAACTTACAACAAAATTTTGGAGACAAAAAAGTGTGCAAAACATAGCTCCAAATATAATATGACCAAAAAAAACATTGGAGAATGAAGTTGCTAACCTTTTAGGCACCTCCGATTTGTATACAATCACCAAAGTAAATTCACTATAAATTTTGGCATGACCTCCCCTCTTTTTTGAAGAAATTTTGAAGCTTGCTCGGGCTGGAGGAGGAAGAAGAAATATATAAAGGGGTGGGACTTTAGTCCCGGTTGATGTTACCAACCGGTACTAAAGATCACCTGGATCTTTAGTCCCGGTTGGTGTTACCAAAGATCCCGGGGGGGCCTGACAAGCCTGACAAGCCCTGACAGCATTTGAACCGGGACTAAAGATCATCTTTAGTCCCGGTTGGTGTTACCAACCGGGACTAAAGATCAAATATGCCCGTTACCCTTTTTAACCGGGACTAAAGATCATCTTTAGTTCCGGTTTTTGTTACAACCGGGACTATCGTGGAATGCGGCCAACCGACAAAAGATGGTTTCTCCACCAGTGTGTTAGAATGGATATGACTGGGACGTGGATGAACGCACGCGCATGGAGTACATGGATAGGAGGAGTATGGAGCTAGCTAGAGCTGCATGATACTTTACGTACGATAGCATTCGCGTGCGCAACCGACGTCCAAGCCTACGTGGGAGACAACTACGGATCGATCACGCACCTGATCTAGAGCCCAATATCAGATGAAAGAACTACTGATCGTATGCCTGATCCAGAGCTAAATATCAGACACCCGTCTCGCTATAACTTGTGTTAAAACTACCGATCTATCTCTATGCACTTAATGATGCCGCGAGTCTCTTAGATCACCTGTAATGCCGATTTAGTTAGAGCACTCTATTAAGGCCGAAATAAAATTTTGATTCGATTACCGTGAGAATCGATTTTAAATTTGTGGGACCCATGAGTAAAAAAAACCTTGCTCTCACTTATGTGACGCGGAAACCAAACAAATTTTTTTTAGTTGCATTGGTGGAGAAACCATCTTTCGTCGGTAGGCCGAATTCCACAATAGTCCCGGTTGTAATAAAAACCGGGGCTAAAGATGATCTTTAGTCCCGGTTAAAAAGGGTAACGGGCATATTTGATCTTTAGTCCTGGTTGGTCATCTTTAGTCCCGGTTCAAATACTGTCAGGGCTTGTCAGGCCCCCTCGGGATCTTTAGTCCCGGTTGGTAACACTAGCCGGGACTAAAGATCGTAATTTTAGTCCCAGTTGGTGTTATGAACCGGGGCTAAAGATCCCCGATCCAACCGGGTTTCAATTCACTTCATACATTACTAAAGAGATGCAATATTAAAAAAAATATAGTGTGTAATACCAACAACTACCACATGAAAAATAAATTCCACGAGTGAAACAAAGAGTAAAATTCTATGAAACATACAATATGCATATAAATACATCATTTTAGTAAAATATTTTTATATCATGAATGAAAAACAAGTTACTTGCTAATTAAAACATCACGTGCAACATTTGCTAATGAACTATTAAAACATCAAGAAACAATTACCGAAACATGCAAATAAGAACAAGTGCAACATTTAAAAAGGTTATTTAAGAAAACTAAAAGAATTTGCAAAAATATAAGGGCATTCATAATGTGCATCTACTACTAATACCAGGTAATGTGCTTACTACCTAGTGATAAGAAATAAACAAATAATTTCTCTCGTCTTTCTCTCGTGACTAGTAATTGTGGGGTCTAGCTTACTACCCACTTTTGCTCTTTTACTATCATGGCTACAACAAAAACAAATATCCACTGATGCAGGGCCGCATGGCCCACCCTTGTTAATAAAGTAGGTATTAAATATTGGTGATGTCCTGACAGTATAATCGAATCTAGATTGGATATGTAACTTGGGTGAAAAAAATTCGAAAATTATTAGGAATCCGTTGTTGGCCCGCTAGCTGCTACTAGCCTACTAGCTGTCACACACGCGCATTCCCCCTGCACGGCCTGCGTGTCAGGCTTGCTGTGGAGCGTGCCAATTTTTCAGAATATATTCATTTTTGTTACAAAATTCAAATTATTTTGATCAAAATTCCCGCAATTCCTTAACACATGTACCCTTCTTTTTTTTTTTAAATTTTAGAGAGCGTGCTTCCCCTTGACTTCCTCTTTTTCATAGCCAGACGATCTTTTGGATCAACCGGGCTCTGTTTTTCTCCCCACCACATCTTCGTCCCTCAACCAGCGACGACCACCTCTTCTCTCCCCCCTTCCCTCCCGCCCCTAGTTTAGCTCTATATACGCCCAATCCAGCAAGGCGTGCCGCCAAATCGAGCCCTTATCTTGGCCGCTATGGACCATGGTCAGCCGCCCCGCTCCACCTTAGCTTCTTGTATATAGACATGAACGCACAAGTCGTCTCAGTAGCCGAGTAAAGCAACCGTACGCTTCGATCAGCTAGCGTATATATATAGTGTGCTGCATGCCTGCATATATGCATATATATAATGCATGTGACCCGATCGTTGAATGCCTTTGAAGTTGAACACCGCGTGGTCGATCGATGTTTCATATATATGCTGCATCTTGGAAGCTTCATTCTCCGTTGACGTAGTGGTAGCAATAGCCAAGCTCGCCCTATTAATTTGTAGCTTGGAGAGGGCCAGAAATATGTATTGATGATCGAAGAGGATTAAGGTTAGC
Source organism: Oryza meridionalis (assembly GCA_000338895.3). Taxonomy (NCBI): domain Eukaryota; kingdom Viridiplantae; phylum Streptophyta; class Magnoliopsida; order Poales; family Poaceae; genus Oryza; species Oryza meridionalis. The sequence continues at coordinate 10,528,365 of CM002525.2, read as the reverse complement.
ACATATAGTTGCATATATACATGGGCAGCGCGGGAGGCGGCGGCTGGGAGGATGACGACGGCGACGAGCAGTGCGCCACGCCGCCGCCGTCGTCGTCGTTCTCGCTGATGATGATGACGGAGGCCAGCATGAAGAAGCTGGTGACGGCGCCGCCATGGTGGCGGCGGTGGCGGGGCGGCTGCGCCGAGAGGAGGAGGGCTGTGCGGGCGGCGTGCGTGGCGGCGGCCGTGGTGCTCGCCGTCGTCGTGCTCTCCTACTACGCCAGATGGGGCGGCGACCAGGACGAGATGCCGGATTCCTTGTTCACCACACGAGGTAATTCAACAAGCTCAGTCGTAGATCCATCTCCAAATGTTTGTTCAATTCTTCTTCTTCTTCTTTTTCTTTAATTTTTTACTCCTTTGAACTCGATTTACGTTCTTCTTAATTAGGGCTTATATATCACCGAAAGCTTAATTCATCGCATGCTTCTCTTAATTAGAGTTATATCTTTTAATTAAATGCGTTTGTAACAAATATTAAGCTTCTTTCAAAAGTTAAACAATATTCCCTCCCTCTCAAAATATGGCTAGTTCATACTTACGTTATCAGGCACTACTTAGCATTATTCCGCATGCATCCATATTCATCTATACAGACACGTAAGTGACTACTAATTAATGAGCTGAGAAACATGTGGCTGTTCTCCGGCCAGAGGATTGGCTTTGGCCATATATATCACTCCCTCCGTATTTTAATATATGATATCGTTAACTTTTCGACCAACGTTTGACCATTCATTTTATTTAAAATTTTCGTGCAAATATGAAAGTATTTATATCATGCTTAAAAAATATTTGATGAAGAATCGAGTCACAATAAAATAAATAATAATTGTATAAATTTTTTGAATAAGACGAATGGTCAAACGTTGGATAAAAAATCAAAATATGGAGGGAGTAATTATCAAGATAGGAGACATATATACGCACACAGTGTGACCATACGAACCTCATCCATTATAAACGTTTTGGAGTATGTATGGATCGACCAGCAGCAAATTAATTCATTGGCAGCACCTACATACAATGTACTCCACATAGAAGTATTGGTCGCAATTGGTGGATAGCGAAATTATTGGTGGTGCTCAGAGAAGGCGTCCATATTTTGCATGTCTCGTACTACGTGCGGTTGACCGGAAGGATTTGACTCACTTTACCATCAGTACAGAATTAACGTCTATGGTGGTTTAATTGGTTTGGCGGTTGGCCAATTGGCCATGGGTCCATATAGCTAATTTGATAACTATACATAGTGCAGGTAAGACAATCGACAGTTCTGGTTTTTGAAAGAAAGATGAGCATGCAGTTCGTTAGTGAACACATTTCTTAATTAATTACTCTATATATTACGGTATATGGTAGTCCTCCATTGTTTCTTTTTTTTTTATCTGTTTTCCTGTTTCACTTCTCTCTTGTGTCTCTTTTGTCCATGGCCCCAAGTGCATTTGTTTTCACTTGGTTATCAGCGTGTGAAAGTTCATACTATGGTGATGTTTGAATCTCTCCTGAAGATAAAGATTAAGTGTTTCACGTAAAACGAGGTGGTAATAACGTGTGATTAATTGAGTTTTAATTATTACAAACTTGAAAATGGATTAATCTGATATTTTAGAACAACTTTCATATAGAAAATTTTTACACGAAACGCACCGTTTAGCAGTTTGAAAAACGTGCCGTGAAAATCCAAAACTGTATCCACTCCTTTGTGTGGAAACGAACCGGACCTATATGTACACCGGTGTCCTTTTCTTAGCCCTTAGATAGAGCACAAGAAATTCATGTTTATTGCGTTCATGGTCTTAGGCGATTTTTCATCCCACGATATTTCATTGTCTATCCATACGTGCTGAATATTATATTGTCTTTTTCTAAACCTATAGGCAAAGCACGTGAGATTTGTATTTTTTTTTTCAGTCCACGGTTCCAACAGCCTTTTTATCTCACGACATTTCTTCCATTGGCTAATTGCATGTGGAAGATTATACTACCATTGTCCTTTTCTTAGCCCATAGGCAGCACAAATATTTGCGTTGAAACAAATAGGGAATTTATTTCAGAAAATTGGAAAAGAATAGTGGTAGTTAATTTTGTTCAAAAAAACTATCTGTGATTTTAATTAATCAATATGTAATATTATTCTCGATATGGTTTTTATGACTATTTGTTTGCATATTTGTATATCTCGGAGTTTAAATTGTTAATATACCATATTTTGGAACATACAAATATGATGTCTAAAATCACACACAAAAACTTAGCTTTAAATTACTCGTGGATAAATGTATATATAGCCGGCGGGCTGTGTGGGTTTTATATGGTGCATTTCTTCTCGTCCCTTTCTTGTTTCATCCCACGACGTTTCTTCTATGTGAATTATTGCATGTGTGTGGAAAATTATATAACATCTGTCCTATGGCCAGTTCATGTATAGCAATTCAAGGGATTTTTATTGAACTCACAAGACTTCTTTTTTCTTTCAGAATTTGGTAAAATAATTAATCCACTCAGAAAAACATATTAAAATCACGGTGCACACATTTTATTTCATGCTCGGTAAATATCTATATATCTTTCGTGAAAAAAAGTGCACATTTTTTCTTGCAATATATTTTGTACCGACAATTTTTTCAACACTACCACATCTGATTGATCTTTTATCAGCATCAATAGTTATACCCCCCCCCCACCTTCACAAAATATAAAACACAACTACCACTAGCACAAAGATCAAAAAAGAATTATTATCACCTTCTTATTTGCGTCACTTTAATAAATATGTATACAATAGAATTAGAAATTTCGAGGATGGAGAGTATTTAAAAAAGAGCTAAAAAAGAGAGGAATATGCTATTTAATTAATTGCATGCTTACATGCATACATGTTTGCCCAATATATTATAAAACATAAAAAAAATCGGTTGCCCCTTTTATATTGTAGTATGGAGAGAGTATATAGTTGAATTGGAGACTTACTTTGAAACAGCCTTCAAAAAAATCAACATCAAAATTTCTAGCACAGTAATTTGTTAACTAAATAGATATATACACTAGCTTATTATTATCTCCCATGTCAATTCCATTCACACATTTATAAGTACTAGTATATATATAAAAATATACACGCACGTCAAAACTATCGTATGTATAGGAAAAGTCTCCAAAGTGAAGCTAGCGTATACACACACGTGCCTGCCGGTCGGCCGATCGACCTTATCAATTACTCCCTTCGTCCCATAATATAAAGGATTTTGAGTTTTTTACTTACACTGTTTGACCATTCGTCTTATTAAAAAAATTTAGAATTATTATTTATTTTCTTTGTGACTTACTTTGTTATCCAAAGTATTTTAAGTACAACTTTTCGTTTTTTATATTTGCACAAATTTTTGAATAAGACGAGCGGTCAAATATTTTAAGAAAAAACTCAAAATCCCTTATATTATGGGACGGGGGGAGTACTAGTATTATGGAGTGGAGGTAGCACTACCTACCCATTACCCAATAAGTGATGAAAGCAAGGTGCATATATGCACGATGGAACGTGGACGAGCGCACGCGCGTACATGGACATGACGACGTCGACGCGAGGTAGAGCTAGCTTAGCTACAGCTGCATCATCGCTCGCTCGCGCGCGCACCAACGTCCCAGCCTCGCTAGCTATGTGCGCAAAACCGCGCGCGGATATATAGGTCCAATGGCCTATGGCTGTTCGCGCGTCTGGGCCACGCGCGCGCGCGCCTGGACCGCGTCATAGACACTAGTTGTTGCCGTACACAGATATATCCCACAAGAGTGCCACATGTTCAGTTCAGTGAATTAACTTAACGGAATGGCCTAAATGGCATTCGACTGATTACTGGGGTTATTAAAATTTTGCATATTTTTCATCCTGTGCTTTGTTTTGTGTTTTTTTTTTATTCCGGTGACCTAACACTTCTCCTTCAGCTCGGATGACACTTTCTTTTCTAGCTCGTGACGACCCTGACTAATTAATACAGCGAAGTTAGGTTTAGAGTACTCCCAGGTTAAGATGGGGGTGGGTAGGCGATAGAGTGGGGAGAGCGCTGGACTTAAAGAGGGGGACCGTGGGAGGCGACGGCCCGACAATGGGCATTAGACATGGCTGGGCGGTGAGGTGCTGAAGCCGCGGGGATGGTGGAGGACGGTGGGCCGGTGTTGGTGGATGGGGCAAACCGAAGCTTGTGCTTAATTAGGAGGCGGCGGGAGACGCCAGAGACGAGGAAAACGAAAGGACGGGGGCACCTCGCCGCCACCGGCTTGAGGAGGAGGAAAGCAAGGGTTGAGGGGTGGGAGAGGATGCTGGCCAGGAGGGAGGAGGAGTTCGCTGGTGCCAATTCGAGCCTTTCGACCAACCGGCAAGGCCGAGCGGTGGTGTGGTGGGTGGTGGCGAAGCAGGAGGCTAGGGAGCGCATGGTGCCATCGAGAGGGAGAAGTAAGGATAAGAGGGAGGGATTTAGGATTAAGGGAGTCTAAACGAAACTTAAAGCAATGTGGCTCTAAAAAAATTACAATATTTAAAAGGTTTTTCCTTGTCAACAGGTAATAGACAATCAACAAACATATTTTCAATCAATACACTCACTTTTATAGGAGAGGAGGGTTATATGCTTTTCTTACAGGCAACCCCCCCCCCCCCCCCCCCCTCTCTCCTGTGTAAATGCTGTGAAGGCGGTTGTGATCATCTCACGTCATATATAAACCATAAGCAAAAACTTGTTTTTACTTCATATTTTCCTTATACCCCCTCCCGTTTATACCATAAAACGTTTTGGTTTTAAACATGTATATAGAAAAACATAGTAATAATTATAACATCAAATTAACTTTATTATATCTAACATTAAATATATTCTTATCATATCTGTGTTTTTCTTACTCCCTCCGTCTCAAAATAAGTGCAGTTTTGCACTATTCACGTTCAACATTTAACAATTTGTCTTATTTGAAATTTTTTTATGATTAGTGTTTTTATTGCTATTAGATGATAAAACATGAATAGTACTTTATGTGTGACTATATATTTTAAATTTTTTCATAAATTTTTAAAATAAGACGAACGGTCAAACGCTGGGCACATATATCTACGGCTGCACTTATTTTGGGACGGCGGTAGTATAAAATATTGCTATGTTTTTTTATATGGATTCTCGGCAGTACTGTAGTAACTGTACTGACAATCCCCACTGATTTTTTTGTTAAACTTGATCAAAGCTAAAAAGGTTCGAGGGACTTATGTTGAGATATTTTTGTGATTAATCAGGTTCAGAGGGCGCAACTCCGGCGAACCTCACCGACGATCAGCTCCTCGGCGGCCTCCTCACCGCCGCATTCAGCCCGCAGTCATGCCGGAGCCGGTACGAGTTCGCCGGCTACCACAAGAGGAAGCCGGCGCACAAGCCTTCCCCCTACCTCGTCGCCAAGCTCCGCAGCCACGAGGCGCTCCAGAAGCGCTGCGGCCCCGGCACTGCGCCGTACGACAAGGTGCTCCGGCAGCTCAAGTCCGGCGATGGCGCCGCCGCCGCTGATGGCGACGACGACTGCCGCTACCTCGTCTCCATCAGCTACAACCGCGGGCTAGGCAACCGCGTCATCGCCATGGTCTCCGCCTTCCTCTACGCCGTCCTCACCGAGCGCGCGCTCCTCGTCGCGCCGTACAACGGCGACGTCGCCGCCCTCTTCTGCGAGCCCTTCCCGGGGACGACGTGGCTGCTGCCCGACGGCGGCCGGCGGTTCCCGCTCCGGCGCCTCCGGGACCTCGACGGTAAGTCCAAGGAGAGCCTCGGAGCCTTGCTGAAGAGCAACGCCATCGTCTCCGGCGCCGCCGGCGTGAACGGCAGCACGTCGTCGTCGTGGTCGAGCGGGGCGCCGCCGCCGTACGTGTACCTCCACCTCGATGGCGGCGCCGACTACCACGACAAGCTGTTCTACTGCGACGAGCAGCAGCGCCTCCTCCGCGGGGTGCCGTGGCTGCTGATGAAGACGGACAGCTACCTCGTCCCGGGCCTCTTCCTCGTGCCGTCGCTCCGTGGGGAGCTCGAGCGGATGTTCCCGGAGAAGGACGCCGTGTTCCACCACCTCAGCCGCTACCTCCTCCACCCGGCCAACGCCGTCTGGCACGCCATCACGGCGTACCACCGCGAGCACCTCGCCGGCGCCGGCCGGCTCGTCGGCATACAGATCCGCGTGTACCACGAGGAGACGCCGCCGGTGTCGCAGGTGGTGCTCGACCAGGTCCTCTCCTGCGCCCGCAGAGAGAAGCTCCTCCCGTTCCCAACCGCAGGGACGACGACGAACACGTCGTCGTCGGATCAGGCCGTGCTCGTGACGTCGCTGAGCTCGTGGTACTACGAGAAGATCCGCGACGAGCTCGTCGGCGGCGCGGTGGGCGGCGGCGTGCACCAGCCGAGCCACGAGGGGTTGCAGCGGATGGGCGACACGGCGCACGACATGAGGGCGCTGAGCGAGATGTACCTGCTCAGCACCTGCGACGCGCTGCTCACCACCGGCTTCTCCACCTTCGGCTACGTCGCGCAGGGGCTCGCCGGGGAGCGGCCGTGGCTCATGCCGAGGCGGCCGGTGTGGGACAAGGAGCCCGCGACGGAGGTGCCGGAGCCGCCGTGCGCGCGGGTGGCGTCGCCGGAGCCGTGCTTCCACTCGCCGTCGTACTACGACTGCGCGGCGAGGAGGAACTACGAGGACATAGGCAAGGCGGTGCCGTACATCCGGCGCTGCGAGGACGTCAGCTGGGGCATACAGCTCGTCAATGGAAGCAGCCACTGGTAGTTTACTCGATCAACTGTTGGTCGGTAACATTTGTCAAATAGCGAATTGGTTAATTGATTTGGAGTAAAGTAAATATGGCTAGTCCTTAAAAGATGTGGGGTGGTATCACTTAGATCCATAAACTTAAAAAATACATGTTTAGGTTTATAATTAAACTTGGTTTAATGTATCACTGCCAGTCTAATCGGCTCTTGAATGCGTCTGACCACCAACGTGGCACGCTAGGTAGGTACTCCCTCCGTCCCAAAATATAACAACTTTTAGCCCTCAGGTTTTGTCCCAAAATATAACTTCTCCATCAACATTATTTTCCCAACCAATCACAACCCTCCACCATTCACATTTTTCACCTATCTCCACTATTCATCCAATCACAACCCTCCACCACTCACTTCTACCTACTTTTTTAATAACCGTGTCCAACTCTAAAACTTCTTATATTTTAGTACGGAGTTAGTATCATTTTTCAGCATGGCCGCCTCCACATCACAGTGTTTCGCAATATTACATATTCCCCCTCCATGCCTATAGCTGGCCAAATCCCCAAAATCACCAAATTGGCTAGGGTTTGGATGGTAGGCGGCGAGGCCAGCCAAGTGCGGTGGCGCGGGTGGGAGGCAACCAAGTACAGGTCGCGGCCCCATGGCTTCTTCGAGCTAGGCCTCCTCTTGTAGTCGTCGAAAGAGGGTACCGTTAATCTTGTGCCCGTTATGCGAGAAGAAAATTGTCGGGAAGCGCATATCGAGAACCATTGCTAACCTGAATCATATTATCTACGCTTGCCCTGAGCACGAGATGAGTGAATATTTTTTTGGAAATAATACGATTTTAATGGAAAATCACTGTAGCGTTACTGTGCATGCTGGGGTATCGAACATGGGCAGTTCGATATGCCTTGCAGGTACATGTCGAACTGAGATTGTTCGACAGGTACCCCTATCGAACTACGGTTGTTCGACATGATGTTAAACTTGTGATTTCGCCGACCTATATTTTTGCGATTTTTCATTAAAATCATATTATTTCTAAAAAAATTCCGAGATGAGTAATAGTTGATTGTGTTTGGTGTGGTGTTGAGTTCGGTCTGAGCTGACATTGGTTATTAATGGTGTAGAAAGATGGACCTAGGTATAACTTCTGGTAATGGGAGGAAGGATATCTGAATTATTTGCTGCAATCTTCAAACCTGCAGCAACCTGCACCTTCACATCTACAGCCTCATCTCTATCCATCAAGTTATTGAGAATTAGCAGTGGCACTGAAGAGCATGCTAGTACTGGGTTGGTTAGGTGTCGATGTTTTAGTTTGTACCTTGGTTGTTCTTATAATGAAGTGATGATAAAAATGGAACAACGATGTAATTAAACCCTCTTTCAATATTTCTTATTTTTAAATTATGAATTTTAGTTATTTCTAAATTTACTTTTATATCGACTCTAGACTGTTCTTTAAATATTCCAATTTTTAATTCAAATTTTCGTCATTTCTAATTGTATTTCTATATGCACTCTAAACTTATCTTTCAATACTCTATACTCTTCTTCCAATATTTGTTTTTAATTTTAAATTTTAGTTATTTCTAAATTGTATTTCTACGTAGACTCTAAACTCCACTTTAATTTTATTATTTTTATTCTAAATTTCAATTAGTTCTTTATTCCTATATGGACTCTAGACTATCTGTATGGACTCTAAACTTTTTTTTAATATTCCTTACTTTCTAATTCCCAATTTCAGTTATAAATTATATTTTTATATGTACTCTAACCTCTGCTTTCATTTTCCTTATTTTTTATTCCCGAATTTCAATTAGTTTTAAATTATATGCTAGTATGGACTCTAGTATTCTCTTCCAATATACCTTACTTTTAATTTTAAATTTCAGCTATTTTTAAATTATATATCTATATGGACTCTATTTTTTTCTTCGATTAATATAAGAATTTTTAGGCTGGGTGAGCGAAACGTGGAGGCTTTTTTCCTATTACTTTAATAAGTTTATATATTTAGTGTGATTATTAAAAATATAAGTCATGTTTAAAGTACCATTAACACTAACACAAAACAAGTCATAAGAAAACAAATGATATTTATAAAAAAATTATTAACACAATTGGTGAGAATCAATTGCGTTAAATATTTATAACACGAGGGGAATGAGAGGAATATGCAATAGTACATAAAACCTCATCACCGTCGGTTAAAAGGCATCATTGCCAGTTAAACTGGCAGTACGCAGGCGGCAGTGTTGCTACTGGGTAGCCGGTTTTCATTTTAGAAAAAAGAAATTGGTACATTTGGATGACATTTCACCGTAATAAAATCAGATTTTTTTTCCTGCCCCATATCTCCATTGTGAAGAAATATTTTCACAGAAACAAACCGGTCATTAGTGAACCATTGTTCTTATGGGTCGCAATTTCCTCAGCGGACCGTGGGGCCGGAACCCGCCCCTACGTGGGCAGGGGCAGATGAAGTTTTCGTCCCGCAGGGCTTTGAGGCCAAGTCCACGGTCTTGGGTGAGTGTGGGGATGAGAGAGGGAATCACTTATTATATATAGATCACCAGAAATAACCTCACCACATTAAACACCGTATTTAATAACAGAAATAAATAACCAGTTGAGACTACTACCAAATGGTCTACAGTATATACAAGGTTCAGATATATATAATTATAATGAAGCATATGGAGATAAATTAAACAAGTAACAGTATTGACGACATCTACCAGTCCAGTCGCCGTTGCCGATGATGCATGCATCCAGGAAGGTGGTGGTCTTACGTATATATGTAGCAAGTTTAACGTAATAACACGAGCAGTACGTAATAGCAAGTTTAACGTCGCCATTCCTCCAAGGTTGGTGTTTCCATTCCGATGTTCTTCATATCTATCATGTTTGCTGTTTAACATAAAGTAGTACATAATCAACACATGTACACAAGGTCCAGTTTCAGTTATATTTACACCTAAAATAAATCCTATCCCTTAAGGCCTTGTTTGGATGGGCCTCAATGATGGTCCATTATAAAAAGAAAAAAGAAGTCCATTTACTCCCCCAAACTAATCCATTGGATCACTTAACCCCTTAAACTATTTCTTTTCTCATTTTGCACTTTAAACTATTGAAAAAGGTTCACTTTACTCTAATATTAATTTCTCTCTTTTATGTTACTCAAGTTGTATTCTAAGCTGAAAATTTTAGAGCCATAGATGAATTCATTATCTAAATTCAAAAGTATTTTTAATTTTTTCATAAATATTTGCCTGAACTTTATAATATTGATGTTTCGATTGGTTTTAGATGTGTTCCAGCCTATGTAAACAGTGAGAAAAATTCTATAAAAAAATGTTGAGATTTAAGTTGTAATGCATATATCATCATATCAAATATGAGTTATATAAAGATAATGAAAAGGGGAAATAGTGTAGGGCGTAAACTGAACCATTTTCAATAATTTGGAGGTGTAAAATAAGCAAAAAATAGTTTAGGATTCCGGTGAAATAGTTCGGGGGAGTAAAATGAACTTTTTCTTTTTAAAAAACAATTAATGAATACTTGCAATTTAGAAGCCATGCATGCCAAAATATGACACACACATATGTACACACATGTCATGAAGTCAATTAACAAGTTCTTGCAAATGTGTGTTGAATTCCTTCCTTTTAAAATATGTCTTTATTTGTGTTAAATAGGGTTTTCCATGTTTTGTGGGACTTCAATTCCTCCTCATAACACCTTGAAACGAGGTTAACAATTTCCAATTGTAGGTAACTCATATGTCGCCAAAAAATTTGAGTGGACTCAACTATCTAGCTTGCATGGTTTGCACCCAAATGATGTTGCGCTGAGACTCTACACTATCTGCAGAAGAAAAATGGAACATTGAAGAAGGCCACCACAAGAGGAAGCCGGCGCACAAGCCTTCGCCCTACCTCGTCGCCAAGCTCCGCAGCCACGAGGCGCTCCAGATGCGGTGCGGCCCCGGCACGGCGCCGTACGAGAAGGCGCTCCGGCAGCTCAAGTCCGGCGATGTCGCCGCCGCCGCTGATGACGACGACGACGGCTGCCGCTATGTCATATCCATCGGCTACGACCGTGGGCTCGGCAACCGCATCATCGCCATCGCCTCCGCCTTCCTCTACGCCGTCCTCACCGAGCGCGCGCTCCTCGTCGCGCCGTACAACGGCGACGTCGCCGCCCTCTTCTGCGAGCCCTTCCCGGGGACGACGTGGCTGCTGCCCGACGGCGGCCGGCGGTTCCCGCTCCGGCGCCTCCGGGACCTCGACGGTAAGTCCAAGGAGAGCCTCGGAGCCTTGCTGAAGAGCAACGCCATCGTCTCCGGCGCCGCCGGCGTGAACGGCAGCACGTCGTCGTCGTGGTCGAGCGGGGCGCCGCCGCCGTACGTGTACCTCCACCTCGATGGCGGCGCCGACTACCACGACAAGCTGTTCTACTGCGACGAGCAGCAGCGCCTCCTCCGCGGGGTGCCGTGGCTGCTGATGAAGACGGACAGCTACCTCGTCCCGGGCCTCTTCCTCGTGCCGTCGCTCCGTGGGGAGCTCGAGCGGATGTTCCCGGAGAAGGACGCCGTGTTCCACCACCTCAGCCGCTACCTCCTCCACCCGGCCAACGCCGTCTGGCACGCCATCACGGCGTACCACCGCGAGCACCTCGCCGGCGCCGGCCGGCTCGTCGGCATACAGATCCGCGTGTACCACGAGGAGACGCCGCCGGTGTCGCAGGTGGTGCTCGACCAGGTCCTCTCCTGCGCCCGCAGAGAGAAGCTCCTCCCGTTCCCAACCGCAGGGACGACGACGAACACGTCGTCGTCGGATCAGGCCGTGCTCGTGACGTCGCTGAGCTCGTGGTACTACGAGAAGATCCGCGACGAGCTCGTCGGCGGCGCGGTGGGCGGCGGCGTGCACCAGCCGAGCCACGAGGGGTTGCAGCGGATGGGCGACACGGCGCACGACATGAGGGCGCTGAGCGAGATGTACCTGCTCAGCACCTGCGACGCGCTGCTCACCACCGGCTTCTCCACCTTCGGCTACGTCGCGCAGGGGCTCGCCGGGGAGCGGCCGTGGCTCATGCCGAGGCGGCCGGTGTGGGACAAGGAGCCCGCGACGGAGGTGCCGGAGCCGCCGTGCGCGCGGGTGGCGTCGCCGGAGCCGTGCTTCCACTCGCCGTCGTACTACGACTGCGCGGCGAGGAGGAACTACGAGGACATAGGCAAGGCGGTGCCGTACATCCGGCGCTGCGAGGACGTCAGCTGGGGCATACAGCTCGTCAATGGAAGCAGGCAGAGCCAGTGGTAGTGTAAAACTGTAGATCACTGAATTGTAAAGAGTAGAACATTTGTTCAGATGTTCAACAAAAATACAAAAAGGCACATGCATTGTACACCACAAATAATCAAATAATCTAGGCAAAGGAGATGATATAATGACGAGAAATAATCTTAGAAGTTAGAACACTGAATCTAGGTAAGGATGTAACATTTCATAGTGCGACGGTACGAAATGTTCCATCTTGACCTAGGTTGTTGTTATTATATTTTCAGACAAGTTGGGTTTGTCGTGACATAATGGGGTTTTCTTCTTCTCAACTTATCAGCAGATATGAGCTTCTGATGAAAGACAAAACAGAGTTCAGTCAGAAACACTGCTGAATGCAGTACAGAGTTCTGAGTAGCACACTGCTGTTTACGTTACTGACAGAAGCTGCCTATACAACACTACAAAATACGCGATCTTAGGTTGACAAGTGTGACATTCAGAAAGAATGTGCCCTAAAATTAGCAATCCTGAATTCCTGATCAAGTTTGTCAAGCCACCAGTAAATAGGATAGGAGAGTTCTTCGTGTTCATTAAGCACATGAAAAATCATTTGCCTGGCCACCACCACTTGTTGGCAGGAGGTGGTGGTGTCAGTATGTCAAGCATGGTCTCCTTCTCCCTTGGTGTCAGCGGAACCCCCCGGACAAGATTCAGAGCCATGATGTGAACGTTAGTCCTCTGCCTGTGCCTTTGGTAAGCCCAGACGCCAGCTGCTACGCCACCCACGATCACCTGCTCAGAATTTTACTAGATCAGGTGTTGAACAGCTTCCTCTAAAATCCCAGTTGATGAAGGAAAAGCTTTGTTTGTGTTAGAGAACATATCAAGATCAAATTCAACAGATAGCAGAATGAGGAGAATAATTACTGGAGTCATTTGATTCATTCTATCAAGTTCTCAAGAATAAAAGGATATTTTTATTAGCAAGAAAAAGAAGACGGTGCTTTTAGTAAATCTTGCTATCGACATAGAGAGATTAACTTGAGATAAAACAGGATATCATTGGAATAAGAAATGATGGATTATTTTATTTGTAAATTAAAATACTGTGTTTCCATAGCTGAGTATCACCAAATATGTAAACATTTTGAAAGGGAAGCTTCAGCAATCAAGTTTCTACTCAAGGTAAAACATCTTGCTGAAAGAGTTGCAATGATGAAAAATGCTTAGGTCCATCATGACTAACAAGCAATTCATAAGAAAACAGATCATATGCCAAACAAGTGTATATGTTATTGCATTCAACTAAAGCCGCTTTTATTTAAAGAAAGTAAGTTACGGGAGAATAAATTAAACATAAACTCGTATTGAAATCACAACGCACTATACAGCACATGCAGAATACTGAAATTCTAATTAAGGCTTACCGGTGATAACCATATGGCAGCAGTTTGAAGATCAAATTTAGGGGTATATAGAATTGTTTCTCCATAGTCAGCTTGTAGTTTTTTGTATATCTCCTTATCACTCTTTCCAGATTTGATTTCATCACGAATTAGCTGCAAAAAACCACAAAGAAATTCTTAACGACAGACAATCAAGTTCCATTGACATAAGGATGAATTGCAATAATATTTCACTACCAAAAGTTTTTCAAACGAAACAAGGTCAGGAACCAAAGGCATACAGAGTTACATAGTACAGAAGGAACCTGTACCTTCCTAAGCAGAATTGCAATGTCAGCTTGTGAATCTTCAATGGACTGGCTGCCGCACTCGGTGCATCGGACATTGTGGCTAATATTTCTTGCACGGCTTTCAATAATTTGTCGCTGCTTCACATCCTCTTCAGTGGCCATGACAAAAAACAATGTGCTCCGTACGACAGCCAATTAGCTGTATATAAAAACCTGAAGAAAGAAAATGACTTAGTAATTGGTCTAAAGAACAAAGCTGTACGGCAATATGAGTCGATGACAAGCAATAATTATCATTATTTACTATTTTGAAAGGCCCAATTTGTGGTCTTTGCATGACCAATCTGGTCTGCCAGACCAGAGCAAAAGAAATTCATGCTAAGTAAGCTACACAATGTTGTTTTACTCAGCTCATTTACTCTTCCAAGCTTGAATCAGGTGGAACAAAGCCCTGTACTCCATTGGATATTCACATCTTTAAGTTAAGAGCATGGACAATTAATACTGGCAGCACTGCTACATGTATTAAGCATCAGTCTTTTAAGATAAACCCTGACCTGGTATCTCTCTCGTGGCCTTTCAATAGATGCTAAGTACATCAGATTCCAAGTAAAGGTGTACAGAGTGGAAAGCTAGCAAGATGCTTGTGCATTTATTGCCAGGTGAGCTAAGAGGTGGAGAAAATGGAGAAAAAATTATCAGAACAATGCATCCCATTTCATAGCATTAAGCAATACGGTAAATATATACACGAGACATATGGGCAACATGGGCCAAACCTAAACTTTGTGCCTATGATATACAGCAATGAGAAATCTACAACTCATCCGCATTGGCAGGTTGAGCTTACTAAGGTTTTCACAAACAACCAAACCTTTATTTCTTTCTCTAAGAAAAAGGAAGGGCAGGAGCACTGCTGAGTGCATTAAAGGAGAGTGAAAAAAGTTGAACAAGAAAGGCCAAGCATTCATCACTCTGTTATAGTTGTGAACAAAAAAATTGTGACTGCGATATATGTGTCATACAGCAAATAACAAGAAAGATTGTTTCACTAGAAATGTGGTTATGAACTGAACACTGACTGCAAAACAGTTAAAGTACTTAGCTACACAGCAAATTGTGGCTTTGAATAAATTGAACTCTTAAAATAAATATTTAATGATTTTGGAAACACATATACCCAGTGGTGGCTCTAGGAACGATTCATTGGGTGGTCCTACTTGATACTCCAAATTATTACAATGTTACAAAATAAGTCAAATATGTCAAATATAGTAAAATATAATTCAAATATAGCAATATATCTCAGAACATCACAAATGGCTTAAAACCAACATCTAAGTTAGAAGTTACAACATAAATAATCCAAATATCTTACAATAGATAGGTAGAAGATTACAAAACACTACTTCTTTTCTACTCTCCGGGTCTTCATAGACATGAAATTCATTATAATGTCTCATTGCAATTTACACTACAAATTAACGAGACAAACAACAATTTTCCCTCCCGTTTTGGATTGCACTGCCCGCCGTATCCAGATCATTCCATAAGATTGGACCATTAACAGACCACTAGCGCTACTGCATTGACTACTCACTGAGTTGTTGCCAAAAAAAAAGACTAAGTTTCAGTTTTCTCTAATCTAAAGTATATCAGTATATATAACTTTAAAGTAGTAATTAGATAGATGAACTTGCATTCTAGAATTACACTCTATATAAATAAATGAATCTAACAATGACAAAAGGCCGGGAGCAGGAATCAATTTTAAGTTTTCCATTCACCGATCTATTAAAAATAAAGATTAAAGACTACTCACGGTGAGCAAGAAATGAGTACAACTCACCTTTGCACTTTGCCCGGGCAGAAGGAGGAGCTGGAAGCCGCTGAAAGGGGGAGAGCCACGGAGAGCCGAAGAGGGAGATGGCTGAAAGGGGCGAAGAGGGAGATGCCGAGAGCCGAGAGGAGGAGAGCAGGGAGGGCGAGGAGCCGAGGGGACCCGACGCGGGGCGGGGGAGAATGGCGGTCGATGGCTGCGGCCTCTGCTGCGTCGATGGCCGGCGGCGCCGGGCGACAGGAGCGGGGAGACGACGGCGCGACGCGTGCGCCTCTCCTTCCTGCCTCCCCGCCTGCGTCCCTAACCTAACCCCTCAAGTGGGCTTTTGTTTTAGTTGGGCCGCCCCCGGGGGGGTAGGGGGGTGGTCTTCGTGGGCCGAATTCCATTGGAACCTCCCGGCCCATTGGAACTGGCATGCTGCCTATGGCTAGAACGCACCTACAATTATGGATGATTTCATGGTGGGATAGAAGAAAGAATGATAAGATAAAGGGATTACTGCAAAATTACCGTGTGTCGGGATGGAACTTAGGAATCATGTGATTGATGGCATATGCAAACAGACAGCAACAACGGAATGGTGAGTTCAAAATCTGTCGTTTTGGTGATCTATAGCTGCCAGGAGTACGTGAAATTTGGGCATAAATTCAACTGGAACTGCTGTCCACATCCTGATAGAAAATGAAGCTAATCTAAATCTGGCATTCTAGATTATTCAGTAGTGGTGAGCACACATTTCTTCATTGCTCAGTGACAAATAATTTAAGTGCGAAAGCTCTGGCTTGAACTAACATGCTTGTCTTACCCATCTCACTGCTACGACGGTTATCAATTCCCATCAGGTTAAAACAGAAAATGTTCATCAGTCCCCTTCCTGGCAATAATGTGGTAACAAAAAAGAATTAACGGTTCCAGGTAAGAGTAATTCCAGTGGTGTTCAAGTTATCCCAAAAACTTTTTTTTTTACATGGAAAGCATTTCCATTACTCCATATGCTCAGTGATATCACTGGCCACCAAATCCTTCACCTCCGATGGGGTATCATCCCACCCAAGGGTGTCCTGGAGTTCGTTATCCCAAAAACTTAATAGCGCTAATTCCAGGAGGCTGCAGCAACAGCCTGGTCGTGGCAGCTCACGGGAGGTTGCGACAGCAACAGCCAGAGTCTGAGTGCAACGGCTCGCAGTCGCAGGTGCATTTTCCGGAGAAGTGTTTCAGAGGAGAGATGACCGATGGTCTTTTTAATCCTTATGATTAGCTACAAGGGTAGCTCATCCAAAATAACCTGTAGGATCACTCCCACATGTATATGGACTGCTTAGGGAGCTTAAGACTCACTCTATTTTCATATTGTGGATGCCCTAAGGGATTAACACAATAAAAGTACGGATACGGTTGAATTTCAGAAGCTACAGAAAAAGAACCAACCTCTCCTGAACTGAAATTCTCTTGAAGACATGCAAAATAAATTAGCTCAGGCAGAACGCACTTTATTTTCATGTAGCTGACAGAGCCAGTTCTGTTATTCCTCTTTAAACAGTAAAAAAAACGTATCCACGGTTCAAACTATGGCCATCAGTAACCACACTTCCAGTCTTTTTCTCCATACTGACAGTGTACAAATGACAAATGATGAAGACAACACAGATTACCAGATACATCTAGCAGAAGACCAACTATACAGATGCAACCTCACTACATGGATGGTTTATGCACGAGCTAGGTCGCCCTTACTGGTCACAGGTGCATGTCTGGGTACTTCCCTGGACCAGTGTAGGGCGCTGCCTGTCCGCAGTATGTTGGCTTGGTTCAGTGATCAACTTTCGCAGTAGACTTTCCCAGCTGGTATTCAGCAAACCGTATAGTGTCAGATGCTAATCATGTAGGTGGTTGTTGCCTCTAACTCGCTGATGAAATCTGCAATGAAAGAGTATTGCTGCTTGTTAATCCTGAATACCACATGGTAAATCATCAAGTTCCAAACCCAAGCTTGCCATCCACATGGCCATATGAAATATCAACTAAAAATCCAGGCAGTTCATATTGTGAGTTTCAAATGTGCATCGCAACTCACAAACCACCTTTAAATAAAAAATTGCCACCTTAAAGACAAGATCAGATAAGACAGATTAACAGATCCAAATTGTGTTGTCAGATTCAGAATAAGTTTAGAACCTTTATTGTGTTTGTAGAAGCGAAACTTCTATCTCTTGCAAAGTCTTTCCCTTTGTTTCAACCACATGGCGCCGCACAAATATTGCTGCTACCACACAAGCTGAGGAAAACATTGTGTACAGAACTTGTGGACCAAGTTGCTCCAGAAGCCGCAAGAACAACAAACTGACAAAAAAATTTACCACCTGCAGCATTTAAGCATAGCATGTCAAGAGGTCGATACAAATCATGGTAGAACTACAAGGAACCATGGCAAGTACATAGTGCGCCCTACCAAATTATTGTTGCAACCCTACACTGATCATTTACCATTATATAATCAACCATATCGAAATGTCTTAAGTTTTTTATTATCTAATTTAAAAATCTGGCCCCATTATTCATTTATTATTAACATCATACAGTACCTTTTATCTTATGGCGATTGGGGGAAACGATTTTGTTACACAGAGAAAGCTGCACCTTACAGAGTCAAATATACTTCTGAAATTCTGATCTTCATTACCATAACCAGGGTTGGTAAAACAGTGTGGAAATGCTATTGAGGACTTGGCAGCTTGAATATTTTGAATTGATCTAATATACCTGTTCTAGCTCAGCCTGTCTAAACAACAGCTCAAATTCTTCACCAGGTATTTAGCACTAGGCTCTTTCTATCATTGAACAATGTGAACAGCTACGGTTACATACTAGCAGTAAGGAACATATTTTTAAACATCCTAATGGAACAGGAAACATGCATAGACACATAATACCAAATATTAACATATTAAACCAAAAAGTGAAAGTCAGCAAAGAAATTTCCACATTGAATTTCGCTGTTTGATCTAACTGCCAGCATTTTGACATGCAGTGTCTATTTTTTGAGGATGGAAAATGAACTCCTACCCAATGCACAGACATGCAGTGTCTATTTTTTTTGTGATGGAAACATAACTCCTTACCCAATGCACGGACATGCACAGAGCCATAGCCTTAGCCCGTATTTTGTTTGGGAAAATCTCAGGCAAAAGAAGTCCTGGCACTGGACCAGCTCCTAACGAAAATGTCAAGACAAACCTGAAAAAGAAGCACTCAACTATAAGAAACTGGTAGACTTACCATAACATTTGTACTTAATGAGCCAGTAAAGTATAATTGTCAGGAACAATTAAAGAGTTCTGCTAAGAGCAGCATAAAGGTAAACTGTCTCATAATTTAACTAGTTACAAGTTAAACCAAATGGAAAGCCCTATTGTTCATATAAAGAATAACTAAGGATGCACAATAACGCTGAGGGTGAAGTCAGGGGAATCAAGATGAAACAACTGCAAAGCAGAACAATATCATGTATGCAACCGGTATCCCCAGTGCCATTTACATGTCAGATCGATATATTGACACAGAATTGTTCCACCATATGCAACCAAAAGGTTGCCTGAACAAGTTCTTGAAGAATTTATACGCAACAATGTTTTGTATCAGGTTGAATAATTTGTTTCCATCCTCCTTATAATCTATTACCTCTAATGAGGTATAAGAGAGATGATATCCTTTGGGTTGATGTGCAATGGATGGTCTGAACAAATTTAGAGCACCATAAAAAAAAACCTATTTGTAGATACAATAAGTAGAGAATTTTGCATATTTTTAAGCCTGATATTGGCACATTTGGCACAAAAATGTAGCATAAATTGGCTTAACCAATAACTCCATAAAACCTCTGCTAGTAGCTTAAGGTATTCAACTAGCAGTCACAGCTATTTAGTTTAGCCTCCTAGACATTAATAACTAAATTCAGATAACTTGCAAGATAGTAGAATCAAGGTAACGGAAGACAAAATTCTAAAACTTACAATAGCATGCCACCAACTGAAAGGTATACGCTTGCAGAACCAAGGTGGTGACGATTTGCTCCAACGGCCTGAAGTCCCATTGCAAAGGCCTATAGCAGTAAAGATGTGCAGTGAGTAATGTTCAACATTATCTTCCAAGTTCCAATCACAGTGATAGCTTACCATGCCAAGGAAGCTCCCTGAAAGAAGTACTTTCCTTCCTAATTTGTCCATTAGAAGCATAGCTACAATTGAGCCTGGAAGCAAACACATCAAAACAAAATCCATCAACCATCAATATAACAGAACAGTAGAACAACAGAAAAAAAAAGAAAAGATGCTCCAATGAGCCCACCTGATAAATTTGCTATCCCCATGCATATGTTCGCAAGGTTAGGGGGCACACCCACACTTCTGAACACAGTTGATGAGAAATAGAACACAGAATTTATGCCGGATAACTGTTGTAAAGCAAAGAGCGTTGTGCCAATAAAAACAACTGTAGCAAAAAGGGACTTGTAATGAACAAACTTCAAGGCCAAACATAAATAAGGTTATAGTTTAGCGCAAATACACAACAGAATGGAAAACATAACAGCTTGTACCATTAAAGTTGCGACCATAAAACAATTCCGAATACTTCACATTTTCTCCATCATCGCCTCTTTCAGATCGGGAGAGTTCTGCCATAGCAGACTTAACATGAAGAGGACCTAGAAGTTTTTCAAATT
Source organism: Oryza meridionalis (assembly GCA_000338895.3). NCBI lineage: Eukaryota > Viridiplantae > Streptophyta > Magnoliopsida > Poales > Poaceae > Oryza > Oryza meridionalis. Next base: position 10,507,983 of record CM002525.2, on the reverse strand, counting down.
GTATCTCTGCTTCAGTTGTTCTTCCACACTGAATAAAAGATAAGACTCGTCAATAATTTTCAATGTATGTGCTACAAGTTAAATATAAATATGTCAATACAAATTGTCAATATAAAGAAGTATGGGAGTTGTATAAGTATGTGTTGAGAATTGGTTCTCTCAGAAAAAAAAACTAATAAAATGTTTTGGTCATATCGGAGCTGTTTTTGCATGGTGCACAATCAGGAAACAGGCACAATATTGAGAAAACTAAAGATCAATGATATTTATCCGAAAATCTAATGTGTGTTTTCTGAAGCAAATACCAATATGTGCCAATGGACTAACTACTCTTCTATAGATATCATTCGTGTTACCATCTAAGTAACAGTAGGCAATAAGTTTGTGTCGACCCATTATTAATTGTAAGCACAAAAAACCTCAGGATGATGGTAGATTGCAAGTTCTAACCAACAGATTAATTGTTTGATTTAATACGACAGTGACCTTCAAACATTTATGGAAAGATCAGCATGTGGTACTTGCATATAGTTTAAGAGATCAAATGTCGTTTCCGACAAAGTGACTCCAAGATGGTCCTCAAATATGAGTATCTCATTTTACAACTAGCAAAGGCACTTAAGATCAAATTTGCCGAAGCACAATTATAGAGAATCAGACACCTGAAGGGTGATTTAAGTTGGTAGATTATAGATAGAAAATAAGCAGCTTCCCCCAAGATAAACACACCTTATACAGCCACTGGGGGCTCTCAGCACAGAACTCCATTCCAAGAGCTTGTAAAGTTGCTGGAACAGCTGCAACCCAGAAACACACCCTCCACCTGTTAATAGCAAAGGATAAAGTTAGATGCATCAGATTTACTAACTACACAAAACATATAGAGAGCTACAGAAGAAAGCATCTAACCATCTATCAATATCCTTCACAGGTGTACCAATTAGGAGAGATACTATGATTCCAAGGCAGGTTGCAATCTGAACAAAGCTCCCATATGTGCCCCTCACTGAAGGAGGAGAAACCTGGATCCAAGGGATTATAAGAAAAAGGTACAAATGAATAAGATTAATATTTGATACAGACAATCAGAGATTGAGGCATAGGTGCATAACACCAATTACATACCTCTGTTATGTAGAGTGAAGCTACTGGTGGACCTAATCCCATCCCTGTTCCAACCAAAAATCTTCCAAGAAGCATACCCTCCAGACTATTGGTGAGAGCGCTGCAAAATGTTTCTTCTTCAGGAAGGTTCAATGACACAGAATTATAGGAATAACGAAGTTCAGGCATAGTTCCTTCTGGCAGCTCTCAAGTATTAGGTGCTCATAGATGTAAGTATTACACAATTGCATTTTCGGAAATAACAGTCCTGGTGCAACTACCAAAACGATCCTATTAAATAACATGCAGAAGATAAAACTGCTAAAGATTCAAAAAAAAGGTTAGCATCTTAAATATTATCATTCAATTCACTTAAGTGAACTTTAGTTTGTGGATGCCATGTAGTAATGGCAATGTAAAAGCACCTCAAGGTAATCAGAGCACATATGGTTTATGTTGTTATTATTCAACTTATCAGCAACTCTACAGCACCGATAAATAAACCAAGACTTAACACCCATAAGTGACTTGGTATGCTTTATCCAAAACGTACACTAGCTATCAATTAATAAGAGTGTTGAATTATTGAAAGGCTAGAACTTTTCCCTTTTAAGCATATCAATCTAAGTGCATCATGAGCGCAATTAAGAAAAGAATATTTACTATTGAGCCATGGTTTTCTAGAAGATGTGTGTAATTAATTTTCAGTACTCTTCAGTCTATTGTGGATTTGTGGCTAGTGAAAGTCAATTTATCGTAAAGTCCGATTGCCTTCATGTTTGCATGTGAAGTTACAATAGCTCCACAGTCAGTCGGAGAAACCATATAAATTTACCTAATGGTGGGATGGCAAACCTAGTATTCTCAATATACTACTCTCTGCACTGTGTTAAGAGGACCACACATTTTATTCATCTCCTACATAACTCGGAGATTCAAAATCCCATGGAAAGACGAATCCATCAAGCTACTACTTGTCACACCACCAATATATCAATATGATACATAAGAAAGAGTAAGTTTGTTGTTCCCAACATTCAACTTTCCAAATAAAGTATACAATACCAACAAGAAACCAGGCTACCAGTGGCCACTGACCTTATTTGTTTACCACCAAGCAACCAACAACTCCAGCTAGAAAATAATGAATGCTAGCAAGTGGCAATTAAATACATTCTAAACTGACCAAACTGCACATGGACCAGGATTTAGTGGAAGTGACCATCAACAGAAGTGTGATGCCATGGATTACCACACATGGACTAAGGATTCAGAGGAAGTAGCCATCAACAGAAGTGTGACACCACAAATTACCACGCATGGACTAAGGATTGAGAGGAAGTAGCCATCAACAGAAGTGTGACACCACGAATTACCTTACGGCAGCGCCGATGATCATGGGCAGCGCACTGAGCTGAAACGCGCGACGCCTGCCGATTCCGTCAGCGATGGATCCACTGAACAGGCACCCAACAAACGCTCCACCCAGGCAGATGCTCACCACAAGCCCTGAAACACACAGAAGAAGATGCCCAATAACATCAAATTTCACCCCGAATCTCGCGGTCTCGCCGAGACCTGGTCCCCAACCTCCCCTGTGGCTAACTTACCTTCAGCGAGTGTGTTCCCGGCGAAACCGAGGTCGGTGGAGATGCTCTCGAGCGGCTCGTTCACGACCCTGCACCAAACCAACCATCACACGCACGCGCTCCACACCGTGAGTCGGGGGGAAACAACCGCAACCAGAAGAAGAAAATGAGAAATGGATGGCACGCACCCGGAGTGGTAGCCGAAGAGGAAGGAGGTGAGCGTGGCGACGCACACGTGCGGCAGCGACATGCGCCACGACGGGGCCCCGCCGTCCGCCATTTTCGCTGCAGAAACCGCCACCGAACACAGAAAAAAAAAACTCAAAATCTCACCAAAAAAATCGCAGGGAAAAAAAAGGAAGAAAAAACCGTGCACGGACCTGGCGTCTCGACGTCGAGATCCATGGCGGCGTCCCTGGACGGCACGCGCTTGTACGCCGACGACTTAAGCTTCCACCGCATCGGCGCTGATCGGAGAAAGAGACAACGCAACGCAAGCAGCAGCAGGAGGTCAGTCTAGGGATTTGGAAAAGCGGAAGGCGAGATCGATCGATCTGGTGGTAATGCCTCGACACTCGCCTCGGGGATGTATTAATAGCGGTGGTGGCGTGGCGTGGTTAGCACATGAGAAGAAAAAAAAATCAAAAAATCGAGGAGGCGGCGGCCTACAAAGTTACCTGACCACCACCGCCGCGTGCGCGGGCATCAGATCGGCCGGCGGGGGCGACGGCGACGGCGACGGGGAGGCGGTGGCGGCGGCGGCTTGGATCTGGGAGAGAGGGGAGATTGGGGGGGGGGGGGGGGGGGGGGGGGAGGTGATTTGATGCTGTGAGGTTGTGGAGATCTCTCTCTCTCTCTATCTCGGGGGGAGTGGGTTTGGTGGCGTAGCACGGAGAGGAGAGGAGAGGAGAGGAGAGGAGCGGAGCGGAGATGGCGGGGGTGAGCTCGTGTCGTGAGGCTGTGGTGCTCTCGTGCGACGAACGAATGCCACCTTTGCTTCTGTTGGTTCCTTTTTTGCTTGGAGCAAAGCCTGTTGGTACACTTCATTTAAGAGAAGGGGGTTTTGCGTAATAGCCCTTGAGGGTATAGGGTTTTCAGTTCGTCTACTTTTCCTGTCCAATAAAACACGAATCTAGCATCGTATGTGTCATATTCTAATATGATGAATCTAAACATATGCATGTCTAGATTCGTAGTATTAGAATATGTCACATTCAGTACTAAGTTGGTTTTTTATATTACGGAGGGAGTACTTCCTCATTTTGCCGTGAACACACTTATGTTAGGTGAAAAAAATATTCTATATAAAAGTTTATAGAAATCAACTAAATCAAATTTTATAAGTTTATAATAATTAATATTCAATTTGTCATTCGCTAATTACTTGTGTCATTTTGCATGGCACAGAAAATCCTGACCAAACAGCCACAAGAACACAGCCTTAGTTCCTTTTAGTTTATTTACCGAATTTTCAAAATGGATTATTTGTTCCATGATTCGAAAAATATTTTTTCACAAAAATTCTCTCTTAAACCACTTATTTTATATTATTTGTTAAGTTTAGTTATGAAAATATTAAATTTATCCTTATAATCAAGTAGATAATCTGAACACAGTCTTAGTTCCTTTTAGTTTATTTACCGAATTTTCAAAATGGATTATTTGTTTCATGATTCGAAAAATATTTTTTCACAAAAAATTCTCTCTTAAACCACTTATTTTATATTATTTGTTAAGTTTACTTATGAAAATATTAAACTTATCCTTATAATCAAGTAGATAATCTGCAACAACAATTTTGCTCAATGATCTATTTCAAACTGAGCTAAGGCTCTATGAAGTCGAACCCAGGACCTCATGTGCTACTGAGGCTCTTGTAACCACTAGGCTACAGGCCCTTTCGCAGAGGGCATTTAAATTGGTGAAAACTACTATCATCTAGCGAGCTTAGGATGCTTAACCATTCTCCGTTTATTATCAATTTACAAGTAATAATTAAAATATAACGAGCCCATATGTAACTATCTCACTATTTCCCATCTATACCACCACCCATCTGCTCCTCCTCTTGTTAACTTTGTTCTACTCACCCTTCATCCTTCTTATGCCATGGAGAAGCATGTCTATCATCGTCTATTATTGAACCATGAGTTCATGACAAATTAGATGCTTATATATCTAGAGCCATACAAACATGAAACATCCTTAAAATATGAACTATCCTCCTTGTTATTATATATGATTTCTTCTTTTCTGAAGAATTTTAGCTTTATCTCTCACACACATTAGCCACTAAATTTGAGCCAACAAGGTTATAGCACTAATTAATTTCACTCCGCCATATCATTGTCAACGTGGCACACTGTTACATAAGTAAACGTTTTTAGAGACCTTCAATATCATCCCCCACCTTATGTCTTATGTTGTCTTATGATCTTGGCGAAAAATAGAGCTTAAGTAGCGGATAACGAGCGATAAACTTAAGTCTAAAGCTAAGGATAGGTTTTGGATGACTTCTTCTATCATCTCTCAATAATGATGGTGCAATTTCTTTGGAATACGTGATACATCTTGATGTGCTTGTTGTATTATATTATACTCCCCCGTTCCTAAATATAAGGGATTTTAGTTGGATGTGACGCATCCTACAAAATCGTTGTAGTAGGATACGTCACATCCAACTAAAATCCTTTATATTTAGGGACGGATGGAGTATAAGACAAATGGTCAAAGGTGTGTCGAAAAATCAACGGCATCATCTATTGAAAACGGAGATAATATTACCTTTTTACATAGTATTATCTAACAGTCGTTAATGTTTTAGCACATTCGATGAATCATGGGGCTGAAAATATTAAATATACTATGGGAAAAACTTGTATACATATTAAAAAAGTTCCTGGAAAGGATTTGAAAGAGCCAAAAAGTAATTTATGAGTAAAACTTTTAATATGTGTTCTTAGCTATCTAAAAGCAAAGGCTGAAAATAAACTTTGATAAGAAAACCTTAAAATCAGCTTCAAATTTAAAGTTAAAAATTCAAATTTAACATATAAGCATAAAAAAGATGAGGCCTTAGCAATTCGGGCTGGTTTAATAGCCAGACGTATTAAATCCTTTCACCAAAATGCGAAAATTTAACAAAGTTAGTGGACGCCCATGCAAAGTCCCCAAACCAGAAATCCCAGTACGCAACGTGTGGAGGTTAGGCTGTGCGCGCGCTGCGGCCGCAGTGACGCGTGTCCGCTAACCCCCCGGGTCCACCGCCACCACGCCCGACCTTTGGTGGTGGTGGCCTGGTGGGTCGGCGCGGGTCGTAACCGCAACGAAGAAGAAGCCCACCCCGGTGAACGGATCCCACAGCTCCCACAGACATGTGGGGCCTACAGTATCGTGGTCCCACGTCCCAGCGACTATTGGAGTGTCGGCCGGTTCTGGTGCCCGGTCGTTTTCTCCTCCGATTTTCGAGCGGCTCACGTTTTTTCGCGGACGTCGGGGAAGGGTCTGGATTTTGTCATTGGAGGTGGTGGGCCCTATTGACGGCACGGACGCGACCGAATGATGAGTGGGTCATTGACTTGATGACAGAAGCATGATTACTAATCCCTTTTTTTTCAAAATTATTTAGGTTAGTTAAATTTATAGAAAAAAAAGAAAATATGTCCGGAATCAAATTAGTTTAATTTGAATTTTGATAATATGTTTATTTTTTATTGAAAATATTATATTTTTTTTATAAACTTAAAAAAATTTAACTAATAAAAAGTCAAACGACTTGTAATATGAAACGGATAGAATAATTTTCGAGCGGGCTCACCTACTTGACCATTGCTAATCAAATGAAGTGCGACCTTAAGAAGGGATCGTGGGCCGTCGTATGCAGCCCATAATTGTGGATTAACCTAGGAAATATTCGTTCTGAATCGTCATTAAACCAAAAATATTTTGTCAATTTTTCTATTTGTTTCCAAATCGTGTTAACCAACAACAGTTTCTCATATAGTATGACTTTGTGCACATCCTCACGTAGAAGGAAGCAAAATGCTCTTAGGGTTCCATCGCCATGGCAAAAGAAAGGCAGAGGCGGCAGCGGTGGCTCGAGAGCAAGGCGAAGAAAGCATGGAAGCCAAGAGATACTCCTACCGACATCGACGTGTTCCTCGAGTACGTACTCCTCCGCTTCGTCACCTCGCCGCCTTCGCCTGCAAGCGCTTCTACTGCCTCATCGCCAATGCCTGTCCACCGACTGTCCTTGGCCACTACTACATCCTCGACCGGCCGGAAAGACACTCACATGTGGCCAACCCTCCGTTCGTCCCCGCGCCTTCGTCGGGTGGCTTCAACAGTGGCCGCAATTGTTTATCCCTAGACTACCTCTTGTTTACGGCTGTTCGAGGCATGTGGCAATCGCTGGCGGTCAAGCTCCCCCTTCCCCATCCTACTTCGCTTCGTCGCTGTTGTGTGAAGCTCGTCCCCACGTTCCACCGATGGTGATAGAGGGCAGCAGGGCCCCAAATCAGGCGAGTGACGAGACTCCATCGCCGAATCAGGCTGCTTCTTAATCTGCAGCTTCCTCCTGCTTTCTCGGTCTACGCACTGCCATCCCAAAGCCCTGCAACCACGGGAGAGGGAGGCGCGAGGCAGGGCCGCGAGTGGAAGAAGCTTGGCGACAGGGTCCATCTCAGTGCGATGGGCGAGTTGGAGCTAGCGACGATGAAGAATGACACTAACGGGAGGCCACCGTAGAAAGAGATGGGGTGCGGATGAGGGAGGAGCGGGGAGGTCAACAAGCTCCCTCCACCTCCTCTGTGTTACAAAACCGGCCCCGAAATCACATCGGAAACCAAACACGGAAGAAACGCAATAGGAGATCCAAATACGATGACGACACCGAGGCACGATATTTGAATCTCCTATTGTGTTTCTTCCAAGCGTTTGGTTTCCGATGTGATTTCGGGGCCGGTTTTGTAACAAGTGGTATCAGAGCCCAGGTTTGAAGCCCGGAACAATTTCCATGGGTCACATGGTGGGGAGGCTAGGTAACAAGTCTTCGGTGTCACATGGGTTGATGTGACGGGGGAGATTGTTAGACCCGAGGCCTAGGTAACAAGTCTTCGGAGTCACATGGGTTGATGTGACGGGGAAGATTGTTGGGCCCGATGTGTGATGGTGGAGATTGTTGGGTTTAGTCCTACATCGGTAATTGATGATGGGGGAGCACGACTTAAAAGGTAGGGGCGGTCCTCGTCCATCAGACTAGTCTTTTGGGTTGTGTAGGCCCAAGACCTAAAGTTGTGGCTCCGGTTGGGCCTGTGGTGGAGCAGGCCCAATGTGACCTGGGTGGCCCACGGCTGGTGGGCGGGCTGTGCACTCTAACAAGTGGTATCAGTGCACATTGGGCCTGCTCTACCACAGGCCCAACCGGAGCCACAATTTTAGGTCTTGGGCCTACACAACCCAAAATACTAGTCTAATGGGTGAGGACCGCCCCCACCTTTTAAGTAGTGCTCCCCCATCATCAATTACCGATGTGGAACTAAACCCAACAATCTCCCCCGTCATACATCAGGCCCAACAATCTTCCCCGTCACACATCAACCCATGTGACCCCGAAGACTTGTTACCTGGCCTCTCCACCATATGACCCATGGAAATTGTTCCGGGTTCCAAACCTTGGGCTCTGATACCACTTGTTAGAGTGCACAGCCCAACCCACTAACCGTGGGCCACCCAGGTCACATTGGGCCTCCTCCACCACAGGCCCAACCGGAGCCACAATTTTAGGTTCTGGGCCTACACAACCCAAAAGACTAGTCTGATGGGTGAGGACCGCCCCCACTTTTTAAGTCGTGCTCCCCCATCATCAATTACTGATGTGGGACTAAACCCAACACTCTGGACGATGATGCTACCGTCTTGATCCTCCGTCCACTGGGCCCATCGACGATTGTGACCCCGCCGCCTCCTACCGTTCTTCGACTAGGCGCCGACGGCAACATCGGCCTAGCAATAGTTGTGTCACGGGCGACAGAGCTAGCGCCCTGTCCCCATCCCTCCTGTCGTCATTTGCCTATCTCTCTCTCTCTCTCGATAGAGGGAGTTGGAGCTGTACCAAACAGGGTCTAAAGGAGAAGAGAAGATGGTATGTGGACACATTGTTTTTTCCCTTGAGATAGTATTGACGGTCCTTAAATCATAATATATGACCGTCAATACCTACATATAATGAAATAAAACATGGTATCCAACTTAGTGGTAGGTATTATTACTAATCATTTCCACTAGTGTTGGTGAAATATATGTATGCAGGTAATTTGAGGAGAAAACACATCCGTCATGCGACAAAATGCACCTCTGCATATTCAAGACATGTTTACACGGATTGAAGGCCCCATAAGTCAATATAAAGCATTTAGAATTGGGCCAAAACATAGTGCAGGTTATTGGGGGCCCATTAAGCAACCTACCGGCCAAAGGAGAGGTCGGGAGGAGGGTTTGGCCGAACCCGTTCTGTGGCCGTTCACCATATGCTTCCACGTGGACGAATTGGATTTCTCCTCTATGGCGGTTGCAGGGTGTTTTGGTCATTTCCCATGCCCCTAACTGTCATTTGGAGCCTATATAAGGAGGTCTCCTTCTCACTTTAATAACACACAACTTTGAGCTGAATTACAAGAGGCTCTATTGTATCTTTTGTACATTAGAATAAGGTAGAGAATGAGGGGAACCTCTGGAGGAGTGCCCGGAAGTTTGGCGCTCATCCGACTTCTATCTCGACGAGTGTAGCTTCCTAGGAAGAATTCAGGAGGAGTACCGGAGCTGTCGGTACACTCTGCTATGGGTTCGGAGAATTTCGATAAAGTAAGCATTCGTGTTCCTTTGTTATGTTATTTAATTACTTAGTGTGAGTAAGATATATTTTCATCTGTGCGGGTTCATTGTTTAGTTTTCATACTAAGTGCTCTAGTACTAGGACTCCGGATATAGAAGGAAGTTCCTATACAAGTATTAGAGTAGTAATTAATAACTTAGACGTGGTGTCTAGGTTAGAGATTACCTTTGTTTGTTGTGTATCCCACGGATTTGTCAAAGGTAGGCGGCAGGTGGTGACAGCCCTGAATCCCGCCCCAATAATCCTCCACGTTCGGATACATCATAGAGTTATAGCCGGAACCACGCTGGCAGACCAACAGGGGTCGGTGCCCGAAGCAACATATAAAAAATTACCTTTCCCTAGCTTAGATAATTAAACTCATAGAAAGTCCTCTCTAGCCAAGCCTGCCTACCATTAGTTGTTGTCGTTGGATAGCCTTAGCCTTAGATAGATTACACACGTTCCCTGAGCTCGATATTCTTTTGGGTCACCCGAAGGTGAAGTGCTGCGGCGGTATTCCGTGCGCTTGCGGATTTATCTATGGTCGTAAAAAATACAACACATAGCTATATGTGGGTTCTACCTTTTAAAATTTCTCTTTTTTTCTTTGATTGAAATATCATTTAAGTGCCACTTACACGACACGTCAACGTAAAAGACTGGGTTAAATGTCACGTAGGCACCATGTAGGTCAAAACCATTTAGGGAGGTAAATTCATCCAGTTTTAACCGTTAAGGGGGACTTCATATCAAGTTTTACCGTTTGAGGACGCAAATCAAACTTGGCATATAGGCGAGGGATGTCAAAGAACTTTTCCCAGGGTGATATGGGTGGCGCTATTGCAATCTGGGCCGGGCCAGCATGGTACGGCCCATATATATAAATCATAAATATTTGGAAAAAGTACATCGAATGTCCCTCATCTTGTCATGATTACAAAATCATCCCCCAAACCACAAAACCAGATATAAGTCATCCCTCAACTTACAAAACCGGCTTACTTTAGGTCCTCAGGCGGTTTTGACCCCCGTTTTATTCGATGTGACAGCTGAGTCAGTGTGGGACCCACGTGGACCCCGCATGTCAGGTTGACCACGTCATCACTTTCTCTTTCCACTCTTCTCTCCCTTCCTCCTCTCTCTCACTTTTTCTTCTCAGTCTGGGCAAGCCAGCCGGTGGGGCGAAGGCGCCAGGCAGTAGAGGAGGATGTCGGGAAGCCGACGACCGGCGGCGGCCGCGACGACGTGGGAGCAGGAGGGCCTTCCCACACGCCGCCGCCACCGCTGCAGCCGACGGCGCGGGCGCCAGATCTGCGGCCATGGATGACGACGGTGGCATCCTCACGCTCCCAGTCGGCGCCATCTGCATCCGCCTCGTCATCCCGCGCCCGTCCTCCCACGCCGCTTATCCGTGATATGGGCCCGGGGGTATCATGTTTAGAGAGAGCAGGCTACCCCCCAATGCCACGTGGCCCTCCCCCGAGGGGAGTGAGGCTCGAGGTGGGGTGGCGGCCACTCCTTCCCAAAGACTAGTCGGAGGAGGCTGCCCCCCAATGCCACGTGGCCCTCCCTCGAGGGGAGTGAGGCCCGAGTTGGGGTGGCGGCCACTCCTTCCCAAAGACTAGTCGGAGGAGGCTGCCCCCCAATGCCACGTGGCCCTCCCCCGAGAGGGGTCGGGCCCGAGGTAGGGCGGCGGCCACTCCCTGGCCGAGACTAGAGGGAGGAGGCTGCCCCAGGCGCCACGTGGCTCTCCCCCGAGGGGGGATCGGGCCCGAGGTAGGGCGGCGGCCGCCCCCTCCTATGACTACGGGTCGGGTTTCCTCGACCACCTCTCTAGGTCGCCACGTGCGATGGGTTAGATGGCCGTCTCCAGGCGCTCACCTACCCGCTTTTATAGCGACCTGAGCGGTTGCGCCACGCCGCATTTAATGTGGCGTGCAGTGCACTCAACCGATCTGTGACCAGTTTGTGACAGGTCCTCTTCCCAAAATGGTTAGGAACCCATGATGGGAGGCCCTCTTCGAGCTAAAGGTTTGAAAGGTCGCGACATGCAAGTAAGGTTTGTGTTTGCTTCATTCATACAAACGATTCTTTTCTATAAGTGTGGGGGCTACGATTCCTAGCTCTATCCTAGCCCTGCGTCGAGCTCTGGGCGCCGTCGACGCCCGGGTCCCTCTGTGCCGGCTCTTCCGTACCGGCTGGCTTTGACCCCGCCGGCTAGCTACAGCGCCCAGCTTGGCTTGATCGTGGGGGAAGATTGTTGGCTATGGAAAATTTAGTCCCCGCACTCGCGCGAAGATAATTGTTTGCATAGAATTATTATTGTTTATATTTATCTCTCGCCCATCTCTTCCTCGCGGTCCCGCGGTACCCACGTGTCGCGCGCTGGCTTGCCTCCCTTGGTAACAAAAAGTTTGTATTCGCTTCATCCATTCAAACGATTCTTTACTAAAAGCGTGGGGGCTACGATTCCTAGCTCTATCCTAGCCCTGCGTTGAGCTCTGGACGCCGTCGACGCCCAGGGCCCCCTGTGCTAGCTCTTCCGTAGCAGCTGACTCTGGCCCCGCCGGCTGGCTACGGCGCCCAGCTTGGCTTGATCGCGGGTGAAGATTGCTGGCTATGGAAAGTTCAGTCCTCACACTCACGCGAAAATAATCGTTTGAATAGATGAAGTGGAACACAATCAGAGGTTAACAAAAGGCAGGGGCAAGCGAGGTACGCGGTGTAAGTTCACGGGACCGAGAGAATCTAATAACGTTTGCTGAGTATATACAGGAAATAAGTTCACGGCCTAAGGTACGGGCTAAACTCCCGAGCCCACAGCGCCTCGGAAACCGGGAAGGAAGTGGGAAGTTAAGGCGACGTATGAACGTGACTAAACTCCCACCGCCCAACTCCCAGAATGATAAGATAGAAGATCGGGCCCACATGTCAACTGACTAGCAGATTGGAGTCAACCCTGACCACCTGGGAAAGGTTTTGGTCAGGGCTAACGCCGAGGGCTACTGTCGGTGATATGGGCCCGGGGGTATCATGTTTAGAGGGAGGATGCTGTCCCCCAATGCCATGTGGCCCTCCCCCGAGGGGAGTGAGGCCCGAGGTGGGGTGGCGGCCACTCCCATCCCAAAGACTAGTCGGAGGAGGCTGCCCCGCAATGCCACGTGGCCCTCCCCCGAGGGGAGTGAGGCCCGAGGTGGGGTGGCGGCCACTCCTTCCCAAAGACTAGTCAGAGGAGGCTGCCCCCCAATGCCACGTGGCCCTCCCCCGAGAAGGGTCGGGCCCGAGGTAGGGCGGCGGCCACTCCCTGGCCGAGACTAGAGGGAGGAGGCTGCCCCAGGCGCCACGTGATCCTCCCCCGAGGGGGGATCGGGCCCGAGGTAGGGCAGCGGCCGCCCCCTCCTGTGACTAGGGATCGGGTTCCCTCGACCACCTCTCTAGGTCGCCACGTGCGATGGGTTAGATGGCCGTCTCCAGGCGCTCACCTACCCGCTTTTATAGCGACCTGAGCGGTTGCGCCACGCCGCATTTAATGTGGCGTGCAGTGCACTCAACCGATCTGTGACCAGTTTGTGACAGGTCCGTGACCGGTCGAATGACCGATGGGACGGCGGCTGTGTACCCTTGCCCTGTCAGTTTGTCAGGCGGCGTGCTCCGTCCCATCCCATCATAATAATGAGGGGCTTCACAGCCTCTTACCCCGGTCAGAGCTGGTCCAACCACTCTGAACTGACCCGGGTTCCCGTTTCCTGGTGTGAACAAGAACCCGGAAGTCTTCACCCATTAAATGGTGAATGACATGGGCGCCCCCCGTGTCAGGCGGCATGGTGTGGTAGGCCCCACGACCGAGACGACGTGTATGCGGCTTCCAAGCTAAGGCACAAGACATGTAATTAATATAGAGAATATTTTCCCTTCTCCCTAGGTAGCACTCGTAGCACATGTGGTATCCCCTTAGAGTATAAAAGGAGGACCATACCTAGCGGGAAGGGGGATGGAACTCTGGATCCCCGAGCCAAAGCTTCTCTAACCCTAGCTTGTACGTCGGAGATTCAGAGGCTTCACAAGCACAGAAGAATCATCATACACACAGGAGTAGGGTATTACGCTTCTTAGCGGCCCGAACCTGAATAAATCCCTTGTGTCTCTTTTGTCTCGAAAACCTCGGATCTCACCCGCTGCCCCCGGTCGAACTCACGAAAGGGGGATCCCACGATCACCCGCTAGAGAGGATCACTCCTCCACACCGCTGGCCTCCGTCGCTCGGCGCCATCCGCCTCCGCCTCGTCAACCCACGCTTGCCCTCTCATGCCGCTAGCCTCCATCGTCTCTCCACGTGCGGCCATGGATGATGATGGCGACATCCTTCCTCTCCCCGTCGGTGCCATCCGCCTCCGCCTCGTCCACCAGTAATTGCCCTCCCACGCCACCAGCCTCCATCATCTCTCCATGTGCAGCCATGGATGATGACGGCGGCGACCTTCCTCTCCCCGTCGGCGCCATCCGCCTCCGTCTCGTCAACCCGCACTTGCCCTTCCACGCCACTGGCCTCCATCGTCTCTCCACGTGCGGCCATGGATGATGACGGCAGCATCCTTTCTCTCCCTGTTGGCGCCATCCGCCTCCGCCTTGTCCTCCCGTGCCTACCCTCCCACGCCGCCGGAGTAGGAGGGCCTCCCCCATGTCGCCACCACCGCCGCCACCAAGGCGCGGGCGGTGTCCGGCAGGGGAGCAGCTGCACAACATCCTCACGTTGGTCGGGTCCCGGCAGGCCGTGCGGACGAGCGTCCTGTCGCGTGCGGGGGCGGGGGCGCGGCGGTGTGTTAACAGTGAAATTTGGTAAGCCCAAAGTTACCATCGGCTTAGAGTCAGTATCGGCTTCAAAGTTCTAGAATCAGCCGATGGGAGTCAAGTCGCCACGATGTCGTGTTCTTGGTGGAGTCGGATCAATCAAAGGAAGCTTATCTAGAAGAGTCCGGGTTCAAGAAGGATGCGACATGACAGTTTATCTATTAATTAGGCATAGTTTGTTAGTTTCCTTTTATCTTTAGGAAAGTGTGTTTAGTGTCCGATAAGGACTTTATCTTTTCCTTTTTAGTTTCTTTCTTGTCCGACAAGGACTAGTATCTTCTTATGGGTATAAATATGTACACCCGGGGTCATTGTAGAATATCAATCTCTACGATCAATACAATTCGGCGCATCGCCACCCTTTTTACTTCTACTTTTGTTTTGTCCTGAGTAAACTAAAAAACTTGATCAAGTGGCATAAGCGGAGGTAATAATAGCAATATCTTCTCACTCATGTCTGCTATCTCACTATTAGTGTTTGCTATCTCACTAATAGTAGTGATACATGTGAAAACACACACAAAAGCATGGTCTGCAAGCCACTGATGCACAATCATCCTAGCTGGCTCTATGGACATCCTTGACACATAATATGTGCATCCCTCACGAAGTAGGGGATGTAAATGATCCACTTGGTTATCATAAACAATAGCAGCCATCTTTGTACCCTATTTACAATAGATAAAGTCAAATGCTATACATATATCATTGCAGTGTAACATATCAAAGCTCAAAAATATATACACGGACATTACCTGCTCATCCAACAGAACCAAATTGAGCCTCTTCCTACTAGGAGCAAATATCTCAACATGATACTGATGGTATACTCGAACACCTAAACTCCAACTGCTCGAAGGATGTACGCCACTATGCTCTACATGATATAGAAAGAAGGAGAACTATGCTAAAAATATTTCCACCAGTAAACATGCGGCACTCATCATGTATGCCATCTTCATGGGTAGTTTCCATTGTAACTGCCACTTGTGACAGTTAGGTACATGCTTATTCTATATTATATTTCTCTAGAAGTAATCAGAAAACAAATTTTACCATCATCCCATAACAAATGATTGTGATGGAGGTTGCGTGATGATGATGGATTTTACCATGGAAGAAGCCCTAGAATTTGGGTATTGCGTCATATATGATGGATTCAAGACACGGTGTATCCCGTCTAGCTGCGTGGCTTGCATTTCATCAATCTAGCAGTGCTTTCCTCTCATTTGGCAATAAACTTTGCCTAGCTGATCTTCTACAGGTATTTAAGTCTTGCCTCTCATCATGTGTCATGCGTTGCCTACAAGCTCTTTGGCGAACACTTTCTTTTTCCCTCTCACTCGGTGTTGCATTTTGTCACTTTGCTCTTTGACGATCTAGCTTTGCTTGCCTTTGTTCTGGTGTAAGTCTAGCATAGCGAGCCGCTTCAAAAAACATTTTCGTGCTAAATAAATTCATTGAATAATTTTAAAATTTTAATTTTGAAATATATATGTCATTAGAAAAAGAAAAGTCCTAGTTTTAAGTCGATACTATTTGAGCTTTCTTCCTGTTCCAAAACTTAAACCGATGTAAGGGTACAATTTATAGGATTGGATCTTTTTCAAAACAATTTATTACCACCATCGTGAGTGTGGAACATGTATTCAATACCCATGCAAATGTACCATTATTAAACAAATGTACCATTATAAGAATGTTTGCTAGGAGGGCGTGGCTTTACTGAAGGGTGAAAGAAATATGAGCACAGGGTGTAAGAATTTATATTAGCATATCAACGAGATGTGCCAAAAGCTAGCAAGATGTAGCTTGCACTCCAGTATTATTTAGCCACAAGTTGCAGCCAACAATTCTACTGTGTTTGTCCAATATTTTGTCAGTCCACATCCAACAATTCTATTCTATTGTGCAGCTACAGTTCCTTGTATTATTCTTTAGTAATCATGACTGATTAACTGTTGAGGTTTCTAATGCATCATCATATAAAAAAAACACTAACATTTTCTTTTCAAAATTTATAACTTTTTGTGAGGGCAGTTCCATATCATGAGTAAAAATTACAATTAATAAAAGCAGGCTCTTGTTAATTGATCGTATAAGAGTGCTCAGTGGGAAAAGACACTTTATCCACACACACAAAAAAAAAGGAAGAATAACAAGCAGTTGTTTTTCCTAAAAAAAATAGAGTAAATTTCCCAAAACTACAAATTTAAGAAGGTGTATTACAAAACTACAGATTTAGGAATAATTTTATCAAAGAACTACAAATTTAAATGGACAATTACCAAACTACAGATTTAGTTTTAAAATTATCACAAAACTACATGTTTTATACCATGTTAAGTGAAAAATTACAACATTTATAACTCTATAACATTAGTGGTAAGTATTTAAACTATAAAATCTATAATTTTGTGATAACTCTAGTATTAAATCTATAGTTTTGTGATATTTGACTTTAAATCTGTAGTTTTGTGATAAGCCTTGTGTTAAATTTGTAGTTTTATGATACGCTATCTTAAATATGTAGTTTTACAATAATTTGATCAAAATACCTGTAGTTTTGTGAAATTTTACTCAAAAAAAATTATCATTTGCTCCAACAGCTAGATAGTCAAAAGTTTTACTTGTTTCAAATTGATAGGTCAATTATAGAGCGAAACTCATGGGATGCCACCAAGACTAAGCATATGGACTGGATGCCATAGAACAAGACTAAATGGCTCTGTTTTTGTCATACATGTAATAGGATTGTACAAGACAACTACAAATCAAGGTACGTATGATGATATGCTAAATGGCTTCTGATGTGGCTAAAAACTAAAATGGCATGAATTCATGGCAAGTGAAAAAATTCCCACTGGGTGCTAAGGATGAGACTCCTTGACTCTGTACCACTGACATGTGGGTCATACTAAAGTGGGGCCCACATATCAATAGCATAACTGCAGACTGCACAAAGTGAGGGATCTTTTCCGGGTGCTAAATAACTATGCTAGCATGATTGCATGAATTTTTTAACATGCATAGCAAGCCAACAATTTTAGTTTATCCAGCAAGAAAAAACAGCCTAACCAGGACGTCCCAGCAGCAGCAGCAGCAACACGCGGGGGGGGGGGGGGGGGGGGGGGGGGGAGCTAGCTCTAAAATTTAGGTTTCAGATATTTGCAACTCAACCTTTTCAAGATAAAACCTGCAGAGCTTATTAGATAAAACCACATTATACAGGAAACCTTTTTCAGTTCTTCGCATGAGATATTTGACCAGTGTCCCTAGTAAGTAGCAACATGGATTGATAGAATAAAGGCGACTCTTTAGTCCGACTAATTTTGTGGCCAGAGTTTAAACACCAAACCTGAACAAGTAGATTGTAAATTTTGACCTGCCTGAGATGGAAGAGTAGGACTCAACTTCTGCAGCGCCTGACCGTGCCTCTTTGGTACTCCCTCCGTTCCAAAATATAAGGCACAACCACCTTTAATCCAAAGATCAAGAAATAATTATTATCATCTTGTAATTTAGATCATCCTAATAAATACTAATGCATGCATCCAATAGGATTAGATAACATAAGAGTGGAGGATTTAAAAAAAGTAATAATTTAATAGAGAAGATGTCATAGTTAATTGTATGCTTGCATGTATGTCTTATATTATAAAATATATAAGAAAAGTGGTTGTGTCTTATATTATGTAACGGAGGGAGTATCAATCATATATGATTCTCCCACGGTCGACCTCCGTTAGAGCCATCTCAGACTCCTTCGACGCGGCCTCAACTGACGCTTACACCAGCTCGGACTCTTTCACCATGGTCTCTGCCGGAGCAACCTCCGTGGCCTCTGCCTCCTTCGCCGCAGTCTCACTTGCGTTCGCAACCTCCGCCGACGAGGTTGGCTGCGTACTGGAGGGTGGCGGCGTTTCGCGGGGGGGTTCGTCGGCGCGGTGTTGCCGCTGCTAGATCGGCTAGGTGGGGAGGAGGTTGGGGGCGTGGGTGGCTGCGATTCGCAGTGGAGGCGGCCAAGGGATGAGGAAGCAGTGAGAGCTCTGCGTCCTTTGCGGAGGAGTTGCCAACGGTGGCTTGGGGCGGCGCAGGTGGCGGAGATGCGGCACACGGGATGAGGAAACGGCGAGAGCTCTGCCTCCTTCACGAGGGAGGCGACGGCGGCGGCAGCTTACTGTCGCCAAGGAACCAACAAGAGCGCGCGAAAGAGATAGGGAGAGGCGAGAAAACGAGAAAAGTCGGAGGTGGGGAATTGGGGATCGATGATCGATCTGATGACCTTGTGTCGGTTGATTTGTCAGTCCCTCCACCGACATTTGTTGGCCTCAGTTGTCAGTGATACTAGGCATGCAGAACGGACACCACCATTGAGAATGTTTTAAAGAGTATAGATTATAGACAGATAGTACAAAGAAAGAAGCAGAAATGCAAAATGACATAGCCACAACCTTGTACCAATAAAAGTGTTAGAAATTTGAAGGCAAATGCTCAGGTATTGTTATTTCCTGCACTCACAAATATTTGCACAATTGAGTATCAAACAGTTACCAAAGACACAGGAAAGTGCTAGTAATGCCATGGTAGCATTCTAGCAGGCTTTACGGAACATACAACATAGGAGTAATTGCTTTTACCTGACTGACGAAGCCTGGAGCAGCTAATGTAAAACAAGGCTGCAATAAACAAAATTGACACCTCAAGATTTCACACATACAGAGCACAGTATGGTTGTCAGGTTGTGTTCATCTTTAACCACTCCAATATTCATTCCTAGCATTGCCCTTTAAATTCAGTTCATGAAGACATCTCTAATGGTGAAACTTCCACTGAAACAACCCAACCCAGGAAGTAACTACACAGTACAAAACATTAAACATTATTACAAAGCTTCAGGAGTCCTCAAGCACCGAGATAATTTTTATTAGATTTCGCTTTTCCAGATAGCCTATCAACACGAAGAATCTGTACCCAGCTGAAAGATATTACATTTCAGTGGATTCCATTCCGATGACGGGAAAGAACACGCTGATCACCTTGATTGCGAATAGGAAACAGATCATCCTCCTGCCTGTAACCATGGCCACGGCTATTGCCCAAATTATGAGGTCGCCCATGGGTGTCAAATGGATGAACATAGTCTCGGTCAGGTCCACCTCTTCCAATGGAGGCTTTGTTCAAGGGCCTGTCCCGAAAGGGTGAACGGCTTCTCTCCCGTAAGTCTAGTCCCCTGTTCATGGGCTTGTTACGCATGGGTGAATGACTTCTGTCCCGTACAGCTTGTCCCCAGTTACCCCTGGGAGACCCCAACCGTGGTTCTCTTCGGTCAAGATATGGTCCATCGCGTGGATGCTCCCGGTGATTATAGCCATCCCAGTCAAACTTCCCACGCTGTCGGTGTGGAAGTTCATCCCCGAAGTTGATCCTGTCCCTGTGCATAGGGTCTGCCATTCGTCCTGGACGATCTTGCGACAACTGCGTAGAATAGTCCCTATGATCATCCGGTCGGACCATACCCCAACCACGCGGCGGTGATCTATACCTTTGTTTCTCCCTTGGCAGATCACGGCCACTCAGTGGACCAATAACCCTACTCGGTGGCCCTTGTGGTGGAGAGTTGAACTGGCGTCTGTCAGGACTGTAGCTGGACTTGTACATGGCAGGTGCATAGCGTTCCTTGTTGCAGTTGTTACAGTGAGACCGCCGAGCAAAATTAAGATTTCCGCAACTGAAATAAAAAAAATAATGAGTAATAAATTTACAAGACCATCAGAAGAATCTATTTCAACAAAGGAAAGAAGAAACAAATATACATTCAGCATACTCACGTGGGATTCTGACATATCCAGTCACCTTCTCTTGGAGACAAGTTTGGGTCATTCCTGTGCACATATTCTCCATTAATGAAGATGAAATCTTTTCCAGGAGCACCACCATCCCTCCTGTGTGGTCTTCCTCTTCCATTGGGAGGAGAAACATATTGTAACCTTTCACCTCCTTTACTTGCCGGCTCATATCCATAACGTGAACCATCATTGAGATTGCTGCTTTCTACTCCGCGGCCACGTGGAGGTATCATGGAACCTGAGTGCGGGTGATATCCTGAAAGGCGAGCGACAAACATTCTACATGAACATTAGAAGCCACAAGGAGTAACAGTCAGCAAGTAGGACTTGCATCATGCATGAGTTCTGCAACTCCTGAAGGTGAACTGCTTTCAGCAAAGGCCCTCAAGAGTCAAACCAGAAAAAAAATGCATTGCAGAAATAAGCCTCTGAAAATAATCTGTCAAGTAAACAGCACAGTAATTGAAGGTGAACTCAGCACCATATGATCCTGATCTCTTGTCTGGTTTATAAAGCAGTTAAAATATGAACAATGCAGCAACCCACATTTGGGTTCGCCAGTCTTGCAGAATTCACATGTTCCTTAAGCCTGGTTCATCTTTATCCAATTCATATCATATAGGTTAGGCCTCCTGGAGCATGATCTAATCCTCTGCAAGGAGTTCCACCCTTCAATTTCTACAATCCGAAGAAACAGACGGGCATTCCAGAAACAAGTGGTGTCCTGAGCTATTTTCCAACTTACCAAGCACTCCTTCCACCATTATTTCCCCCGAATCTCAAATGTTATTTTTAGCCATGCACTACAAGATAAACCAGAGATCTTTGGACAATAGATGAACTGAACATCTCCATTCTCCATGTTTCCATGGATCTTTTTCTTGTGTGCCAATCGTTTTGTAGCAGTGTAAGCAGTCCCAGGTAACTAGGCATCTTAATATCCAATTCACTTATAACCAAGTCCGCAATACCAAATACCTTCATTTTCAACAACATTTTCCTTGGGCAGATGCTTTCTTAAGCAACTAAAACACCCTAGTTTATTTCTATAAATAAGGTAATCAAGGCCTTATCTATGAGGAAGTAGCTATAAGAAGTGAAGAGCTCAAATCCCATAATTCTGTCTATTTTGACAAGAACTTGGATGACCAGGCAACCCAGAGTAGTGATTCCTAACAGAATACTTGCATTGGAACCATTTAGCATTGAACAACCAAAATATAGCAAACCAAGCCATTCAAATATTGTCAAGTGTCCATCTCTCATCCTTCGCTTTCTTTCATGTTTACACCTCCAATCTTCTCATAACTTGCCAAATGCATGACTCGGTAAAGACATTTCCAAGTGAGAAGTGGCATCTGAGCATAGACAGAACGGCTCAGCAGAAAAAGGCAGCAAATAGAATACGAACCCATCAAATAATAAATGTTCAATAAGTAAATACTAATATCAGAAAGAAAAAAAAAACCACCTTGACATGTTATCACATACAAGATATATAAAAATAAACCGCCACAGTATATTATAGTAATTACACCAGCCATGGAAGCCATAGAAAAATATAGATAATACACACAACTTATCAAAGCAGTGTCAGGTGTTAGATATCAACATTCTAGTTTCTGACAAATAGCAAAGTAACTTTGGGCACAGGAAAAACACATGTAAAAGTTCACACCACTTACACTACATGATCATGTGACAAAAAACTAAACTTGGTGGAATATGTAACATAACTGAGGATAATAGTAGTTACCTCATGAAGAAGCAAACAGCCTTTGCTTAAACGTAGCTATGATAAATTTTTATTTATAGTTGCTCTATACAAATCTTTATCTTTACCTATTTAAAAAAAAAATGTTTCCAACTTCTTTTTTTTTCGTTTGTCCGTCTTCGTGATTTTTTTCTGTCACCATGACCAACATGGATTATTTTTCCTCCGTCATTCGTACGGAAATCAGGCAGCGGTACAACACGGTGAATCCAAACTATTCGCTAGAGCCCAATGGGCTCATACTCTGGTGCTGCTTGTTGCATGGCAGGCTGTGGGCCTGCCTGCCAAGGCAAGGATGCAGGGATATGGAATAAGTCCACTTTGACTCCCTCAAATATAGGATCAACCTAATTTGTATCCCTCAACTACAATACCAGATATTTTGACCCTCCAACTATTAAAATTAAAACTAGTGCAAAATGACTCTTGGTGGTTTTGAGGGTGGTTTTTGCTAACGCGTCTCCTCTCTTAGACTCCTCTCTCTTTTTTTTTTCTCTCTACTTTCCCCACATAGCGGCCTAAGGCAAAGCGGTGGCAGGACAGCCTCGAGGCTCGAGGCAGAGCCGCGGCGGGGTGGCCTCGACCCTCCTCTGAGTCCTCTCCCCTCTTCCTATGCCATGGCGGCCGCCGAGGAAGCCGTGGGCGGCGACCGAGCGGATCCAAGCAGGTCACGTCATCTACCACCGGACCACACCGCTCTCCCTGTGGTGTCAGCCTAAGCCACTGTAGCACGTCGCGCGCCCTTCCTGTAGGGCGAGCTGTGCGGCGGCGGTCGGCATTGGCAATAGGGCGAGGGAGCTAGGAGCTACAGCTTATCCTCACCTTGGGAACCAGAAGACAGTGTCCTCGCTGGGAAAGAAGGGGTAGCTGGCGATGGCGCGCTCTCCTCACTAGGAGATAATTTTGTTCAGTTATTTTAAAATTGTCTTTATCCGTTGCAACGCACGGGTATTATTGGTAGTAAAGCACAAAAATCAAAGTAGAAATCCAATTATGTCTATTCCACAGTACTGTGCTTGCTATGCTCTGGGAACATGAATATCAAAGTCCAAACTGTGTATGTCTCTTCATATTTTCCAAGCTACTATGCAAAATTTGTTTTCGGTAGATAAATTTCAGCTTTATTTCACAGAGATAGTTATTGGTTCAAGAGTTCAAAAGCACCCCTAATAAAGTCCATACAGCATAGAACTTCATACTTGGCATATAGCATATAAACTTTGTTGTGCTGTTTGGACCAGATTGCCATTAGCTTTTCTTTTGCTTTGCTTTATATCTTTTCTGTAGACTTCTTCTAAGAAGCTCCATATATCATATGTGTCAGCCCTGATTAGCTCTATCATATTCCTTTGATCTATTCTTTGGTCCTGTCTCACTCAATACACCCATCAAGGAACAAGTTATCTCTAATAAATAGAATGATATATTTTTATTTTATGAGTTCCATTAAAGCTACTCAAATATCTCGTTTGGACATTGTAGTGCCATTTAGTAATCATACACTTGGTAATTACTGCACGCAAGTTCAAAAGGAAAAAAAAAACTAGAGTTTTTTTTGGGTCGTTGTTATGAATTGAAATACTCAGGACACTACAATTTTATTTTCAGTAATTTCAGCCAGGATTTGGCATGCAATGCTTGGCGTGCCAGCTTCACAATATGCTTGTTCGCACAACTGATACAACAAAATCAAACTCCCAAATGAGATTTCCAGGAAACCTACCTTGAGAAATACTATAGTACTACTACAACGGGATCGATCAAACACAGAATGGTACAAGACGGTAGCAAGTCAACGGTTTTGTTCTATTGCAAATCAAGAACTAACTATCCTTAATCTTTCTGTATCATATAGTCTAAATCGAGAAGGCAACAAGGAAGAATCGTTGACATTAACAAGGAAGAAAGAGGTGTACCAACCGGCCAATCAATCCTCGAAGTAAATGATAACAGAAGAGTGGGTAAGAAGAACAAGAGGGTTTTTCTTTTCCATTTTTTTTCCATACCTTGTGGCTCCTCACGGGGCTGGGGATACCTAGGCCGAAACCCCAGGGGGCTCCCGCGGCGGCGAGGGGGAGGAGGGGACGCGCTGCCGCCGCGGCGCCTTGGCGCCGCGTGCGGCGGCGGCGGCGGCGTCTGGCGCGACTCCCGGCGGCGCATGAACCCTGGAGGCGAGGGCTCCCGCGGGGGGCGGCGGGCGGCGGGCGGGGGATCGCGCCGGCGCTCCAGCCGGCCGGCCGCGCCGCGCTCCTCCTCCTCCTCCTCCTCCTCCTCCTCCGGCCGCCGCGGCTGCGGCTTGACCACGAGGCTGCTGAGGAGGGGCGCGCGCGGCGGCGGCCGCGGGCGAGGGGAGGAGGAGCGCGCGTCGGCGTGGGCGTGGGCGTCGTCGGAGTCGGAGGCGGAGGCGTCTCTGCGGCGGGGCCGCATCGCTGTGCTGTGTAGTGCGGGTGCGGGTGTGGGAGGTCGTCGGGACGACTTGGTCCGAGTCGCCCGACTATACATACGGTGGTTGGGTCAAGCCCGTCAACCCCTCCCCCCCGCGTGGGTTTTCCTCATTTTGAATGGCCTGTTTGTTTTTATTTTTGGAATAAGTTCACTTTAGGTCCCTCTATTTATCGCCCAGTCTAATTTTCGTCCCTGAACCGCAAAATCGGGTACGACCTATCCCCCAACTTACGAAAACCGGGCAAACGAGGTCCCTCAACGGTTTTGATAGCGGCTTTGGCTGACGTGGCACCTACGTGGCTAATTTGACTCGGTCTTCATCTGACGTGGCGTTTATGTGGCAATTTGATCTGAAAAAATAATAAAACCAGTGGGACCACATGTCAGTTTCACACACAAATAGGGGGAAAAATGGTGGGACCCACGTGGGCCTCACATGTCATCCTCACTTCTCCCTCTTCTCTCTATCCTCTCTCTCCTCTCTTCTCTCTATCCCTTCTCTCTCTCCGGCCGATGGAGCAGGGCGAGCGGCGGCGGCAGAAGCGGGCGACTGGCGGGGTGGGGCAGCGGCCGACGGCGGGCTAGGTCAGGTCCTCCTCCTCGTGTTTGCAGCTAGCTCGCTGGATCTTCACGACCTCGTCCGGTGCACCGCGCCACTTGCAGGCGGTGGCGCCACCTCGTCACCGGCAACGCAGTGTACATATGCCGCTCCATGCCTTCCTCCAGCCACCTCATCCACGACCTCGCCGTCGGCTTCTTCCACCAGACCCACGAGGACGACTCGTCTTCCTCAGTCGCGCCGCCTCGGTTCGTCCCGTTGCCCTCGGCCTCCTGCAGGTTCGGCGGCGGCGAGCTTGACAGGGTGTTTGACAACCCCGGCCTCTTCAAGAACTCCCGCCTCGTCGCATCACGGAAAGGCCGCCTCGTCGTCGAGCTCCGCCATGCCTCCCGTGCCGCCGCTCGCCTCCCTTAAGTGACAGGTTTCCCTAAGTGATCGACGAACAAGCTGTGGAAACACATGCGAACACGAGAAAACACGCTGAGTTTGTGGTGCGATGAAGCTGCACATTTTTTTGGTTTTCTTTCTCCCTTTCATTGTGCAGGTGAGCGCATTGGATGCGTTCCCACGTCGCGGTACAATCGTGTCCATCCCCACAATCCTAACAACGTGCTCACGCCTCCGATCGCCAAGGTCGGCATGACTACCCCTACATGCATGGCATCCACAGATTGGAAGCTCATGCACAATGCAATAACAGAACTGAAACCGATAGCTAACAGTTAGTAGCTACATGCATGCAAGATTTAACTAACATTAAGCTCGTCATGTGCACCCCCATGACCGGTGACATGTCCATCCTCCTCCCCGTCCTCTCTGGGAAGGACAAGCCCGGGCTCTATGCGTGCGCGCTGCTCACCGCCGACGATCTCCAGAACTCTGCCGATCCGCTCCCATCGGGTCCCGCCGCCTTCCGCCTGTTGGTCCTCTACAAGCGCCGTAGCTTCACGGCGTGCCGGTCCTACTCATCAGACACCAAGGCCTGGAGCACCGAGCGCAAGCTATTCGGCAGGACGGACCTTGCCGTGGGGGCGGGGCTAGCCACCACCGCCACCGGCAATCCGAAGGACGATGGGGGAGATGGAGGCCGCCATCGCCGCCCTCCCCGCGAAGAAGGAGGCGCTACGGGAGAAAGCTAGCCACCGCCGCCACCGGCAATCCGAAGGACGATGGGGGAGATGGAGGCCGCCATCGCCGCCCTCCCCGCGAAGAAGGAGGCGCTACGGGAGAATGGCTGGCACGCCGCGACCTGACCTAGCCCACCGTCGGCCGCTGCCCTGCCCCGCCCCGCCGGCCAGCCGCTCCGCCCCGCCTGTTGCCCGCTTCTGCCGGCCGCCGCTCGCCCTGCTCCATCGGCCGGAGAGACAGAAGGGATAGAGAGAAGAGGGGAGAGAGGATAGAGAGAAGAGAGAGGAGTGAGGATGACATGTGGGGCCCACGTGGGTCCCACCATTTTTTTTTGTGTGAAACTGACATGTGGGTCCCACTGGTTTTATTATTTTTTCAGATCAAATTGCCACGTAAGCGCCACATCAGTGCCACGTCAGATGAAGACCGAGTCAAATTAGCCACATAGACGCCACGTCAGCCAAAACCGCTATCAAAACCGCTGAGGGACCAACCGCTATCAAAACCGCTGAGGGTCCTTGTTTGCCTGGTTTTCGTAAGTTGGGGGATGGGTTGTACCCGGTTTTACGGTTTGGTTTAGGGACAAAAATCAGACTGGGCGACAATTAGTCCTTTATTTTTTTGGGAGTATTTTGCTTTTGGATTTCAAAACTGGGCCCAAAAAGGAGTTCGGTTTGAGTTTTATGTCGATACTAAGTTAAGTGCCCGTGCGTTGCAACGGGGATAAAAATATTTTAAAGCTAACAAAGTTCACCGGTTTGCTAAACTACATTCCAGTAAAAATACTTATGATTTCAAATTTGACCATTTGAGCGAACAAATACATTTGTCTCCCTCTATTCATAAATTCTGTTAGGTGAAAACAAGATCTTACATATTGATAGATGCAGCGAAGTGATTATAGCATGAAACTCAATTTATTGGCCACACGCCAAATATATTGTCGATTCTATGTATATTCATGTTGACTTCCTACAGGATATTTTGACATGTAATTCTTATTCAGAACTGCTCACTATACTGATTCATGTGAGAAGGTAATTTGACACTATTAGTATTAGTATTATTGTTACTAAGGACAATTTATTATGAGAAAACAAAGCTCAAAGTTTATAAACTCATGCAGCAAATCGATACTAACCCGCTCAGGGCTTAAGCACTTTGATTGTTGCATCTTACATTCTTACTACGTATGCCCAATGGTATATAGTGGTTAATACAGCAAGAATAGGTTAATTGCAATTTGGAATTGTTCATTGAGATTGTTGAACATAAAAATCAACAGTAATCCTGATGCTAATCTTCTTTCAAACTTCAGAAACTAACTATCAAGGCATGTTAAAGAAAAACTTAAGTCTAGGTTGACCCATTTCGACAACAAAACCAATTCCTTTATATTTCAAATAGGCAGTGCCAAGACTTCACATATAGCTGAACAAGCAGACTTAGCAATGGGTTTTTATGTCCTTTCCTCCTGTCCAACCCATTGGCATCAAGCCAGAATCTCTCCTGAGTAGTGTTGAGGAACTGTATATTTTCCATCAAGTTGGATTTGAAGTGTATCTCAGATGTCCATCCAAATCAAGACCCTTGCAACATCCTCTTTTGCCTTCGATTCAACAATAATTCTACGATGACACAGCAGCTTCCAAAGCAGCTCCTTTTTAGCTGCTCTCCCCCTCTCAAGATATGCCAGGGACACTCGAGAGCTGAAACAACAAGTATTCTCTCAAACTAAAGAAGTTATGTAATTGCTGGCCAAGTTTTTTCACTGGCTAAATCTAAGAGTGCTTCAGCTAGTTATGCTAGCACATTGGTAAGTTACCCCTGAAACAACACATCTCATATTAGAAAAGGGCCTATTTATTCTTGACAAGTATATTGGTCATTTGGCGTATATAACATATAAATTTGAAATAGGAAGCAACCATGGCACAAAGTCCAGAAAGTTTATATAGCAGATATAGCACAATTAATTGGATTTGAAATAGTAGCAAATAGAAAAGTTGTTTGGTAGGTGACAGTTTTTTAATTACAAGCAGCAATATATAACAAATAGACATGAACAGAGAGCGAATATAATATCGTTTCGGCCTTTTTAGCATAGAAATATACATGACTAATTATTGTTTGATTGTACTAACCTAATTGTCCACGTCCAGGACAATAACTCCATATGTACCTAGAGTTAACAGACTGGTAATCAACACATTATGTTTCTATAACAGTGGATCACAGTTGATCTCTACATGAAAAATCATGCAAGTAAATAATGTTCTGAAAACATACCTTCAAATCCTTTATCAATATTCTCCAAAAAAAAAAAAGGTCTAACTACAGTCACAAGCAGCATTGGTTCTTTGAATTTCAGTGAGGCAAGGAATCCAATATCCAATAAGTAAGATTGCCATTCCATTGTAGCATTATAAAGGAAACAGTACCCAATGAGAGTTTTTAAGATTCAGAGATATAATCAAGAAAACAGGTTGCTTTCTCAAAATTAAGACAATGTGTATTGTCCAATGAAATAAGCCTAGGCAATTTGCTTTCTCACCTTGGCAGATCGATATCCGTCTATAACACATAAAAGATCTGTAATACGCAAGAAGTAATGATTGTTAAGAATAATTAGAAATCTCAAATCTCACCAAACTAATAATTAGGAAAGAATAATCATCCCTAACAATCCACATTGAGCTATGTTGCCAACATGGTTGAAGAGCACCGATTTTATTTTATTTTATTTTGGAATGAAGATCAGACTTTGTTAAAAAAAATGAAGGTCAGACGTCCCAGGTTTTGATTAAAAGCTTCCAAAATTTTAAGTTCTACAAAGAAGACAACATTTTGTTGATCACATTTGCAGGTATTTCTGGACATCATGTGCTCTATTTTCTAATTTGTTAGGAAAAAAAAGGTTTCATCTTTAGACCTCTGGCAGTATGGTAACTTTGATATGGACTTGTATTTGCTTTGGCACTGAACTGAGTATTTCTTTGTTTCCCAAACAGATATATGTGTTACCTAAAAGAATTAATTGCTTAGTTCACTCCTTTAGCTCATGTTTGACTTGTTCATGCAGAAATAGCTCATAGTTTCCATACATGTCAGGACCATCTATTTCTGCCTGAACAAGTAAAACATGAGCTAAATGACTGATTTAAGCAATTAACATGTACACTTCCATTGGTAAATAAGAAAGGAGATTGGGCTCACTTCATTCTAGGATCTCCTTTGCTGTAACGGAGAGTAGACGGGTGCCTTTGGATTCT
Organism: Oryza meridionalis; assembly: GCA_000338895.3. Lineage (NCBI taxonomy): Eukaryota > Viridiplantae > Streptophyta > Magnoliopsida > Poales > Poaceae > Oryza > Oryza meridionalis. The sequence goes on along the minus strand of CM002525.2, from coordinate 10,478,541 downwards.
CAAAGGATACTTTGTTTGAGACAACAATCAGTTTTGGATGCTAAAAGTGTGAAAAATTGTCAGGAAATGCCACTTTCAAAAATTGTGAAAAATGTGAGATAATATACTGAAATCCTACAGCAGAAATACTTCCTAAAAAGAGTGCAAATATGAACTATTCTCTCTTGTTCAGTAATTGCAGCATCAAGGAGCCCTTGCCCCTTGCCACTTCTTTTATAGGCATCATTTGGAACTTGCAACCTGGAACTGCATATAACTTTCCAAAACTCAATACATGGTGCATCATCCATAGATTGACATGGAAATTAAAGGAGAGCACCAACCTTCACAGGTGTTGTACACAGACAGGGTGGGAGATCTCCATAATATTCAGGCTGGCATATTTCAGAGCTAGAAATGTTCAGGTACTACCATCTACTTGTTCCATACGTAGTCCTAGCTAGTATGCAATTATAGGTGAGATGTATCATGTATGTAAATTAGCACAAGCTTGCAGCTGACCAAAATCCTAAAGCCAATCGTCATCGAGGGTTTCAGATGGAAGAACTCAACCACCACCCAATCAGTACTGGACCCTGAAACATAAATAGCCACAACAAAAAGGTAATTCATAAAATTTCACTGATCTTAATCTTACAGAAGGTGATCGAGACTACGATATATAATCATGCCTTGGAGATAGCTAATAATTAAGCAGCTTTCATGGTATGACGTATGTAAACAAATGAGCAAATTAACCTTCAAGCCAAGAAACATTAGTGAACACCAACGCTAGCTGAATCAACAACAGCAACCCTCTCGATGGCAATCCTCAACAGCACATGCTCACTGTCGTCGCAGCTGACGACGATGTATGCAAGAACCACCCACCGGACGGCCGCCATGATCAAGAACCTCATTAATTTGCTACAATTCACCCTGCAAAACCAAAAGCTACCAAAGAAGAAAAACTTGCGGAGTTGCGGTGCGATTGCGAAAAGGTGGAGTTGACGGCGAGCACACCTGGGGCGGAGGAGAGGACATCTGGGCGGCAGATCGTGGCACAGCAAACTGGAGGTGGCGGCGGTTCGGTTCCTACCTCTTTCGACTGGATTGGAGGAGGCAGGGCGGAGGAGAGACCTTCGTGGATCAGATAAATTAGGGCTGAGGGGGAGAGATAAAGGTGCTGACTGCTGAGGGGTAGGGAGGCGTGAAGCTCAGCGGACGGAATGGGGCGCGTGCGGCAGATGAAGCGTGGAGGATGGATGCGGCGCGCGGTGCGAGCGGGCATTGGAGAGGCGAGCAATGGGGAGAAGAGGAAGGAGAGCGTGTAGGAGGCGGTGCGCGGGCGGAGGAGGGCGGCGTGCGATGGAGCTTGAGCGAGGGTAGTGAGGTGATGGATGCGCGATGCGTGCGGTGCTGGGATCCGGCGCGATGCGACTCCGGATCGGTGGTGGCGCGGTCGTGGGTGTTCCGGCGGCGCGCGCGGTGTTGTCGGAGGAGACCGGCGAGGCGGGGACCAAGCGACTCCGGATTGGTGGCGAGCCGGAGATTGGAGGCGCGGCGGTGTTGCCGGCGGTGGAGGCGCGGCGAAGAGGAGGGAGGAGCGGCGAAGAGGAGGACGGCGCGGCGATGGGGGCGCCGGCGGTGGAGGCGCGGCGAAGAGGTGGGAGGTGCGGCGAAGAGGAGGACGGCGCGGCGATGGGGGCGCCGGCTGTGGAGGCGCGGCGGGGCGCGGCGACGAGGAGGACGGCGCGGCGAAGATGGGGGCGCCGGCGGTGGAGTCGCGGCGGAGCGCGGCGAAGAGGAGGACGGCGCGGCGATGGGGGCGACGGCGGTGGAGGCGCGGCGGAGGAAGAGGTGGGAGGCGTCGGCGGAAGGAAAGCAAAAGCGCGAGCGGCTCGGGGAAGAAAAGCGGATCGCGGGGGGAGAAAAGCCAGAAAAGCGGATCGCGGAGTTATATCTCAGGGCCGTCCGATCTCCCGATCCAACGGCTGATAGAACGCGTGTTAAAATTTTAAAGGAGTCACCGCCACCACTACAAAATTTTAAAATAGTAGAGAAATTAATTCGGCCCAAAAATCTAACTCACGGACAAATTCAGCCCTCTTAGTTCCGATGAAAAAAAAACTCGGCCTAAAGCAGAATTCAGCCCATTTAGTTTCTCACGAAAAAGTAAGCCCGCTAAAACACGGTCCACTTAACAGCTGTCAGAAAATCCAGCCCGCACATGAATTTGACCCATCAGATATATGGCATCTCTCAACTTAAAAAACCGGGTCACTCTGAATCCATAGTTAGTATTGACCCTGATTTTATCCGACATGGCGGGTGAGTTAGCGTGGGCCCCACATATCAGTGACACCTCAATCTTCTCTCCCTTCTTTTCCTAATCTATTGGCGGCGATAGGTAGGGGTCGTGGTCAGCAAGAGAGGCGCACCGCACATGTCGACCGGCAAGGAGAAGCTCGATGACAGCAATGGGTAGAAGCTCGATGGGTGGCCAAAGAGGAGGAGGTCCGGCGGTAGCGAGGTGACTACGGGAGCAAGCACGACGTACAGGCGCATGGGTGACAACGACCGGTGGCACCGTGGAGGAGGGTGTTGGCGGCGGGGACGTGGGAGCAGGTGGTGTGGAGGAAGGCGTCGGCAATGGGCACGCCACATCGTCAGCCTTGGCTACCGCCATCACCTCGCGCTCCTCCTCAATTGGTTGTCGAGGAAGAAGGAGCTAGAGGAGGGGGTCAGCGGCGGAGAACTCTGTGGGGAGAGGACGTTCAGCCGCTGCCGGTCACCAAATTAGAGGAGGAGGGGCTCGGGTCTGGTAGCGAAGCGAGAGGAGAAGAAAGGAAGAGGAGAAAGCATTCTCCATGTCAGCCATCATCCGCTTTGCTTTCTCGCCGCCCGCCGCCCGCCGCCCGCCGCCCGCGCCGCTTTCTCCATGCCGGCCGCCATCAATGCCGCTTTCTCTTGTTGGTCTTGTAGGCTAGAAAGAGATGGGGAAGAGAGGGGGTGTTGATATACCAGATAGGTAATACTTGCGTTAGCCTAATTAGAATATCGGCTTCAGCCGAGGAAGCCCTAACCGCGCCAGCAAGCGAAAATGACATAACTCACTTCTTATTGGAGGCCGAACTCAATCAATGCAGCCCATGAGCGAAAAAGGAACTCGTTGAAATAAAACCTCATGGGAGGGTGGTGAACTGGTGATGCGCCGAAAGTAGATATCTTGATCTGTGGAGATAAATTACAATGCTCCGGGTATACATATTTATACCCATGGTAGCTACTGGTCCATATCAGACATGACATAGGTTTCCTAAAGATAAAAGGAACAACACAAATCCTGATCAGACACTAGATAAAACTTCGTAAAGATAAAGGAAAATTACTAAATCATGCCTAATTAATAGATAGAATTAAACTATCATGATTCCTTTTTGAACTCGGTCTCTTCTGGATAGGCTTTCATTAGCTGATTGACTTCTTTTCTTAACCGAATGCACTAAAAAATTCTTACCAAATTTTAGCGTTAACAGGGGGAGAGGGGAAGAAGAAGTTGAGGTGTCACCGACATATGGGACCCATATGGGTCCCACGCTGACTCAACTGCCATGTAGGACAGGACCGGGTTCAATACCGCCTAAGACCCCGAGTAATCAGGTTTTGTAAATTGAGTGATACCATTTATTTGGTTTTCAGTTGAGGGACGATTTTGTAATTTGGAGACAAGATGAGGGACCTCTTGTAGTTTTTCCACATATTACCCCAGAAAGTGAATTTGGCCCACTTATTTTAGTCTACGAATTATGCCCATGTAATAATTTGGCCCACTTAGTCCTCGTCAAAGTATTCGGCCCGTGGATTAATTTGGCCCAGTAATGTTGGCCCATACCACCAAATAGCCCACCGGAATAGGCCTCTGATTCCTCGCCACCTACTAGTTCCCCCCCTTCCCCTCGGCCTCCACTCTCCTCTCCTCTCTCTGCCCGCGTCGACCAGCGCCGAGGTCTCCACCTCCCGCTTCCCCGCGACGCGAGAGCCACCGGCGCCGCCGTCCTCGCCCGCCACATCCTCGCCGGTGAGCGCGCGCACGCGCATCCTCCTCCTCACCATTCCTTTCCTCTTCCTGCCTCAAACTCACCTTCTCCGGTAGATCTGAGAGCTTCTCTCTCTTTTGGCTTAAACAGCAGCTTTGCTTCGAACGAAATTTGTTCAGCTGAGGCTCCATCCATGCCGCCCGTTAGGTCCGCCCCAGTGGCTCCTCCTCCGCCTCCTCCGCCGCCGCAGCAGAAGAAGCCGGCGGTCCCAGTGTCGAGGCCGTGGCCGATGTCCTTCACACCACACCCACCACCACCACCACCACCGCCGCCGTGAGAAATCTCCCTCTGGAATTGGGATTTTTGGTTTTGCATGTTGGTTTGTTTCTACTTTTGGTATAGGAGATCAGTTTAGGTGCTTTGAATTCTTGTAGCTTGTGGTGTGTGTGTCCTTTTTCCGAAGGAATGGGGTGATGCTGAAATATGAAGTTCTGTTTAAACGTGTTGGTTACATTGAATCTTTAAGTCTCATGATTCGAATGTTATTGTAAGCAGCCAGTTGTTCGACTCATATGTGCTAACTCTGTCTTTTTTTTTCTAATAAGATTTACCTAACTCCGTGTCATTTTCATTGGTAAGATTGCCCGGCGTTCATTCCTTTATCTAAGAATGTTAGAGATGAGTAGTTGAGCTCAGATCGAGCTTACATTAGTGTCTGATATGGTGACTATATGCCAATGTCTATAAATGTGCATACACATAAGCATGTTGGTGCTTGTGAAAAAACAAATGTGATTGTATTGGTAATGGGTTATCACACTTTGCCCTAAGTGAGGATTGATGCCTAAGCATTTCTGGGGTGAAGTTCGATACATCGTGTTGAAAATTTGGGGATATTTTAAGACCTAACATAGACCGTGTTATTTCATGTGTCTCCATGGTTTCATGTGCTTAATGAATAAATCTATCAAAATGCCTAATGGTAACTTACATATGCGATCAAGATTGAAAGAAATCTATTTCTGAGAGCTAGATCTTGCTCCACTACAATACATGGATGCTCTTCCTTTTTTGCCTTTCAGAAGAGAGTTATTAGCCGTTCTGCTCTTTTGCTCTTAACTTATCCTAAACAACTGATTCATTGTCTATTTATTTTCGTTTCAGAACTGTAGTGAAATAATGTTAATTGTAGATCAACTAGTTAATTGATAACAAATTGCCTTGAACTTTTCATAGAGTAAATGCACTTCCAAGTTGAAATCAAATTCATTAATATTTTCCAAGAAATGTATGTGTTTCTTTTGCATTGATCTAGTGCATATGTTCATTTTGCTAACCAAGTCTAGTGCTCCACTTTTCCCAGGAAGCCAGCTGTTGAAGTAAAAAATGCCAGTCCAAAGAAAAGGAAACACTGTAACTGTAAAAACTCACGATGTTTGAAGCTGTGAGTATCTTCTTTTTTCTTTTGGGTGTAAAACTGTAAATGCAGTGTCATGTTTACAGCAAGGGAAAATATAGTGTTTTGAAATAGAGTACTGGATAACTTTTACATGTTATTTGCAAAAGGTAGGCTTCCAAGCAACTATTATCAATATGTATTCTCAGGTAAATGTTTAGTACCATCTTAAGAATCTCGAAACAGGTCAGTTATGATGGTCAATACCACAAAAGGTAGGCTTCCAAGCAACTATTATCAATATGTATTCTCAGGTAAATGTTTAGTACCATCTTAAGAATCTCGAAACAGGTCAGTTATGATGGTCAATACCGGTAGGAGTTACGTTTGATTTTCCTTCATACAACATATTAACGGTACCTAAATAGCTTCCTAAATGGTATGCCATGTAGATTAGTGTGTGTAGTCAGTGGAAAGATAAGAGTATAACTGTTGCGTTGTGTTCATAGTAGAGGATTAATGTTTCCTTTTTCTCTTGTGGTAATCTTATTTCCTTTGCAGTTTGAGTTTGATGCACTTGTCTGCTATTCTAATTATAATTGTCCTGTCTCTGTGTTTTATAATATTCAATTCTTCCTGATTGCTTTTTTTAAGGCACATTCTCCCTAGGCAGACTGCTAACAAACAATAAGTGCAACGTACTGATGTTTGTTGTCAGCTGACTTTGTGATGATGAAACAAACACCATCATGCCCATTATGCTTATAACAAGCTCACTAGCTTGATATTTGTTTGTTAGGTATTGTGAGTGTTTTGCAGCACGTGTATATTGTGATGGATGCCATTGTTCACCATGTGGAAACAAGATTGAGAATGAAAACATAAGGAAGGAAGCTATTGAAACAATTCTCCTCCGTAATCCACTTGCATTTCAGCCCAAAATTGAAAATAGTCCAAATACTGTAACTGTTCGAAAGGTACTACTATTCGCCAATATAACTTTTTAATATGACATACTATCTACATCTATACCATGTTGTAACTTTAAACCAGTGCTCGTTTTCTCCTTCAGTAGTTATCCTGATCAAATCCAGAAATATAATTCCAAAACATGCATGAGCTGAATGAATATTATATAGATGAAATGAAACAAATTCACCAACAGCTCTGCTTTATATTTTTGGTACACACCTTTCATTATCTTGCTTCGGTTGTGACAAGGACTTAAAAATGGCCATGATAGTGTCCCTCTATTCCATTTTTATTTTGATAAATGAGTTTGCAATGTAAGTTTCAATGTGGTTTACTGGTATGGTTTTATGCATAATCTCATACACCTACCCCTGATTGCTCAATACAGTCAGCATCCAGAGCTTTCATGTCATATTGACATTATTCCCTGCTTTTTATAGTTTTTCATTTCTATTTTGAATTCACGCACTTTATTTTGTTCTTGAATTGAATGTACATTTCTACGCAGGCACAATGTAATTATGCTCTTCATTTCATTTACACTGCAATACTAAAATATTCGTTTACATGGTTTAAGTAAAATATAAAATACCAAAGTGATCTTGGATTTGTGGGTAATGTTATATAATTCTTAATGTTCCATTAGTACTAATTAATCCATTCATTTTTTTATGTCCTCTTGTCCCATCTTTTAGCAGGATTCTGGAAATTAAACACTAAAAATGATTCTAACTCCAATGTTTAGGAATAATTTGTTATTTCCCCATTAAAATGCCAACTCCATTTTTTTTTTGACCTTGAGCTACATGTGTTTATACAGTCTTATGTGACTTTCAGGATAATTCTGAAGCAATACCTCCGATACCAAAGCACAATAAGGGCTGTCACTGCAGGAAGTCAGAGTGCTTAAAAAAGTACTGTGAATGCTTCCAAGCAGACATCCTATGCTCTAAGAACTGTAGATGTCAGGACTGTAAGAATTTTGAAGGAAGCGAAGAGCGAAAAGCTTTAGTTCAAATGAAAAATGCATCTGATAGAAATCACATTCAAGAAGCAGCTAACTTTGCTCTGAATGGTGCCACTGGATCTTTAGGATACAAAAGTTCTCCAGTGCGTAGGAAAAAATATCAAGAAAATTCCCTTGGAGAACAAATTTTGTCAGAAGCACAATTTCAACCGGTATGTTCTAATTGGTATGGCCAGCTGCAAGTTTTTGTGGACTAGAATTTGTTGTTACTGTTATGTGCTAGACTGACCATGCAGATGTTTCACAGCTTGCATCCTCTTGCACAGGATTTGGAGGGGATATTGCTAGCAATTACCAAAGCAAATCATCTGAAATGATCTATAGGTAAGCGGAACTATATTTATATTTTCTCAAAGGGAATAACTCAAGAACTGAAAAAAAAAGGTCTATGTACTCAGATAATTGAGGTTCTTAATTCTTTAGTTAACATAGGTTACAAGTGTCCCTTCTGGCCTTTTAGATAGTTCTACTATGCCAATGTGTAATCTAGTTTCAGTGTGTCATGAGCTTCCTGTAACTAGTGCCATTTCAGATGGCTCAGCCTAGTACTTTAATATTTTTGAAAGTCTTCATGGGTTTATCTCAAAGGTTATATGGCAGCATCATTTAGTTATACTAAAATATATTATATAAGACGCTTACTGTCTCTTCTTTTGATGAAATATAATATTTTCTCAGGTCTCCACTAGCAAACACTATCCCTCTTATTGAAGTCAATGATCTTGTCAAGAATGCGTTGGTTGCGTGCAGAAAGGCACCAGAAGCATTCCTCACAAAAGCTGGTACAGAGTCCTGTCTTCTTTTTTATAGCTAAATTATTCAAAACAACCTAAATTTGAAAAATCATTTGTTCCGTGTGAACGTGTGCATCAGTATTAAGAGGTGCGATGACATTTAGATGACACTTTGCCGTTATACTCTATTAGATTGTTTGGATCATTTGATTTCATAAAACACAATTTGGTATATGTACTTTGGAAGTTATTTTCCCAAAACTTTTATTTTTACTAGGATAAGGAAACTCATTTCTTAAGAGTTATTCGATTAAGTGAATCTCATTTTGGAAAGCAGGAAACCCTGTTTTATAGGAATACAAAACTAGTACTTTGTGATTTTAGAAAAACACATGCAACTAGATCATGATTTCGTTTATAGTGCAGGCAGCATCTCCAGAACCTGGTGGTATCACACTAAATAACATCCCACAATTTCCTTTTCACAGCCACTGTTCATTTTCCATTCCAACTAGTTTTTTCATATTCTCATATGCTACCTACCATTGAATGAACTTTTGTATATCAAGTGCTTCATGGAAATAAGCTGATCAACCATGAAAAAAGATGTTCCATCGGTTATTTTGTCAGAGCAAAGATATCCATATAGCATGTGAAAAAATAGTTGGCTCAACCATGCAGTAAGCCATGCTTCCATGGTAATTGGTTGAATACTGGCAGCTCCAGATTCTCGACCAACAAAGTGGTTCATCTGTATCAAAACATTGTTTTGGTATAGCAGATCATGGACATCAATACATCATGTTAATAGAAGAAAAACATAAAACTTGTTTTTTTAACCACAAATTCATATATATATTTTTGTATTTTTCTAGGACATAGCGCCTAAATATTTGCAAATAGCTTGCTAATTGTTGTGGGCTTTGAACTACATTTTGCTTCTACGCCAGTCTACTTGAATAAGAATGCAGACGAAAATCAGGCACATGCACATATCAAAGCAAACATCCAACTGGCCATAAAGAGGCAAAAAAAAAAAAGATAGCGTAAAATTTCCGTACAACAGAAAATAGAGCAAGGCTGTGCCAGCACTATGAGCTTCAGGATAAATAGAAGTCGATGTATAAAACTTATTATATATAGTACTATATCTTTATTAGAGACAAAATGGAATGTATGACATACGTCTATCACACTCATGACTCATGAATGGACATGACTTTCGACATTGATATGGTGATTCCTCATCCTAAATTTTGTATACCACTTGTAAAAAGAAAAGCTTATTTTGTAAGTTGTGTGTGATTAGGTTCACTGTAATTTTGTGCTCAAATCCAAATATTATTGCTCATATTTGCAGGCAATAAAGTGGAGATGCAAGCAGAGAAGCAATATCAGACAAATGATGAAATAAACAATGATAAGACCAAAGAGCAAAACTTGAAGGAAGCTTCTCTAAAGGACATCCAAAACAAGGCCTGTATAGATCGGCAGAACATTAATGGAACAGAGCCCCATCTAGCTAACTCTTTTAAAGATTCTAGGCCTGCATCACCAGGAACACAAGCACTAATGTGTGATGAAATGGATACTACATTCGGAAATGAGGATTATAGAAGTCCATTTGTGGTGCCTTCACGTGATCAGGACATTTCTGAGCTAAATGCTGATCAAGAAAGAATAGTATTGACAGGGCTGCGAGATTATCTTCGTGTGCTTATCACACGTGGAAATATAAACGGTGAGTGCAACTTGCTTACACTGTTATTGTGAATTTGTAATCCTAGATAGCACATCGTGTTCGGTTTGCTAAAATGTTAATTTCACACATACTTTGCCATGGCATAAGAGATCAAATATTATGATAAATTTAAAGACTATCAAATCTTTGAAAAAATAAGCAAAGCTTTCCTGGACAGTTAGAATATATGGACATTGACTTCAAAATTTCATTGATCACTATGGATGTTTATGATGAAACGCAGAAATATTGTTATAAAATAGCTCCATCTGAAAATTATATAAGGTTAATAATTTTCCATGATTGTATCTTCTTTTGTCGTTTTCGTATAGTCCTCACATATCAGTATATTACTAGAAAATAGCATTTCTAATACTCTAGTGATTTTTTTTCTGCTTTTACCTTTATTATTGGAATGTGTTGGTTATTAGACCTGCAATATCTTTAATTTGATTGCCTTTCCAATAAATCTGAGAACCTAATGGTCGGTGCCACAGCAACCAAATTCTCGTTAGAGACAGCAATGGAATTGGATTCCCGGAGGCATCATGGAGCAACAACTGTTTTTTCCCAAGACAAATCTATGTCTTCCAGTTGTCCTGAAACCCTTGGAAATAATCAAACATCTATGTCAAATGATGAACAAAAGGAAAAAAGTGGAGGTTAAGTAGTAGTATTAGATACACACTGCACTGTAAATGATCACCTCTGTAAATGGATGGATAAGATAGATAGTATAATCCTCGTTGCCTAATTTGGGCAACCGGCCTTTGTAGAATCGATCATTGTTCATTGAGTGTAGCAAAGCAACAGTTTCACTGATGTATTGATCAATTCAATAAAATGTCAATTGATTTTTTTGGTCTTCGAAATTGTCTTTCTGGGAATTGTGAAAAGCCGATGTCACTAGTGTCGATGGGGGATACCCGTAGACCAGATACAGAGGGTATTGGGGTCCGTTGGAACGAGGATCTACGTAATACGACATCAAACAAATAAAATGTAAGGATTATACTGGTTTAGGCCTCTTGATAGGTAATAGCCCTAATCCAGTTGGTATGGGATTATATGATGGAAACCACATATTACAAAGAGAATAACAGAACTCGATGATACCGACGAGACCGTAGTCGAGTTGGTCCGACTAGATCTCCCGGCGACTTGGGTCCTGTAGGCTCCGACCCTGTAGGCTGTGGTGGGTATGTTGGTGGTGATATTCGATGCCTTAGGTCCTGCCCAGGGGGTCCCTTTTATACCGCAGGTCAGTTGATCTCCAAGTAGAACTCGGAGATATCGGACCCCTCACGATATGGTAAAGACCCAGTATTGTCCGAGTAGAACTCTTTCCATCCGTAGATACCATATCTATCACAGGATAGATTTCCTTAATGTATACGGAAACTATCCGTATACGCGTGGGTATACCGTGTCTGTATACAGTGTACATCCAAGGATAGAGGGTATACCTTATCCGTAACCCTGACAGTAGCCCCTGACTTCTGCTTAAATGAGCTCATGTCATCGATCGCGACTTCTGATGTCGGAATTGTTGTCGTTCTCATCTGGTCGATCTCGGTGTGAAAACCGTAGAGACGAAGAGCTATCGACAACACTACATGAAGTTCAACGGTCATGAGTGAATTTAAATTGAAGTCTAAAAACTACCGCGCGCAATGGACCCAGGATTTTTCGGTGGCAATCTCTCTCCTTTCCTTGGGATACGCACCGTCGGAAGTGCGCCTATTTAAAGGGATTTTGGGAATCCATTTGAAGTCCGTTTGCCAAAAACTCTCCTGCTTCCTAGCGCTCTTCGTCTTCTTCGCTTCTCGCAAAGAAAACCCTAGCTCATTTCCTCCGTCTTTTTCTCCGGCGATCCTCCGGCGGCGATGGATCTTGAAAAGTCTACCTCCACCACCACGTCCATGAAGAAGCTGCAAGACGACGGTGCCCTCCCTGGTTGCGGGACCATGCAGAGGGAGGCAGGAGGTATAGAACCCGAACCCATCTTGGGCCGCATGGTTGTGGTCGAAGATTATATTTCTTGCGGTTTTCTTCCTCCGTCTTTCGAGTTTCTTCTTCTTGTCTTGAACTTCTATGGTCTTTCTTTGCTTCACTTGAACCCCAACCAACTCCATCGCATTCCTTAGCATCTTTTCTCATCTTTGCGAGGCCTACATTAGGGTAGAGCCCTTCCTTGATCTCTTCCGCTATTACTATGAGTTGCGTTGGATGGAACCCAACAGGTATCTGGATGCGTTGGATTCCGACTTCGGGATCGTCTGAAGTCGCGTTACATCCCCTTCCAATGCCCCTCTTCTCGCAGCAAGTGGTGGACGAGATGGTTCTATCTTCAGATAGAGAACTCGGATCCCGTCCTTGTTGTCCCTGAAGAACAGCCAGACAAAATCCCAGAGTGGACCGCCAAACCCGCCCCGACTCCCTCCCTCCAATCTTTCATCGACATCATTGATGATCTCCGAAAACGGGGTTTGTCGGGGTACGAAGTCGCTGCCGACTTCGTAGGTAGGCGGATTCAACCGCTGTAGGCCCGCGCCCATCTGGCCTTTGATTACTCTAGGCCAGAGGACACGACCCGGGTCTCTCCTCGGGGTATTTTTTCTCGTATTTCTAATTTTGTTTCGATTGCATCCGTTTCTCCTGACTTATCGAGTTCTCGTTCTTGATTTATAGGTCTGGACAGTGACACCGTGGGATGCCGCGTCGGCCAGGTGATGATCAGCGCCCCCTCAGCGGCGGACGACATCCCTGTCCCTCTTTGCGAGAAGAACCCGGCCGAATGCGCCGCTGCAATTAATGTGAGTGTACTCGATGATTCCTTTACATCTTTCTTCTCGACATCGCGTCGTGACTTCACGTTGTGCAAGCTCTCCCTCTGACGGACGTCATCGGGCCACTCGTGGACCACCAGGTGGTAGCGTCGTTGAAGGAAAGCGTCGCCAAGGAGGCGTCCGACGCTGCTGCTGCTGCTGCCACCACGAGTGGCAGCATGTTAAATATGTGATCCGAATTTTGGGCCCACAATATATTCGGATTAGTTTCCTAGTAGGAGTTCCTATTAGGTGTCCTTCTATTATCCCCTATATATACTCTTGTAAGCTGTACGGGAAGGGGTGACGTTCCCATTGTGATTCCCCTACGTTTGTAATCATCTCCTCTATAGTGATCATTGCCGGTCGGCGCCCGTGGTTTTTTCCCGCAAGGGTTTTCCACGTAAAATTCGTGTATCCGTTCTGTATCTATTTTCATAACAAGTGGTATCAGAGCATTGGAGAACCGATTAGGTCACGCAGCCGCCGCCGGTTCGTCGAGTCGCCGGATCGATCTGATCGGCGTCATCCCTGCCGCCCGCGCAAGAATTAGGGCAGCAGCAGCCCACGTCAAACAGTGCACGCGTCAGGAGGAAAAGGAGGAGCAGCAGCGTCCAATCCATCCATCCAGCAGCACACGTCCCGAGGAGAAAGAAAATTAGGGCAGCCAGCCCTTCTCCTGTTCACGCGATTTTTATTCACGTTGAATTGCTACGGCCACCTAAGCTTGTGTACCAGGAGATTCCCTAATCTATGCTTCGTGCACACGGAAAGTGCACCAGAGGTTCGCGTTTTTGCTAGATTTACCCTAATTTTTTACTAGCAAATTCAGGATTAATTCCCATGGTGAGTTTGAAGTATGATCTACCGCTCCTGGACCGAGACACAAGATTTTCACTGTGGCAAGTAAAGATGCGAGCCGTTCTTGCATAGCAAGACCTTGATGATGCGCTTTCTGGATTTGATAAGAGGACACAGGATTGGTCCGTTGATGAGAAGAAAAGGGATCGTAAGGCTATGTCATATATTCATCTTCATCTATCTAACAATATTTTGCAGGAGGTGCTTAAGGAGGAGACAGTCGCTGGGCTGTGGTTGAAGCTGGAACAGATATGCATGACCAAGGATCTGACCAGTAAGATGCACCTGAAGCAAAAGTTATTTTTGCACAAGTTGCAAGATGATGAGTCCGTGATGGACCATTTCTCCACCTTCAAGGAAATTGTTGCTGACCTTGAGTCTATAGAGGTAAAGTATGATGAAGAGGATTTAGGCCTTATTCTATTGTGTTCATTGCCTAGCTCATATGCAAACTTCAGGGATACTATTCTTTATAGCCGTGATACTCTAACTTTGAAAGAAATTTATAATGCTTTGCATGCCTAAGAAAAGATGAAGAAGATGGTACCCTCTGAAGGTTTAAATTCACAAGCAGAAGGCTTGGTTGTTCGGGGCAGGCAACAGGAGAAGAACACAAAGAACCAATCAAGAGATAAAAGTTCAAGTAGCTACCGTGGGAGATCAAAGTCCAGAGGCAGGTATAAGTCATGCAAATACTGCAAGAGAGATGGACATGATATCTCTGAGTGTTGGAAGCTACAGGACAAAGACAAGAGAACCAGAAAATATATACCAAAAGGTAAGAAAGAAGAGGAAGGTAAAGCCGTAGTTATTACTGATGAGAAGTCTGATGCAGAATTGCTTGTTGCTTATGCTGGTTGTGCACAAACTAGTGACCAGTGGATTCTTGATACTGCATGCACCTATCACATGTGCCCGAATAGGGATTGGTTTGCCACCTATGAAGCTATCCAAGGTGGTACTGTTTTGATGGGTGATGATACACCATGCGAAGTTGCAGGTATTGGAACAGTTCAGATCAAGATGTTTGATGGCTGTATCAGAACATTGTTAGATGTGCGGCATATTCCAAATTTGAAGAGAAGTCTCATCTCTTTATGTACTCTTGATCGCAAAGGGTACATATATTCCGGTGGAGACGGAATTTTGAAGGTAACTAAAGGCTCTCTTGTTGTGATGAAAGCTGATATTAAATCTGCCAACCTGTACCATCTGCGAGGTACAACTATGTTAGGTAATGTTGCTACAGTTTCAGATTCATTATCTAATTCTAATGCTACTAATCTTTGGCATATGCGTCTTGGGCATATGAGTGAAATTGGTTTGGCAGAATTGAGCAAGCGAGGATTGCTAGATGGACAAAGCATCGGGAAGCTCAAATTTTGTAAGCATTGCATCTTTGGCAAGCATAAGAGGGTGAAGTTCAACACATCTACACATACTACTGAAGGTATTCTTGATTATGTGCATTCTGATTTATGGGGGCCTGCTCGTAAGACATCCTTTGGAGGTGCTCGTTACATGATGACTATCGTTGATGATTATTCGCGAAAAGTTTGGCCTTATTTCTTGAAGCACAAATATCAAGCTTTTGATATGTTTAAAGAGTGGAAAACTATGGTTGAAAGACAAATTGAAAGGAAGGTGAAAATCCTTCGTACTGACAATGGGATGGAGTTCTGTTCTAAGATATTTAAATCATATTGCAAGTCTGAAGGCATTGTGCGTCACTACACCGTTCCTCACACACCTCAACAAAACGGCGTAGCAGAGCGTATGAACAGGACAATTATATCAAAGGCCCGTTGTATGTTGTCTAATGCAGGTTTGCCTAAACATTTTTGGGCGGAAGCCGTTTCCACTGCTTGTTATCTTATCAACCGATTACCCAGTTATGCCATTGATAAGAAGACTCCAATTGAGGTATGGTCTGGTTCCCCAGCAAATTATTCAAACTTAAAAGTATTTGGTTGTACTGCTTATGCTCATGTTGATAATGGTAAATTGGAGCCTAGAGCTATTAAGTGCATTTTTCTTGGTTATCCGTCTGGTGTGAAAGGCTATAAGTTATGGTGTCCTGAAACCAAAAAGGTTGTGATTAGTAGAAATGTTGTCTTCCATGAATCAGTTATGTTACATGATAAACCTTCTACTAATGTTCCTGTTGAGAGTCAGGAAAAAGCAAGTGTGCAGGTGGAGCACTTGATCAGTTCAGGGCATGCACCAGAAAAGAAAATGTTGCTATTAACCAAGATGCACCTGTTATTGAAGATTCAGATTCTTCTATTGTTCAGCAGTCTCCAAAACGTTCTATTGCAAAAGATAAGCCCAAAAGAAATACTAGACCTCCTCAAAGATATATTGAAGAAGCGAACATAGTTGCTTATGCTTTGAGTGTGGCAGAAGAAATTGAAGGTAATGCAGAACCTTCTACATATTCTGAGGCTATTGTTTCTGATGATTGCAATAGATGGATAACTGTTATGCATGATGAGATGGAGTCACTTGAAAAGAATCATACTTGGGAATTAGTGAAGTTGCCAAAGGAGAAGAAACCTATCCGTTGCAAGTGGATCTTCAAAAGAAAGGAAGGTATATCTCCAAGTGATGAGGCAAGATACAAAGCAAGGTTAGTTGCTAAAGGTTATAGCCAGATTCCAGGTATTGATTTCAATGATGTCTTTTCCCCTGTTGTGAAGCATAGTTCAATTCGCACTTTACTCAGTATTGTTGCAATGCATGATTATGAACTAGAGCAAATGGATGTTAAGACTGCATTTTTACATGGGGAGTTAGAAGAGGACATTTATATGGAGCAACCTGAAGGTTTTGTTGTTCCTGGAAAAGAGAACCTAGTCTATAGGTTGAAGAAATCTCTTTATGGGTTGAAGCAGTCACCCAGACAGTGGTATAAGAGATTTGACTCTTTCATGCTTCCTCAGAAGTTTAGAAGATCCCATTATGATAGCCGTGTTTATCTCAAAGTTGTTGATGGTTCAGCTATATATTTGCTTCTTTATGTCGATGATATGTTGATCGCTGCAAAAGACAAATCAGAGATAGCAAAGTTGAAGGCACAATTGAATAGTGAATTTGAGATGAAGGATTTGGGTGCAGCGAAGAAAATTCTTGGTATGGAAATTACCAGAGAAAGACATTCTGGCAAGTTATATCTTTGTCAGAAAGGTTATATTGAAAAAGTTCTTCGTCGTTTCAATATGCATGATGCAAAACCAGTGAGTACTCCTTTAGTTGCTCATTTCAGATTTATGTCCACAGTCAGATTATGATATTGAGTACATGTCTAGAGTTCCTTATTCAAGTGCAGTTGGTTCACTTATGTATGCCATGGTATGTTCTCGTCCTGACTTATCACATGCATTGAGTGTTGTCAGTAGATACATGGCTAATCCTGGCAAAGAGCATTGGAAAGCTGTTCAATGGATTTTCAGATGCCTACGTGGTACATCTAGTGCTTGTTTGCAGTTTGGGAGATCTAGAGATGGACTTGTTGGTTATGTGGATTCAGATTTTGCTGGAGATTTGGATAGGAGAAGATCGCTCACAGGTTATGTTTTCACTATTGGAGGATGTGCTGTTAGTTGGAAGGCAAGTTTACAAGCAAATGTTGCCTTATCTACTACTGAAGCAGAGTATATGGCTATTTCTGAAGCTTGTAAAGAAGCTATTTGGCTTAGAGGTTTGTACACTGAGCTTTGTGGAGTTACGTCTTGCATTAATATATTTTGTGATAGTCAAAGTGCAATATGCCTTACAAAGGATCAGATGTTCCATGAGAGAACAAAGCACATTGATGTGAGATATCACTTTATTTGAGGTGTGATTGCTGAAGGTGATGTCAAGGTATGCAAGATAAATACTCATGATAAGCTAGCTGATATGATGACAAAGCCAGTTCCTGGTACTAAGTTTAAGCTTTGCTCAAGCTTGGTTGGTGTTACAGTATAGTCCTAGAGACTATTTGGCGCGCGGTGATTTTACCTACATGAGGTATTTTTGGTGATTGATGTTTTTATGCTACAAGAGGAAATTCGTCTCAAGGTGGAGATTGTTAAATATGTGATCCGAATTTTGGGCCCACAATATATTCGGATTAGTTTCCTAGTAGGAGTTCCTATTAGGTGTCCTTCTATTATCCCCTATATATACTCTTGTAAGCCGTACGGGAAGGGGTGACGTTCCCATTGTGATTCCCCTACGTTTGTAATCATCTCCTCTATAGTGATCATTGTCGGTCGGCGTCCGTGGTTTTTCCCGCAAGGGTTTTCCACGTAAAATTCGTGTCTCCGTTGTGTATTTATTTTCATAACACAGCAATGTTCCAAAGAGGGGAAGGAAATTCTCCTCCGTACTCGGGACCCGTCGGAAAGCGACGAACTCCGCAGTAAGCCTCTCTCTCGTTCTTTAGCGCGTAGTCGGAACGACTTGACCTCACCCCATTTCATCTTACTCAGGACTCGGACGCGTCCCCTCCGCCTCGGCGAAGGCAGAGGTTGGTGACGATCGGCGAGAAGTAAGTAAACGTTCTTGAGGTCTTTTCATTCTCGAAATTTTGATCGCCTAGCCTCATGAACAGAAGGCAAATATTCGTAGGATGGTGCGGGCGAAGGTGGCGCAAGGCGGGACTGATGCTGCTTCCAGCGCGTCCCCTATGGCGACCTCGACAGGAGTCGTGGTTGCCGCTAAGGACCAGGAGGTGACGCCGAGTAGCCCCGTCGTCAGCCTCGTGCCTACCCGGAGCCTGTCCACCGACGCCCTCACCTGGGGGGAACTCCGAGCGGAGATGGAGCGCCTCCTCCAGGCCGGTGCTCACGGCGTAGGTCGCGAGATCAAGGAGGCCAGGGCGGCGGCGTTGTTGGCAAACCAGCGTGCCGACCAGCTGGCGCGCGACCTGGCAGAGGCCCGCGAGGACCTCCAAAAGATGAGGGAGCTGGTGGCCGGCAATGAGATGCAGCGGCGCGGACTCGAGCACCGGATGCTGGAGCTCGAGGGCCACATGATCGACATCCGCGGTTCTCTGCGGACATCGTTCACCAGCCTGCACCAACTCGTCGGGGAATGCGGTGTCATGACTAACCGGCGTACCCCAATGAGTTCTCGCTGACGTCGTCGCTCGCGGAACTGGCTACGGCGATGGAGAAGATCCCCTCCAAGCACGTGGCCAGGATCGACGAGGAGACGTCTAACGGCATCTACACCGGGGCATGCCACGTCCTTGCGTGCATGAGGCTGGCGCATCCCGATCTAGACCTTAAGAGGGCTTTGGATTGGGTGGCCGCCGATGACGCGCGCAAGATTACGATGGAAGAAGTCGGTGACTTTGGGGAATCCGTCCTCCCCCTTTTTGAAGAGTAGGATATTTTGTTTTCCCTTGTACCCCTTAATCTTCATGCTGTAAAACTTTTTGTGGATCCAAACTGCCCTTATCCGAACAGTTGTTTCCCTTGTTTCCTTAGCATGTGATTCCGAGTACTTTGTTGTCGTTGTAGAGATGTTGATATCGAGGATGTCCAGCAGCGCGGGCAGCCCGATATGCCGGTGATCATTCTGGCGCTTACGCTCTAGCCGTTCGTGCCGCGGGAGGAGATCAGTCAAAGCCCGTCCACGGAGGCGAATATGGCGATGACGTCCCAAGGTTTGTGACTTGGTCTCCTTCACTCCTTGTGTTCGGATTGACTTAATTAGCCGTGTTCTCGGAAGAGAAGAGTAGCTTGACTTAGTCCTTTCCGTGGCGGGCAGACTTCGAGAACACGTTGGCTGACCGAGATTGTCGAATCCAATATTGGAAGACGAAGCTCGAGGTGGTCGAACTCGAGAAAACCATGGTGGAGGTGAAGAAGGACCAGGCCGTGGAGGCTCTTCGAGGTCGCGAGGTGTGGTTCAACTCGTATCTCAAGAATTGCTGCACGGCGATGGCGAGGGTTTGCAAGGAGCTCCGAGTTCCCCGCGGAGATCCCAAGTAGTCGGCGGCTGGTTATATCTCGTGGTTGAATGGGGCCTGCGCACAGCTCGAAGGGATTGGCAAGCTCATCGACGAGGCCCTGAAGCAGGAGTGTCGTCGAGCGAGTCGCTACGCCGGAGGACATGTGCTGGCCTGCATCCGAGATCACCGCCCGCAGCTGCACCTCGAGTTTCTTCGCGAAGGGTTCTCGCGTTCTCGGAGGACACCCGCGGAGATCGACGGCCTTGCACAGTCGATGGCGCCGCTCGCTGAGAAGGTTTTTCGCTCCATGGATTGGCATTGGCCGTCCTGGTAATATTTATATCCTGTAGAAAAACATCTCAAGGAAGCATGTAATATACTTTGAAGTATTTATGACTTGTAAGAAATACTTGTAAAATAGAAAAGAAATCTATCTAACTAAGTTTTCTTACTCTGGGTATGTTGTGTATGAGTGCTTTTTCACTTTGCGACTTCGATCAGTCACCTGAGCCATACACTCTCCCTAGCCCCTAGCCTTGTCGTCGGAGATCGTTCTCGGAGGATAAGGCTCTTGGACCCTTGAGCTGCCTTGGTTGAAAAAGCACTGACCCTAGCCCCCAGCCGTGAAGTTGGAAAACTCAATTTCCGATTACACGGCTTGGTTAATACGTACGGTGAGAACTCTTACATGACCAGATCTTACATGGTCGTTTGTCTCTGCATGATCCGACAAGGCCTTATCCGCTCTGGGCGTCTCCAGTCGAAGTTCTCTTAGGTTCCTCAGAGGCCTTGCCAGGACAACACCTAGAGTTGAGACTAGTTTTTTTTTCTGTCCATACTAATCATGAAAACATTGTACTGATCTACTGCCATGGAAACATCAGCGGAGCAGAGAAACTGCTATTATATGTGTACAAGTAAACGTATCGCTTACATATTGACACCAAGTCAAGTGGAGCAGAGAAGGATTTGGATCAGATAGCGTTTTGTGTTACAATGATGCCAATCTATATATTAGAGCAACAAACAGATGTAAGATGCAATGTACGGTGTATCATCATTCACCTAAGTATGCTTCCAGGCATCGTGGGCAATGCGTTCAAATGATATTATCATTATACTTTTTATTTGAAACAGGTAGATTATATTAAACAATAACATAGATTACGTTATTTGAGAAAAAAATAACATAGTTACAAGTTTACAGCCACAAATAGGAAAAAAAAAGTCAAAGTAGACTGGGTGTGTTTGCAAGGAGGGGAAATAAGTAGATTGTAAAACCATGTAAACCATTAGCTTATGATTTATCGAGTAATGAGTATTAATTTTTTTTAAACTTGAAAAATATATTAATATAATTATTTAAAAGCAATAGACTATTTAAAAAATACATCATTTAGCAGTATAGAAAACGTGAGCGTGAAAAATGAGGACTTTATCCCTCTTGTGCTTGAAACTGTCAACCGAATCCTAAGGTGCTCCATATCTTTCAAATGCCTACGAGCAAATGTGCACAGCCACATTGATCAACTCCGACACGCGTAAAAACAGAAGAACACATATCGGCCATCATCTTCGTTCTTATGATGGAACAACAAAATTATGTTATTGAACAAGTCGGTGACCCAAATCTCACAGTTAGCGCTGCCGATTTTTTTTTGAACGAAGTTCTATTGATAGAGCAGAAAAAAATTACAAGATTACGATTCCGGATGGTCGTAGCCAAGGAAAAAAAAAACCCAACAGATAACCCAACAGATTCAATCGATAACCCAACAGATAAACCATACTATACGTATTTCATTGGTGACCATCTGGCCGTGGCTGGTGATTTTAGTCTATCCGGAGTCGTCGCCTACGATGGAATTTCACGTCGAAATCATGCACAGCACAGATGTAGTACTGCTACATTTTTCAAGAATGTGCGTGTTGTTTTGCAATGCCGTGGAGAGCAGTTCAGCGAATTAGTCAGCAAGTGTAAGTGATTGTGAAAATGATGGAACTAATGTCCCTACACGAGTACTTGCATGTAATTGTTACTCCATCCGTATATATGTTTTTCTGCTCTACCATGATGATTTAATTTAAAAATGAAAGTCCTTTTTTTTTTAGTCACGGCATGTTTATTTGCCATGAGCAAATTATGTTAGAGAGGTGGTCAATGTAGAATACTGTTAGTATGCTTGCTTACAAAAATTGTCTCAATGATTCTATAGGTTTTAGTCCTATGGCGACATACTATGTAGATGGCGGCATTACTGTTGTCATTAATGCAGGCCAACTTTGCTGCAACATAACTATGCCGTGGCAAGGTGGAAAAATATCTAGTTTTTTTTAAAAAAGAAAAAAATAAACAGGGTATGCCCACATAACCATTTCATCAATTACTTGTATTATCTACACACACAAAAAATATATTATTAAGAGGTTATGTAATTTTTCTGTTCTTTCTTTATTACAGATCTGTTCATCATATTATTTTCTAAAAATATATTCGCCTTCATAGATATTTAAGAAGCTAGTGTCGTTCCCAGAAGACACAGGAGCACTGCAGTGGAGTCGCCGGTGCCTTGTGTGGTCTTTGTGCAAATGCATGACATGCATTTGCTGGAACTTGGAAGGTTATGAGCAAATTTGATCCGAATGCTTTTGTCTCCGTCCATCATTGCATCGAAATTAT
This sequence comes from Oryza meridionalis, assembly GCA_000338895.3. Classification (NCBI taxonomy): domain Eukaryota; kingdom Viridiplantae; phylum Streptophyta; class Magnoliopsida; order Poales; family Poaceae; genus Oryza; species Oryza meridionalis. Next base: position 10,456,339 of record CM002525.2, on the reverse strand, counting down.
TGCTGCAAGACGTGTGGAAGCACCCAAGAAGAATTCGGCAGCATGTTCTCACTTGCCGTGCTGTTTGGTCATGTACTCACGTCCATTTCAAAGAAATAACTTTTAAAGCTTTTAGAAAACTTATCATGTTTATAGCCTAAAAGAAATTAATTTCAAATTGCCGGTGTAATTCTTTCGTGTTACACAATACTTTGAGATGTAAGATCTGGCTGCTTTGCTCGACGGAGATGAGATAGAGTTGGAAATGAGATATCCAAGGGCATCTTGCTAATTGAATTACTCTCTCAATTTTATAATATAAGACACAACTGCTTTTTAAAAATGTTTCATAATATAAGGCATGTATGAATACATGCCATTAATTAACACTTCTTTCCTACTAAATTATTACTCCCTCCGTTCAAAATTATACGGCACCCTCTTTTTAAGGAAAATCAAACTCAGTAGCTTTTAACTAATAATCATACTAACTATATTCTATAATAAGTATTATGCATGTTATATCACTAGATTCATATTTTGAAGCACTTTCATGTGATACTAATTTCTTATTTGTTGGGATCATAGAATGAAATAAAATGCTGATCAAAGTATGTGGTTGAAGACCGTGTAAAAAATATAGGCCTTATAATTTGGGACAGAGGGAGTATTATTTTTAGTCCTCCATTCTCAATCTATTGGGTACATGCATTATATTTATTAGGGTGATTTAAACTATAAGGTAATAATAACTATTTTTTGGTTTTTGGATTCAAAGTAGTTGATCCTTATATTTTGGAAGAAGGGAGTATTAGTAAAAACAGTTTTTACTAATTAGAAGCAATAACGTATTTTTGCACAACGAGCTAAGTCTTGGGTATAAAAGGGATAGACGCCAAGTCAACGCAAAATAAATACTACTACCTTCGTTCTAATTAGTAAAAACTGTTTTACTAATTAGATAAAACATATAAGGAGATGTTAGAATCATCTTCTTTCATGCAGAATGTATCTCTGGTTGATGTACTGTGCTTTTAAGGTCAATAAAGTTTACTTAATTGTCAAAAAAAAAAGACATCGATACAATCCCTCAATCTCTAACACACATGTTTTATCTCTTTTTTCACAAACTATGGTGTTTATTTCTGCTAAAGATGAAGATGAAGCTAAGGAAAAAAAAACAAAAAAGTTATTAGCGCAAAATTAATTGAGTTTTAACTGTTATAAACTTGAAAAATGGATTTATCTGATATTTCAAAATAACTTCTATATAAAAAGATTTCGCACTGAACCCATCATTTAGTTCTTTGAAAAACGTGCTAATAAAAACCGAGATAAAATCTAAATCTTAATGAGAAGAACATAAAATGTGAAGAATGTAACCATGTGTAGGAGTTCTTCAAAGAAATCTATTAATATTATTGAGGTTTGACCGTACATATCTTATGATTTTTTTTCTTTTCAGAATGAAGGTACAACAACTTGATATTGCATAATAGACCTTTGCTTACGCCGAAATGGCTATTCGTACGACCAATACGTACGAATCACATCTGACTCAACTAGTTGTTTAGACACATCTGCTATTTTCCTAGGTCCACATGAAAAGAAGCCAAGCGCAAGGATTAGTGGATGAGGCGAGGTCGGATGCTATAGTCATCCTCGTGAATAATAATCAAAATTAAGGCTTTGTCTGTGCCATTAAGGCTTGAGCTTAGAGCATCTACATTGGTAAAAAAAAAAAGAAGCTAACATTAAACAATAAATGTTGCAACAATTAATACAACATATTTACTATCGTGGACCACAAGGCGTGATCACAAGACAATAAATATATTTTTTTATTACTAGCACATATACTCGTGTATTGCATCGGGAGAAAAGAACGAATGAGTTGAGAAGATAAACATGGTACTCAGCAGATGGAGTGAGGTGTTGGTATGAAAGAGAGGAGTGGTCGTTCTAAAAATACCAATACCTGATAGTTTCACATGCAAGCAAAGTTTACTCTGTTTTCTTTGTCAAATGAACTACAAACAAAGCCTTAACTAAAACCTCAAAAGCAAACTAAAATCTCAAGCCTTAACTATGAGTTACATGCAATATATGATATATCTGGAAGCGCGAAGGATTTGGTGTTTCAAAGCTAGGTCCAAGCTAACTGTTTAGTACGGATATAGAAAAACAAAGATCTTGTTGATACGTAAAAAGTGTGTAGTATACATAATTGGAAACGGTCTTATGCAGCGTGCGCATGCGAGGCGGTGCGCGAGACAGCCGCGAGCGGGCAGTGCGCGCGGCATCGAACAGAATCTGGCTGAATCAGGGAAGCAGATCCTCTGACTTAACTGCACATACAGTTGAATCACTGATATATGAGTCCTATTTTGCTATGGCCCACATGTCAATGACTCAACTGCACAGCAGTTAAGTCAGAGGATCCCTTTCCCTGAATCAGAGGGGAAACTGTTTTGATCCCTAGGGGATGTCCCTCGTTATTTGCATGTCACTCAAATAGTTATGAAAAAGAATTGAAAAGATGTATTAACATGTGATATATCACTCCACAAACATGCAAGTTTAAATTCAACTTCTACATCTCGCAACGAAAAAAACAAATTAAACTACAACTAGTTAACTTATATTCACAGTTAAATCTGTTTTTTTTTCATTGCGAGATGTAGAATAATAGAAGTTGAGTTTGAACTTGCATGTTTGTGGAGTGATATATACTATGTTAATACATCTCCTCAATTTTTTTTTCAAATTATTTTATAACTATTTGAGTGACATGCAAATAATGAGTGGACATCTCCTCAAGGGATCAAAATCCACTCCCGAATCGGAGTGGGCGTGCATGAATCACAGCGCACGGCAAGGAAAACAAATCGCGCGTTGCTGAAATGGACTCGGACGCAATCTGCAGTTGAACGGCACACGCGTCTTGGACAAAATCATCACGCGCGTGCCGCACACACATGACGACGTACGAAATCCCTGACAAAAACCTCTTAAATAATATTTATAGTAGTAGAGATTTTACTATGGAATATAGATTTATCTCGAGTGATGGAGTCCACGAGACTGTTAGAGAAACAATATTTTTTACTTGGTGGGACCGACCCACCTTACTTCCTAGCATCCTAGCAGAAGATTGAGCTAGCTGTATTGACTTTATTATTGTATTATATTATGGTGTACATATTTTTTAAAATTATGATACAAATAAAAACACATAATCGTTATAATTTGTTTTACCAATCGAATTACAGTACATAAAAAGTTAAAAAGTTACATGTCATATCGCTTTCACCTGCTTCATTTATTTAATAATATAATAATATACCCCGTATCATTTAAGGTATACGTATAGATTTAAAGCAGTTTAATTTGATAAAAAAATCGGCCCATGTTTTACCAAGTAGATCGAACATGTTTCATTAAAAAGATCTAAAATGTTTTAGTATTTTAAAAAGCTGAAACACAACCAAATCACCTCATGAAATATTTTGCTACAACATATGAAACAACGGTTTCCAAAATTTCAAAAAATCAGACGTTGTTTCACCCTATATAAAAACAATGTTTCAGCAAATAGCGAAAGAATGTTTTAATTCTTAAAAAAAAAAGTGAAACACGGTCAGATCGCTAAATGAAATAATTTGGTTCAACGTATGCAACAAATGATTTGAAGCCATTGCAACACTTATATCCCTTGTACATCAACAAACCAAGTGTCTATCAAAATGAAAAATATTAAATACTAGTATAAAAATCCACCGCAACGTTTTATCCATGCATAGTGAAACATGATGAATACACTTGCTGAAACATTGTTGGTAGAACAAAAAATAAAACGGATCCCCATTAATAAGGCGTTTTTATAATATATGGATGATTTATTGCAATGGCGCGTGTGGTGGCACAGCGCGGAGGCGCGGGCGCCCGCGGGCGCATCGGGCACCCGATTTGAGGCATTCCGGGTTTAATTTGTCAAACACCGAACTATCTATCCAAGAAAATGGTTGCACCATCATCCATCGCAAGTCGCAACATCCAACAGAGGCTAGCTATATGGCCAATCGACCGGATCAACTCGATCTGTTCGATCGAATTGGGTCACCATCTATCACTTGCTCTACCAACGCCGATTTTTACTGCATGATTCGACGCGAATAGACGCCGACGACTTCACGTAGACTTCAACAATAATCCAGATTATTTCAGAATCATCATCTATATATGTAGTAGTAACATTGCTCGATTAATCACGGAGCTAATTAAGCTGAGAGCCTGAGATCTTAATTAATTCCTAGCAATGGCTCTTCTTCAGAAGCTCCGGTGCATTGGCGCCATGATATGCGCAGGTGGTGTGGCGGCGATCATCTTTCTGACGGCGCTGTCGTCGGCGGCGTCCGCGCTCGGTGTCGCCGCCGCCGCCGTCTGCGTCCCGAGCGAGCGGGCGGCGCTTCTCGCCATCAAAGCTGGCTTCACCAGCGACCCCGACGGCCGCCTCGCGTCGTGGGGCGCCGCCGCCGCCGCGGACTGCTGCCGGTGGGACGGCGTCGTCTGCGACAACGCCACCGGCCACGTCACGGAGCTGAGGCTCCACAACGCGCGCGCCGACATCGACGGCGGCGCCGGCCTCGGCGGGGAGATCAGCCGGTCGCTGCTCGGCCTCCCGCGGCTCGCCTACCTCGACCTCAGCCAGAACAAACTCATCGGCGGCGGCGACGGCGTGTCGCGTCTCCTCTCCCGGCTCCCGCGGTTCTTGGGCTCGCTCTCCGACCTCCGGTACCTCGACCTCTCCGGCACGGGGCTCGCCGGCGAGATACCGCCGCAGCTCGGGAACCTCACGAGGCTGCGTCACCTCGACCTGAGCTCCAACGTCGGGCTCTACTCCGGCGACATCTCGTGGCTGGCCGCCATGTCGTCGCTGGAGTACCTCGACATGAGCGTCGTCAACCTCAACGCCTCCGTCGGCTGGGCCGGCGTCGTCAGCAACCTCCCTTCCCTGCGAGTCCTCGCCTTGTCGGACTGCGGCCTAACGGCGGCGCCGGAGACGCCATCGCCGCCGGCGCGCGCGAACCTGACACGGCTGCAGAAGCTCGACCTGTCCACCAACAACATCAACACGTCGTCGGCGAACTCGTGGTTCTGGGACGTGCCGACGCTGACGGACCTTGATCTGTCGGGAAACGCGCTGTCCGGTGTATTTCCTGACGCGCTCGGGAATATGACCAATCTCCGTGTGCTTAACCTTGAGGGAAACGACATGGTAGGCATGATCCCTGCAACCTTGCAGCGGCTGTGCGACCTGCAGGTCGTCGATTTGACGGTGAACAGCGTCAATGGCAACATGGCGGAGTTCATGCGGCGGCTGCCGCGCTGCGCGTTCGGGAAGCTGCAGGTGCTGCAGCTGTCGGCGGTGAACATGTCTGGCCATCTACCCAAATGGATTGGGGAGATGTCTGAACTCACAATTCTTGATCTGTCTTTCAATAAGCTTTCAGGGGAGATACCGTTGGGGATTGGTAGTCTATCAAACCTGACAAGGTTGTTTCTGCATAACAATCTCCTGAATGGAAGCTTGTCTGAAGAGCATTTTGCTGATTTGGTGAGTCTGGAGTGGATAGATTTGTCTCCGAACAATCTGTCAATGGAGATCAAACCAAGCTGGAAGCCTCCTTGTAAATTGGTCTATGCTTATTTTCCAGATGTTCAGATGGGCCCCCATTTCCCTGCATGGATCAAGCACCAGCCAAGCATCAAGTACCTTGATATCTCAAATGCAGGAATAGTAGATGAATTGCCACCATGGTTCTGGAAATCCTATTCAGATGCAGTCTACCTGAACATATCTGTAAATCAGATCAGTGGAGTGCTGCCACCTTCTCTGAAGTTCATGAGGTCTGCGCTCGCGATATATCTCGGATCGAACAACCTCACTGGCAGTGTGCCATTGTTGCCAGAGAAATTGCTTGTCCTGGATCTCTCCAGGAACTTCTTGTTAGGGCCATTTCCACAGGAATTTGGTGCCCCAGAGCTAGTTGAGCTAGATGTCTCCTCCAATATGATAAGTGGAATAGTGCCAGAGACTCTTTGCCGGTTTCCAAATTTGTTGCATCTGGATCTTTCAAATAACAATCTTACAGGACACCTCCCAAGGTGCAGGAACATATCATCAGATGGCCTTGGGCTCATCACTCTCATCTTGTACAGAAACAATTTTACCGGAGAATTTCCGGTGTTCTTGAAGCACTGCAAATCCATGACATTTCTTGATCTGGCTCAAAACATGTTTTCGGGGATCGTTCCCGAGTGGATTGGGAGGAAGTTGCCATCTTTGACACATCTGAGAATGAAATCAAACAGGTTCAGTGGTAGCATCCCAACTCAGCTAACAGAGCTTCCTGATCTGCAGTTCTTGGACCTTGCTGACAACAGGTTATCAGGCTCCATACCCCCTTCTCTAGCAAACATGACAGGAATGACACAGGATCACCTTCCTCTTGCTCTGAATCCTCTTACAGGCTACGGCGCATCGGGCAACGATCGGATCGTGGATAGTCTGCCAATGGTGACAAAGGGGCAAGATCGTAGCTACACCAGTGGAGTCATCTACATGGTGAGCCTTGATTTGTCTGACAATGTTCTTGATGGAAGTATCCCTGATGAGCTGTCATCTCTAACTGGGCTAGTCAACCTGAACCTGTCCATGAACCATCTTACCGGGACAATTCCTCGGAAAATTGGAGCTTTACAAAAGCTGGAATCTCTCGACTTGTCGATTAACGTGCTTTCTGGTGAAATCCCTTCAAGTTTATCAGATTTAACTTCATTGAGTCACCTGAACTTGTCCTACAATAATCTATCAGGAAGGATACCTTCAGGGAACCAGCTTCAGGCTCTTGCTAATCCAGCGTACATCTACATTGGCAATGCTGGACTTTGTGGCCCTCCTCTGCAAAAAAATTGTTCATCCGAAAAGAACAGAACTAGCCAGCCTGATCTTCACGAAGGCAAAGGTTTATCTGACACAATGTCGTTTTACCTTGGTCTTGCTTTGGGATTTGTTGTTGGGCTTTGGATGGTGTTCTGCAGCTTGCTGTTTGTGAAGACATGGAGGATTGCTTACTTTCAAGCTGTCAACAAGGCATATGACACTCTGTATGTGTTTATCGGTGTCAGATGGGCAAAACTCAGGGAAGACAAAACAGCTACAAGCTAGGTAGATCAGTCAAGAGACAATAATATAGACCACAAATGAAAGTTTAACTGTGTTATCTCTCATGGTCTGTTTGTGTATTATTCATCGCTTTCGAACATTTGAATACATCTCAAACTTATCAGTGAGTGAGTGAGTGAGTAAAATGCTCTGACTTGGTTCCACAATTCCATTTGGTCCTAGTAGTAGATGGGCACACACATCACCACAACGAACACAATACATGATAGACTTTACACCTTACATTGATAATCAAAGCAAATACGCTCGAACTTGGGTGAGTCAGATTACTGCCTTCCCCTTACGTTTTAAGTGAAATAAACTGAGAAGCTGAGATGACTATTCGGAGAGCATGCATATTATTTTGCTACCAGTTAAAAATCACAGTACCATATACATTTTAATGTAACACTGGAGTAAAGGCTATCGGCTATATAGTTACAGTTTTGTGGCATCCGTAGCCAACATTTATTACTCCGATCGCCATAGCAACCCAGTTCGGAAAATGGGAAAGGCCAAAATATCCAAAAGAGATTACAGGGTGAACACTGCTCTGACCTCCTTTTTCAGGTCCCAGATATGAGGGTCAACTAGGGTGCCGATGCACATCAAGCAATTATTCTGCCATCAGCTGAAATAGCATCTCACATGCGTGACCTCGACGAAGCCTGCTGGGTTGCGTTTGGTGCGCTCTGCAGAGATTGTAACATGATTAATTATCGAACAAGCTGATAGAGCATCACAGAACACTAAAGCGAGAAGCACAATGAATGAGCGTATGAGCAGGTGCAGTAATATCAAAGTCGAACTGTATGATCAGGGCCCGTGGTCGTCCCACCATGTAACCAATTTTGAACCAAGGCGGTCAGTGCTGACAAAGAGGCTTCGTTCGTTGCATGTACTAATAGGATTATTTATACTTTCTAGCGAGAACATCAAACTACTCAAATGTTTGTAATAATCATATGCACTCGATACACATGCAGATCTATAATATTTGCCTATAGCATACTAATTCATAATTGCAACCGCTATACTCAACATATACTAAAATTAGGAAGGCAAGGATCGGGTACTATCCATCAGAAACAGACTGTGTTGTGTCTTTGTGTGTGAGTGAGAGAGGAAAAGAGAGAAGAGAGAGAGAGTACCAATGGTAGGCTTCTTTTAGCTCTATCTTCCAAATAGGATGATGGTTTGAAGAAGTCGCCATAAATTTCAGTCCACTTGCTAAGCTTTGAATGTATATAAGGTGCTCCAATAGTGTCAGCCCAAAAGACAAGACCACCCCTTCAAAAAAAACATCAAAGGTTAAACTAACACTCAGAATAACCACTACACTTTATGCACGACAAAAAGAAAAAGGAAAGCAAAATATACATGTGAGGACTGACGGCTAACAGTATCATGGATTGACAAAATTATACAGCTTCACACGAATGCATAATAATATAAAAATTGAGAGTTGTTTGGTATTGGACAATGATGTAACAGAACTTAGCAACAAACACTCATTTGGAATACCTTATGGTGGAATTCCAAGTGCTAAAGTTAAACAACACGTTATAAAGCAACATAAATTTATTTTGATATATACGCCATGCAGCCCTACCCTACATAAGGATTAAATAAGGTTCATGTTTAGATATTAGAAGTGTTCTGATAAAATTTTAAGTCCATATATTATATTTGTGCACAAACCAAACATGCATCTCAATCCAAGTATCTAAATATTGATACAACTAAGACATATTTCAAGTGCATGCTAATTATTAGCATTTAGTTACATAAGACGATTATGCAAGTGAACGTAAATTGTCACCTGCTAATAACATACTACACAACTTAAGCTTAAGCAACAGTTGTTTACCTGAACTTGGGAAAACCCATCCCAAGGATAGAAGCAATATCAAGATCAGAAGCTCGGATCACAACATTTTCATCCATGACCCTGCATGCCTCATTAACAACTGGGAAGAAAATCATCTCCAATATATCTTGATCAGATAAAGTAACAGGCTGAAAGCAAGATAATGTCTCCATGTCAGAAATTTTTTCCATCACCAGCTGGGATAGCATGGGAATTTTTAAATGAAAAATCCATGACTCAGGCAGGGAAGGAGGGAAACCTTTCCACCAGGCATTGTCTTTGCACATCTTCTGTACTCGTCAATCACAACCTGAACACTTGGGTCAGGCTTCGGCTTCCCACCCTTCTCATAAAGGTAATAACCTTTACCATTGCTCTTTCCTATAAAATACAGGGAAATTTCACATCAAATTTTTGTTTGACTACTGTTTCTTGTCCAATCCATCCTATCTGCTACAACCAACAACATCGTAGGAGCAAAAGCAGGCTAGGAAGCATACCCTGCCGTCCATTCTGTACCATCAAATCCACCAGATTAGAATCAAGATTCCTTGTTCCAAAGGCAGCCGCATAGATATCCTTTACTGCCAATGCCACTCCATATCCAGCCAGATCTTGCAGTCTGCAGGAGTGCAGAGGGAAGAGGGGGATTTATTAGATATAAAAACCCTTGGGAATGATGATTACAGAAAAACAGGTCAGTCAACAACGGATCAGCACTGCACTGTTCATTTAAATAATCTAGGTAAGGCACACAACAATATCTCGCTGTTAATTGTTCATGCACAGAAGGTATGCAATTTGAGGTGATTAGATATTTATGCACAAAGGTATAAGTGACATGTTGCATTACAACAATTAAAGGAAATGTGACCTCCATTGATTTATTGAGGAGGCATCCAATCACATTTCAAAAGATGTAGCTTACTAAAGCCCACAAAAATAAATTGAATTGGACTAAAAAAATGTTCACTATAAGCTATATATAAATAAATAAGGCATAAAACGCAAACCATGAATTTATTCAAACTACATATTTCCTATCTTATTTTGTCTATTTAAACAAATTTCAATACAAATACTAATATTTGTGATGATAATCTAGTGCGACATAAAGATGTATAAAAATAGAGTTGAACACTTACTGAAAAGGTCCCATTGGCATGCCAAAGCTGCTTATTACTCGATCAATTCTGAAAACGTCGATCCCAATACTAACTAGAAGATGAGAACCCTGTGTGTAAGGGAAAAATGTACGATTGACTGCGAAGCCCGTGCAGTTCCCAACCACAACAGGGACTTTCTTTATCATTTTCCCAACTGTGATGAGATCAAGAATAGCTTGCGGTGATGTCTTCTCCGTCCGGACAATTTCAAGCAAAGGCATAATATGGGCAGGGCTGGAAATAACATAACATGAGCAATTGAGCATGGTGTCTCACAGTAAACAAGTACAGTGTGATTGTTTGATATAATGTCCAAACCAGAAAGGCTAAAGAGAACTTATTGTTATTTATAAATGCCTATATCCTACTTCTCCGTACATTCTATGTGATGCTCATACATAAGTTACTACTGTACATATCCCAAATAAAAAGTTATTGCAAGTTTGCAAAAGCTACTAGCTTATGAAGTCATAGGCATCTGACTTAGAATTAACTTAAGCCATACTGATCTGCCGCTTGCCTTTCGGGGATACAATGATCAGTTTGACATGGTTAAAATGAACCAATTATTCATGCATTTCAAGGATTGACTTACCTATATTCTGTTATATCTACTGGGTTTCGCATGATATCATGATTAGCCATGCTTTTGCAGATAAAAGTGCCATAAACAACAATCAACAACTCAACACTGAATTTTCAGTGACCTTAGATAAACTATCGTGCGGAAAATTAAAAGTGAACATTCATCTCCCTATATCCTGCACCCCCCCCCCCCCCCCAAAAAAAAAAAGAGTACGGTAGAGAACTTTCACGCAGAGTTTGTAACTTTGTATGTCAACACTGAGGTGTTCCCACTGGATATTTCCTCCATTAACATACTCATTACATTCTCATTTCTTCTAAGAAAATAAGTTCCTACTCCATCGTAAATTATGAGTTTGATTGGAGAGAATGGTCAAGAACTTCACAGTTAGATGGGTTTCAGTAATCTAGATGCATAGTTCATAAGTGTACTCAAAATGGCAACTTCGTATTGCTAATTTATAGGATCTGCTGCAATCAAAATCAATAAGATAAGAAATAACAAACCTAAAGAAATGTGCCCCTATAATTCTATCTTGAGAATTTGTCTTCTCGCCCACAACATTCAAATCGATGGTAGATGTGTTTGTTGCAAGTATGCAGTGGGGTGGACATACTTTCTCAAGGTCAGAAAATATTGATTGTTTCAAAGGAATCTTCTCTATGACAGCCTACAAGAAGAAAAAAAACGGTGTCATAAGAGACTAAACAAATAATTGTGTGCCATGAAAAATACAGTGTACATGAATTACAGAACTATAAAATGAGTTATCTAATAACAATGTTAATTATCATAAACACAATGCATTGTCATGGTCATATGCTTCATCAACCAACAGAGGGACTTCCAATAACTACAGACGAAGTACTATGCCAAACTTGAACCATAAAACATATGAGGGATTACCTCGATGACCATATCAACATCCTTGAAATCAGAATAATCCAATGTACCCTTGAGAAGTGACATGGCCTTGTTCATCTTGTCCTTTGTCAATGAGCCCCTCTTGACTAGACCCTCAAGATTAGCTGTCAAATAATTGCTGCTACTTATCAGTAATATAACACTGAAAAAACAGATAAAGATAATCCTAAAGCACAAGCATAACAAAAAAAAAAAGGTCAGCATTCAGTATAACTCTTAAGGAAATCTCAAATAAATACTGAGGGCAAATAATATCCCAAGAAACACAGCAGTAATTTAACAAAAATGACCTGCTATCATCTTCTGTCCCCTTTGCAGGAATTGAGGATTTACTTCCTTAAGCACAACGGATGTATTGCTAACAAGAAGAGCTGTTGCAATTCCAGAGCCCATCAAACCACCACCAATAACAGCAACTTTTCTTATTTTCCTAGGTTTCAATTGAACATCAGTAACACCTGGCACCTACACACAATAAACTATAAGTCATAAAATGGCACCAAGAAATCCATAACAGAGAAAGGTAAAACAAATTTTGGCGTATTAAGTGTTGTGACTGCAGAAACTTGGGTTCCATGCGTTGTATATAGATTATTCTGTCTACGAACCTACTTGCATAGCATCCATATAAATATCAAGGTAATGTGGTTTAAAATCTCATCTCCACAAACAAATAGTTGAAAAAACAGGATCGAGATTTTTGTGATAGTGATACAGCTCAAGAATTTCGACATCCACATTTAATCATTGGAGCTCTTTTTTCTTCACCTATTCCTTTATTCTTAAAATGTTTATGCTGACATGAGTACCAACATGGCAAAATCCACTCTAAGATCATATAGATCTACTAAAAAAACCCGACTGCAACAACTTCTGGAAGCAACCAAGTCCGCACAGTTTTATAGGTATAGGGTTTATACATAGTCAACTTCCTAGTTCAGAGGATCAAGTAAACTTTTGAAAAGTTTAGGATTGCAAAATGGAGTTATTCCAATACAAGACCAGGTAATGTCATTCAAAAGAACAGGTGCTACAGTCTGTAACTAGACATTGGCAACATATCTAGAAGATCAAAAGAATTAGAAGTATTTGTAAGAAAGTTAATGATTTGATGTAAAATCAAAGACATCAGTGACAAATGATGAAGTGCATCATAAAAAGAAATGATATTGTATGCTCTAGAAGGTAACCTTTGTGGTTAAACGCTGGGCAAAGAAAGCATGTACAAGTGCCTTTGATGTTGGAGATAGCACCAACTCCTTGAAAACCTTGGCCTCCTGCATTTATTAAGGTATGTTCAGTAAATAAACACATCAGCTGTAGTTAATGGTGGAAGAAACAAAGAAGCATATAACTTGGTACATTTTACTGTACAGTTTTCAATGTCCTAAGAGCAATTTAAACATAAATGCCATTCTAATTTGTCAATCTAGAAAGATCAGATGAAAACCTACATTCTTCTAAAAATTTCACCCAATGGACCTGATTTTTCATAAAGATTTTAAACTTATCAAGAATAACGCATCTAACATCCAGTACATTCGCAGTACACACGATATGATGAGGTCAAAAAGGTGCCCAGGTAGCTTTGTAGCTAAATGTAGTGCAAAATGGGCATACTTGCTGCATCTGTCTCATATTTAAGGAAGATAAATGGAGAACGCTGGAAGGTACAAACCTTCAGAACACCAGCATGGCCTCCACATAGTACACCTTCTTCCATAACATCTAGGCAGGCCTGGTGCTGTGGCAAGTTTGCTGCAACCTTCTTCGCTTGCTGTCTTGCACTATTTAATACGGAACGAGCTTCAGACAGTGAACCAAGCCTATCTGTTCTGGCAAGAGATCTTATCCAAGGTTTACGGTAATTAGCTATCTCCAGAGCCCAAAGGCGTGACATCTTTATCAACTCATCAGGGGAGCACAGGGCATCAACAAGACCACGTTCTTTCCCTTCCTTTGCTGTGATGAACTTTGATTGCTGTGAACAAAACATCATGAATCCCAAGTTGAAAAATATGAAATTGTGTTCAACATGAATTATTACAACCATAACCCAAAAGTATGATAGTAAATCGGATAGAAGGTAGAGAGTACAAGGCATCAACCATTTAAAATGGAGCATACTTTTTCAGTTTTTGATTTTGTTCCTCGGAAATGTTAAAACTGTATCAGCTGAATATAACTCATTTTGCCAAAGAAAAAATATTTGCAAAAATATGGCCGATTGTCTAGTTGGAACATTTTTTAGCTTTTGACCAAAAACTGTATTAGATAGAAAGAATGCTACTAGGAGAGTGTGACCAATTAATTAACTTAGGCAGATGATATATTAGACTCACCAGCATCATTTCTATTGCTTTGGGCAGACCTACAAGCCTTGGAAGACGCTGGGTTCCTTCATAATAAGCAAACTTAATCAGATCATGATATGAACTAATACAAAGCAAGGGATGTAGAATAGTGGAGCACTAGTTCAATCTGACATAGAAAGAAACACTAATACCTCCAAATCCAGGAATTATGCCCAGAGTCAACTCTGGTAGTCCAAGTTGAGCTTCAGGGGTAGATATCCGAGCATGGCAACCCTGAAGAATTTGTCATTTATGTAATAAACATAATTTAGATTACACCCTTGAGCAAGGTTAGGGATCAACTGATAAATATTCTGCATAACAATTCACATACCATGGTCAACTCCAAACCGCCACCAAGAGCAAGGCCTTGAATGGCAGCAACTGAAGGCTTTTTGCCCGCTGCACATATAAATAGCTCTATAGTCAGATCCAGGCATAATAATCTTGGTAAGAACTAAACACATATACACAAAGGATGCCAGCACTCATGTTGGTGATATAAGAGGGAGTGAGAAACTATGACAAAGATAGGAAGTAGAGATGGCCAACCTTCCATCAAATTCGACACAAGCTCAACAGATACATCAGGCATAAGAGATACATTTCCTGCAAGCCAATGTCATGTTTGTAATGAAAGTGAGCAATATGCCATAAGAAGCAAGCTCGGGGCAAAACATTAATCACATGTACATATGACAGGACCATTTACCAGTCTTGTGAACTTCTGTGAACACATTGATATCAAAGCCTCCACAAAATTTGCCTCCAGCACCTAGTAAGGATTGAACATAATTTAGGAGGAAAGCAACAGGTATGACAAACAAATAAAGTAGCAACTTTCACAAACTAAAATTTATTACAATCCCCTTTCTTACTCTTGCGTTCCTAAAATGCACAACGGCACATTTCAACCAAAAGTTTGGTGGGCATGTACAACTTGAATTCAGGACAAGCTATTCCCTATCCTTTAATAGCAAAGACTGTTTGAAGAAAAAAAAAATTCTCCTAGGGGACTTGTACAGAACTAAGTGGGTTCCTTCTGATCTATAACTTGCCAAGGGTTATATATAACTTGTCATTGCTGCAGTTTCTACTTTGGTGAGGTTACCGGATTAGCATCCGACATTCATTATTTACAGTTCAGCAGCTCCACTAGAGTTCCAGACCACCAGGAAAGCAAATCTTGTACAGCTGGAGCAGCCCACTCATTAACCCAGTTGACCAAGATCAGCACAAATGATAGGATAGCGACTACTACACAACCACTCAGAACAACAGATCAAAGATAGCTTGATCCAGTTAAACCATACACATCTAACAAAATCACGAGCAAAACAACAAAACAAATCGCCGCTCGTCTTACGTCAACCCGTACACAGCAATCGATCAGTAAGTAAAAAAAATCAGCAGAGATTCGACGACCGCCACACCAGACAAATCAGATATTTCAGTTGTTGTATACAGGTGACTAATTCTCTGATCAATTTTTCGCAGGAAGGGGGGTGGGGGTGAAACGATTAGCAGGAGGCCTCACCGGTGAGCACGATGGCCTTGACGTCGTCGCGATCCATCGCCTCCGCGTACTTCTCCTTCAATCCCTGGATGACTGCAAGGAGCAGCAAAAACCCCAATCGGAGCACACGGAATCAGAACAAAACGAGTAAACAAAAAAAAACAAATCGAAATTAAGAATCGAGGAGGCTTACTGATGGGATGCAGCGCATTGACGGGCGGGTTGCAGATGGTGACGACCGCGACGCCGTCGGCGCCCACCTCCATGGTGACGCGGATCGCCCCCGCCATGGATGACCTAGGGTTCTTCGTTCGCTCGATCGAGAGAGAGAGGGAGGGGGAGAAGAGGAGATGGAAGGTGGAGGAAGTAATCTCTCGGAGAGGGAGCGTGGGGAGAAGTTGGGGTATTTATCCGGGAGGCTCTGAAAGAGGAAGACGAAATAGGCTAGTAGTAGTAGTAGAAGCGGCTGATTGGGAAGAAGTTGATGTCTCTGCGAGAGAGTCTCCAAATACCCACCAGCCACTACTAGGACCACGTGTTATGTATTTTAAGCTCTATAATCTTTTATTATTCACGTCATCAATATTTTTATCACGATTTTCACTACTAATATTATACTCATGATAATTAGTAGTGACCAACTAGTATACTAACAAAACCGAGTTTTATCATTTATTATATAGGTATAATGGGCATCTTATAATAATAGGGCATTTATAAATTTACCACTGGTTTTTACAATTTTGTAAGGATCCCGCTAGATCTAATGGTATTTTTACAATTTTCTAGTGGCAGTTTTGCAATAACGATTTAAAGCAGTAGTAAATTTGCAATTGCCCCTATAATATTTTGTCTTTTTTATTCGAATGCTTTTATTATGCACTCCATCGTTGTCCAAGTATGTACCAAATGGCATTACGTTGAGTGCCATAATAAAATAAGTCCCTAAGAAAAAAGGTATATGAAATACCCTAGACCAGTCTTAACGGTTTGTTATATGAAAAGTTATGTTATACTCCATTGATTCCTTTACACATGTAGTTTGTGATAATAAAGATATTAAATATGTAGTTTAATGATAAATGAAGATATTAAATATATAGTTTTGTGAAAAAGGTTTTTAGATATGTAGTTTTGTGATAGATTGTACAAAGTGTAGTTTTGTGATAAACGAAGACATTTAATCTATAGTTTTATGAAACAAAAATATGTAGTTTTCTAATAGATCATACAAAGTATCTATATTTTTATTTTTTTAAGGAGTATACGTAGTTTTATGAAATTTACTTTTTTTTATATATGATTAGGTACGCTTAAACGGGTAACATATAAGGAAATGAAGGTAGTATCTTGTTTCTTTAGTTACTCGTGCAGACTGTTAGCTAAAAACGGTATTTAATCAAGCCAATCCAACCTAATCACCCGAATGCACGTGACTCTCCCTATCCAACCAAAATGGATTTTTATCGTCGTATAAACATTTATATGAAGATTAAAAAAATGACACTATGCCAACTCTTCTCATATGCTTAGCGTATGCAATGACGCAAGACGCACGTAAATAAGCTTCCTTTCTCGCTATTTTTTTTTTTTTTGATTTCACGACAGGCACAGTAATCCCCCTTGATTAACCAGGTACAGCAAAGAAAAAACTTTCAACTTCAGCATCACAATACCCCTTTTAATTTAACACAATATATAAGGTGAATAGCTAGTTTAGTCCCTCAAGTTTTATTAAAGGTTTAATTTGGTCCTCTAAGTTTCATTTTGTCTACATAGGTTCCCTAAATATTTGTTTTGGCTTAAAATCATCTTGGACCCATATAATAAGTCATATGTCTATTTCTAGTCAATATTTACATTAGAAAATACCCCTTTTGCCCTTAATTTATATACAACTATACAATAGAAAAGAGAAAACAAAGATGAACAAACAATATCGCATATTCCCATTATTTCAATACGTGCACATGAAACTTAAGCGATGACTATCATATACACTTGCGAGTTCGTAATTTATTTTTCTTTACATAAATTACTATGCATTATCTATAAAATAAATTCATTGCATGCAATTTTTTCTCTTATATACGTGAATGTGGGGGTATAAGAGTCATTTATCAAAAGAATTGTTGGTTATATTTAGCCATGTGGTTTCTAAGTGGGTTCAAGGATAAGTTTGAACTAAAATAAAAACTTAAAGGATTAATATGGATAGATTGAAACATTAAGGATTAAACTAAACCTCGGATGAAACTTGGAGGACCACTTTAGCTATTCACCCCGATATATACATAGTATTTTTCCGGAAAAGACGACTTTTGCTCCATACGGCAATAATGCAACGGAATTGTGGGGAAAAAATACACAGAGAAAATTAAAAAAAAAAGGTAGGTATGGGCGGTATGGTCAGACTACCACGCAAGCAAAAGCAAGTAACCAAAACGATAAGATGAAACGAGAAGCGAGAGCTCCCGTGTTTTGTTTCGTCCGGAAACTCGAACGAGCCGTCACAGGCACGCTTCCTCCAATGCGATCTCTTCTACTACTACGACCTATCCCCCGCCGTCCAAAGTGGATCGGACGGCCCATGTTCGACGCAGGCCGAGCCAAATACGTACTACGCGGTGGTGTTGCGTACGGGGCACCGCTATATATGTCTCGTATACGTCGTGGCGGTAGCGGTGCAGCCCTGGCCGTCGGATCGGAGCCCCCGGACGGCCGCGATTTTATCGACATAGGTACATAAATGAACATGAAATATCTTGGTTGTCGGATGAGTATATTTGGTTAGGAGTGTGACGTGGACATGTTGTGTTGCTGAACCGTCGGAAGTCGCAATCCACGAAGATGGCATTTTTCGTGTCTTTCTGACAGCAACCTTGAGGGGATCACTTGTACAAATTTTCTTCCAAAAAATTATAATTATAATATAATCATGATATAATTACATTGTAACTTGCATATAACTACAATATAACTTATACATAACTTTTAAAAATCTCTCGTAAAACGCTATTTCGGTGAGACGGAAGTTATGGAAACGAATTCTCTCACATGTGTGCATGTTGTGACTTTTTTCTTTCTTCACTTCCAAAATTTTTTGAAACAAATATAATATTTTAAAATTATGTGAAAGTTACGTACAAGTTATATATAAGTTATAGTGTAATTATACCGCGATTATATTGTAATTATATCTATCAAATTTTTAAGAGAAAATTTATCGATAAATATATAGCAAAATTGTATGTTAATCATGTCTACAATTACTGAATTAAAAACAGCCAGGCTAGTCCTATAAGATACACAAACAAATCACTTTCCAGTCATATAATCAGTCAAGAATACAATATGCTCAACCCGACAAGCCAATTAAGCGATCCAACTCCTACCGTACCCTACATAAGGGGGTGTTTAGATGAGAGGCTTAAAATTTTGGTGTGTCATATCGAATATTATATAGGGTATCGTATGGGGTATTTGGGTACTAATAAAAAAACTAATTACATAATCCGTCAGTAATTCGCGAGACAAATTTATTAAGCATAATTAATTCGTCATTAGCAAATGTTTACTGTAGCATCATATTGTCAAATCATTGAGCAATTAGGCTTAAAAAATTCGTCTAGCAAATTAGTCGCAATATGTATAATTAGTTATTTTTTTCCTATATTTAATACTTTATACAAATGTTAAACGTTCGATGTGACATGGTGAAAAATTTTAATGTGAGATCTAAATAGGCGGAAAATGGTTTGACTTCGGAGTTCAGACCTGTCCATGAACTGCCTGAGTGACAGACTCACAGATGTTGAACACAACAGGAACTTCTGACAAGATGTTAATTTCTCGTCACACCCTAATTAGTGTGCTTGACTACAAATCTACAATAAAGACTGTTTTTTTTTCTAATCTAAAGACTGCACGTTTTTTGTGACAAACATGCTGGGTCAAAAAAAAAAAGAAGATTAGAAGAGAACATCATAGCAACTTCCTTCAGAAAAGGACGAGACGAGACCAACAAGCAAGTCAAGTCTTCGTCAAGTCTAAGGAATTCAGATGGGAAGTTGTCATAAAACCCCAGAGAAGTTGTCATGAAACCCCGGCTTAACCACGCACTCCGCCACATGTGTGCTTTCAGATCATCACATGGCGCACGCCATGGTCCAGGAAGTCATGTTGAGGGCTTTCAGATTCCAAAAGTTTTCAGACTCCATCTGAGAAATTCAGTGTCAAATCCGTCCACTGACTAGCATATTTCGAACATTTTAGTTATTTTAAGGGTGTGTATAGTTCATGCCAAAATTGAAAGTTTAGTTGAAATTGGAACGATGTGATGGAAAAGTTAGGAGTTTATGTGTGTAGGAAAGTTTTGATGTGATGGAAAAGTTAGAAGTTTGAAGAAAAAGTTTGAAACTAAACAAGGCCTGAACCAACGGAAAACACCGTTCAAAAGGGTCAATTTACGATTCAACATTCCAGAAGGCATTCCAATTTCAACACCTGTAATAACACGGTCCATTTTGATGTACCACAGCACTGGACTCACATTTCCAGTAGCTGTGTCCAGTGCAGCTGAGCTTCCTCTCGGTGAGGTCAAGCCATGATTTACTACCGGTAACGTGAACGAAATAAACATGCACGGCAGGAACTCTTGTAGAGTTTTACAGATCAACTGATAGGGTAGTGCTAACAAGTTAACAATTATTGTTGGAACATATCATTGTTTGCATCATATCCAGCGCGTTGCCTTCGAGCAATCAGGTTTTTCTCAAACTCCTTCAGGTAATCTAGGAGCAACACACAGGTGAAGAGAAGGAATCCACCGAAGTAGTTGCTGCCACCTCCACCACCTCCGCCGCCACCACCACCTTTGCCGAAACGGAATGGAGGGAAACCACCGCTCCCATCATCCAATTTTGGCCCCTGAGTTTTTCCTGAAAGTCACAGGACAGAAAGTGAAATTAAGTGATTGCGTTCCTGCCACCTATAGAACAAAATTCAATTAGAGGCAGATCTACCTTTGGGGTCAGATCGTTTGACGGTTGCAGTTGAAGATTTCCGCTGAGCACTTTGGGTCTGAGTGGCGTTGCATCTTACGCTCTGTTGTCAATAGCGTTCACACAAAAAAGCAGTCAATGAGAAGATCTGACAGTGAAGTATGCAGATAAGCAAGCTAGCATTTTCCCTTTCATCAGTTTTGAAGTTCAGTAACTGGAGGTAAAGCATCATGAATAATTCAGAACATATATTAATCATTGAGATTCACCATGTACCAAGGATAATATTGCTTCTTTTAGTACTACTATTAAGAGAAAACTGCATCTATACCACCAGAGTTTCAGTGGTCCCAATAAATAACATCAGAACATTACATCCCCTGTCATGCTTTGTTCCTATTTCGGTTTTGACCTTTTTCTTTTACCACGCAGAATGACTGCAATACCCACTGCTTGCTCTCTTCTTCATCATGGAGGTGACACTACTTGGCTTGGCTGCTCAATCTACCGTGCTAAGAGGGAAGCAAGAAACCAGGAAAAGCATGTTCTTGTGATCTTTGATCTCATTAGGCTCCACCTAGAACCTGTGTCAGCATCTGAGGCCACCTGGCAATGCGGTCCTCAGCCTGGTTGTATGCATCCACAGCCAATGCTCTCAGCCCAGCCACACTGCTCACACTGACCCTCATGGTGAGGCCGCTCAGAGGTGGGGGTCTCGGCCAGGCTGCAGACGCTCTGGTGCCTTGACCGCCCACGTCTCTTTGCTCTATTAACTTGTTGCCCACCTCCAGCGACACTAATGATGCCGCCGGCCACTACTACTACAGGCTGCTGGAGAGATGTGAGATTTGGTAGTGCAACAATTTAATATTCACAGAAGGACAAAATCAATAAATCACCCTTATCTAACACCGTTGCCTTCAAATGTAACAGGGGAGGTATTTCGAATTTTTAAACCAACTTGCTGGTATATATTAGAGGTGAAATACTGAAATGTTTTGATGATACCATCAAAATTGTAGTGGTACTGATGCAGTTTTCTCTACTAATTAACAATTCAAAGCACCTTATCTTTAAATGTATGCAGTATGCACATGCCATGGCCCATGAAATATGCACCTATTGAGCACTACGATTAGTACTAGCTAGGAAGGGTATAACCAATAAACCAATCAAGTATGGTAAATTACTTATCTACTGTATTTTGAACTAAACCATTTTAACATGAATATTTCATAGTTCATACTCCTCAATCCCAAAATATAGCAACTAGGACAGAATTGAACATATCCTAGTACTACGAATTTGGACAGGGGCGTCCAATCTGGTCCTAGGTTGTTATAATATGGGACGGAGGTAGTAACAGTAACTCCTAATTCAAATTTTCTATAGAATCTATATATAATCATATATAATAAAAAGAGGGTGATACATGCCAATTTGGTTATTGATCAAATGCCTTATTGTCATGAACTCATAATAAGCTAACCAAACAGAAAATACTAAATTTGTTTGCAGGGATTGAACACTTAATTTTGTTTATAGGAAGATTGAGGTAGATATGAATCTATGAAATATTCCAACTTACTCTTAATACTGCTTTAGCAGACACCTCCCTTTTAAATGAGATGCAGCTAGCTTGAGATGTCTGAAATTGTGAACCTGCCCAGAGCAAGGTATAATGAAAAATTAGTACATAATGAAAAATTGTTTGGCAAAAGAGGATCAACAAGATCACAAGGTGCCTGATCAGGAGACTAATGATATGATTTCGACCCATAATTCCCAAACCACATGTTATGTGAACTTATGATTTGGAAAATGAAACAGTTTACCAATTTCCCTAAAGAACCCTCTTAACATAAACACAAGGGTGCTCTAAAAAAAAGGTGTAAAAATACCCATGACTTGTTAAAAAGACTCACCATGGGAGGCACAGGCACATCTCTTTGAACTTGAAACTGAGTAATGGTGGATTTAGATAGCAAAAGGACCAGACAGACAGGTTTCGGTCTACTTGTCATATTTGTATACTATATTGCATAGTCCAAATGGATGCTTACATACCTAAATTTTCTTAGTGCACTATTAGGACATCAAAATTGAGAGCAAGTCAACGAACACAGATGAATTTAAGAAGTAATGAGGTATTACAGATTCTGAATCCGTGAAATTTTTTTAACTGTCACGATGCAAAGAGAAGAGGGCCAAAGACACTTGTAGTAACAACAAGTAAGGGAGAGACAAACATTGTGAAATCATGAAACAACGTTGAGGACAACCATCCATAAATTGCTCTATAAAGCAAACAAATATAAATGTTTAAAGCCAATTATTTACCTCCAAATCTCCTGGTTGATGCATGAGTGGTTACAGCCCCTGGCAGTGAGCATGTGACCAGTGTTGACATGGAGGACACTTTTAAGAACTACAATCAAGCAACATAACATTGTCACATATGACAAGAAATGAAATGCCATGCCAAATGATTGCAAAATGAAATAACTATTTACTAGAGTGCAAAAATACATGGCATCTTAAACCTGGTTTGACTGCTTGAGAAACAACACAGTATGCTCAGGGATAATGTTATCATACATGTAAAAATAATAAGCCACAACACAGGTTTGAAAAGTATGATACTTGTCATACAACTCCGATATCACCATAGTGCTTTTAAAAGTGTAGTCGAGATCCCACCCCATGCTCAACGCCTCAATCGTCCCGACACCCATTAGTTTTAAACAATTGGGCAGCTAACAATCATCAAGATGATGGATTTTATCCAGCAGATAGTGTTACCCCCATAAGTAAAAAAAAAATCTATAACGGTAACCATGATCCCCAATTAATAACAATGCTAACCACTGCCGTCAACACGATCCTGTTTTTGCAGGGTTCTCCAGGGAGCACGGTTCAGGAAAATTTCCCAATAACCAAAAAAATTAACCACGAAGGGGATTAGCATGATCTTTGTACAGGTTACCTCCCAAAAACAAAGAACCGCTGCGGCAGATTAAACCCTATTCTCCAAACTAAAATCACAAATTACTTCCCCCCACATAAGTATCGCAAACCACGTCTTTACCAAACTCTCCAACAGGCAGGATGACATGCCCACGGGATGAAATCATGAAATCTCTAATAACCCTTGACCCCCTCACTCACCTAGGAACCAACCACGCGACGATTCGGCGGCCACCTTTCCGCGCCTCGCCCCCCACAAGATCGCGTTGGGGATCGGATCGGCCGGCCTGGGGTGGCGCGAGGGTGGATCCTGCTGCTGAGGGAACCGCCGCCGCCGCCGCCTGGGAGGAAAGGGAGGAGAGGAGGAAGGCGATGGGAGAGAGGAGGAAAGCCTCGTCGTAGGCGGCGGCGGAGGAGGCGGCGTGCCGTGTATCTCGCAGGGAAGAAGAAGGAAAAAAAAAAAAGAGGTTATCCCTTATATAGTTATACGCCACTCAAAATTGGTCTAATCTCTTATATGCCACTGAAAATTGCTATATGCCATTGATCTAAATTTGAGGCCACTCCCATCGATTGACCGTGTGTTGACATTTAGCTCTCAAGTAAAAAAGACATATTTACCCTATCTGAGTTGTTAGGTATGCTCTATACTCAAAAGGGTAAATATATCTTTTTTCCTTGGGAGTTAACAGTCAACACACGGTCAACTAATGGGAGTGGCATGAGAGGGTGCGTAAATTTGGACCAATGATATATAAGGGAAGAGCTAATTTTCAGTGGCATATAAGGAATACAAGACATTCTGTAAAAAAAAATGCAGTCCTTCACCGATCTGTGGGACCCCTCTCCTCTGGCGGACACGTGGCAGAACTAGAGAGAATTCAATATTCAATCCTACTGTAATGGTGAAACAAAATGGTGAAACGGGATGAAGTTATTCAGATACACTACAAACGAGAAAAAACAATTATATAATGAATAACATAAAAATCCATATTGTTCCATAAACGATTGGCTGCGTTCTTTTATATTATATTGGAAGAAAAGATTCCTTGTTTTTCATATACACGAAACGGTTAAACGGTGTGTTTTTATTAAAAAAATCTATAGAAAAATTGATTAAAAAATTATACTAATCTGTTTTCCAACTGACGACCTCAATATTTAATATTTTCTCCTTCTCATACATACCCTGAATACTACTACATCCGGTCCAAATTAGTAATCGCTTTGACGTTTTTTTAAAATATTTGACCATTCATCGTATTTAAAAAATTATTGCAAATATAAAAACGGATAAATCATACTTAAAATACTTTTATTTTAATAATAAAGCAAAATCACAAACAAAATAAATAATAATTCCATGATTTTTTGAATAAGACGAATGACCAAAATTTATAGACAAAAACTCAAAGAGATAAGTATTTTGGGACAGAGGTAGTACTAGATAAGTCCTCCCAACTAGGGGTGCAAGTGGGTTTGTCCGCGAACTCGCTTATAGGTAAAATTAGTACATAACCCATAGGTTTGACCAGCGGGTTACCTATTAATTTGATCTATTCATGGATTGACCCACTTATATATCTAGATGCGGCAAACCAGACCACGACGCGAAAACCCATAAATTATCATTTATTTGACCTATGAGTGAAATCGCTGGTCGGCCCGCTTGCATCCCTACTCCCAACATGTAAACGTGAGGGTAAAAAGTCACGCCAGAAAAAAAAGGGAAATACAGAGAGTTCCGAACTACTTAGGGGCTATTTGGATCGGGGACTAAAATTTTAGTCTCTGCCGCATCGAATGTTTGGACACTAATTAGAAGTATTAAATATAGACTAATGACAAAACCCATTACATAACTCTAGACTAATTCACGAGACGAATCTAATGAGCCTAATTAATCCATAATTAGCCACTATAATGCTACAGTAAACATGTGCTACTTATGGATTGATTAGGTTTAAAAAAATTATCTTGCGAATTAGTTTATGCAATTAGTTTTATAATTAATCTATAATACTCTAAATTAGCGTCCAAACATCCGATGGATCCAAACTCCACCTTAATGAATCACAATGAGAAAAATAGTATAAGTAGATCGAAAGAAGAAAATGAAGAAGAATAGAAGCGGCTAGATCCGGGCGGCCTGCTTGGAGGTTGGGGGCGAGTGGATCTAATAAGGCGACGAAGCTCTGGGACTCATCTCCAGGCTCCAGCTATATAGGTCTTTGGGGGCGAGAGCGGCACTCATCTCCCGGAAGCTACTGCCGCACAAGCACAGCCTACTCGCCCGCCCGCCGGAGCATGCGGAAGGATGTTGAGGACCGGCTGCGTTGGTTCGAGAATGAGCACGCATCAAAACTAGCCAACTACTCCCTCCGTCCTAAAATAAGTGCAGAGTTTTCGTATATAAATTTAACCGTCCGTGTTATTTGAAATTTTTTTAGATTACTCCCTCTGGTCTTAAATTTGTTATGTTTTGGGGCTGGGCTGTTTGGCTTCAAAAGCTTGACGCTTTGGCCTCCCCACGCTCACTTTAGACTAGTATACCCTGCGCATGTTTGCAAACTGCATTAATAGATATCGATGCATTGTAATTAATATGGGCAAAACAAGAAATAAACACCTTAATTAATCACTCCTTTATATCTGAAATCATATCCAAAACATCAACAAATATACAACTGAGGGAGTAGTATTTTTATTGTTATTATATTATAAAACATGAATAGTACTTGATGTGTGACTTATGTTTTTTAGATTTTTCAAAAACAATTTAAATAAGACGAACGGTCAAAGTTGAACACGAAAACTCATGGCTGTGTTTATTTTGGGACGGATGTAGTATTAGTTTTCTTAGGATGGAACCAACCAACCCAAATTAATATCCTAAATTAAACTCATGGCTACCCAATATTTTTCACCCTGTCACATCAAACGTTAGAACACCTGTATGTATGAAAGTATTAAATATAGGCTAAAAAATAACTAATTACACAGATTGCGACTAATTTGCGAGGCGAATTTTTTAAGCCTAATTACTCCATGATTTAACAATGTGATGCTACAATAAACATTTGCTAATGATGGATTAACTATGCTTAATAAATTTATCTCACTATTTACTGACAGATTCTGTAATTAGTTTTTTATTAATACCCGAATACCCCCATGCGACGCCCTATATAATACCTGATTTGACACACCAAAACTTTACACCCTTGAATCTAAATACCCCTTAATTATTCTTCTAGTATGTGTATTCATAGCGATAAGCGTGCGCGTGTTGTGATCTAAATACCAAAACGTTTGTACTATGGTACTAACAAAATCATAATACTAACATGTTATTTACGGGAAACTCTCACCAATAATTTTCTAGTGTGTCCATAACGCACTAATTTTCTAACCTTAAATCATCCTCGCCGTTTTCTCCACTGCTGCACATCGCGGCATCTCACTGTGGGACGGCTTGAGCCCACAATGCATATGTCCTCGGCGGCCGCCACTTACCATCTTGGACAAGCAGTGCTATTTACACTGGGACCAAACAGTATATGTAATTTTAATATAATTATAAATTTTTGTCAGGGTTACGGATAAGATATACCCTCTACCTTTGGATATACATCATGTATCGATATGGTATATCTGTGCGTATACGGACGTTCTCCGTACACGTTAAGGAAATTCATCACGGAGTCCGCAAATGGAAGGAGTCCTATTCGGATAGAATTGGGTCGTCACTGTATCGTGTAGGGTTCGATTTCTTCGAGTTCTACCTGGAGACCAACTGACATGCGGTATAAAAGGGACCCCCGGAAAGACCTAAGGCATCGAATCTCATCGCTAACACAACCACCACAACCTACGAAGTCGGAGCCTACAGGAGCCAAGTCGCCGGGTGATCTAGTCGAACCAACTCGACTACGGTCTCGTCGGTATTAGCGAGTTCTGCTATTCCCTTTGTAATTTGTAGTTTTCATCATATAATCCCACACCAACTGTTTAGGGCTATTACTTATCAAGGGGCCTGAACCAGTATAATCTCTGTTTTCTGTTTGCTTGATGTTGTACTACGTAGATCCTCGTACCAGCGTACCCCAATACTCTCTATATCCGGTTTACGGGTATCCCCGTCGACAATTTTGATGTCATATTTACTTTATGAAAAATAATCCTGATGCTACAAAATATTTCTGCTCTTACAAACTTTGCACAAATCTTTTAAAAGCTACTATTCCATCCATCCAAAAACTCAAGCTTTTTAAATAGTGCTAAGCTAAATATTTTTAACTTTAATTGTTAAAAATGAAAAAAAAGATATCAATGACAATAAGAATAATATCACAATTTCATTAGATTTATTATTTAACAAACTACTCTATCTGTCCCAAAATATAATATTTAAAATCTGGACAGGAGTGTCAAGATTCATAACACTAGCATATATTATCCGATTCTAAGTTGTTATATTTTAGTACGGAGATAGTATCATAAATTCATAATATGTGATAGCTCTTTGTATTTATAGCAATTTATTTTTATAAATATTATTCGTTAAAATAACATCTCAAAGATCATGCCAAAATAAAAAAAATCTTATATTTTAGGATGAAGTGATAGCAGAAAATTTTAAATTTTAAACGATCAATTAATTTAAGGGAAATGGTAGTATAATTTGGAAAAAGAATTTGTAAGTATAATTAGGAAACGGAGGCAAAGGGTGGACGGCTAAACCCCCAAACCCCCGAACAGCCAAACCCTTCCCCACCTTGTAACCCTCGTCCAACCTTGGTGAGAAAAAAAATGGCGGTCTCAACCGTCGCCGCCCGATCTAGGGCCATAGCCCGCGCCGCCTCCTCCTCCCTCCTCGCCCGCGGCCTCCTCCCCACCTCCCGCCGCGCCACCTGCCTCAACAGGTACCGCACGCGTGCCCAACCCTCGCCGCGCTCTGAACCAATCCCCCTTTTTTCCTCACGCTGTTCGTGTTACCTGCTGCGCCTCGGGTGGGTTTCGCAGGTTGCCTTTGGTGTCCGGGGGCCTCCTCTCCGCGCTGCCGCTCCACAGCGCCGTCGCGTCGGCGCGGTTACGGTCCGCGATCGCGCCCGAGTCACAGAGCTGGGGTTTAGTCCCCCAAGGTGAGGTTCTTGGTCGCTGCACGTTCTTGGGGTTGCTCGGATTTGTTTGGAATTAGAGCGCGCTCTAAGTGCATTAGTATACTTTGGGTTCCTGATTTCAGCATGTTTACTTCATCCTGGAACGGAATCGGTTATGGTTTATAACTTTCCAGTTAAGGGCTTATTCGGAATGGAGGATTGAAAAAACACAGGAATAGGAAAATCATAGGAATATGATAGGAATACACGTGTAAAACAGAGGATTGAAAAACACAGGAATACTATATAGGCAAAATTTGCTACAGGACACCCAAAAAAACGCGTAATTAGCTGAGGGACACCGAGAAAACGTGGAACTGCTCCAGGACACTACAAATTTTGTGAAATTTGCCATAGGACACCGAGCTCATTATTTTATTATTTCCCGGCTGAAAGTGGCGAGTATTTTTTCAAAATGCCCAGATTGCCCCGCGTCCCAATCTATACTCTGGAGCTTTGGAGCTGATGATGGCATCAACCTGCTCTTTCGGGGAGATGAAGTTGTGCGCCGGGTCGGTGAGATCCGGCACAAGGAGGCTGTGGGCACACACCATGTCTGCCTCGTCGAAGGAGCCCATCTCGATGAGCACCAAGGCGAGCGCAAAGGCGATGTGCAGGCAGCGCGGGGCCATCCATGCCGCTCTCCTGAGGTGATTTGTCGCCTTTTGCTGATCCGCGCGCGCGAAGTACCATTGCGCGAGGATGGTGTGGGCAAGCGGCAAGGCGTGGTACCTCTCGAGGAGCTGCTTGGTGGTGAGCCCGTCTCTGCCCGTGTCCTGCAGCGTGGCGATCGCCCCGTCGGCCTCCTCGGTGAATGCGGCGTCACAGTCCGACCAGTCCCAGTTGCTCGCCGGCCGCTCGCCGCTGGCACCGGCCATGGGAGGAGGAAGAGGAGTGTGTCACGACGTTGCAGCCCGCCGCGAGGTAGATGACCGACACCGGAGGAGCGCGCACGCGAGGTGTTTGCCGAAATGCCGATGTGGCGGGACGCGACGGCTTTGCGTGCGGGGAATGAGGTGGCGATTGCGGCTGTGTGTGGGTGGGTGGATGGATGGATGGCGTTTGGAGCAAGTATTTTTACGAGGAGAGAGGGAGGGAGGGAGGAAGGCGGCGTACGGCGGTTGTTGTGTGTAAGTTCGGCCGCGTCCCGACGACTGCGGCGAAACGGCGACGGCGGTGCCGCCTGTCCTGTGGGCTTCTTGGCAGCCGAAGAAGAGCACGTTGGTGCGGACTCCCCGGCGGCGAGCTCCGTGATGCAGCCCACCGAGTGGTGTGTGGCGACCGAGTTTGGGACGCGGGGGCAATCTGGGTATTTTGCAAAAAAATACTCGCCACTTTCAGTCGGGAAATGATAAAATAATGAGCTCGGTGTCCTACGGCAAATTTCACAAAATTTGTAGTGTCCTGGAGCAGTTCCACATTTTCTCGGTGTCCCTCAGCTAATTACACGTTTTTTGGGTGTCCTATAGCAAATTTTGCCTACTATATAAACATGCGTTCGGATAGAGCGTAGGAAAAACATAGGAATTTTTAAAGAACCTACCCACTAACTAAAATCATCATGTGTCAGAGGAGTGAAGCTTGTGAAGATTAGTTTGTTGATTGCCTCGTTCCCATGCACAGGAAAAATAAAAAGAGGTTGGAGTGGATTGTTTGTTTTCCTGTGGAATGGATGGCAAGGAAATTTTCCTTCGGATTTCCTCTGATTTTCCTACTGGGGATTCCTTTGATCCGAATGCTGCTACAGTACCCAAATCCATAGGAATGCAGATCCTATATTTTTCCTGAGTTTACCCTCTGATCCGAATAAGCCCTAAGTTTATTGAAACTGATGATGTTAGATGAACGTAAACGACAATTTTTTTTAATAAAAAAATGACCAAAAATAGGCATCAGTTTTGTTGCGATTTGTTGGAAATCTCGGTCTCTTTATTCTCATTGTGTTTTAGTACTCAGAAATGATCTGAGCTTGTGGTTTGAAAGAAGTCTATTGAGATTGGTCACTGGACCCAAAGCACATTGTGCTGTTATCAGGTTGCTGCTAGGGGAAGTTCTATGACTGCTCATCTGTTTGTGACCAAGATTATTTGAACTCGATATTGTTTTGCATCCATACACAATAGGGAGCTTTATGTGCATATTAACTTTTTATGCCTTTCATTTGTACTACCTCCATCCCAACTTATATGTACTACCTCCATCCTAACTTGTCCAGCTGCATAGCCAGAAATAAAGTATTTTTGATATTTTTGGAATGTAGGTAGTATGTTTTATACACTAAGCTTGGGTTGACTAGACCAAATTCCTAAATGGCAATGACATGAGGGTTTTGCTTAACCCCAAAGGATTCATAGTATCGTATATGGATATTAAGTTGCAAGTTATAGATCCATTGATTGCCAAGTATATAAGCGCAGTATAATAGCTTTACTGATTGGTGATTTGGTGCACATGGGGCTTTACACATCATGGAAGTTGATGCCTTCCAGTATGTGGCTCATGCATCCAACTGATTTTTTTGGAGGAAGTCACTTTGTTGCAACACTGGTGTTAATGCTGCAAGCAGGGTGCTTTCCTAACCATTCATAAGAGGGTAAAGCACTTCTGATAAATCACAAGACATAGATGTAAAAACTAGTTTCATTGCTCACATATTTGGATGTCCTATGTTTAGTGATAGTTAGGAGTGTATATTGGTTGTTATGTTATCCCAGGTCAGGTCATCAAAATCGGTCTGTTTGCTTTTGGACAGCATTTGCTTTCCCTTTCAGGTTTGCACAAACAATAATGTGTGACACTCCCTCCTCTTTTGCAGGGAACTCCATGCCTTTATGAGAGCAAAGCTTACCTTTTCCGTTGTAACTGCCTAAACAAATTGTGAATGCTTTGAATTTTCATAATGTTCATTTTGCTATCAGAACTATGAATGAGCTTACGAGAACTTATTTTTCTGTGGTAAGAATGGTTTGGTGGGTAAAAATTTGGATCTTTTCTGCTATACCAGCTATTTTTCTGTGATAAGAATGCTTATTTGGAATTTTGGATACATTGTTTCCAAATGAACATAATTCTCCATCTATTGGCTCTACTTCCTGAGGTGCAGTTTCTGGTGCGATGTTCTCAATCGATCATATGGCAGCAGTTCAGTATCATTATTTCTTTTTCAGCAGCAACAATTATTGAGGCGATTAATGGGGCATCCAATTCTTGTGACCTGCCATTTTACCGTTTGGGTTGGTAATGGATTCTGATCACGAGACTGATGGATTCATGGTTTTGTTCTGTGTACTTGAGTTTCCTGAAACTATCAATTTTATTTTCTTTAGGCTTCTGGCTTGTTCTGCTCTATATTTGCATTCGAGCTAAGCGTATAATCTTGTCTAGCAGTTATTCTATTTGGGATGGTGTACATGTCTACAAAATAGCAATATGACAAGTTTACAACTACTTGAGTTGAGATTTTACAACAATAATATGTGGGTTTCAAATTTTCAACTATATAGTGTATGTTCATTGGTGGTGAATTATATTTTGAAGATTTTGGTTGTTCAAAACAATATAGTAGAAGACCAAATTGAGTAACAAGAAAATGTAGCCCTTTTGGGGGAGCTTCTATTGACTACAACTTCTTCTAGAATCTTTTCCTCTGGAAATCTAGTTTTTTTAAAATTATCATTAGCTGCTTCTTATAATATTGAGCTCTCCAAACATAACCTGTATCACACGAGATGGCTTGCAGGAACGTGCGCGGGAAGGAGTTTGCACAAATTGACACGTGGGCTGGGCTCATTCTAGAAGAGTGCATGCAAGTCTATCTTATCCGAAAAAAATATGATATATACATGTTCCTTTCTTTCAAGCTGGAAAAACATGCATGTTTTGGTATATAAAATAATTTTGCATGCGCATGTAGTCATAATTATAATTTCTACTTATTGAGTGATTTTATCATATAATAAAATGGTGCATTTTGTGTATAATATTTAAAGTCCTATTAATAAATATTTAATTGATGTAGAAAGTTTCCTAATAGAATATTTCTCATGTAAGTTTATGAATATAAACATTTTCCGTAGAAAGTTTGTGAATGGATTGTTTTTTAATCTTACATTTTTATATTTTTTAATCCCATGAGTTGATTTTTTTAATTACCGAAGAAAGTTTCCTAATATATTTTTTTTGCCATGTAAAGTTTATAATATAAAGAATTATTTTTGTACAAAGTTTATAAGCAGAGATTTTTTAAAAACTTTTGAATAGGCTTTAATCTGAATGGCATGTTTAAAATTTAGGATATAAATTATTGAATATAATGTGTTGCTATTAAATACTGAAAAAAATTACCACGCTAATTATGCTGGGCTTGCTACTTTTGTATGCATGGAGCTGAAATTTCTTAATAACACCTACATATGCTAATTACACGGTACTAACTGACGAGTGCTAATTATAATTACACGCTAATTAGGTGACAGGATCCGTCGGATCGGAGACATTCGCGATAGGCGAATTCTCGCGAGCTAGACTTATCAAGTACTACTATCAAGTATCAACTTATACAAATTCCCAATTAACATTAAGAACTCGTATGGAACGTACGAATCTTACAGGAGCTTGACTTGTCCTTTTGCAGCATTTGCTACCATGAATGGCGGTAGGCTTCAAGAGAAACACTTATTGGAAGCTTCATTCGGCGTCTTTGGGGCCTCGTTTGTAATGTTGGAATTTTACGTGAATTTTGAAGGGAAAAAACTGTTTCCCATGAAAGTCATGTAGAATTTCTTATTAGTTCAAAAGAAACCCTTCAGCCCTTGGGATGTAGTATCACACCCTAGGGTGTAAGGGTTGTAAAGTATGGTCTCTAAAGTTTTTCCTACGCTGGATGATAATACTCCATGCATTTCTGTGAGAATTTGTATGAAGTAAAAAAATAATTTGAGCAAATAGGTATGCTGTAGCGGTAGGTGAGAATGAACCAGAATTATCAAGGACGGTCTACACAACTTATGATGGAAAATCCACCCGACATTGTACAAATTCTAGATCATTAGATTTGCTTTGAGATTTGTACACATAATAACCTTGTCGTTTTCATCCCTTCCCCCTCCCCCCCTTTCTCCGCACACAAGTGAGGCAAGCTTGTCCTCCAGTGCCACCGCCCCTCGGACTTGTTGGCTATCCAAAAGGCACCGATAACAAGGCCCCTCCTTCCAGTCAGCCTCCTCCCCCTCCCCTCTCTTCTCAAGACATCGACGTCTAGGTACCCTTGTTCCATCTACTTCTAGTCGGCCTCCTCCCCCTCCACTCTCCCCTCAAGACATCGATGTCGAGGTGCCCTCACCCCATCGTCTTCTCTGTCTCTGACGGGGAGGAGCCATCGGATCCGCTACCACTAGTTTGTTGCTTCTGAATTAGTCACTCCGATTTGCCCTTGCCACCAAAGTATATGATATGGTTGGAGGGATAAGATCTTATAAGTTGGTTCTATCCTTGCTAAACTAGTCGTTTTGACTTTAATAAAAATCAAACTGTTTCAAATTTGATCAAATTTGTAGAGAAAATAATAATATTTTTAATCCAAGATAAATATATTATAAAAATATATTCAATTATAGATTTAATGAAACTAATTTGATGTTGTAAATATTACTATATTTGTTTACAAGCTTAATCAAATTTAAAGTAGCTTGACTTTGACCAAAGTCAAAACAAGTTATAATATGAAATTGGAGGGAGTATTGAACATGAGCACACATCTCTCATGGGTCACACGTATTAAATTCTAATTGGGTGAGGATGTCACACCCCTCTGAGCCCTTGGGAAAACCCTTCTTTTCACGCTCCCCAAACCCAAAAACAAACACTAATCTATATGTCCTCTTTTGTTCGTCGGCATTGGAAAAAGGGTGGAGGTCACCAAAGTTAGAGAAGGAGCACAAACACAAATTATGGTTTAGAATCTGTGAAGATTTTGTTCCTAAATTCTCTGTCGAATGTCATTTAGCAAATCCATGAATTAATTGGCTCATCTTCTCGGAGTCACACATGTATATTAGTTTATGCGATAGAATTTAAATTTTAAAACTTAGAAATAAAGCTGAGAAATAAATAGGATCAGACGGTAAACCTGGCCGCTCATGCAGCACAGAACCTTATCCTGTTCGCTCCTGACCTTCGTTAAAACCTCACCCGCTGCTCTCCCGCTGCGATGGCAGCGCGCCATGGCCATGGCGCCCCTCTTCGCTGCTCCTCCTCATCTCCTCCTCCTCCCAGCCACCACCTCATCATCCCCCGCCGCTTCCCTCAGGCGGCTCCTCCCGCCGCCGCTCTCGTGCCACGCGCGCCAGGTGCTCGACGTAATGCCCCAGGGAGACCGCGTCGCCGGCCCGAGAGCCGCCGAGGGAGCTGGCGCTAAAGGCGCGACGGCGCAGGTCGGCGTGGCAACACGGGAGGCCGGCACGGCGGGGCGGCATGGACGGGGCCGTCATGGCGGCGGCGCGAGGCCGTGGAGGAGAGGAGAGGAGAGGCCCGCGCGCGGGGAACAACATGCCG
The DNA here is from genome assembly GCA_000338895.3 of Oryza meridionalis. NCBI lineage: Eukaryota > Viridiplantae > Streptophyta > Magnoliopsida > Poales > Poaceae > Oryza > Oryza meridionalis. Next base: position 10,421,029 of record CM002525.2, on the reverse strand, counting down.
CCGACGACGGGGAGGTTCAGGGAACGAGGAGGGGTGGAGATCTCAAACAACGCAGGGAGGGCAGGCGCTGGACGAGAGGCGAAACGCAAGCGCGGGAATCTGGAAAGGCTGGAAATTCGGGGAGAGGTCAGAGTAATAAGGCTAGTGGTGGCAATGCCAGCAGGAAGGGGAAGAAGAAGGCTAAGGGTGGTGAGAACGAAGTCAAGCTGAGAGTCGAGCTGGACATGTGCTCGAAGAGAGGAGACGTGATGGGAGCTATCAACCTGTATGATTCTGCGGTGAAGGAAGGGATCAAAATGGGGCAGCATCACTACAGCGTGCTTCTTTACCTGTGTTCTTCCGCGGCGCTTGGGTTTGTGCAACCGGCGAAAAGTGGCAATGCCGGTAGTGGAATTGCTAGTATTGGGCAGTTACATTCATCGTCTACTCAAAGCGTGGGAAATTTGGAGGGAGATGATGTACAATCTGAAGGACACTCTGAAATTCAGGAGGGAAACACGACCGATTTGTTTGCTTCGGATGATGGGACGGAGAAACCGAGTCGAATTCCAGTGAGTGATGAGCTGAGGGAGTATGCGAGAACTCGAGGGTTTGAGATATTTGAGAAGATGCGCTCGGAGGAAGAGAAAGTTCCCATGAATGAGTCTGCTCTGACTGCAGTGGCTCGTATGGCGATGTCCATGGGCAATGGTGACATGGCCTTTGATGTTGTGAAGCAAATGAAGGATCAAGGTATCGCGCCAAAGTTGCGGTCATATGGTCCTGCTTTAACGGCATTCTGCAATAGCGGCAATGTTGAGAAAGCATTTGAAGTGGAAGCACATATGTTGGAGTCTGGTGTCAGACCTGAAGAGCCTGAGTTGGAGACACTTCTCAGGGCTAGTGTGGTCGCGCAACAAGGGGACAGGATTTATTATTTGTTGCATAAGTTTAGGACTACTGTCAGACAGGTATCTCCATCCACAGCTAAACTACTTGAGTCTTGGTTTCGGTGCCCAACAGCATCTAAAGTGGGGAAGAGAAAATGGGATGCAGGTTCTATAACAAAAGCTATTGAGAACAATGGTGGGGGTTGGCATGGTTTGGGATGGTTAGGAAGGGGAAAATGGACCATATCACACTCGCACATTGACAGGAATGGTGTATGCCTTGCTTGTGGAGAAAAATTGACTATTATAGATCTTGATCCAAAAGAAACAGAAGATTTTGCCACATTGGTGGCAAAATTAGCTATCAAAAGAGAGAGGAGATCAAACTTTGAGAACTTTCAGGTCATCTATCTCTGAACACCGTAAATGCTATTTTTACTAGGTTGTGCATTTACCAATACATGTCATCAATATTATGCCCTGATTAAATTACACTAAATACATGCCATCAATATTATGTCATCTTTAAATCATAAATAGTTCTTACAACGTGTGAATCATGATCAATAGAGCTGTTTCCAGTGGTGTGTGTAGTTCATATCCTTTCTCTTATTAACCATTTAGCTTGACTTTTTCGCTGTATTTTTCTATATTCAGAGATGGTTGGAAAAGCATGGCCCTTTTGATGCAGTTGTGGATGGTGCCAATGTTGGCCTTTTTAGCCATAAGCATATTTCCTTGAGTAAGGCATGTATATTGTGATAAATATTTTCTTCTTCTTGTATAACATATATCTAAAATACTAGGCCTCTATGCTTTTTTAACTGGACAGATTAATATTGTTGCTGATGTTATACGACAAAGATTTCAATCAAGAAAGTTCCCTTTGATAGTTGTGCATAACAGACATCTCACTGGAGAGCGCATGCAAAAGCCTTCTAATCGTAAGTTGGTGGAAAAGTGGAAGCAATCTAATGCTCTTTATGCAACCCCTACTGGCTCAAATGATGATTGGTGAGCTTTTCTACTTTTTAGATGCCCTAGGAAGCTGTACAACAACTGTCCCCCTGAAGATTGAAAATTAGTTCTCCTTATTTAATTTGTCTACTATTTATGATATATCTGAATTTTCATTTTCTCAATGTTTTGAATATTGATGTACAACTTGTCTCTGATAAACCATGGCATTAGTTGCTCCTTAGAAAGAGTTGTTTTAGTTATTTGCCTTCCACAGCTGAAGTTTTGAAAATCTTCTTCTGTATATGTTGCTCTGGTACAATATGTAATATTTGGGCATATAGTTCAGGTACTGGTTGTATGCTGCTATCAGATGCAAATGCTTGATGGTTACCAATGATGAAATGAGAGACCACACATTTCAGCTCTTGGAAAGAGATTTCTTTCCCAAATGGAAGGAAAGGCATCAGGTGTGGATCTGTTTTGGTGATATTTGTTTATACCTTTTAAGTAAATTTAGAAAATATGATAATGCCAAGCAAGTTATCAAGGGTTGATGTGCTACAAAATTTTACCCTGAAACCTCAAGAGAAATATACTTATCTTATTTTATTTAAGATTCTCTCTGCAAATATACATCTCTATGAACACTTTGCAACAGAGCTCATTTTATGGTGTCATCTTCACTAACAGGTACGCTTCAATTTTGAGGACAGCTGTGTTACACTTCAAATGCCTCCTCCTTGCTCAGTTGTAATTCAGGTTTGAATTTAACTATTGAAGAAATATTATATTTTGGTATTGTGTAGACATGCCATAGTATTTGACTGAAAAATTAAGTGAACTGGCCATTATATCTCTAGTTCAGATTTGACCTTCAGTTGTCAAGAATTGCCTGAACTAGCCCCCTATTTATGCACAAAAACGATCTTCATTGCTATTAAAGCCTTCAGTCAGTTGCATGTAATTGTAGCCTTTTAATTTTTGTTATCTGGACAGACTTCATAATTATTCCATCTATTCTCTGTGAAACTCAGGAATCTGAGAAAGGTCAGTGGCATATCCCTGTTGTCTCTGAGGAAGGTTCGCTAGAGAAGGACCGAACCTGGTTATGTGTCACGCGGCGCAACTGAGAGCCAGATTATAGTGAAGCTCAAGTTGATCTAGAAATACAATGTGAATAAATCACTACAACATGGTTTGACATTACTGTAGGGACAAAGTTGACCATTCTTTTCTGTTCAGGTCAGAGTCTTAATTCTCCATCCTCTTCATCTTTTTCATTGCTTATTCTGCTTAGCCTTACTGTTCAGCTGACCACATATGATGTAAGGATGCAATTATATAGAGTTATATGAACATTACAGCTCTGTCATGTCATGTCGTGTGTTGGGAGTTAGTCCTGCATTCTTGAATCCATTTAGCGGACTACCTGTTTCTTGAAACATGTTGTAACAAGGCATTGTTTGTTCACCCGCCTATGTTTTTCTTTGGCCTAACTAACAAGAGGCTCTTCTACAGGATCAAGAACTGACCGTACCTTGTCAAGGTGCCGTTACATACCAACAATTCTTTCATGCTTGGAGTTCCTTCTTCCGTTAAATTGGCCTGTTTCAGGTGTTCAGTAGCCAGAATAGGTGAATAGCACGTGAAGAAAAAGTAGGCCTGACTGCTCAATATTCAGCTACTATATGGCTATACAAATATGCAATCGGTCTTCCTGTCCTTTGCGTTCTATCCAATTTAATCATTCAATAAGGTATTGTGTGTACTCTCTGAACTTGTACCCTTTTCACACTCTACCCTAAACAAGTGAACATTGAACACCTGGGTTTTGAAAACCTCCAGAGGCATTGGCTGCTCTGGGTTGTTCTCGCATGTGTTAGGATCATTTAAATTAGCACCTACAAACAATTCCTTCATGAAATTGTTAAAAAAAGCAAAGACCTTGCAAAAGGGAAGGGTTTATGTTGTTCTATGTAAGGCATGGGCAATAGAAGCCCCCAATGGAGTGGTCTCAAGAAAAAAAGAAGATGCCACTGCCATATGTTTATTACATTTCAGCCCTTTCCACACCACATGTCACTGTGTCGTGCATGGCCTAAGTTCTAGGCTATTGATTTTCGAGGTGCTGATCTCCTTTCTCAAGTGGTGTCGTTGGCGTCACCGTTGAAGATGGCAGACGCTCCTGAGGGCCCCTTTAAATCGCAGGATTGAAATACGGAGGAATAGGAAAAATATAGGATTCTGATAGGTATTGAAGTGTAAAACAGAAGATTGCAAAACACAGGAAAAACATAGGAATGCTCGTTTGATTGGAGCGCAGGAAAAATGCAGGAATCGGATGAGAGAGATAGACTCAAAGGAAATTTTTCAAGAGGTTTGAGCTCTTGCTAAATTTTCTCCAAAACCCACATGCAATGTGTCATTCCATTTTATAGGATTTGGGAAGCTTCAATCCTTTGAATCAAAGGGCGAAATAGGAAAATTTTCTATAGGATTTGAATCCTATAAAATTCCTATATAAATCGCTTGATTCAAAGGGGCCTGAAACTCTGATTTGTATTGTTGCCGTTTTGTCTAATTACCTACCGCAAGCTTCTCATTTGCCCGTCGCAATATTGAGCAGAGTGAAACAAACAACTGATTTACTACTCCATATCTTAAAATATAAGTATTTTTAGTTATGAATCTAAATAATTATATGTCCAAGTTTATAGTTAAAGTTAGGACTATATTTTGAGACAGAGATCGTAAGTTCTAATCCAATGGCTTTGCGATGATCTCACTCTGGTCACTGCAGCCATACTCTGTAGGCTGGTTCTCTGGGATGATCTCCCAGGCACAAGCCACCCTGTAATTTTATTTTCTTCATTATGTTGACGAGTTGTACTGTACATTCAGTGATCTGAAAGAACCCAAAATGAAACATAACTGATCCTAATCCGGAGACTTGGATTAATTCACAGCCTTAATAAAGAGGAGAGTTCTTGGGTTCGTGATGGGCACCGTGACAGAAACTGGGAATCGAGTAATGAAGCAGTTTATTAGCGCACGATTAATTAAATATTAAATATTATAAATTCAAAAAATAAACTGGTTTATAATTTATTTATTTGCAAAACAGAAAGCGTGCTAACGAGGAAGTTGTAATTTGAGTTTGAAGTTTAAAACTACTACGTATAGCAGCAGCAATCGATTTATCGATGCCAATCTGAATCGAGGAATTCCAGGAGGAAAAATAAATAGGGGGAATAATTTTTGCCGCTATCTGAACTCCTTCCTGAGTGAGCGCCGCCGTCGGCGCAACCCCGTCCCGCACGGCGGAGCCCGCATCTGGTGGTGGAGGCCGCGCGACGAGGTTGATGTCGTGGAGTGTCGCTGCGCCTCCGCCTCGGCCGCCGCCGCCGGCAGCCTTGTTCTTCCTTTGGTTCTTGACGGGGAAAGATGTGGGGGCGATTTAAACCGTGGCCGTCAAGTGGGCAGAAAATCTCGAATCATTCCTACTAGCTTATGCAGCCACGCATTCGCGCGACCATCACCGTCTTCTACAGCGTTTAGCTTACATATTTCTTTGATTTTGATTGTATTAGAGAATGAAATTATTAAGAAATCTAAATTGGAATACAAATAATTATTTTGGTACGTAATAAACGATACTCCCTTCTTCCCAAATTGATTTATCATATAAGTTTATATACCAAGACCAATGATAATTTAAATCACATCAATCAACATACCATGCACATATTCTCCCATAATGCATGCATCAATTAAAACACCATACCAATTACACCTTAGCATGCACACATTCTTCCATGCTAAATTAATTGTATTCTAATAAAATCCGTGTTCATGCGGTTATATGATGATCAATTTGAGAAATTTTGAATTTTATTATAGTATTATTTTAACAACTACTTGTTTAACGTAATTTATCGCAATTTTACATTCATAAGTCTTTTACTTGGTTCTGTCCACTGAAAATCAGAAGCTACTATATTCCTTTTTTTTCTACTGGCTTACCAAAATGATCATCCTCATCTAGTCAACTGTCTGGCCTTTAGTTACTTTACCTCACAAGAATGTTTCTGGAAAGTAAACTCAAATAACTGACCATTATGGTTCCATAATTCATTGCAATTGATGAAATATGTGTGAACTATTTGAAAAGAGTTAGTGTGTGAAATATTAACCTGGTGATATGAAAAATATGATCAAGTTGTTTTATATTTCTTTAATCTTGCTTTTATTAGCAAGATGTGATTCTTAATATAATTTCAGCATTTTGAAAAGTTCATGAACAATATGATTAGCAATAAGGCTCTTATGGGAAAAACTGACATGATTGAATATTTGGAAGCACCCTGTTGGCTTTGATTCCTGAAAACTCCAATAAAATATTTTTGTGGTTAGAATTAGGTATGGACGTCTGATTTAGACATTGTAAATCTATCCACTATTGTTCGTAATATTATGAAATTACTATAATTCTTTAATAAAGTGCCAATGTATCATCATCACAAAACTGTCTAAAAAGCAGTAGTGGCTTATGATTAAAAATTGTTGTATATCAGTTCTCATATATGCTTTCTATGCTTATATTTTCCATGGTCCATCTCACCCTCAAATTCTAAAATCCGTATGCAGGTTGCAATGCATGATTAACATCATATATACTAAATCACTACTTAGGGCAAGAGAACTTTGATCTTTAGTATTTATTAAGTCCATTCACAATTCAATAACATTGTAGGACTACCTTCTTCCAGGTTCTCATCGCCCTGCTAGCCACAAGTCTTGCCTAGTCCTGACAGCTGCACAAATAAGATGTCTTTAGAAAATACACCAGATTTTGTTTATTCATGTGGTACCCTTTTCATACATGGTGAGAAGTAGTCCAGCAACTTACTTTGTGCACCTGGGTTAGAAATGGCAATGAGGCTCTAAAACCTCATTATACTTTCTAGCTCCTTAAAACTTCTTTGATGTGTGCAATTGATTGACCTAAATCCTTATTTATTTCTCATCTGCATTTGGGAAAGGATTATTAGAACCTATTTAGTTCCCACGCAAAAACTTTTCACCCTGTCACATCAAATGTTTGGACATATGCATGAAGTATTAAATATAGACAAAAAGAAAAACTAATTACACAGATTACGTGTAAATTGCGAGACGAATCTTTTAAACCTAATTGCTCCATGATTTAACAATGTGGTGCTACAGTAAATATTTGCTAATGACGGATTAATTAGGCTTAATAAATTCATCTCGCAGTTTACAGGTAGAATCTGTAATTTGTTTTGTTATTAGTCTACATTTAATACTTCAAATGTGTGTCCGTATATCCGATGTGACACGACAACACTTTTCACCCTTGGAACTAAACAGGGCCTTATTACATATGTACCACAGAAGCACAGTTGCAAGAAATCATTATTATTTTTGGGCTTCTGAATAGGTTAACCAGTAATGTGGATTTATTATATGCATACGACATAAAATTTTCATCTATGCAAATAGATAGAAAAAATAGAATCCAACAATCCAATAATTTTAAGGTGAATTTTCATCTATGCAAGAATGGGGAGTAGACATGAGAGAAACCTTGTGGAGGGGATGGGGCTGCCGGTGGATGGGGAGGGGAGACCGGAGACGTGCCTGAGCTCCACCATGTTGTCACAGGTAAAGTAGATGAGTAAATTCCCTGTGTTACCCATGAAAACTTACTTAATCCCTTTCATACCCTTGAAAAATACCCGATTCCTTCTATACCCCTGAAATTTTAACTTGATCCCTTCCATACCCCTGCCGTTACATTTTCCTTCTTTTCACTATTACATTTGATTGCAAATGTCTGTTACGCCCTTGATGATTAATTTAGGTTATAGATTGAATGTAATTGAGAGACCAGTTCTCCTAGATTGGTCGAACTTGTTGTAAATATTTCTTTTATTTTTAAATATATTGTTTTACTGTAGGGGCTTCTCCTACAGTGTTCAATCGTTTTAAAAAAAGACGATTGAAATTTTTGTTTGAGTCCACAGCATGTGCATTTTATGAAACTAATGAGACTAAATAATTAGAGCATAAAATTTTGACATAAATATTGAAAATAAAACAAATATAATAAATTAAAAATTGTGTTTGAAATTTTAATAGGATAATGGGTTTTTTTTATTGGGAGTATTCATAAAACAATATCGTGAGCATTGGTAGTCATATCTTTATATGAATGCTCCTGATTTTTTATGATTTCTTAAAGAATAAAATAAATAAATATTTTTTATTTCATTATCTAAAAATAAATTGTCATAAATAATGTATCGCACAGCAAACTCATAACTATAATAGTCTCATCCGATAAACTTTTATATTTTTAATAATATAATTTATAAATTTTTATGTTCATCCAAAGAGTAAAATGGACATTTTTATAGAAATTAGATGGTCAACTGACGGGAGGGGCATGGAAGGGATCAAAATTAAATTTTAGGGGTATACAAGGAAGTAAGCAAAATTCAAAAACATGAAAGGGATTAGCTAAAATTTTGACGGTATTCAAGGGATTTTCTCTAAAGCGGAGGAAGGCTCCGGCGTTGACCAAAGGGAGCAGGAGCCGCCAAGGAGGAGCACCTCTCCTCTCTCTCTCCCTCCCTCCTCTCTCTCTCGCTAGTGAAGAACCAGGCAGCGTGCGGCTAGGCTTCAGGAAGGGGAAAAGGGGGCAGCGGTCTTCGGATTCGGTGCGGCGGCACGTGGAATTTTGGGGCGGAGCGTGGTGTCCTGGCGGAGTCGCGATGCGGGCAGGGTGAGGTGGCACTCTCGAAGGGGCTGCAGGGAGGGAGCGAGGTGGTCGCAGGGAGGGAGAGGAGGAGGCGGCGGTAGAGAAGCAATAGGGAGCTGTGGCGCTCCGCATCCGCTGGAGGAGTTGGCGGATGCCTCGGCCTCACGGGAGCGTGCAGAGGCCTGACAAAATAAGATTGCGATTTTTTTTTTACTGGGACGTGGAAGGACCTCGATGTAAAAGAAGTTTCTTTAAGGATCAATAACCTATTTTGCCAATTAGAAGATCTAACGGCTCGGAATGTCTATCATATTTGAATGACATGGCGCAATAATCTTGCATGAAAGTTACAACTTCCACTTATTTAGATTTGATCTAAGGAATAAGTTTATTTTTGGGTTTACCATCCTTGAACTGAAATACCAAATACAACATATATATGTTAAAACTGGCACAACTTAGTTCTATGTTAGTGTAGCGAACAACGTAGGTACATAACAGTATAGTGGGTGGTTATGTTGGACGTGGCAATTAAGAGAAATGTTGCTGTAAGGGCGTGCCTTCAGGTTACAGCATAGCACGTATTGCTGCTGCAAGAATTTTCATTCTGTTTCCATCTACTCCATCTATACAAGTACTAGAAATTTCTTTCTTGGAAAAGGAGAAATTTCTCTCCCGAAATAAAAAAAATACAAAATAAAAAAGACCTGATAAGCTAGATCCTTCTTTTTGCTCCCCGGAAAGCATTTTCAGGTTCATCGCACAAGTACAGAATGGTGTAACCTGACCTGAGTTGAAGAAAATAAAACAAACAAAAAAAAAACCCACCTTGCCGTGCATCTCTCAGGAGAACACCAGAAAAGTACAAGATATTTAGTCCTGGATTCGTGCTTAATATGCAAATATTGATATATGCACCACAGACATGGCAGAAAATGAGGATAAAAAAATGACGGGGGTAAATAAGAACGCTTTAAGGTTGCTGTAAACCTGTTATCAGACATTTATACATAAGGATATTGTTGATGAAACTGCTATGATTATGACATGACTTCAGAATTTATACATAAACAACCTTGCCATGAGGCACCAGAAGCATCTCAAGGCTCAACCTACTTTCCAATTTATATCCCTACAATCCTGCCTAAACTGAAATTACATCAATAGGGTAGTATGCCTTCTTGCGTCGCACAAAAAGTGGCAATAAGGATAAGGATTATGTACTATCTTTCTGCAAAACTAGAAAAAAATTATGTACTGCCAGCAAAAGTTTTTGCAGCTGCAAATGACCAGAAAATATGAATCTAGTCACTCAATCACTCATCCTTACAAGCCACCAACCTTGCCAGCTGCAGGTTTGTTCTGTTTCATCTTGGCAATGCTGACAAGATCACCAAAGAGTGAATCTTCAGGCCTGGATGCCATTGCTCCACCATGTGAATTACCTTCCTGAACCGAAACCGCATTCATCCTCTGGGTAAGCTCATTCGCGGTAACATAAGCATACGCCGCATTCGGGATGTAGTAAGCTCCAGGTTGCTGGCCAAATCCATAGCCAGTCATCTGAACAGCATACATCTGATGATGATGGCTCATGCCATAGAACTGTCCCCCAAACATTGGTTGGAAGTACATTCCAGCTCCCTGATTGACTTGCATCGAATTGGGGTACATCATCATCCCTCCGTATTGGAGATTCGGTGCGGACTGCGGTTGTGGTGATTGTCGCGGCTGTGTTCCTCCTAGCTGACCATTTGCCATTTGTTGTGGTGACATGAATGATCCTTGGCCAAACTGACCAGAATGTGGTGATTGGGGGTGCATCCCTACTGGTTGCCCTGGTTGCAGTGGCATCTGGCCAAGTTGGGTGGGTTGGGGTGGGTTGTCCATGGATTGCTGAATCTCCCATGGTGGTGGTGGAAGGCCTCCATTTTGATCATCTGCACCAGTCAACAAGAGATTGTGAAATGCCCGGATTGGGATTGGGATCCGGTGCAGTTGCTAGTGTAACTGCAACTTAAGCAGTTGCACTAGCACCACATGATAACAAATTGAGATCAGGTGCAGTTGGTACTACAACTGCACAATAAGGACTGCAAGCAATCTAGCCCATGGGGAGAGTTGGTACTACAACTGCACAATAAGGACTGCAAGCAATCTAGCCCATGGGGAGAGTTGGTACTACAACTGCACAATAAGGACTGCAAGCAATCTAGCCCATAGGGAGACAGTTTTTGGACCATGCTGAAGGGCTAAAATATTCAACAAAGCATTCAGCCACATGTAACAGGATATTCATAAGTTTCACAGGAAATAATAACCATTTATTCTTGTTTAATGTGAAAGATTTGTGTCTGTCTTATGCTTTTATCTAAAAGAATAAAATATATTACCAATGCATTTTAAACCATATCCCCTCCCCATCTCGTGCTCGCGTGCACCCCCACAAGAAAAACAAAACAATTACATACACACAAGATATCATATCAGCAGGCCTGGGAGAGTAATGTATTACCATAGTAAGGTACGATGGCATTGGATGAAACCCCATTTGAATAAGCAACAGGATGCTGAGGCAGAACAGGTTGCACTGGAGCAGGATATGCTTGTGATGCAGGGAAATTTGAATTTGGTGCCGATGTATTAAAAGAGTTAGTAAGGTTATTGTTGCTTCTGTTGGCATTATTTTGCTCAAACATGTCTGCAAGAGCTAGCACATTCTGATCAGCTGCTGAATATTCTGTGACAGGAACAAGTGCAAGGGAGTTTGCAGGTTCAGGTTTGATGTAATCATCTCCACTAAGAAGGTCGATAACTGGTACTGGTGCTGCAGGAGCTTTTGGACTGCTGGATGATGCTGGAGCAGGAAGTGCTAAGGTAGATTGGTTGCTGGCACTTGCAGTCCCTGAAGAACTGAATATAATGGAAGACAAAAAAATGTCAGGATAACATGAACTTCTATCATGGAAAGAAAATTTTAATCCCAGGTGGTTTACTGTTGGTAGAACTACTCAGAAATATATCATCAAAATAATCCCACATTTTATTGCAACCTTCAAGAATTCATATCATATTTCTACTAGTAGAATATGTTGGAATGATTTGGATAAAGAAATGATTGTCATAATATGTAAAACCTTTGAACTGGTGCTTTTGAAGTCCCAGGATTTGCGGGCGGAGAACTATCAATTTTGGTTTGGAGAGATTTTGTTTTCTCCAACCTAACTGCAACGCCTGCAGCAATAGCATCATGTTTTGCTAGAACTCTCTGCAAATCATCATTCAAAGAAAGGCCCTGGCTGAGCAACTCCTCATTCCTGTCAAAATTCAGTATAAGAAATAAGAACCCCTCCAGCATCACACGATTTATCAGTCTTAAATATGATAAAAGTTACCACCATCAGCTAAATCTGATATTTTAAAAATAATGGTAAGAGAGATCCAAAAAACTTACGAGGTAGTGTTTACTAGCTCTACTACTCTCTGCTTGTATGAACGGCATTGATCCACCAGGTCAACAATGACCTCTTGCCTAAGCCCCTGCATATCCAATGTCAGTTCAAGAAACATAGGGAGAATCCTAATAGCATATTTTGATGTAAATCAGTAATTTTACAAGGATTTAAATAACTCCGGACACAATATAAATACCTCTCTGTTACTGGGATCCAAAGCATTCAACATCTCGGAAAGAACATCCATGATGCCTCGTGCATTCTGAATTTCTGCTAGGCTGGTGAAATAAAAATGATCATTACCAAATTTGTATGGAAACATATGTTTCAATTCTTTTTTGAAATGCTAAAGTTCAGTAGTATACACATCCATTGTAATAAGAAAATTTCAAAAACTGCAATACCTCAATGAAGGCAAATCTGGCACTGATGATCCAGGTGGCTCTTGCTGAGCACTGCGTAAAGATGCAGGATAGTTTTGCAGAGGTTGAGTCTGTGGAGGAGTAAATATTGGAACAGAACCATTTGATCTTTGAGGAAATACGGCCCCAGCACGCTGCCATGTGAACAAGGTTTCCAGGAATGTCACTGAATTAGTTCACGATGGTTTGATATTAAACTAGCTATAATATTATTTGGAAACAGCATGACCACATTCCCATGCTTAACAATTGTGTTACGATGCTGTTATCTTAAAAAAATGAAAATAATTCTCTTATTACCTTATTGGAGTTATACCCTTTGGGGAGAAAAAATAGCATGAAAGAAGAATCTAAGATAATTAGAATATCAGTATATTTGATATAAGTAGAACAATACCAAGAGCTCCTGATATGCTGCGTAGTATTGTGGATATCTTGCACGTACCCCGCCAAAAACTTCTTGCCAAGTGTCTATCAGAGTGAGGATCTTCTCTTTCACATGAAAATCAGGCTAAAAGCTCAAAAGAATAAGGCGTTAAAATTTAAAGAGTTTACAACTAACCAGACAATTTTAACTTTTAAGGTTTAAACTTATATATATACCCTTTTCTTGACTATTTTCACCATTTCATGAAGTATGTCTTTCTCAGCAACTTGCATATGGACAATGTCCCCACAGTTTTTGATCATCGTCTCCAGTAACTGAATCAAGCAGAGAAAGGTTGCAGTTCAGTAAAGGATAACTTAGATGTGGCTTTCCGTTTCAACTTTTCAAGCATGGTCAGGAACAGGACATTTCAAATTCAGAACACTACAGAATTTCTGTTTTGTCCTTCCTGGTTAATCTTGAATACCAAAAAGTATGACATGACAATAAGAAGTAATTGCATGCATCAGAAGTCTCAAGAAATTACAAGACAAAAAACAAATCGATTGCTAGGACCAATCCTAACCAGGCCTTTTCCTGATGCCTCACTACATCAGAGCACAATTGCTGCATTTCTCTACTTATCAACCAATGCGAACTATTTTCTCATCATTCACTCCTGATTTTGTAATCTTGTGGTCACTGAAAAAAGTCTCCGGCATCCACCTAAGAATATTCCTACCAGTATCTCATAATACATTCTTACATGGAAATCTCTTCGGGCAGGAGCTGACAGTTACAAGTTAGAATACACACAGGCACACAGCCTCACACAGTTAGCAGGTTGTAAATTACTCAATTACATGCAGTACCCATACGCAAGCATTGCTAAATAAAATGTGTACAGGGTACATAACTAACAGTTGATGTATTAGATCAATACACAAAAATAGTTCCCAAAAAAGATTCAATACACAAAAAAGAAACATTTCAAATTACACTCACCGTGAGAGCAAGAAGCTGGACCTTCGCATTCTTGTGTGCAATTCGTTTCTTGATAGACTTCACGACATCTTTTGCTTGCCTATGAATATAACAGTGTTTGAGAACTTCTTAGACTGAAATTTTCGTAGAACTTTACACAGAACTGGCCGCAAGATCAAAATGTTGATCAAGTTTGCATGTTATAGGAAAAGTTCGAAATTCAGAAATACAGTCACATGAAAACTCTCCAGAAGAACTAGAAAAAGAAAAAAAGAGATCTTTTCCAGAGCAAACGTCGATGCCCTAGTTGTAACTGATGCATAATTAAGGACAAACCAAGAGTTTAGGACGTTGCTGTTTAAATTTAAAACCAACATTTCTCAACTGTCAAGGTCGGCTTTCACATAGAAATCTTCTGAACACATGGATTCCCAACCCAAACAGGATAATCCGCAATGAAACAGAATACGTACTACTTTTCGATCGAAAACTTACACGAATCACGAATCAATCAAAAGTCACTGAATTTTATTACGAAATATTTTGTCTCAATACCAAAACAAACATGAAGAAAATTAGCCAAACCGCCAATAAGAAAGAACAGAATTCGCTCAAGACGGAGAAATCAACAAAATCCGCTCACGAATGCGGACGCCTCTCAACCAATACAACAGTAAAAAAAGAAAACCGCATGAACAAAATACAGAAAAAGAACGAATAATCTTTCTATTTTCCTCACCCTGGGTCTCGATTGAGGGTGTCGCAGATCTCCAGGTTCATGGCCCAGTCCGGGCCGATGAGCATGTCGTTCGTCGCGCGGTCGACCAGCACGGACGGCATCCTGCTCCCCCCTTCGCCGGAAACCAACCAACTCTCCTACCAAAAAATCCGAAACCGGAGCCGCCTGCGAACCCAAGAACACGAGAAAACCCCAAAAAAAATCGCACCCTTTTCTTAGCCACAAAAAAAAGAGAAAAGAAAAATCCCTCCTATTTCTTGGCCAGCCTCCGGCGAGGGAAAAATGAAACGAAAGCCAAGAAACGGCGACCTTTGGCGGGCTCAAATGGCGGAGGAAATTAAGGTCGTCGAAGGGAAGGAGGATTCGCGGTTCTTGGATGGTCACAAAGCGGCCGGCTTTCGGCGAGCACGATATTTTTTTTTCGATGAATTCCGTGGCGCTGTTCGTCCGCTTCTGATTGTTTTTGTTTGGGTTGGTTTCATTCGTTTCTCGGCGTCTCGCTCTCCGCCCACTTTGCCCTTCTTTTTTCCTTCGATTCCTCTGTCTTTTTCTTATTTTTTTTCCATTTTCTATTTCTTTCATTAACTGCCTGAGTGAAAAAGGGGAATTTTTAGACCAATCATGCAGATTTTATTGTAGTGCATGTTCTGTAATGTCGTCAGCGTTTTGCATAAATTATGTGTGTCCAATTGGGGTGTGATGTAGTTGAATTTTTGTCATGTCTAAATCTTGTAAGTTAGTTATTTGTGATGTAAGGTGGAGTAGCAGTTAAGAAGTTTTGTATATTATATTGCGCCAGAATGGTTAAAGAAAAAGCATAATGTTTTATATTACATGATGCCAGGAAACATGACAGAATTTGTATCTACTAACTTATTTGTCGGTTCAATTTATATGCATTTCTAATTACTCCATAGGTCGGAACTCATAAGTAATATTTCCGTTGTCTCGTTATATTGACTAAAATATACAAAACTACAAACATTTGGCTAAACTATCGAAAACTACAAATTTAAGATCAAATTTATTGTAAAATTATAAATTTAAGTCATCGTATAAAAAAATAGATTTACTGAGGAAGTTATCGATGAATTACATATCTTAGATTATAGATCCGTAGCATAATTGTTTTTTCTAAAGTTGCAAAAACTGTAGTTTTCTGATAAAATTATATTTAATCTATAGTTTACAAAATTTTATAGTTCCCTTGAAAAATTGGTGATAAATCATAGTTTTGTGATACATATCTTTTGCAACAGATAAATCAAATTATATGCAATTTCGTGAAATTTACTAATTTATATTTGAGAAACTATAGTTCATCAGTCAGCTGGGAAATTATGGAGATGGTAAAGCTAGCTCCATTAATTGCTTGAGCTAAAACTACAATTAAAGTTGGAGTACAATAGAGGAAAAAAGAACCTATACATTGACGATTTTCTTTAGATGGATCGTATATATGCTAGGGGTTGTTAAATAGTCATCCGAAATTAAACATGCATGTGGAGATCATTCTTCAGAGAAATTCATCACCACAAAATTATTTTTATAGAATAAATCTCAGTACATAAAATCTGAAATAAAATATTTGGAGAGAAATTGAAAAGGAAAGACAGGTAGTGAAAATCTATCTATCTATTATATACTAAAAGTCCATTAAACTTCCTACAAACGCTCTCAAGCTGCCACATGACGCTCTAATAAATTAGAGAAAATCCTATAAATTCTAAGAAAAAAACAAAACATCTACCCTTAATTTTTACTTAAATTGGTGGGTCCAATATTATACACCGTTAGATGAAATTGATATAAAAACAAACCAAATACTATAGGTCCCACCTATGGGTCCCACCTAGGTCACGTACATACATGGGTATGTAGTACATACGACTCCCTCCAATTGTTTTTCCTTTTTTTTCTTCTTTTTTCCATTTATACAATTGATATATATAGTTTAAATAAACATAATTTTACAAATAAAGAATATACCATCATATAATTCTTTATAAACACATGAACTAAATTAGCTCTACAATCTTTGAAAATAAAATTTACACCATTATATGTTTACCCATTAAATCAATATATTTTCCACTTAAACCGGTGTACTCATTATTCATTATTTTGTACTACTATTTTAAAATAAAGTTTACATAATTATATTGTGTACATATCAAATAAACAATTTAAGATCTATACAAACTAATTTATACGTGCACTTAAATAGATGGACCCATTATTTAATTCATCGGATCTATTTTTTATTACTTTGGACTATTATTCTCAAATAATGCACTGTTTTAAAATAAAGTCTACACCATCATATTGTGTGTACCCATTAAATTAATAATTTAAAATATATATTAACTAATTTACATTTACACTAGAACCGGTTGACCCATTATTTAAATCAACAGATCTATTGTTAATATCTAAAGTGTCCAAAGTTCTCTTTTTGTCCGCTGCACAATGCACGTCTACACCTTTGCCTTTCGCACGTATGACAAAGCGTCGTGTCTGAGGCATCTTAGGTGATCACGACCGCTGCAAAGCTACTGCTTTTGTTAATAACATGAAAATAAAATTAAAGGTGTGTTGTAGCAATAAAAGAATTAAGCACTATAGGAACACTTAGCTCTGTTTAAGCTGAAATCGAGAGTTGATTACATAAAAATTATAATGTATTGTGTTATGTTATGTTGTATTTGGATTTTGTATTATTTGTTCGTACAGTTGAAAGAAATCATTATGTTATAAATTTGAGCACTATATTAAAGCATATTAATAGAATTCTTAATAGAATAAGAGTGTTATGAGGGAGTTTAAGGCCCTATTCTTTTGGATTTTCTTTTGCACGCTCCACGCTTTCCAAGTTCCTAAATGGTGATTTTCTTAAACAACTTTTTAACTTTTTAGAAGTTAATTCATTCGTTTATAATCTCAAATAGCTATTAAATTAGATAATTCATCAATTTCAGTTGTCCTAAACCCTAAGTAGTCCATATTTTTTTCATGCGAGTCATGGTGATCAGTAAATTGGTGATCAACACATAATCCAAGTCGTAACATGAATCTGTAAGAGCTACTATGAACAATTGTAAATAGATGTCAAAATTAATTGCTATTAATTAGACATCTAATGGCTTGCTAGCAATATACTTATTTTTCTCTCTACATGTATATAAACATGGACAAAGCTAGAATAAATATTAACATATATCCCATACATATATATTACATGGTTAATATTCTAATTACATGTGGTAAGTCCATTAAAATTTCTTAAAATGCCCTCAAGCTACCACGTGGTGCTCTAATAAATTAGAGAAAATATTAGAAATTCTAAGAAAAAAAAAGCAAAGCATCTATTACTTGATTTTTACTTAAATCGGTGGGTCCAATATTATAAACCATTTGATTAAATTGATCTTGGAAGAAACTAAATACTACGAGGTCCCACCTCGCCACCTTCGGTACGCACCTACAAACATGGGTGCCTATGCTTCCCCTCCCCTTTTTTCATTTCTCCCTTTCTTCTTTTCTTCTTTTTCTCCATGTATATGCTTCCCTCCCTTTTTTACTATATCATGTGCCTAAATGAGACGATTTAATCACGAGAATTTTGAGTATCTTGCTCTCACATTTTTCATTTGTAGCCATACTACAAGCAATAGTTTATTATTTACTCGAGAAAAAAACATGATTCAAAAGTCGTAAGTACTTAATCCATCTCCTACTCAGAAATTTGTGAATGGATTTTTAAGATACCTTAAGAAAAATAGAACTCTTAAATTATTACAAAATAACAATATTCGAATTTTAGTTTGCCATTAATCTATGAGACAAAATTTTTAAACAAACAATAGAAAACTTACCTTTGAATAATATACGTGCCTTGTCTGATGATCTTGGAGAGCAACAACACGGGTCTCCCTGTTCCACGTTGACCTCACATTTGTCTGCTGACCAATGAATGCGATGCAATGCAACGTTGCCATTCTCCTGCCTGCCAAAATGCTTAAAAACACAGGTTAATAATAGAGTCAATAACTAGGACGGGCAATTTCAAAGCAAAAATATAATGCATGTATGCACGGCGTTGACGACGACAGGCAAGGCAACCTAATCCACACGGCGTGACCTTCTCTTTTGTCTAGTGCCACGAACGACTAAGACGGCGATCGACGACTTTGCAAAGCATAATCAAATTCATGGAGTCCACTCAGCATGCAACTGCTCCTTGACTCTATGATACCTTTTACATGTCCCTCTGTGTATAGTACACATTGCTCACTTTAATAACTTTTGGAGTCATTTTACTTTCCTTTCTTTTATTTTCGCTACTACAAAATCGATATTTCGATCATTTTGCAGTCTCTCTCGCGTCGCTCTCCCCAGGGGCAGCTCGGGAGGTTGTCACCTGGCCGCCCCTCTTCCCCACCTCCCTTCTTCGCCTCGCCGTCGCTCGAGCGGCCGCCGGCAAAGCCACGCGGCTGCAAGGACGGCGGCGGCGGGGCTCTCCTCGTCTCCTTGCGCTCAGGCAGTTTGGGGAGCCGCCCGGAGCGGCGACGGTGGTGACCGCCAGATCCGCGCCGTTCCGGCCGGATCTGGCAGAATGGCTGATGGCGGTGGGGACGACGACAGCGGCGGGGACGGGCGATGGTGGCGGTCGAGATGAGCTGCGTCAGGTGGAGTTGTGGGTGATGGCGGCGGGGATGGCGACGGCAATGGGGCGGCGGCGGTGGAGCCTGCGGATCCGGCTGCGGCACGGCGGCCGGCGGTGGGCAGTGCATGCAGGTATCCCGCGGCTGCCACTAGCGTTCTCCAGCACTCCTCTTGGCGTCGGCCGGCGTTGGTGGTGAGGAGGATGGCCAGATCTGGCTCTCTTGCCCAGATCTGGCGTGTCCTCGGGTGGGGACGGGGTGTTTTGGAGTCCGGTCGTCTGTGTAGGTGATGTGAATATTGCAGGTACCCTCAGTGTGCAGGTTACATTTGGTGGCTCCTGCCGTGGATGCTATGGTTAATGGGTGCTCCAAGACGAAAGCCTTGCTCCGCTCTCGGTGGTAGCAACGGCGACGCTCTTGGGCACTGTTCACCTTCTTGAATGCGTTGCTACTGGTGCTCTCATTCAACTCCATTTAAAGAGATTTCTCCGGGTGAAAAACCTATATTCGTTAGGATCGGATAATGTCGCCGTTCTGTCGGCGTAACCTTCTTGAAGGCTTCGTTTTATGAGTTTTTCTCTTGTTGGACGGCTGTACTTAGATTCAGTTTGTCAATGTCGGGGTTTTTTTTACCGGTTTTCCTTTAATTAACCGTGCTGTTGTAATGTTTTGGGTCCGGTTTTCCTTATAAACTCGATCAACTCTCTTCTTCTATAGTGAATTGCAGGAGCTCCCTACCTGTCCCCTCAAAAAAAATCGATATTTTCACAAGATAGATTTTCTTAGAGCCAATCGATATTGTGCATGCGGATTTTCTTACGGTCACGGACCGTCTCTAGAAATCGAGGACAAGTGATAAATTTTAGCAGCCGCTGTATCCTATCACTTTTTTCTCGGTCCATCGGTTTTCTCTCAGTTCCCAATTCACTCTTCCTTTCCCTCAACCTCATCATCCTCTCTGTCCCTCCCCCTCTTTCCTTCCTAGTTGTATGTCCATCCGTTTGTTACCATCCACCCATCCAGTGCCATCAAAGTCCTTGAGAGTACCATCTAGGCGAGAAGGCTAGTTAGCAATCAGTCGCGCGGGGAGGGCCGCACGACTGGACATGTGTCGTACGTAGAGAGGGGGCGGCGGACGCGCCGCGTGGGGGAGGGAGAGCGAGTTTTCCGGTTTTTTTGTTTTTTTCCCTTTTTTCGTTTCTGTTCGGTTGGTTTTTCCTCTTTTTTTTCCGGTTTCTCTTCTATTTTTTCCCGACTTTTTTAAAGTGTATGAATACAAAGTTTGTATTCGTATGTATACAAGTTTGTATTTGTACGTATACAAAATTTATATACACCTATGTAAAGTTTATATACGCGTATGCAAAGTTTGTATATGTGTATGCAAATTTTGTATACGTTGTGTATTTTATATTTTGTATTTATACGTATACAAAGTTTGTATACACGTATGCAAAGTTTGTATATGCGCGTACGCAAATTTTGTATACGTTGTGTATTTTCTAGTTTTTTATTTTTTATTCCGTATTGTTAGGGTTACGGATAAGATATACCCTCTATCCTTGGATGTACGTTGTATACTGATATGGTACACCGCACGTAGGCGGATAGTTTCCGTATAAATTAAGGAAATCTATTACGCGATAGGGATGGTGTTTACGGATGGAAGGAGTTCTACTCGGACAAGACTGGATCTTTACTGTATCGTGAGGGGTCCGATATCTCCGAGTCCTATTTGGAGATCAATTGACCCGCGGTATATAAGGGACCCCTAGGCAGGGCCTAAGGCATCGAATATCACCGCCAACACACCGACCATAGCCTACAGAGCCGGAGCCTGCAGGAGCCAAGTCGCCGGGAGATCTAGTCGGACCCACTCGACTACGGTCTCGTCGGTATCATCGAGTTTTTCTATTCCCTTTTTAATATGTGGTTTCCATCATATAATTCCATATCAACTGGATTATGGCTATTACCTACCAAGGGGTCTGAACTAGTATAATCCTTGTCTTTTGTTTGCTTGATGTCGTGCTACGTAGATTCTCGTACCAACGGACCCCAATACCCTCTATATCCGGTCTACGGGTATCCCCTGTCGACACGTATGTATATAAAGTTTGTGTTCATCGTATACAAAGTTTGTATATGTCCTATATAAACCTTGTATACATCATATATAAACTTTATATATGTTTATATATATTTTTTATGCATTAAAATATATTCATAAAAACATATATATATATATACATATATATATATACACACACACACACGTATGTATGTATATAGTATATAAACCTTGTATACATCATATATAAACTTTATATATGTTTATATATATTTTTTATGCATTAAAATATATTCATAAAAACATATATATATATACATATACATATATATATATATACACACACGTATGTGTGTATATAGTATATACATACGTATATACATATAATGTATAGTAGATTAGATATAGAGAGACTAGAGGAGGGGGTGACTGACCACGCGTGCGGTCCCCCGCGCGGCTGATTGCGTATCAGCCCGTCCACTAGTCCCTCCCTCTTCTTCTCATCTCTCTCTCACGCCCTCCACCCACACCAACGAAGTCCATGGATGTAACGCCTTGGTTTTATCCCTTAAATTAATAAATCACTTAATAATACATTTCTAAAAAATGTTTAAAAACTTGAAGGAGAACGTAAATCCTTAAATAATAATCCATGATAGATGGGTGTATTTTTTTATAAATTTACTCATGCTCCAAAGCATTTACTAGATTTTTACTTGAAATTTTATAGGAAAAAAACTATTTTTTAATCAATCAAATCAATTATTAGGATTAATTAAAATACAGATCCTATATTAAATCCTCCTCTTCTTGCTGGGCCGTTAACCCAACCCATCTCCCTCTTCCCCTCCCATGTGCACGGCCGCCAGCAGACCAGCCTACCCGCCCCTCCCTCCCCTACTCCACTCTTCTGCCGACCCAGTGAGGTTTGGATTGGTCGACCTGCTCACTCGCGGCATTTTGCCACCTCTCGCTTATGGAGATCATCGGCCGGTATTGTTTGCTTCTTGCACATTTGACATCAGAAATTTCTAAATATCCGTTAATTATTCCATATTTGGTTCACAGAGACTAAAATTTAACCCCTATCACATTGGATGTTAATTTAGAATATTAAACATAGATTAATTATAAAACACATTCTATAATCTTGGACTAATTCGCAAGACGAATCTATTGAGCCTAATTAATCCATGATTAGCCTATGTGATGATATAATAAACATTTGCTAATTACGGATTAATCAGGCTTAAAAAATTCATCTCGCGGATTAGCTCTTATTTATGAAATTAGTTTTTATTAGTTTATATTTAATATTCTAAATTAGTATCTACGCATCCGATTTGACATGACTAAAAAATTTTAGCCACACCCTTCCCTTCCTTTCCCTCTGGCCCACACGGCCTTTTCCTTTACCTCACTCGCAGGCCACAGTCGCTGGCCCAATCCACCTCCTTCTCGCGGCCCACTCGCTCTCATCGCCGCTCCACGACTCCCCCTCCTGCTGGGCCCACCCGTCAGCGACTCTATCCTCGCGCGGGCCCACCTGTCAGCTCCATCGTCTTCTTCCTTACTCTTCCTCTTTCCTCTCACTCTCTTTCTCATCTCTCGAATCCTCTTCCTCTCACTCTCTCTCGCGCCCTTCTCGGCGAGGCGTCGCGCCGTACGCGCGTGAGTTCGTCGAACCATCACTTCGCCGTCCCGTACGACCGAGCCGCCTTCGCCTAGCTCCAGTTCCGCCGCCGCCTCACCGTATTAGTATAGTACCACCTCGACGGTGGTCCGTGCCTGGTCGATCGGAGGCGTACATCAATATAAAATGTGGATTCTGTTTCGTTGTGGCCGCCATTCCAGGTTGATGAAGGGAGGGAGGCGGCAGATGGCGAGGAAGACGGCGCCGGAGACAGAGAGGAGAGGAGTTCGCCGCCGGTCGAGGCTTCTCCTTCCAGGCGTGAGCCGTCGCCCGCGCCAACGTCGCCAAGCCCTTTCTCCTCCTCCTAGTCGTCGCTCGGGGGCCATATTTGTTGCTCCGTCTCCGTGCCGTGCCTGTGCTCTCGGCACCTCCGACGACATCCACCGCCGGCGAATGTAGTATTTGATTAGTACCGCCTGGCCGGTTTATGAACGCAGTTATGAATTTAAAAAGGTGGATCAGTTCTTACAAGTTCTCCTCGGATATATAACGTGTTTGCTTTGTCTGTTGCGCAGGTTGCAGGTGTTTGTCTTCCGCGAGCTTTCCGCTTCCGCTTCTGCGCGCCCAGAGAGGTAAGTGTAGTGTGTGATGGCGGCGTTGGTGGTCGGGAGCCGGGAGGGCGCGTGGCGGGTGGGGATTCGGTCACGCGCGGGTGGTGGGTCGCCGGATGACGCCCGATGGGACGCGAGGAAGAAGGAGAGAACGGCGGAGGAGGGCGTGAGGTCGCCGGACCTGAGGAAGAAACGGTGGGGCTTTTGGGCAGCGTCGCGTCGGCGGCGGCTCGCCGGATGATGACAGGTGGGACCTCCGGAAGAGGACCCGAGGTTCGCCGGACGATGCCCGGTGGGACCTCCAGAAGAAGAGGAGAGGAATGGCGGTGGGTCGCCGAAGCCGGACCTGGGGAAGTAGAAGAAGAGGTGAAGAGGGGGAAGTGGTGCGCCGGCATGCGCGTGCCGTGGGTGGAGGCAGGGGCATTACCCATATACTCTATGGTTCATATATGTATTAAAAAATTAAAGAAAAAAGACTTAAACTACGTATTTGGGCCTTGTTTTTTTCATTTCTCCTCTATTGGGCCTAGATTTTCCACTTCTCTCCCCCTTTTCAGTCGGCCCGTTCAGATAATTGGCTCAGGTATATCCCTGAAAGTCAGCTAGTTGTCCTTATTTGGTAGAGTATCATTTTTCACTCTGCAGCAGAAAATTGGATGGCTTTTTAACCCTTCCATGGCTTACTGCAAACTGCATGCTGATTTCTTTCCTTGTTCTTAACACAGGCAGAGAAGGCTCAATTGCTCAGATGCTTTTCAACCTCATTCTTGAGGACATGAGATCCGGTCCACCTTCGGTTCGCATACCTGTCTCGTACTGAAATAAATAACAAAACATGTATTATTAGAAACAATTACTAGAATCCTAAAACTAATCACATAAAGTTGTATATTTGCATATTTCAGAAGGTCTTAGTTGGAGCCGTTCTGGAGTTGCAACCTTTGTGCTCTCAGACATCTTAATCCTGAACACAAATCTTTGCTATCCAGATTCTATACCTTAGGCATGGGATGCAAGGATTGGTAGCTGTTGCCCAGTATAGAGAAGATTTCGATAATTTACA
The DNA here is from genome assembly GCA_000338895.3 of Oryza meridionalis. NCBI lineage: Eukaryota > Viridiplantae > Streptophyta > Magnoliopsida > Poales > Poaceae > Oryza > Oryza meridionalis. The sequence goes on along the minus strand of CM002525.2, from coordinate 10,396,407 downwards.
AAGAAACCTGTGAGATTGTTAATTTTGTACAGGTTTATCATGTCTTCAATCCCTCATGCTGCAGCACAAAAAAAAAAATACAGTAGCATGCAAGTCAGATTGCCAGAACCATGAGTTCAAGCCGCTGAAATAAGTCAGTAATTATGGTTACCTTTATTCAGAATGACTAGCTCCAATTCAGCGACATCAATTTGATTCAGAGCTACTGCTGCTTTCTTTGGGCGTTGCGTTTGATTAATCTTATCAGGCTGGAATGGTCACTACTGGAGAAACCATCTTTGATGGGTTGGCCAAAAACCATAAATAGTTCCAGTTGCTATAAAACCGTGACTAAAAATAAATTTTTTTTCCCGGTTCAAAAGTTTTTATCTTTAGTCCTGGTTGGTCATTATTAGTCCCGGTTCAATAGATGGTAGGCGTTGTCAGACCCATTTAATATCTTTAGTCCAATATCTATTTTTAGTCCCGGTTATTAAACAACCGGGGAAAAAAAATTACTTCGAGCCGCCGGTTATTAAACAACGCCTGTAGCCTCTCTATCTCCCCCCCCTCCTCCAGCCCCCTCCCCTCTCCTTCCCCTCCTCCCCTCCCCTCTCCTCTGGCGGGCGGCGGCAGAAGCAGCGGGGCGGTGGGATGGAGGCCGGCCTCGCCCTCCTCTCCCCCAGATCCAGCCGAGGATGATTTGTTTTATGATTTGTGGATGTTGATTTGTGAATGTATATGTGAATGTGTTTGTGAATATTTATGTGAATGAATCTGTGAATGTTTATGTTGATTTGTGAATGATGATTTGTGGATGTTGATTTGTGAATGTATGTGTTGTGAATGAATCTGTGATGATCTGTGTGAATGTATTTGTGATGTTGTGAATGAATCTGTGTGCTCTGAATGCATCGATATGAACGGAGGAAAAAAATAAAAAAATAAAAGAGGAAAAACCGAAGGATGAAAAAAAGAAAAAAAAACTTAGTCCCAGTTGATAACTCCAACCGGGACTATAGATGCATGCGTCAGTCACGTGGCTCAACCATCACCAACCGGGACTAAAGATGCATTTTATTCCCAGGTATTTGATCTTTAGTCCCGGATCCTCCCTCCAGGTTCGCTACGTGGGAGTAAAGGGAGTTGCGAACCGGGAGAGAAGAGGGTTTCTCCAGTAATGGGTGCAAATGTTTGTTCTTCCTATCACATATTTTTATTTTGGCAAATTTTGCTGTAGGACATCGTGACTTCGCGGTTTTAGCTGTAGGATATGGTTCGCTACCCGGGAGTAAAGGGAGTTGCGAACCGGGAGAGAAGAGGGTTTCTCCAGTAATGGGTGCAAATGTTTGTTCTTCCTATCACATATTTTTATTTTGGCAAATTTTGCTGTAGGACATCGTGACTTCGCGGTTTTAGCTGTAGGACATGGTTCGCTACCCAGAAGTAAAGGGAGTTGCGAACCGGGAGAGAAGAGGGTTTCTCCAGTAATGGGTGCAAATGTTTTTTCTTCCTATCACATATTTTTATTTTGGCAAATTTTGCTGTAGGACATCGTGACTTCGCGGTTTTAGCTGTAGGACATCGTGTGAAGTGACTTTTGGGGGAAGACACTCTCAAAGTTGGATATTTGGTGGTGGACACCGCACCCATTAAAATAATAATTTTCGGCTGAATAGGAGAGAGAAATCGCGTGAAATGTCAAAAATACCCTTGGGTCCACATGTTAGCTCTCCTATCTCTCTTCTCTCTATCTCCTCCTTCTAGCGTCGCCTTGCACCGCCGCCACATCTTGGTGGGAAGATGAGCATGCGCGACGGTTTAGCACAAGCCCGTCGGCGACGGGTGGCTAAGGGGGTGGCTCGGTCGAAGGCCGAGACGATTGTACCCTCCCACATTTTTTAGAGGTAGCGGCATTGCCGAGGGTGGCTAGAGGTGGAAAGCGCCATGGCCGGCGGAGCAGTGGGTTCGGGACGGTGACGACGATGTGGCTATGGTGGATGGCAGCTCGATTAAAGGAGAGGGGAGGGCCTAGGAACTATTGGAAGGCAGCTTGGAGCAGTGCGGCAGCGAGGTCCCGAGGCGGCCGGCGGTGGCTCTCCGCTCGACTTGGGAGCATGATGGCACGAAGAAAAGGGAAGGGACTTAACGAGGCGTTGGTTTGCTTGGCGCGCAAGGGATACGGCGTTGCTCTGGCCGACGCAAGGCAGTGGCGGTGGTGTGGCACAGATCAGTGCCAGCGTGGATATGGCCATGGCCGAGCTGATGGACGGCGGCACGGCAAGGAGGGCACACACCAGGGAGCTCGCCGTGAGGGCGAGGGCAGTGGCCGTCATGTGGGTCCAAGTCGGCGTCGCCGGAGCTGCACCGGTCGGATTTCGAGTGGTGCCGTCGCCACTGTTCCCTGTCGTCATCATCCGCATCACCAGGGGAGTGGGGCGTGGAGGAGGAGGAGGAGTTAGGGAGGCCACGGCTTGTTCCGACACGATGCGGCGCTAGAAGGAGGGGATAGAGAGAGAAGAGACACAGGAGAGCTGACATGTGGGCATTTCTCTCTCCTCCTCATCCGGAAATTATTATTTTAATGGGTACGATGTGCACTAGCAAATATCCAACTTTTGAAAGTGTTTTTCCTCAAAAGTCATTTGGCACGGTGTCTTACAACTAAAACCACGAAGTCACAATCTGGAGTAAAATTTGCCTTTTTATTTTCGGAATAAGTTCACTTTCGGTCCCTCATCTTGTTGTCGAGTTTGAATTTTATCCTCAAACCACAATACCAGATATAGAGTACCCTAAACTATTAAAACCAGATCAAATTACATCCCTAAGTGGTTTTGAGGGTGGTTTCATGCAACGTGGCCGCCCACGTGGCACTGCAGATAAAAAATAAATTTTGAAAGTACTGGACCCCACATGTAAGTGACACATTTCTGCCACTCTTCCCTCTTCTCCCTCTTCGTTTCTCTCTGCCCCTTCTCTGCAGCCGAGGCACACATCTCTCCTCGACGAGCCACTGCGGGGACCTTGACCGCGAGGCTGAAGTCGGCGTGGCGGGAGCGGCTGTCATGTCCCAGCAAGATGTTAGCCGACATGACGTCCTTGTGGATCACGCAAGGCTCGCCGGCGTGCAGCGCCCGCACGGCCTCCGCCACATCGAGCGCGATCTCCACCCGCACCGGCACGGCCATGGCGGCGGCGGCTTTGGCGACCGGTGCAGCAGGTCGTGCAGAGAGCCATTGGCCATGTACTCCATCACAAGCTTCCTCCTCCCCCCCCCCCCCACCACCCCCCCGCCAGCGCCGGCTCCACCACACGCCGAGGAGGTTTGACCACGCCCGCCGCCGCGAGCACGACGATCTCCTTGGCGAGCTTCTCCTCCCCCAGCGCGTGCGACGCCCTCTTGACTGCGACGACGACCTTCTTCCTCACCCTCCCGCCGCCGTCGCCGTCGACGCCGCACATAATCCTGAAGGCCTTGGCCACGTACACGTTGCCATGGCTGCCCTTCTCGATGAGGTTCTTGGCCGCGAAGCCGCCTATCGCCGCCTCCACCTCCTCGAACGAGAACTTTCTCATGGCAGCCGGTGAGCAAGCTCTACTCTACTCTACTCTACTCTACACCTCGATCTCCTCTTGGTGCAAATGCAATGGTGGAGTACTGGAATGGCGGACAGGAAGTAGGAGAAAAGCTTGGAGCTTTGGAGAAATGGAGAGCAATATTAAGCAGCTGCAAGTAGAGTTTAAATGTGAAGCACATATTTGGATGTACTAGCTTTCAGCAAATACGTGCTTTACATCCAAATATATATGCGCGGGATAGGCGAAGCTCGCCAACCAGATTGCCATGCTAGCGGCGGCGCGGTAGGTGGCGGGCGTGGTCAACCTCGTCGGCGCGGTGGCTAGCGCGGCGGTGGGGAGGAGGAAGGGGGAGACTATGCTTGTGATGCAGTACATGGCCAACGGCTCGATGCACAACCGCCGGCACCGGTCGCCGAAGCCTCCGCCATGGCCAAGCCGGGTGGAGATCGCGCTCAATGTGGGGGAGGCCATGCGGGCGCTGCACACCGGCGAGATGTGTGCCTCGGCTGCAGAGAAGGGGCAGAGAGAAACGAAGAGGGAGAGGAGAGAAGAGTGGCAGAAATGTGTCACTTACATGTGGGGTCCAGTACTTTTAAAATTTTAATTTTTAACTGCAATGTCACGTGGGCGGCCACGTAGGATGAAACCACCATCAAACCACTTAGGGATGTAAGTTAATCTGGTTTTAATAGTTCAGGGTACTCTTTATCTGGTATTGTAGTTTGAGGATGGAATTTAAACTCGACAACAAGATGAGGGACCGAAAATGAACTTATTCCTTTATTTTCTGATGATGATGAGTGCCCTAACATGGGCCAGGGCCATAGTTTGTTAGAAAGGAAGTGGGCTACTGGACCTCCCATTCCAGCTCGGTTGGCCGGTCACCTCAAATGGACCCAGTCCCTAAAACCATTTTCTTTTATTTGTCTATTATTCTTGCGTTTCATCAATTAAACGGATTGGTATATGCATATTGTACAGTCCATCTCGCAAAAAAGAAAAAAAAAGAAATATAAGGAAAAAAAACAAGGTGAGACACTATAATTGGCTTTTTGTTAAATAATCAGCGTATTATTTTGTGTCCATCTAGGCAAATAGCTATATTTATGATAACAAATTTTACACCAAGTATTGTTATGCAGATGAAAACCACCTATGTAAGTCTCAATTGTGTGCCTAACAAAAGAAGATAGAAAGGATAATCCTGATTGGGAAAAAAAAGATAGAAATGGCAGGAAATTACTAACTGATCGAGATGTATGTAAGCTTTCTCAGCGAGTAGTAATAGATGACGGGATTCATGGCACCCAAGCGTGGATTTGAAGAGGCCATTGTCGATGGCTCAAGGCCTGTTGTGTTTGGTTCCCAAATTGATGCTGCGTTGCGTCGGTGGTGTTCTTCATTCATCCATCCTGTGTTTGTTCTGGATCGGTGCCAAATAATCGATTATTAGTATGTGGGATAATGGCCTTCTTCCTATGTTTGATTCATCCTACATAGGTTCATGCTTATCGATTCCGGTCAAAGAAAAATGCTTTTTCACGGTCCCATCACACCAATGTAAACTCTCCGATCATCATGTCGATCGATGACAATCTATGAGAAGCTGTTTGGATCAGAACCTAACGGTGTGTTTAGTTATTTGGTGTAAAGTTTTTGATGTATATGAATACACATTTAAAGTATTAAATGTAGACTAATAATAAAACAAATTACAGATTCTATGTAAACTACGAGATGAATTTATTAAGCCTAATTAATTCATCATTAGCAAATGTTTATTGTAGCGTCACATTGTCAAATTATAACGTAATTAGGCTTAAAAGATTCGTCTCGCAATTTACATGCAAATTGTACAATTTATTTTTTTCCCCACATTTAATGCCCCATGCTTGTGTCCAAATATTTGATTTAACGTTTTTTGCCCAAATTTTTTGGATCTTGTTCGCCTAAAACAAGAATGCCCAGTTGTGTACACCAAAGTTTGATTACAGATAAAAGAAAAAATGACAAGAAGTTGGTCTCTGCAACCCAATCAATATCTATGATTTATGCAGCTAACAACAGTATTCTGCATATATAATTCCGAGTGTAAAAAGCTGCTTTAATTAAACAAGAAAGGCGTTCCATGTTTGCCCACATCAATGTTTGAGGAAACACATTCAGTAATCTCGAACCGATCTGGCAGGTAATTGGGAGGGAATTTCTTCTTTATTTTGTGTAAGCAAATCTCAGCCATCCGTTTTTATTAATAATCTAATCACCACCTAAACTTCCTTTCAATTTTCGATCTTAATCTCACCATCAATTCCCTCGTGTAAAGTCTCAATCCCCTTCCCTCAAGTTGCCAAACAAGCCGGAGAGGAAAGAACGGTACTAAAAGCAGCATGGCAATTTGGAGATCGCTAACAAATGGGCTGGGAATTCTCTACACGTCTGGCTTCTTCATGCGGCGTTCATTAATACCTTACAATCTCGAGAGTGGGATGGTTGGGATGGGAAACCGCTGCAGCCCTGACCTCGTCAGCAACGGCATCATCACAATCGACTTCAAGAGCGATAGACTTGAGGGCTGAAAGATGGTGTAGCCCAACAACCTGGCCACCATGGACATCGAGCTGCCACCATCCATACAGATCGATTTTCAGCCTTTGGAGCTTTGGCATGGCTCCTGGTTCAAACATCAGAACTTGTGTAAATTCCAACTTACAAAATTGAACTTGCCTAAATTCTGGAAGCCTTGGCCGCTGATGACCTGCCTCAAGTTGGGGACGTCAGAATTTGTGATCAAGGTAAGAGATTGCAGCATGGGTAAACTTGCAAGGATATCAAGGCCTCCCACCACACCAACTCTTACACGCAGGCGGGTGAGGTTGACGAGCGACGCAAATTGGCTTGGTATGGTACGGATCTGATCGTCAAGGATAAGTCTCCGTAGAGGGGAAATGGAACCACACGAAATCATCCATGAAGCTATGAAACCAAAGCTGCTCAATTCCCGATTGGAGGCTGCACTTGAGAAGCTTGGAGAGAGAGGTGATGCATGCTGTCCTGCAGCCCTATCGTCGTCGAAATCTACCGAACAGATTCGGACTTTTCTCAGTTTGGTCAGCTCACCTAGCCCATAGATAGATTTTACAGAGGCACTATCTAGATGAATATCACATAGCACCTCCAGAGCTTGTAGATTTCCTATTCCGTCAGGCAATGGCACATGATAAGGGATGAAAAGGTGCACTAGTTTTTGTCACTGGACAATGCTTGCAGGTAGTTTTTCAATAACAGTTTCTTTCAGATCAAGTGTTTGTAGATGTTGCAGCTTACCAATATATTCTGGGAGCTTGCGGATATATCCTTCGATTCTCAAGTACTTCAGTTCACAAAAATTTCCAACATATTTAATATCGTTGTGCTCCAAATCAACTTTTATATCCAGCACACGCAGGACTTGACATTTTGCAAGTTCTGAAGGGACTACCGGAAAACTTATAGACTCAAACATATGCAATGATCGGAGATGGGATATGTCCTTTGATGCTTTAGGTATCTCCGAGCCTTCAGAAAAGCCACTTTGCAGGGATAACCGGCGAAACTTATTTAAAGTATAGTCACAGGGGTCACTATTATTCAATACAGTAACAAAATTCTCCTCCTTAGCTTGTAACACGATGAAGTCGAGTACGACATCGTGTATTCTGCAGAATTTTACTATGGTGTTAACTGTCCCAATCTTTGTCGGTTGTATCATGCTTCTGTTTATAAGCTCACGCAAGTAGTTTTCTCCCAGCTTCTCCATGCATTCTCTGCTCTGTCCAAGAATTAATCCTTCAGCTACCCAAAGCCGTATCAAACGTCTAGCATCAATATCAGAATCCTCTGGAAAGACACTTAAATATAGCAAGCACGTCTTCAGATAGTGAGGAAGATCAAAATAACTGAGAAACAATATCCTCTTCATTTTGTCAACAGAAGAACCTTTCTCAACTGCAGAAGAAATAGAGTTCTTTATTTTGGTCCATGTTTCCACTGTTGGACTCTTATTGGACAATAACCCAGCTATACTGATAATGGCTAATGGCAAGCCACCACATTTCTTCAAAATTACACTGGCTACTTCCATCAAGTCATTGGGGCAATCTTCGCTAGAAAATACTCTTCTAAAAAATAAATTACGGGAGTTTTCTTCACTTAGAGGCATTGCTTCGTACATATGCCCCGCAAAGTCATGACAACAAGATTTTGCTACATCTCTAATGCGTGTTGTAGTTATTATTCTACTCCTATTTTCATTGGTAGGTAAGGCTGATTTCAAATGTTCCCATGCATCTATGCTCCAGATATCATCAATGACGACGAAGTACCTTCATGGAAATTGTGTGGGAGTTGCATTAGTAAGGCTATGCTGCATTTTGCAACTACTTGTAATGTATTATTGTTTCCAATGCCAAAATATATATATCATTTTTTTCACTAAGCACAAGTTAATAAGGTGTATTCCATGCTTCCCTTGTGTAGTGGCATTGGGGTGTGGACATAGGAAACTTGCAAAATCATTAAAAATTGCGTTAACTTTGGCAAATATAGTGTTTGCCTATACATTACCAAAATAGCCATTACTAGCAGTTGGTCATAGTTGTCAGGCTTGAAGAGAAATTTTCAGGGGCTAATGTGCATAGTTTATTCGGTAAACTAGGAAGGAAGCCCGCGCAGATGCGCGGGCAACTTATTTATAAAAGATTGTTAAAAAAAGTTGTATTTCACTATATTAATTATAAGAACCTCTTATTTATTATTTATAAAAATAATGCTAAAGAAATCCCATCTCGCCATATTAATTAATTATAAGGACAGTAGATCACCTTATAATTATATGAAAATAAATATCTAGACCACAAATTTTGATATACCAAATGACAACAGTATCTTTCATATTCAAAGAGAAATAACTATGTCCCGGATATATGTATGCTCGCCTGTCACCACTATTTATTATCGGTGTATTATAAGTTGTGTGCCTTTTTAATAGATGGGATTACATCCATACAAGAAAACAAACTTAATATGTCATTAATACAACAAAAAGATCATCTCTACTTCATACCTAATTGTTCATGCCTCACTTGTGTTTAAATATATGTATAAATATTTTGAAGTATTGCTCCTACCAATTCATGGGATAAAACCAATAAAATTAGATATAAATGCCCCTCTAATGGGTGAAGCCGACCGTAGCCACCAAGACTTTCTTCTCTTATGCCTTGAAACATGTGTCCTTTATCAACATAGCCGTGCTCCTCAAAATCAGTGTGGAGCATAATTTTAACGCTTAATTCATTATCAGCTAAAGAATTGCATCGATAAGTAGGCCAGTTGAACTTTATTGCGAATAGTAGCCTCTCACCAGGGTCACCTTACTCAGTCATATGCATGCCCCCGCCATTTCTACAGTAGCAGAGTATACGATGTTATCCATGCTTAGCGCCCTTCAGGGAATGACACATAGATAAGATGGAAGTGAAATTTTTTTTAGTTTTGAGTCCATTTATGAAATAGAGTGACACTTGTTTATGGCGTTAATTGGTCCACTAAATTTTAGCATATATAATTATCTCTACTGAAAATATGTAGAGTTGATCTTAAGAAGTAATTGTTCATGAACATATGAATATGAGTTTTGATATTTTTTTTAATTATTGATCTAATTCATCTATGCATGTTCGTGGGGTAATATATAATGGAATATATGTTATTATGTTTATTTGTGCTGATTGTTAAGACTATTTATAATAACATGAAGATTGATAGAATGTGGTTCCATTTAATATTTTTTTATTCAAAAGATAGTTAATATATTTATCAATTTTCTATAGAAAAAAGTGGGTTGTAAATGAATATAATATCCACTATCAGTTCTTAATAAGCATGGAGTAATTGTTAAGATTATTTAGATAAGAAAGACATAAAAAGGGTTAGAATATTGTTCCATGTGATAACTTTTTAATCAGAATTGCTATATATATGTCATGAATTTCACTTTGGGCCATATTTTATTACGAATGTCTTATTTTAGACTACCCTTTAACCAATATTTTCATTTTAGACAGGGTACATATTAATGATCTCGGGTATGTCGGCTCCTAATAATCAATTAACTGTCACAGTTATATGTAATACCATATTTTTGATGTATGATGTAGATGGATAGAAGCGTTGAGGTTGGTCCAAAGTATCACAGAGGTAAAAATGCGTTATGCAAAGTAAAAATATTGGTTAAAGGGTGGTACAAAACGAAATATCAGTAATAATAAGGTGCCTTAAAGTGAAATTTACTTTTAATGTTGAGATTCGTGCTATAGCATTTAGCGATGTGGTAGAATGTAGAGAGATGTAAAACCTGACACTAACTGTCTTCTTAACTGAGCTATTGCTACTACTCCAACCTCTACTACTACCAGTACACGACCAGTAGAAACGTTACATGCTAGGCATCCACGTGACTGTCAAAGTGCAGAAAGAGAGAGAGGTAATAATTAGCAGAATCTCAATGTGCATTTACATTTATAATTTATAATTATAGAGTACTACACTGTAATTAAGGTGTATTTTATATTATACTGGAGTGTAATTTTTAATCATTCGTTTTTTTTTCAAAATTTAAGTATTGTTTTGTATTTTTAACCAAGTTAATTTTGTTTAAGTTTACATCATCATATTAATAAATTATGTTGCATTTTGTTTGGTCGTAACCATAGTGATCTCCTTTTAATTGTACTATGAAATCTGACTGTTTTAGCGTTAGTTTTATGTCAGAAGAAATATACGGTCTCTTTTTTATTAAAATATAGTTAACATAGAATACCCTAGCAAATAAACTGGAGAGAAAGGAGCCACAGCAGAGGGGTAGACTGACCATGTACAAACTTTCTAATTTAAGGATTAGGAAAACATGGTTAATAGATTTTCTTATGTACGTACATATGCATGTTTTCCTTTTTTTTTCCCTCTCCTGTACATGCATATATACATACATATATTTTCTCCAGATGAATAGCATATATTTATTTTTCTCTCTTACAAATACACATTAGATTAGGAGAGAGGGATTAATTATTTTAATATGATTTGTTCTAATCTAATCTAATGGTTCAAAATAATAATTCACCTGTACATGCAAAAATCAATTGTTATATATTTAATTTTCCCTCTTGCAAATAAGGATGAGATTAGGAGAGGGATTAATTACTTTAATCTGATATGATATAATCTAATTTAATGGTTGAAAATAATAATTCACCCGTACATGCGTAAATCAATGGTTTGATGTTTAGCTTTTATTTTTTTCAGAATATTTTGGATTTTATTGATCTTAAGTTATAAGTTTAATTCTAAATTAAATTATGACCATTTAACTTACCATGTTTATGTTAAATTTCTAGCTATAAAATAGGGTGTAGAGAGAAAAGGAGGAGATATATATATGGGCTGCACGTACATATATAACCTTTTTTTGCACAGTACGTGACTACGTACAAAGGGAAAGAGTTACGTGTGGGAGGAGGGGGAGGTGGATGTGGAAAGATATTTTAGATAAATCTGACGGTTTGAAATAATGGGTCCACCGATTTAAATGAAAACGGATGGTTAGATGTTTTGCTTTTTTTCTTAGAATTTCTAGGAATTTCTATTATTTATTAGAATGCCATGTAGCGGCTTAAGAGCGTTTGTAGGATGCCACGTAGCGGTTTGAGAGCGTTTGTAGGAAGTTTAATGGACTTTTAGTATATAATAGATTCACTATTTTGCAGTTAGTTTGCTATTAAAGTCATAAAACAAAGGAACTTCGTCGTTTTTTTTCTTTTTTCGAAAGTTGGGGCCATATACCCCTAGAAAGCCTCATGAAGTTTTGTCTCTTGGTTAGTTATGCATAGATATACTCGATGGGCTTGGACAGTATAACCATCCATACTTCTCAAGTCCTAAAAATTCATAAAATTTTAATTGATGTTGTTGAAGAAGAAATCGGCCGGGTTAATTACCTCTTGTCTTCTAAGTTCTTCCTCAACGTCGGTATAAGTTGTTCCATCTCCCACTCTTTTGACATCTCATGCTCGCTCTTGTTGATCTGAAAAAGTAAGTCTCTAAGAAGCTTCTTGATATCAGGAGTTCGAGATACAGAGACCATAGCCCGACAATCAAATGATTCATCAATCTTGTGATACACCTCCATAGCTTAGAGTAGTCTTGCCCAACCCTCCCGTTCCAAAGATGGACACCACCTTCAGTTGCTTCTCTTCACTCTTTATCCAGCCAATTATCTGTTCCCGAGGCTTATCGATGCCCACAAGGTTTTTGGCTTGCTCATACAAGGCTGGTACTCGAGGATCCAAGCGCACATGTTGGGGTGTAGCGATGAGCTGATCAGCGATCTTATACCGTTCATGCCTCTCTCTCTCTCTCTCTTCGATAACACGATCCTTGAGTTGTTTGATCTCATCTCCAATCTGATGGTTCTCCCATAGTTTCTTCATCTTGTGCACACCCTTCCGCACGAAATTAGCATTGGCATCACCACCGCTGCGTTTTCGCACGAAGCGGTCGATGCAGTCCTCGATGTCGTAGGATAGCTCACGCACCTAGCTTGTTCCTCCACTCCTTGGTCTGCACATCGATCTGGTCGTCGTCCATGTCTCCCAGCCTCTGCAGCACGGCGTTCATGCTGCCCAGCTCATCCTTCATCCATTGGAGATGGGTGTACTCGTCGGTGAGCAGGGAAGCCAGCTTGCCGATGACGGAGTTCATCGCCCCGGAGGAAGCGCTCACCGCCGCTCCAGTAGCCATCGCGAGCTCACCGACGACGCTGCCGCCGCCGCCGCCGTGTGGAGGTGGAATGGTGTCGGGTGGAAAACTGGAAAGATTATTATCCGGCTGGAAAGGCTCCAGCGAGTGTATGTATATACAGGAGGACTATTCCAGGACTTGATAATTTGAGGGGGCCCACCAATGATCATACTACTTTTTTTTTCCTTTATAGCCAGCCAATAAAAATGGCCCAGGTGAGATTGATCAGTGACCAGTCCCAAGGTACATCCATGGCAGCCAACAAGGGAAGTGCTCGAAATTTGCCGTGTGATTTGAGGTCAGAAGTTGTTTTTGTATACTATACTTTGTATATGCTCGGAATCTGCTTAAACAAGCAAAAATGATCGCATTACAACCGATTGTTTATGATTCCTAATAAGAAAGACAAGCAGTGGATCACAGGGAGAAATGGGTAATGAGATCACAGCATCTTTGCTAACTCAGAAGCTAGAGACGACATAAGGATAGAAGAAGAGGAATTTGCTCCGTTTATGTCTCGAGGCCAGATCGGTCTTGTAGTGTTCAACCGGTACACAGTTTCTGGTAATGAATACATCAATATGGATGGGCATCTGACTTTCCAAATGTAAAAATTTAAGTTTCTCAAAAAATGGAGGTGATGCCGCCGCCGCAACCCTCAGGACTTTGTTTATTCAAATGCTCACAAAAGCCTGCACGAGTGATGTGTCAATGGTTATGCCAATAAGCTTGAATCTGATCAGACAAAATAAGACACTCCCGTAGGCCGTAGGGAACGAAAAATCAAAAGCAAGCAATGTCTCACCTGACACGATTTTTATCGTCACAAAAAAATGGTGTTGATGACTGATAATCATCTGTCCCAAAGTACCTATCTCCAAACTCACCCATCCCAGGGATGACGCGGAAATCATCATTCAGACCAAACTCAATTTCTGATGTCACGATCTTCACTCTTGGAAATCTCTTGCTGACCACATGCACTCCTTGGGGAGCCTGGAACAATTCCAACAGTTTTTGTGGTAAGCTCAATGGTTATCAACCGCCACACAATAACAGCGAACGCGATAAGTTCCAACATAGCAAGCATGTACATCAATGGTGATAAGTTCCAGACTACACTTCGATAAAACAAAAACATGTATGTCACAGTAACTTGTAGAGAATTATCCACTGTGCCCTCCATTAACTGTTCAGCAATTTGCTGAACAACAGATACAGAAAGTTGAAAAATGCAGTAGATATGCTCATTAGCTAGCAATTGTTGTCACCAAACCAGTACAAGTGAAGTATTGAAGTAGGCAGCGCAATGCGTAAATAAGATTTAGCTTCCACTAAAGGACAACCTTCTAAGAGGAAAAGGAGACAAAAAATAATATATCTATTATTGTACCAAAATCATCAGATTATGAGCTTCAATAGAGCACATATGCAATCCATGCAAATCAATAAATAATGAATCCAAAGTCAGCACTTCAGTAAACTTACTGATATAAGATTCAGAAAAATAATATTTGTTTCCTGTACACCCTTTTTCAAGAGTAGAGATATAGCTTGAACAGCTGAATTTCCTGGTATGATGAAGAATATAAGACTATGAGATTAAACGAATATCCAACAGTTGAGCAGGAGCGCGAAATTTCAGCAAGTCAATAGACAAACAATGTACATTATATGCATGAGATATATTGAGAACATCACAGATGACACGTGAAATAGTTTGAAAAGGGACAATTTGCCAAACTAATTTTGTTGCAAAAGTACAGAATCCCCACATTTGTTTGCTCTCTTTTACATGAGATAGGTGGAGGCAGAAGTGCTCCAGTGAGCACAAAACAAAATTCATGTAACGACAGGAAGGATATGTGAGAATTATCAACGTACCTGTTCCCAGTATGGGATCCAACAACAGCACATGCCTGTTTGCAATATCTTTCGGTAAATTGTGATAGATTAGCTGCAAGGAATCAAGAGCTTAGTAATTTGACTAACTCCAACAAATAATGCCAAAAGTAGATTAAACCAAACCTGTTTGCCATTGTCTCCTTCCCTGTGAATAAGAATCTTCCCAATTTTTATACCTTTGCAGCATGCCCGCAATGCATTCTCCATACTCTCACCACTGGAGAGAAGTTGCAGAAAATAATTAACATAGTTATGCATTTCTATTCAAAAATTTATGATGTGCTTTACTAACAAGATACTTGACAAGGAATGAATCCTAGATTATGAGTTGCTCAAGAAAGCATGCTTAGTAGTCACTAGGATAGGGTTTATAGGAATTTAGCCCAAAGGCCAGGCTAAAGGACACTGAATTAAAGTTTCCAATATTTTCTGGTACAGCATTTGTAAATAGCCGTGTTGCTCCATTTTATCATTTTCGCAAGTTATCAAGCAAAGCAAAGGAGAAACATAAAGATATCGCTGACAAACATGATAGCAGCATGGTACAAAATAAAAAACTTTCCAACTGAGTTCCAAGTGTGATCTCAGTTAGAGTCTCCAGTAAGTGCAAGATCAAAATATCAAGAAGTTACTACCTTCTAATCACTGAGATACCACACAATCTTTTGGAGAACTCTACCCCAGTGTAAACCGATCCTGCACGCATAAATAAGGGTAAAGATATAAATTAATCGCAGGAGAGAACATATGCATATAACTCCATGCTTCTCAAGAGAACAGAACTATGGAGGTAAATAATCTATAACCCCTTCGGATAGAAGTCCTCAAGATTTACCTTGGTTTTGTCTGTATTCTGCTAATATGAAAATGAAAATGAGGGCAATTACCCTTGTTTGGGAAAATTTGGAAGAGCAAACAATGAATGGTTACAAAATCTCAATGTGAGAAGTTGTATGCGAGAAGAGCAAACAATGATTGGTTCCAAGATTTTAGAAAACATGGACCCAACAAATAGATGCTTGTTGCCATGAGCAATTATTATCAAATGATGAGTAACAAAAACAAAAGGAAAAAATATGAACCATGATACTGCAACTCATACAAACTTAATGCAGAATGACATGCCACATTATGTTTAATCATAATCATTGGAAACAGGAGAATAAATTACTATGAAATATATAGCTTGAATTCAATGGAAAAATACTAATACAGGACATTATGTTTAATCATGTACTGGTCCAGATTCAGCATCTTAATACAACTAGCAGCGAGCAAGATTCTCTGCATTTGAAGAGATAATTTGTAACACCAGAACAGTACAAGGAAGACAACGAATGGTCACAGTGCAATACTACTTACCAGTTGGAGTTATGACCTGCTTTTCCTTGAATGGAAGATGACCAAGACCATGCTCAACAACCTATATTCCACAGCGAAATTCAAGCTACCATGGGAACTCATACAAAAGAAAACATGTCAATTGCATTTTCATACTGACCAATCGAATCAACCGATCGGCATAGAATATGAAATCATGTGTTGTTGTGGCAGCATCCCGTATTATTGTGTGCATACCTCGTATCTGAAAGAAAGAAGAATTGAAATGTTAATATTTATATACGCTACAAAAATCCAGAAATAATCGCATTAACATTCAATATTATGAGATTATCAAACAACAATCGGTTTTATAAGAAAAAACTGCAGCACATTTATGGTCACATGAAGTACCTGATAAGTAGTCTGAATGACATACAAATTGGGGTGTACTTTACAGAGATCATGTTGACCAAGCTTAGTACGAATATGCTGAACTATTAAGTCAATTGCAACATCATTATCGCCACCTCGTGGGATGATAATATCAGCGTACTTCTTGGTTGGGAGGATGAAGTCTTCAAAAGCAGGCTTAACAAACTTTGAGTACTGTAAAACATAAGTAGAATTAAGTGGTTAATTTCAAAAAAGAATCATCAAGGAGATCTGTACCTAACAACTAAGATTTGTAAACATGTTAAATAAAAACAGCTCTAGTGAGTAAAAAGGTAATAGGATGTGACCATGTGACCATGTAACCTGATCTAGCACAGTTTTGATATCTCTACCCTTCTCAATGGTGTCACGTCGAATCCTCCTTGTTAATCGCACATCAGCATCTGAAAATTCAATAGGATGAAACACAATAAAGGACAACACATTCACAGGGTTCAATAGATAGCTACAAACTATTTTTCTTGTGAATTTACAGGCCCTGTCTATCAACATAGTGATAAATTCACAAGAGTGATTAGAAGGATGTTTCTCAAGTTCTTTAACTAGGGGGTATGCGAAGTGCTAGCCTTGGTTTGTTTCCTTCACATCAGTTTATGCAATATACATTTGGCGACATTTGTGACTTCAAAAATAACTCTTTTCGCATTTAAAAAATAAATGAACAGTATTTCAAAATATGGAAATAACTAAAAATTGTGAGTTGATACAAAAGAACTAGTAAATGAACAATGAAATCAGTGTTCTAAAAGTCAGCCCTAGGTGCTGGATAGCCCCCACAATTAGGCATTAGATGCCTAGATGGTGCATAAGGTGGCTCTTGGGTACTCTTGTTGCTATTTAGTGTTATAGTGTCTAGATTGTGTGTGATATGCTTGCTAATTTCTTGGATTTTACTAGTACCAAGTGTAACTCTCTGTCCAGGAAATAAGTGTACGATAGTAAGAGTGGTTTATAATATACTTCCAATTCAAATCAAATAGGAGACAACAAAATTACATTATGCACATGTATAAACACAAATGTGGATAAAATATGGAAATAATCATACTGACCACACGTACAACTGATGATTACTGGTCATGGGCAAGAGCTAGAGATAATAAGACAGTTTGGCATGCAAATATTGATACCTGTGTCAACAAAGATCTTCATGTTCATCAAATCCCGGACACGTGAATCATGGAAAACCAGAATTCCTTCCAAAATAATTACATCTGAAGGATTGACCTGACAGAAGTCAAAATATTAGGGTTTCTCTGAAACATAAAGTAAAACAGATATGGATAAACAAAGAGAAGAATAAACTGTAATCAGTGATCCAATTTTCGTGGATAAAATAATACTAGTTGAAATTGTGAAACAATAAGGTGCTTAGTGTTTACTAGAAACTGCGCCAATTAAAACTAACTACAATATATTTTAACAAGGTTTATTTAAATATGTGCAACCATAGAGTTACTACATTTCAGATATGCCACTACAAGGTGGACTTCGATATGCCACTGCTAAGTAGGAAAATTCTGAGATATGCCATTATGAAACAAACTGGACACAATGTCCTTGTCCTCTCCCTTCGTCCGTTCCATATCTACCGTCCCCAACTTCTCCCTCATCAACCATATCTGCCATCCCCAACTTCTGCCTCATCGACTGGAAAGGTTGATTTGCTGAAGGGATGTACTACTTCAGTAACTAGAACTTTCACCAATCAGGTGTACCCAGCCATGGCCTGTACAATTGGCTTGTTGCCTTGGATAAGTTCTTTTGAGTATTTGTTGCTAGATATATGCAGCAATGTTATGTGACATAGTTACATGCTTCACAGAGCCCGACAAAAACCATGCAGATAAGCTACGGATTTTACTGGAATATACTATCTCCATCCCAAAATATAAGGGATTTTGCCGATGTAATTATTGGATGGGCAAAATCCCTTATAATCACTGCCCATGTCTTCACATTTCCCTTATATTTTGGGGAGTAAATATCAAATTATTGTATCTTTTGGCATTTCAAAACCATCACTTTTTAATGGAAAACTTCTGGTGGCAGATTGTCTTAATAGGCATATATGAGTTCCTAACCAAAGCTTAAGCACCTGCAAAAGGGAAATGGAACTTCTGTTTTCTGACTCCCTAGCTATCCAGCAGACCAGCACACAATTTTCAGCTACATTTCTCTTGGACAACTCACAAGATCTGAGCGAAGACAGAATGATAGTATGATACTCATGAAGAATGAATGTTAGCTCAGGATTACTGCTATGACAATCCTTGTTCTTATGCTCATTTTTTTTATAGTAGTCGAGAGTTCAGTCATACTACCACTGTAGTGGAGGCTTAGATTCCAAGAGGGAATTCAAGTTGTGAAGCCTCACCAGGATGAGACTGTGCTACTCCAACAATCACAGCAGCTACGGGAGATGGTGAAGTAGATGGGATATCTCTAATTTTACCTACTCACCAGTGTCATATAATAAAGCAACAACTTTGTACTGGCATATCCCAGAAATTAGTAATTATGTAGCATGTATCTAAATAACCCTTTCTACAAATATAGCTGTTATTATAAGGAGAGTTCCTACTAACTTATGGATCCCTCAGTTCATTCGGCAGGCATAGATTAGAATATTAAGGCTTTATTAGAAACTCAGGACAAGGAAACCTTCAGTTTATCAGGTGAGCAAGTTATGAATAGCACTGTAAAATAGTAGTACTACCTTTCTTGCACTTGCAACACTCTTATATGTTTTGAAGTTGTAATTAGGAATGTCCACAGCCTTGCCATGTTTCAAGTTCTCCATACAAGAGAGTAGTAACTCCGTATCAAATGCATCTGAAATTAGGACAGCAGCAGTAGCAGAAAAATCAGTGCACAGCTCTAGTCACTGGCATACTTAGGCAAACTTCTTAGGAATATGCATCATACCTGGATGATCAAAGTTATAATCATGAACATGGACCAATTCCTCATCAGACAACCCATAATAAAAAGACTCCTGCAAAGAAAGATTGTAAACAAGATATGGCGGCAATATGATATTTAGCATAAAGGGGGCACATTCTGGTGTCTTAACAATACAGCACGATATACTAATTTGTACAATCTGTAACAAGCATGTTCATAGAAAAGTTATCTTGTCATATTTGACACAGTATAAGTAACTAATGGAAATAGTATACAATAAACACATAATGCTGGCATTAAAAATTTTTCAGATGCACGATCACAAAAGTAACAAGATAATAAGATTAACAGTGCCAATACAGAAAAATAAATAAGGAGCAACTAGAAACTTGCTATGGAAAGCAGGGGGTACTATTCGATCACAATCAGACAGTCATGCCTGCAAGCCTACCAGTCTACCACTTACCGCAGAAATGAATTATGTGAAGCAGTTAGCAATATAAGTATTATGATCATGGTTCGTTGAAAGAATGACAAGAAAAATCACTTTTATAACATTAAGTGTTTCACGATTGAAAAACTAAAAATACCAAAAAAGAAACAGTATATATCAAGTATGATGTTACACAATATATCTAAGGCAGAGCAACAATTTTCAGAAAACAGATACTAGGCACTGTGCCTTAACTGTATTAGCAGAGGTTAAGGTTGTACACTTGAAATATCATCTGATGTGCATGATGCTAAACCATTAAATCAGGGAAAACATAATCCCATTAGAGGATAAAATGGTGTGTACTACATAACTATAGTATCCTAGACCCATGTAATGGATCCAAACATACCAATATCTAGGTTCTATTAACTAAGAAAATGCAGTTATTTTATTTGTGACGCGTGAAATATGGAACAAAGTAATTTCAAAAATCATAGTTCCGTGGATTTATTCCGCCTTAATACCACATATATTGAACTAAAGAAATGTACTATTAGTGGCATGGCATTCAAAAGAAATTCGGATGACACAAATGCCACAAGGCCAAAGGGAAAAACCTGAGTAACAACAACTACACGCTGATCACGTAGCTGATCGATTATCATTTTGCATACAGTACTTTTGCCTGAAGATGCACCCCCAGCAACACCTGTAATCCAAACCAAATCAGGGAATGAAACATTGGGAGGCAAAAGGGCTACATTACGTACAACAGTCGATATTTACTGATTACTTGCAAAATAAACAGACAAAAACAGAACTGAGCAAGTACTACTAACCAATGACAAATGGCTCCTGGTGCCCATTCTCCACCCCTGAGGTCGTTGGTTGTTCCTCCCCTGTCATGGAGCCATTGATGTTAAGCTCATCCAAACGGAGCGTGGAGTAGTGGACCCCAGCCGCAGCAGCATCAAGAACCTCATCAACTGGTCTTGAACCCATATATTGTTCCAAGAACCTGCTAAAATCACCAGGATATATTAAACATAGCACCCTTGTAAAATCACAGCAGCTACAAAATAGAAAACATAAAGTAGACAACGTTTGCAACCCAAGAAAGAATGTGAAACAACCAAATCAGGACGCTGGCCTCACTCTACACGCCTCTTTTTACTACAAAGGACACAAGAGAGATAGATAGCACCAGCAGAAAACAATGCCCAACATTTTGCTCCAACCAATTCCTAAAGATGCTGCGACTCTATTTTGGCAACAACGCCATGTTAATCCCCTAACATGATGAAATTGCTTGAAAAGAAATCATGTTCTGCCAACTGAAAGTAAAATTCTCTAATTCTTTATGATTTCAGCGGACACAAAAAAAAATAAATAATAAATAAAAACTGATTAGCAACATCACCACCACCACCAAATGCAATTAAATCCTGTCTGACAACTACAGCAAACTCAAGAACGCATCGTCCAACCTACCGGGGCGCGAAGCCACGCACGGAGATCGCCGCCGCCGCCGCCGCAAGAAGTTGGCCGGGGGAGATCAACCAGAACCGTGCACAGCCCCGGTGGCGGCAGATACGGGGGACGGACGGGGAGGGGAGCGGGAGGGGGAGGAAATGGGAGAAGAGGGGGAGAGAGAGAGAGAGGGGGGTTGGCGAGTCGGTGGAGGAGAGAGAGAAGAGAGAGAGAGTGGGGAGAGATGGAGGAAGAAGCCGAGGTCGGCGCCGGGAGACCCAGGCGGAAGAAATTCCGTCCTTTTTGCTGCCTTTTTTGCCCGGTGGAATGCTTTTATTTTATTTTATTTTTATTTTATAAAAAGAATGTTTGCTCTTTTTTTAAGTAAAAAGGAGGATTGTGATTAAAGAATGTTTTTAGGTTGTGATATTTTCTAACAATGTTTACTTAATTATTATACTTATTTTGGAACGATTGGAATTAATTGCAAGGAGAAATGCCCAGGGGTCTTCGGCTAGCTCCACAAGGTGGTGGGCTAGACGACCTATGTTCAAAGTCTCACTCCTTCTAATTATTTAATATTAGTTCCTTCTTTAATATTCTAGTTTTTGAATTAATTGCAAGGTTAAACTAGTCCCGTGTCCTTTAAATTTGTAGGTGTGAAGAATTAATTGCAAGGTTAAACTAGTCCCATGTCGATTAAATTTGTAGGTGTGAAATGGTTCTGAATCTGATTCATGAGTTATCGTAATCATAGCGAACTCTGAAGTTAGGTTGTAGTACCATATTTCAGGCAGCCGGTCGATTTTGGGTCCAAAAAACATCAACGCAGCCAGTACTTTCTTATGCTTTCGCACCTTATATACTATTCACGTAGGATGTTTTTTAATTACGAGAAAATCTAAAAACTATTATTGACAAACGCCTCAATCCAAGAAATACCATCAACAAACCCAACTTCCTAAAAATATCATCTTATAAGCGTTTTTTTTAAACATACCGATTTTTATTAACATCTCTATCTCTATGTTAAATGCTATAAAAGGGTCGCTTTGCCCATATAAATTGTTAAAACTTGGCTAAAACTCGTACTTTTTTCATTA
Source organism: Oryza meridionalis (assembly GCA_000338895.3). Lineage (NCBI taxonomy): Eukaryota > Viridiplantae > Streptophyta > Magnoliopsida > Poales > Poaceae > Oryza > Oryza meridionalis. The sequence continues at coordinate 10,374,411 of CM002525.2, read as the reverse complement.
GCATACACTAATTTGTAGTTTGCTCTTTACGCTAAAATATTGTACGTTGACCAAAAGAGAAAATTTTAATCATCTTTCAACAATTCTTAAGGGTAAAATGGTTTGGTATAGCACTTAACGGAGGGCTACTAACAGAATCCTAACGGCAATAATATTTCTTAGAAAAAACGCTTGTACGATGGCATTTTTAGGAAGTTGGGTTTGTCGATATTTCTTGAATTGGGACGCTTATCCATGGTGTTTCTTAAATTTTCTCTTTAATTATTATATATCAACTGGTTTCAAATTATAAAAGTTACAACCAATCCAACTTAAATATATTCATGGTTTTAATTCGAAAGCATCTAAAAATTCAACAATATATGTGCACTGGCGGGTAAATCCACATCGTCGCACACACCATATAGGGCCATAAAAATTGTTGCTCTCGTCACGTGGACCGTGGACCGATAATGATATTCATTATATATGGGTTTGAAAAACACCTGGCGGTATTTCGGTTAGCATCACAAGGCATTGGGCTAGCCATCCCAAGTCTAAAGTCTCACCACCCCTTTTATCCAGCGGTTTTTTATTATGTATAGGTTTATTTTGGTTGTGACAATTTTAGTGTCACCAAACTGCTTCAAAATCACAAATCAATTATTTTACAACAATAATGAGCCAAACATTATTAAAAAAAGATATGAACAAGGGACTAAATGAGTCACATGTGAAGGAAAATCTTGCCAAAGAAAATCTACCGAAATAGAGATATAGACATCAAATTCCACCGATGAACCGAGCAGTACTAGTATAGTAGTACAACCTAACAAGATAGGCAAGTGATATCATCACATCAAAGCAAAAGCAAAGCAAACCACCGGACGGTACATTGCGTGGTGGAGCACGGGAGGAAGGACACACTCACACACAGGAACAACAGATCGTCTCATCTCATGTTTGGTGATGTGCTCCCCTGTTTCAACATAAATCAATCAAACATAATTAAATTCTAATACCACGAATCTCCGTTTCAACGTAGAAGATAGCACGTTCTAATTCTATAAATCTAGATATGCCAACCGATATAAAAATTTGAGTGCTACAAATCTAACATGTTATATATTTATATTCATAGTTAATAGAATATGTCATGTTTTATGCTGAATGGTTTATTTTGGGACGAAGAGATTACTAGTTTTTTATTTTGTTTGTTGGTGATCAACCCCCAACCCAAGTAACCAGGAAATGAAGAGGGGCCCACGAGATCTGCACGCTGAGTCAGCTCATGCGTGGCGTCCACGAGGACGTACGCGGCAGCTCGCACGGTACCAACGTAAATCCCCAATTTATAATTAGCTTCCTAATCGCCGTGATGCGGCTGTGTATATATGTTGATCGATCAATTGCTCCAAGGACATAACCAATACGAAGGTGCTCGAGAGTCGAGACTCGTGTAACATACTCCCTCTATCCATAGCTACCTTTAACCCTTAAATTTGCTTTAAAATATAGATACAATTTTTTATTTCAATCAATTACAACCGCTCCTTTTTATTTGTTCTCACATACTTTCTTATCTCAAGCAACTACAACCATTCCCCATTTAACTTCAACTAGTTTCTTAATCTCTGTGTATATATTGTGGAGTACTATTCTACCGGAGCATATTACTTGTTTCAAAATAAAAAGAAATTTTATCTATTTAATTATATATGTAAAATAATTTATATTTTAGGATGAATGTGGAGCGATGATATATTTTGAAATGAAAGTAGTATTTCATTCGCTGCGTGTATACAGCACGTTCTGGGCAGAAGCTGTACGTACCGTAGAGTATATTATTGCACTGATTATCTCGAAAGCACGTGCTCTCTTTTTGATAAGAAGCTTCACCGGTTCTTATCACCTCATCAATTGCAAGTCAAACTCAAATTCTCCCATAAATATCTAAACGCTGTTTGTGCGCTACACGTGTGCAGATAACATGAGTATTTATCTAACCAAGATGACCATGGCCAAATTTTAAAAGATCATTAAAAATTTCACGCTGGTCCAAACCAAAGGATCTTCTTCTTTTACAAACCTTTCCACCCTTATAGAAATAGGGATGAAAACGAATCGGATACGGTCGGAAACTAGTTTTATCACATTTGTTTTTATATTTTTTTTCTCGGAATCGAAATCGGAATCGGAAACCCGGATACGAAAACGGAATCGAATATTATCGAATACAGATACGGAGGGAATACGAATCGAAACGAATACGGTAACGAATATTAATCGGAACATAAAAACACCTCAAACCGACCTTCACAAATCAACGAAGAAATATAACTCGTTATTTTTTCTAATAGAACATATCAACATTTTCAAATTTTAGTGTTAATAATTTTGTTATATCCGATTTTATGGTTGAGGGAGACGATTCAATCGAGAGTAAGATATTACGAGGCTATTATTGTGTTCTAAAATCATGTTCTATCGAGTTATTGTGTTCTTACTGCTATTATTTTGGCCATATTTTCTTATGATTTTGTTTTATCAAGTAAAAATTTAAATTTCAAAAAATAGCAACTTCAAATAATATTTTGAAGCAGTAAATAATTTCAACTGAAAAAGTTATGAATATAAAAGTTGTAGAACTCATCAAGAGCTACAACTTTTATTTTGGTCATTTCTTCATCCGACTAAGTGATAGTAATATTGTTTATAAAATTTGCATCTCTCTCTTATCTTATGAAACCATATACGGGATGTGTAAATTTTGTAAATAATGTTACTATCGCTTTGTCGGATGAAAAAATGACTAAAATAAAAGTTGTAGATCCTGATAAGTTATACAAATTTGTTGTTGATGACTTTTTCAGTTGAAATCATTTAGTATTTGAAAATGTTGTTTGAAGGTGTCATATTTTGAAATCCAAATTCAAACTATTTAAACAAAGTCATATAGAAAAATGACCCAAACAAAAGTTGTTGATCTTGATGAGTTATACAACTTTGTTGTTGATAATTTTTCCATTTGAAATCATTTACTACCCAAAAAATTATTTGAATTTCTTATATTTTAAAATTCAAAATTTATATAGTTCAATCAATCTCGGATGAAGAAATGACTAAAATAAAATTGGTATATCTTAATAAATTCTACAACTTTGTTTTTGATAACTTGATCACATGAGTTCATTTAGTATCATAAAGTTTAATTTGAAGTTGAGGGAGGACATATAGACTTAATAGCTAATTTTTAGACCCGTTGGCCCATTTAGATGGAGTGATATATAAACCTAACCTTAGTTTCTCCCACACCTCCCAATCTCCTCCCAGCCACCACCCTTCCTCCCGGCTCCCGCGACCACCACGGGGACGGGGCCTGCGTGCGGCGGACGGCAACGACGGGGCGGGGCCGCGTGCGGCGGACGGCGACGGCGACGTCGGGGGCGGGGCCTCGTGTGGCGGACGGCGATGACAGAGGCTCGGCGGCGCGAGGCGACGACGTGTGGCGAACGGCGACAAGCGGAACCGGCCGTGCCGGCCTCGGGGCGGCCGGGTCATGGCGACGGCGGGAACTCGGCGGCGCGAGGCGATGGCGTGCGGCGGACGGCGACGCCGGTCTCGGGGCGGCCGGATCCGGGGTCGGCGGCCCCGCAGCTGCGGGATTCGACGTCGTGAGGCGACGGATGGGGCTCGGCAGCGCGAGGGGACGACGTGCGGCGGACGGCGACGAGCGGATCTGGCGTGCGACGTGCGACGGCGACGGCGGGAACTCGGTGGCGGGAGGCGATGGCGTGCGGCGGACGGCGACGAGCGTTTTTCAATGTTTGTTAATTTGGATTTTGCTGTTTATTTTGATTCGGATATCCGGCAAAAATGGTCGGATAGTTTCCGACTGAATCCGATTTCCGACGGATACCATCGCTACTGTATTCGAATTCGTATCCGAGAAAAACTATCCGAATTTGTATCCGAATCCGAAAATATTCGAAAAAATCTGACCGCAACAATCTGCATCCGAAAAACAGGATCGGAACTCGGAAATTATCTGTACCACTTTTATCCCTATGTAGAAATACTCCCTTTTGGATGATGCGCATTGAAAAGGAGAGGAGAAGAATACTCCAAGCATGAAAAAGCTGAAAAGCATGCCATTGGCCGGGGGGCGCCATGATGGTGAGGACCGGAGGTGAAGAGATTTTTTATTCCTGAATCCCACGCAAAACGCGCAGCCTTTGTTTAGGTTTTATATTTACTTCTGGGGACCGAAGAAAGTGGATTCCGTGGCCTGTGGATGTACTACTTTCTGAATAAAAGTGACGGGAGAGAAGGATGGAGAGGGTTTACCCTGGCCTCTCCTTTGGTAGGAGGGTGTAAAGATTTAGCATGTCCTATCGGATATTATATAGGGTGTTTGAGCATTATAAAAAAAATTACAGAATTTGTCAGTAAACCGCGAGATGAATTTATTAAGCCTAATTAATCCGTCATTAGCAAATATTTATTATAGCACCACATTATCAAATCATTGAGCAATTAGGTTTAAAAGATTTGTCTCGCAAATTAGTCGCAATCTGTGTAATTAGTTTTTTAACTATATTTAATAATTTATACATATGTTCAAATATTTGATATGACATGGTGTAAAATTTTTGTGTGGGATCTGTGCCTTACTGATTTTAAGACCTTGGATCTCAGCGCTGAGATGTGGTCATTTTTTGAAAGGATCAATTTGTCAAAATTGCTGGAAACCTTAGCCATCGGCTCTTTGCGAAGTTCAAAGAGGAAACATGGACAATGGCAGAACAAAGCGCGCCTACAGGAGATGACTACAAATGTTGTATAGGCCGTCCTCGGCAATTGTTTTCTGTTTTTCTCAGGGGCTTTAATTCGTTCTCTTTATTCCCTCCACGCAAATTGAGCGACCATCTTCCATCCAGTCTCATTCACCCAACTAAACATACCCTTATTGTACTACTCTCTCGGCCATAAGATATAGTAACCTAGTATGGGATAAGACACGTCTTAGTACTACGAATCTCTCCATCACAAAATATAACAACCTAATATGGAATAAGGCTATGTCCAGATTTTTTTACTATGATATGTGTCATCCAGTTTTAGATTGCTTTATTTTAAAAACAAAATGACTAGTTAGCTTTAGAATCAGGTGTAAAATAACATAGATAATTGTAGCCTGCTGCTAACTATACTATTAATATCGCTCTTACAACATATGATCAATACATGACTTTTGATTGTGGGACATTTAACTTTTTGCCACTTTTAATATGTGACAATTAAGAAATTTGCTACTCATTGTCTATGACACATGAGCTCTTATGTGTCTATGACATGTGGGTCTAGTGGTAAATCATTTATCACCACTCGTAAAAGTGGCAAATAGTTAATAATTCCTGTGATGGGGTACTACTTCTATTTTAAGAGTAAGTTTGTTTTTGGCCCCACCCATTTATTTCAAAATAAATTCATTTTTAAGTAATTATTATATCGGAGTTAAAACAAATAGGGAATAAGTGTATAAAAATACATAAAAAGAGAAATAATTGTATGAGATGAATAAAAGAAAAGATAATCTTATTTTGAAGGGGGGAATACGATGGATCTGGTCCCAAATTCCACAATGAAACAAAAGCCAGTGTATCGGTTAGTTGAGTTCCGGCCTTCTTTCAAAAAAAAAAGTTCTATGGTACACGTGGCGGCGTCCCAGTGGGCAGCTTGATCGGGTGCACCGCGCCGACGAAGGCAGCGAGCGACCCACGTGGATGGGATGGGAGGCCAACATGCATAAAAGCTGTCGGTCATCGCCGAACTGTCCGATTCTTGAGAGAGCAGGTAAAATAGCAACTATAAACCAGCTATAAATATATTTTAAAAAAATAAAAGAAGAGAGAAGATGAGCGGACTACATATCTGCAGTCAAGCTTAGTATAGACTTTAAGACGTAATGTGTGAATGATAGGTAGAACCAGATATTAATAGTATAGTAAATAATTATTATATGAATTGACCTATAGATGATTTAGAACTAGTACTTGACTATATTATTAAACTTGCTCTCATCGATCCGATCCGTTGGTTGAGGGGAATCGTAAACCAGTGGTAATATTCTCGATTTGTTTGCATCTTGCAACTAGTCCTTCCCACACGGTGACGGCGAGAGCGAAGACGTTCGTTCGTTCGTTGGGTAGGCAGCCACTTGTGAAAGTATCTCTGCAACTGGAAGACGTCCGTCCTAGTTCTAGTTTTGGTGCGATGCATCATGCGCATGTATATAAGTATGTCATGTGTGAAGAAAGTGATGGTGCCTGAACTGAAACTGTAGGAACAGATTGAAGACAAATTAGTAGTAAATGCTCTCTCTCCTTTTCTTTTGGCTTGATCCATCGAGCAAAGGCAGTTCCGATCAGATCGCCACCGACCGATGCAGTTGGACGTCGTCTGCGCGCGGCGGCGCTTGTGGGGGCGCTAGCTAGCATTGTCGCTGGTCGATTTCCGTCGCTGCTGCCTTGAGCCTATCCCGACGAACAAACGTGTTTGTTCGTCGATCGCGCCCACTTAGTCTTGCTACCCGCTACTCTGCCCGAAAGTGAAGAGAATTCTTTGCATGGGCACGACCATATTGGTTTCTTTTTTTTTTTGGTCAGATGCTTATTAGCTAGTGGCCCACGTATAAAATTAGGGAAATACTGCAGCCATCCGATCGATCATGTGCAATCATCGTGTCCGCCGCTGGGGAGAAAGACGACGAGCGGCGCGCGGGTCCTCTCTCTCTCTCCTCTCGCCGTGGACGGACGGCCCCGGCTTTGATGGATGATCGATGATGCATGCGGAGCCGTTCGTACGCTGGGCGGTGGCATGCAGCAGCTAGCGCCGCACCACGACGAGACACAAGGATAGGTAGGCTAGTGCCGCTCGATCGCCTCGTTGTCCGTGCCTGTATACTCCGTCCGTCTAAAAAAAGATAAACCCTGGGTTTTTTTTCCAACGTTTCACTATCCGTCTTATATGAAATTTTTTATAATTAGTATTTTTATTATTGTTAGATGATAAAATATGATTAATATTTTATGCGTGACTTGTCTTTTTAATTTTTTTCATAATTTTTTTAAATAAGACAGACGTTTAAATGTTGGACACGAAATCCCAGGCTTTGTTTGTTTAGACGGAGGGAATACTCATATAGGCCCTCGGTGCGCTACATATGCCTGCCTGCACACACAAGCCCAGACAACGAAGGATGGATGGATGGCACAGGCGCTGTCGATTTCTGAATCGTTCGTTCGTGTACTCCCTCCGTAAAGAAAAAAAAGAAAGAGAAAAGCTCCATTTTTAGCTTAGGTATACTCACTCACTCTCATGAATGGTTATGTTTTAGGAGTACATATGAAAGATTAAGTATACGTAAACTAAAAATTGAAGCTTTAGGACTGGATTCTTTTTTACGGAGGAGTATGTATTTACTCCACGTCCCACACCCACACTTTCTCTACCACTGATAAAAGTACAATTCTCCCTTAAAAAAAAAAGATTTGTCACGTACTCGCTCTGTCTAATAATATAAGAGATTATTTAAAAAAAATACTATGATATAAGAGATTATATGTTGTAGAGTAAATAACGATGTATAAATAATATTGGATAAAACTATTAAATGAGAGGTTGTGCGTGGGTGGTATAGGTGGCCAACAAGTAGCACGATCTAATATGGCACGTGTCAGGGTTACGGATAAAGTATAACCTCTACCCTTAGATATACGTTATACATCGATATGGTATATCTGTGCGTATACGGACGTTCTCTGTACACGCTAAGGAAATTCATCACGGAGTCCACAGATGGAAAGATTCCTACTCGGATAGGACTGGGTCGTCACTGTATCGTGTAGGGTTTGATGTCTCCGAGTCCTACATGGAGACCAACTGACCTGCGATATAAAAAGGACCCCCCGGGAGGACCCAAGACATTGAGTTTTACCGCCAACACATCCACTACAGCCTACGAAGCCGGAGCCTACAGGAGCCAAGTCGCCGGGTGATCTAGTCGAACCAACTCGACTACGATCTCATCGGTACCATCGAGTTCCACTATTCCCTTTGTAATCTGTGATTTCCGTCATATAATCCCATATCAACTGGATTAGGGCTATTACCTATTAAGGGGCCTGAACCAGTATAATCCCTGTTTTTTGTTGCTTGATGTAGTACACGTAGATTCTCGTACCAGCGTACCCCAATACCCTCTATATCTGGTCTACGGGTATTCCCCGTCGACAATGGCACGCCAGGTAGGGGGACTTAGTGCTCAAGGTTCTACTACTATGTCGTCAGGCTTCGTCGACAACAGCGTCAACCCCAGCGTCAACCAAGGAGTTCCTACTTCAACAATGCTAGTGTGGACTCAAGTCAGCGAAATCGTCTTCCTGGTTTACACCACGGTGCCAGTCTCGACTGGTCCATCAATGTCCGGAAGCGAGAACGCCGTGGCTACAACCCTGGACGACTCCATGTCGAAGAATCCTCCCGCAGAAGTGGAGAACGGAACGTCGACGACATCCAAGCCCGATGAGGATCCTAGTGCGGCCAAATCTTATCCTTCTGACGAGAATCACGAGCCGACAAGGACAACTTTCGAGGCGACAAGGTCCTGGTGTCCTATCCACAAAACCAGGAAACACACCTTGCAAGCTTGTTGGGTTTTTCTCGACGTACAAGCTGAGATCCGTGCCTGCAAAGAGCGTGGAATTCAACGTACTTCTCCAACTCGTGATGTCTATTGTCCTATCCACAAGGCAAAGAATCACGACCTCTCAAGCTGCAAGGTTCTTCTTAACGCCATGAAGACGTCATCTCCTAAGGTCCAGCAGTCACAAATCTCTCCTATTGATGTGGACAAGGAACGAGGAGTGACGGTTATCTCAGACCGATTCGTTGGGGTGATCGACATCGATCCCCACGAGCCGTCAGTCCTACACTTGCTTGAAGACCAGGGCTCATCGTCGACAAGCACACCACGCGATGTGTTTGCTATCGATGGGACCAGCGCGTCTGCGCGCGCCGACACGGAAGCGGAGAATCAAGTGGTTACACCGGCTCAGCACATCGGGGCCATTAACGCAATATTGAGGGAAACTCCTTATGATCCCGTTCTGAACAATGATCTCGCACGGTGGACAGAACAACTACGGGAGTCAGTGGCCAACCTCAATAACGCGTTCGAGGAGGCCGCTGCCGGAGAACAGCCAGAACAACCGCCAGCTGGCGGTGCCAATGGCGAACCGCCAGTTCGTCGCTAACTTCCAAGGAACTTACAAGCGCCACGCGATCGAAGACGACCTACACGCGTTGACACAGAATCCGGGCGAATCTTTGAGGGACTATGTTCGGCGCTTTAATGAGTGCAGAAATACAATCCCTGAAATCACCGACGCCTCTATGGTCCGTGCTTTCAAGACCGGTGTCAGAGATCGTTATACTACCTAGGAGTTGGCAACAAGGCGGATTACGACTACTCGAAGACTATTCGAGATTGTCGATCGATGCACTCACGCGGACAATGCACTGAGACGCAAGAACGATAAGCCGAAGACAGGGGGAGAGAAGAAACCAGCCAAGGACGCACCTGAATCAAGCAAGAAGATAAGTCGCAAGAGTGGGAAAAGGAAAGCTCAAGCGGAAGTCCTCGCGGCAGAATACGCGGACCCTCCCAAGCACCCAGACCCACAAGGCGGTGACACGAAGAAAATATGGTGCCCTATACACAAGTCGGACTGACACTCTCTGGAGGATTGCCTCGTCTTCAAATGTCGCTCGCAACGCAACTAGCATTGGAGAAGGGCAAGCGAGTACGTGTAGTCGAGAAAGCCGCGGAAGCAGCTACTCAGGACTCGGACTCAGCATACCCAGATTCCGACCTCCATGTCTCGCACATCTTTGGAGGTTCTACGGCATACTCTTCGAAGCGAAAGTATAAGAAAGTGGAGCGGGAATTTTGTTCGACATGGCGAGGGGCTGCACCCAAGATGAAATGGTTTGAACAGAAGATCGAGTTCTCAGATGAAGACCACCCCAAGACTGCTGTCACCCCAGGACAATATCCAATCGTGGTCGAGTCCACTATTCGGAATATCAAGGTCGCACGGCTTCTCATTGATGGCGACAGTTCCATCAATTCACTCTTCGCCAGCACCTTGGACGCAATGGAGATTCCACGAAGCGAGTTGACGCCCACCGATCAACCCTTCTATGGAATTACTCCTCAGTCATCGTCCAAGCCATTGGGCAAGATTACGTTGCCTATGACTTTCGGCCAAGCAAATAACTTCCGAACGGAGCAGATCACCTTTGATGTCGCTGAATTTGATACAGCATACAATGCCGTCATCGGGAGAACTGCACTCGCGAAGTTCATGGCCGCATCTCACTACGCGTATCAAGTGCTCAAGACGCCCGGCCCGAAGGGAACAATCACTATTCAGGGGAACACAAAGCTGACGGTACAATGCGACAAGCGGAGCCTCGACATGGTCGAGCACATGCCCAACCGACCGCCGCAGTTGAGCCACCCAAGAAAGTGAGCAAAACAAACAATGCCGAAACCAGACAGCGCAATCAAGATCGTTCCGCTCTCCAGTGCCAACCCCGACAAGACCGTCAAGATCGGGGCATCACTGGGCGAGAAATAGGAACTCGCGCTCATCACCTTCCTCCGCGACAATGCAGACGTGTTCGCTTGGCAGCCGTCCGACATGCCGGGGGTCCCCAGGGAGGAGATTGAGCACAAACTCATGGTGCGACCCGATGCCAAGCCAGTAAAACAAAAACTGCAGAGATTTGCACCAGATCGAAAACAGGCCATACGAGAAGAGCTCAACAAGCTTCTCAAAGCTGGCTTCATCTGAGAGGTACTCCATCCAGAGTGGCTAGCCAACCCAGTTATGGTGCGGAAGGCCAACGGGAAGTGGAGAATGTGCGTTGACTTCACCGATCTCAACAAGGCGTGTCCCAAGGATCACTTCCCTCTTCCTCGAATAGACCAACTGATGGACTCAACAGCTGGTTGCGAGTTGTTAAGTTTCCTTGACGCTTACTCCGGCTACCATCAAATCAGCATGGCGAAAGAGGACGAGGAGAAGACAACATTCATCACGCCGTTCGGTGTATTCTGCTACATTAAGATGCCGTTTGGACTGATAACCGTAGGAAACACTTTCCAACGCACGGTTCAAGGGGCGCTTAACGATCAGCTTGGGAACAATGTCGAGGCCTACGTCGACGACATTGTTGTCAAGACCAAGACAAGCGACTCATTGATTGACGATCTCCGGGAAACGTTCGACAACCTCCGACGATATCGCCTCATGCTCAATCCGGAGAAGTGCACGTTCGGAGTACCGTTGGGAAAGCTGCTCGGGTTCCTCGTCTCTGGAAGAGGGATCGAAGCAAATCCTGAGAAGATCAAGGCAATCGAGAACATGAAGTCGCCGACAAGACTCAAGGAAGTACAGAAGCTAACTGGATGCATGGCGGCATTAAGCAGGTTCGTCGCTAGGATGGGAGAATGAGGACAACCTTTCTTCGCTCTGCTGAAGAAACAAGATAAATTTGTATGGACACAAGAAGACGAAGAGGTGTTCATCGCACCCAAGCGCTATATGTCATATCCCCCTGTACTTGTTGCTCCCAAATCTAATGAAGAATTATTCCTCTATATTGCCGCCACGCCATATTCTGTGAGTATTGTCATTGTTGTCGAGAGAGAGAAGGTGCAAAGACCTGTCTACTACGTTAGCGAAGCTCTCCACGACGCGAAGACAAGATACCCACAGATCCAAAAACTACTCTATGCAGTAATCATGACGCCAAGAAAGCTACGCCACTACTTCCAAGCCCACAGGGTCACAGTTGTTTCCTCCTTCCCTCTTGGTGAAGTCATGAGAAACAAAGACGTTGTCGGCCGCATTGCGAAATGGGTAGTCGAGCTAAGCCAGTTTGATGTCCACTTTGTGCCACGAACAGCCATCAAATCCCAAGTTCTCGCCGACTTCGTAGCCGATTGGACCATGCCTGAAAACAGGTCAGACAGTCAAACCGACAACGAAACTTGGACAATGGCGTTCGACGTCGCACTCAACAGCCAAGGAGCAGGGGTAGGGTTCATCTTGACATCACCTTCGGGAGATCAGTTCAAGCATGCAATTCACCTCAACTTCAGGGCGACAAACAACATTGCCGAATACGAAGGACTACTCGCTGGGATAAGAGCAGCAGCCGCACTTGGATTCAAGAGACTGATCGTAAAAGGGGATTCCGAACTAGTTGCAAACCAGGTGCACAAAGACTACAAATGCTCTAGCCCCGAGTTATCCAAATACCTCGCGGAAGTCTGGAAGCTGGAAAAAAGATTTGATAGAATCGAGGTCCGACACATATACCGCAAGGACAACATCGAACCAGACGATCTAGCACGGCGTGCGTCCAGACGGGAGCCACTTGAACCCGGCACCTTTCTGGACGTCCTTACAAGGCCATCGGTAAAAGAAGCAAACGACGAAGATAGCGTAGTCGCCCCCGACATCAGCTCGGGGGCTACAGAGGCAGAACGCGCCGTTGCCGACATCGAGACCACAGACGACTGGCAGATCCCACTCATTAAATTCATAAGCAGCGACGAGTTGCCCGAGGACGATGCAGAAGCCGAAAAAATAACCCGCCAAGCCAAAATCTACTGTATGATCGGCAACGATCTATACAAGAAGGCGCCAAACGGGGTACTTCTCAAATGCATTTCGTTCGACGACGGCAAACATCTCCTCCTCGACATACACGAAGGGATCTGTGGGTCACACGCCGCCGGTCGCATATTGGTTGGAAAAGCTTTTCGACAAGGGTTTTTTTGGCCGACTGCCCTCAAAGACGCTTGCGACATGGTACAGCGGTGTGAAGCTTGTCAATTTCATAGTAAACACACAAAGTTACCAGCGCAAGCACTCCAGACTATCCCTCTCACTTGGCCGTTCTCGTGCTGGGGGCTCGACATACTCGGACCATTCCCACGAGGACAAGGCGGCTACAAGTTCCTATTCGTGGCGATCGACAAGGTCACCAAGTGGATCGAAGCAACACCCACGGGGGAAATCAAGGCCGACAATGCCATCAAATTCATTAAAGGGATATTTTGCAGATATGGATTGCCTCACCGCATCATAACGGACAATGGCTCCCAGTTCATCAGTGCCGACTTCCAGGATTACTGCATTGGGCTGGGAGTCAAGATCTGCTTCGCTTCGGTCTCCCACCCTCAGAGCAATGGACAAGTCGAGAGGGCAAACGGCATAGTACTACAAGGAATCAAGACCCGTGTCTACGACAGGCTCATGTCACATGACAAGAAGTGGGTCGAAGAACTCCCCTCGGTACTTTGAGCCGTGCGCACCACACCGACAACGTCCAACAAGGAGACACCTTTCTTCCTCGTGTACGGCTCAGAGGCCATGCTCCCCACCGAGCTACGACATCAGAGTACACGAGTACAGAAGTACTCCGATGAGGATCAGGAGGAGCAGCGAAATGACGATGTGAATGTACTCGAGGAACATCGAGAACGAGTTGCCGTCAGAGCAGCTAGCTACTAACAAGCCCTTCGCCGATACCACGAGAAGTGCATCAGAGCACGCACACTTTTGATCGGTGACTACGTCCTCCGACGGGTTCAAAGCCAAGCAGGGCGAAACAAGCTCTCACCCAAATGGGAAGGACCGTACACGATCACGCAAGTCTTGCGGCCGGGTGCATTCAAGATTGCAGACGGCGATGGTCGTGAGTTAGCAAATTCTTGGAACATTGATCAATTACATAAATTCTATGTATTAATCAATAGTATCCATACTAGTAAGACATCTTACAATTTCAATAAAGTGTATTTTCAGGTAAAGATTACAATCAAAGTGTGCCTTCCCGACGATCCCTCACCACGATGACACCTAACGTTGAAACCTATTCTACTGTCCCTTTACGCCGTCTTGACAAGGCCTCCGAGGAACCTAAGGGAACTTCAGCTGGGGACGCCCAGAGCCGATAAGGTCTTGTCGGATCCTGTAGAGACAAAAGACCATGTAAGATCTGGTCGTGTAAGAGTTGTCGCCGTGCGTATTAACCAAGCCGTGTAATCGGAAATTGGGTTTTCCAACTTCACGGCTGGGGGCTAGGATCAGTGCTTGTTCAACCAAGGCAGGTCAAAGGTCCAAGAGCCTTATCTTCCGAGAAGAATTCTCCGATGACAAGGCTGGGGGCTAGGGAGAGTGTATGACTCAAGTGACTGATCAAAGTCGCGAAGTGAGAAGACACTCGTACACACCGCGTCCAGAGTAAGAAAACTTAGTTACATAGATTTCTTTTCTATTTCACAAGTACTTCTGACAGTCCATAAGAATTCCAAAATATATTACACTTTTCCCTAAGATATTTGTCACAGGATATAAAGACTACCAGGAAGGCCAACGCCAGTCCATGGACTGGAAGACTTTCTCCGCAAGGGGCGCCATCAACTTCGCCAGGTTATCTATCTCTGCGGGAGTCCTCCGAGAACGTGAAAACTCTTCGTGAAGGAACTCGAGGTGCAGCTGCGGACGATGTTGATCCTATATTTAAATTCTCTATTTATTTCAACTGTGCATTTATTTTCGAATGTCACCGGGTGGTGTGAACCTATTCCTTTGTTATGACCACTTTGCTTTGATTACCCTATTTCTTGACTACCGTGGGTTAAAATTTGACTAGTTGGATTTATATATTGGTTCAGCTAGATATTAGATATAATTGCTTAGCCATGCTTAGAAACTTTAGCACATTATTGGGATAACTTATGATTCACTATTATTTAATGATGGCTTAATGATAGCTCATGATGGTTAATCATGATTGGTTTAGTAATTAATTTGCCAATTAAAACTTGATAATGGTGGGTTGTGAGTACATGGTTTTGATGGTCGTGCTCATGACAATTAAGGACCGGTTCGCGAACTACTGTTGTGAAACATTAACCGTGCCAACCACAAGCCAGCGTGGGCAACAGCTTTACCTTTTGTATAACATGATTCATTGCGGAGCACCAGACTGAGAAGTGGCGGAGATAAGCCCACGGGGGTCGCTGGGGAGTCCATGCCTTGTTTTATAAGGGGGTGATTATGATCCAGGAATGGTGCACTGTGGTGAGTTGTGTTGTACAAAGGGTATTGTCACAGCCTCTATTCGGGTACTTTCCAGTATCGCGACGCATGGTAGACATGATGTGGAGGCTATGTCTTGTGGGTACAGTGGTACACCTCTGGCCAGAGTAAAACTATTCGAATAGCCGTGCCCGCGGTTATGGGCGGGTTGAGCAATGTTTTTCGTGATTAGTCTCACACCTCTCACAATGATTATTGATGTTATAACTGGTAATAATTTGCTTAGCTCCTGGTTTGGAGTTAGATCTGTACAGCCGGGTATGGTTGTTCAGGATGGTTGGGCCTGTACAGTATGGGTATGCTGTTCAGTGATGATTAAAATTTCTGATTAATTACTCTACTGTTTTACTACTCTTAACTCTTTGCTAAATGCTGCTTTCGCAAATGAGCCTATATTATGCCATCCTTTGGTATCCTTGTGCACTTGCATATTTGCTGTGTGGCTTGCTGAGTATATCATATGCTCACCTTGCAATAATCAATCAACCTCAGTTGAAGAAAAAGGATCCAGAAGGAGAAGACGTTTGGCTTATACCCCAGTTGAGCTGCCTGTGGGAGTGGAGCCGGAGCTTCGCTAGAATTTATTTTCCACTGCAGTTTTCTTCTTGGTGAGGACTTAGTGCCTCTTAAGTAAGTATTTATCGTTTTAGTTAATTTGATGAATCTGTATATTAAATTGTCAGTTTGTGTACCTCGGCTGATTCCTGGACGAGGATTTTATGTACAAATAAGTTCGGAAATTACTAGTGAATTTTCGGGCGTGACACTCCGCCAAGTCACGCGCCAGCTTGTCGGCGTGTTCGTTCGCCGACGACGCCGCCGCCGCCTTTGCCTCCTCAATCTCACGCCCTATGCCGCGAGCACCAGCCTGGAGGATGCGCTCCATCTCAATTTGAAGCTCCCCCCAGGTGAGGACATCAGCGGATGGGCCTCGAGCAGGCACCAGGCCACCGGCAGGGCCGCTGGGCATCGCCTCCCAGCCCCTGGGCACGACCACGACATCTGTCGTGGCCGCCGCAGGAGGCGCACTAGAGGCCGCCCCAGACTCGTCCTGCGCCGCTTCGCCCACGCCGCCCTACAAAGGATTTCCGTGATTTTCATAAAGGCAGGCTACTAAAGTTTTGGAAATCAAAAGACCTCAAAGTCATCCACTTACTTCTTGTCAAGCGTTACAAGCCGTTGCCGTCGCGGAGGCGGGGGAGACTCGTCCGAGGCCTAAAGTAAAACGAGCATGATGTGAGGTCAAGATCTTCCGACTACGCGATGAAGGACTAGAAGATCTTACCGATGGGGTGGGCGCCTTCCGACGATTTCCGAGCACGGAGGAGAACTTCCTCCCCCTCTTGGGTACGTTGCTACCACTCGTCGTTGCAGCAGCGGCTGCAACATCGGACGCCTCCTTAGCGATGTTCTCTTTCAGTGACGCCGCCGCCTGATGGTCCATGAGTGGTCCGATGATATCAGTCAGAGGGAGAGCCTACACTACATGAAGTCACAACGCGATCCCGGAAGAAAAAGACAAAAGGGCCGTCGAGTACACTCACGTTGATTGCGGCTTCACGTTCGACTATCCCTTTCTCACAAAGGGGGATAGGGACGTTGCTCGCCGATGTAGGGCCTCTGATCATCACCTGACCGACGCGGCGCTCCACAGTTTTGCTGTTCAAACCTGTAGATCGAGAACCAGAATTCGATAAGTCAGGAGGAACATGCACATAAGGAATGGAATCCAAAATACATGAAAAATACCTCGAGGAGAAACCCGGGTCGCGTCCTTCGGCCCAGAATAGTCAAAGGCTGGGTGGGCCCGAGCCTGGAGCGGCTGGATGCGCCTACCAATGAAGTCGGCAGCGACTTCATACCCCAACAACCCTCGTACTCGGAGGTCATCAATGATATCGATAAAGGACTGAAGGGAGGGGGTTAAGGCGGGTTTGGCGGTCCAAGACGAAATCTTGTCTGGTTGTTCCTCAGGGACAACGAAGACTGGATCCGAATTCTCTATCTGAAGATAGAACCACCTCGCTCGCCATTCGCTACGAGAAGAGGGGCACTGGAAGGGGATGTATCACGACTTCACCCATCCCGAAGCCGGAAACCGACACATCCGGACACCTTTTTAGGTTCCATCCAGCGCAACTCGTAGTAGAAGCGAAAGAGATCAAGAAACGGCTCTACCCCAATGTAGGCCTCATAAAGATGGGAAAAAATACTGAGGAAGGCGATGGAATTGGGGTTCAAATGGAGCAAAGAAAGACCATAGAAATTCAAGACAAGAAGAAGAAACTCGGAAGGCGGAGGAAGAAAACCACAAAGAATATAGTCCTCAACCGCAACCATGCGGCCTGGGACAGGTTCGGGTTCAATACGTCCTGGTTCTCTCTCCATGGTCCCGCGACCGGGGAGAGCACCGTCCTCCTGCAGCTTCTTTAGGGATGCCCCGGTGGAAGTGGACTTGTCGAGATCCATAGCCGTCGGAGATTGCTGGAGAATGGGCTGAGATGAGCAAGCTAGGGTTTTTGCGGGAGCGGAGAAGACGAGGAGCGTTTGGAGGCTGGAAAGTTTTTTAGCAGGCGGACTTCAAAATGGATCCCCAAAACCCCCTTAAATAGACGCACTACCGATGTTGCGAATTCCAAGGAAAGGAGAGAGATGGCCACCGGAAATTTCTGGGTCCGTTACGTGCGGCAGTTTTCGGACTTCAATTTAAATTCACTCACGACCGTTGAACTTCGCATGGTGTTGTCGATTACTCCTTGTCTCTACGGTTCTCACACCGAGATCGACCAGTCGAGAACGACAACAACCCCGACATCAGAAGTCGCGATCGGCTATATGAGTTCATTTAAGTAGAAGTCGGGGGCTACTGTCAAGGTTACGGATAAGGTATACCCTCTACCCTTGGATATACGTTATACATCGATATGGTATATCTGCGCGTATACGGACGTTCTCTGTACACGCTAAGGAAATTCATCACGGAGTCCAAAGATGGAAAGATTCCTACTCGGATAGGACTGGGTCTTCACTGTATCGTGTAGAGTCCGATGTCTCCGAGTCCTACTTGGAGACCAACTGACCTGCGGTATAAAAGGGACTCCCCGGGAGGACCTAAGACATCGAGTTTTACCGCCAACACATCCACCACAGCCTATGAAGCCGGAGCCTACAGGAGCCAAGTCGTCGGGTGATCTAGTCGAACCAACTCGACTACGATCTCATCGGTATCATCGAGTTCCACTATTCCCTTTGTAATCTGTGATTTCCGTCATATAATCCCATATCAACTGGATTAGGGCTATTACCTATTAAGGGGCCTAAACCAGTATAATCCCTGTTTTTTGTTGCTTGATGTCGTACTACGTAGATCCTCGTATCAGCGTACCCCAATACCCTCTATATCCGGTCTACGGGTATTCCCCGTTGACAGCACGGGTTGACAACGGCATGGCTGATGAAACAGGTTGTGCCATGTCGTGTTGGCCACGAGTCCAGGTTAGAGCCTAGACACGAACTAATGAGGAGTCAGCCCCTATAAGGCTCGGATGATCGCTATAAAAAAGGAAAAAAAATCAAATAAAGGCATGGAGACGGCTAGGGTTAGGGTTTTCCTCGTTGAAGGTGTCAATTAGGCCTAGAGGGGGGGGGGTGAATAGGCTAATTCAAAAATTCAATTAAAAGCGGAAGCATTAATTTTCGGATATTTCTAAAATTTTTGGATATATCCGAAAATTTTCGGAGTCAGGACAAACACAAAGTAAACCCTAGATCTAGTTGCCTACAACAAGAATATGCTAGCACAAACAGCAACTAGACCTATATCGGCTCAAACAAGCAAAGCTAGTGGAGAGGGAGGAAGTAAAATCACCAAAGATGAAGCTCACGAAGTTGTTCTCGAAGTTCGAATCCTTGAGGGGATTCTACTCTCCGTTGAGGAGCTCACTATGAGCCGGGTTCATTACTTGGGACAATTTTGGAACAAGATGGCTCGCTAGGGAGAGAGACACTATTCTTTAAGGTTTCAAACTTCTCTTCAAGAGAGAGGTAAGCGTTGTCCAAGCCATCCACTCTCTCTTGAAGTTGAGCATTCGCCGCCTCAAGATTAGAATGAGACTCTTTGGTTTGCTTGTAAAGCCGTACCAAAGCCTCATTTTTCTCTCTCTCCTTAGCAAGCTCACTCTTGAGTTCATGAGACCGCTCTTTCTCACGAATGAGCAAAGCCTCTTGCCTCTCAAGGGTTGCATATTGGTCCTCCATTCTCCCAAGAAACTCACCCAAGTGTGGTAGGGATTCCTTAGTTATGGATTTGAGCAATTCTTCATCCATAACCTCATCCTCAACCTCACTAACAAGATCAACGTTAAATGACTTGTGAGGAGAAGGTACCTTAGGCTCCTTTGCCATGAGGCAAATGGGAGCATCCTCATCACTTGAGTAGTCGAAGAGTCTCGGTGGTGATGACGGCTTGACAGCGAACGTGGCGACTCCTTCTTCATCACTTGAGCTTGACTCGGAGTCGGAGCCGAAGATCATGCCAAGGTGAGCTTGGCCATAATGTTCCCGCTTGCTATGCTTGTGCTTCTCCTTCTTCTCATCCTTCTTCTCACCCTTCTTCTTATATTCCTTGATGTGGGAACCATCCTTGAGGTGGGGGCAATCCGCAATGAAGTGCCCGGGCTCTTTGCACATGTAGCACACCCTTGCGGAGTGTCTTCCACTTGACTTGTTGGAGTAGTGCTTGGAAGAACTTTCCTTGAAGAAGCCACTTCGCCTCATGAACTTGTCGAACTTCTTGACGAAGAGAGCCATCTCTTCATCATCGATCTCCGCCTTGCTCTTGCTCTTGCGGTTCTCTTCTTCTTCTTCTTCCTTTGCCTTCAATGCCAAGTCTTCCTTCTTGATGCTTGCGGTTGAGCTTTGGTTGATGTATTGGATAACATCCTTGGACTCTTGCACGAGCATGTCATGGGCAAGGATACGCCCGAGCAAATCATGAGGTGTGAGAGTCTTGTAGTCCGGACGCTCACAAATGATGGTCACCAAGGTAGAGTTCCTTGGAGTGATTGCTCGAACCATCTTCTTCACCACAACCTCATCGGTCATGTCCTTGGAGCCAAGTCCCTTAATCTCATTGACGATCTTGCTCAACCGGTCATACATGTCGCTTGGGCTCTCACCATCCAACATCACAAACCGCTCAAATTGCCCCTTGAGGATCTCCACCTTGGACTCAAGAACACTATCCGTGCCTTCATGCAAGTTCCGAAGCATGTCCCAAATCACTTTGGCACTCTCAATGCCATCCACACGGTTGAACTCACTTCCACTCAAGGCGCTGTTGACGGTCGTTATCGATCAGTTTCGACCGTCAATATTACCAAAATAGAGAACTAGTGATGCTTGCAATGCATAAATATGTTAGAATAATAATATTCCACTAGTATTAGGTATACTAATCTTTTGCAGAGAATGACAATAAAGTGGAGGAGAATCAACATCAACACAGACGATAAATCAATCGGACGATGTCCAGAACTAGACCTATGTATGAATGGGCCAAGAACTCAAAAATGACACGACACACTGGGCCAAAATTCACAAGTCTACAGAGAGGAACACTAGAGGAGGCCACCAGTCAACTTGTGGGCTGGTTGGGCCAGCCCAGGGTTTGGCCGAACCTATGCCAGCGCCGATGGATGCAGGGTTTTGAGGGAACGGTGGAGATTCATTCCCTATGGCGGATGGAGGGTATTACCGACCTTTCCAACCGCCATAACCGTCATTACCTGCCTATTTAAGGAGTTCACTCTCTTCACTTCAACACACACCTCAAGCAATAGCTCTCTCATTTCTCTCAAGTTTAGTTTAGTAGTATCTAGCTGATGGAATAGGAATAGAGTAGAAATCAGGAGTCCGGAAGCCTTCGGAAGAGTTCGGGTATGGCTCTAGTAGCTTTCTCTTCTCTTTTGTAAGCTTTGTACTTTTATTAGAATACTCTTCTATATACAGTTATGGTATTGAAATACTTTCCGAGTATATGAGTACCTACTTTACATTATGTTCTTGTTATACTGAATATACGGCTAGCTTATCTGGGAGATGCTTTGGTGTGGGTATAATGTTTGCTTATGCAATTACTCTATGTCATGACGATGATATTAGAGTAGTATCTGGTAGTTTAGACGCGTTGTCTAGATTACGGGATATCATTATTTGGGGTTATATATTGCGGATGAGAGGTGGGCCGCTGATGGTGACAGCTCAGTATGGGTATTCCTCCACGCCGGTATATAATCCTAAGTTAATTCCCTGGGGAGGGTATTCCTCCGTATTTAGCCCCGGTTGTATGGTCATGACGGGCTGTCGTAAGGAACTCGGCAGTCAGGGGAGGCTTCTCGAAGTATCAGGAGGGCATCGGATAGAGGGTATTAGCTAGTATATCGGTTAACTAGAATGTATGTATACTATGTATATTAGAAGTATATGAATAGATTTTCTTTCTCTTCTCTTTTTTTTGACGGTTAAAACAACAGGAGAGGCTCCTACTGCGCTATATTAAAATATAGGGAAGATATTTACAAGGATAGAAAGATTACAGAGGGGAGAAAGAAGAAAACCAAAGACAAAAATCGAGTTAACTAATTGACTGGATCCATGATTGCCAACTGGGCTTGCTTGCATCCTTTACTCTGTGCATATGCCGAGTAAAATCCTCTCTGAAGTCTAAGACACATTTCCTGAAGCTGATGGGAGTTCCATTAAAAATGAGATCATTCCTCCTAGCCTAGATATTCCAGCACCCAATGCCGAGGACTTCCATGAAAAAGGTTGAGGAAACATCCTTTTTGCAGCCATGATCATGTGCATGAATTCTGAACTGAGGTCCCATGATATACCAATGTGGTTCCAACATTGTCGAGCGAAGGGGCATGAGAAAAAGAGGTGAATGTAGTCCTCTGAGATTGTTAAGTTGCAAGTGTTACATATGATTCCCCCCTGTGTGTTAAAGTGTTTTCTTTAGAGTAAATCTTTTGTATTTAATCTGTCCATCAGAAGTAACCAAAGGAATACTTTTATCTTCATTGTGCATTTGCTTTTCCATATAAGAGTGAGAGGGATTTCTGGCTGTATGTGTGAGAAAAAGAGGTCATACATCTTTTTGGATTGATAGAGGTTTGGTGTCCACCTGTAGTTCCACTGATCAGGATCATCATTTGGTTGGACTGATTGGATGTAACTGCATAGGGTGTGCCATTGTATTACAGCTTCTTCAGGTAATGGTAAGTGAAAGAGCTCCTTTATTTCATTTAGGAGACTGAAACTTCTGAATGACAAGTCTTCTTCCTTTGCATATGAGAATAGGAGGCTAAGAGAATCCTGTAAAACTTGACCATTCCAATTATCTTTCCAGATGAGCGACGTCCTCCCTGAACCAATAGATACAGTTGTGATGGTCCTAAAGAGAGGAATAAGCCTGAAAATATCCTTCCACTAAAAGGAGCCTTTTTCCCTATGTGCATGAGGAGGTTTGTTTGATTCTGTATAATAGTTATTCCATATTAGATTAACCCAGGGTAGATTTCTACAGTTGAAGAACTTATCCAGATGCTTTGTGAGGAGGGCCATGTTTTGGAATTCCAGATTAACAATTCCTAGTCCTCCCTTATTTTTTGGTTTACAAACCAGATCCCATGCTGCCAGAGAATGAATCGGTGTATTTGGGTCATTTGATTTCCTCCATAGGCAATGTCTCCTGGCTCTATCAATATGTTGTATAACCTTCTTTGGAAGTTTAAGGGTACACATGTAATATGTTAGGAGAGATGATAGTACTGAATTAACCATTGTCAATCTTTCTCCATGAGAGAGGAAAACTGCGGTGGATGGTAATCTTCTTTCAATTCTGTCAACCAAGGGTGCAAAGTCGATAATCCTTGGTTTAATAGTACCCATTGGCAGTCCAAGATAAGTGAAAGGCATAGATCCAACAATGCATCCAAAAGTGCCAGCTAGAATTTCCATTTTGCTATCCTCAACATTTATGGGGACCATACATGATTTGTGGTAGTTGATCTTGAGTCCTGTGCAGACAGAATAGGTTTGCAGAAGCACTTTGAGACAAAAAATTTCTTTCTGTGAGGCTGGCATGATTATCAGAGTATCATCTACATACTGAATTATTGGGTATGAATTTCCATGAGTTGGGATGGGGAGAGATAATAAACCATCTGCTTTTGCCTTGTTTATTATGGATTGTAAGAGGTCAGCTGCCAACACAAAAAAGAAGAGCAGAGAGAGGATCTCCCTACCTTACTCCTCTCTTACACATAAATTCTCTGCCTGGTACTCCATTGAGTAGTACTAAGGTGGAAGCAGTGGTTAGGATATTTTTGATCCAAGATAGCCAAACGTGGTCAAACCCTTTTTCTTGCAGAATCTGCAATATAGCTTCATGTTCCACTTAATCAAAAGCCTTTTCGAAGTCAATTTTCAGAATTACAATTTCCCTTTTGCTTTGGTGACATTGGTGTATGTATTCAAAGCTCCATGCCAAACAATCCTGTATGTTTCTCCCTTTTATGAATCCATACTGGTTTTCATGTACTAAATCTATGATAACTGATTGACATCTATTGGCCATAATTTTTGAGATAAATTTCAACGCAGAGTTTTGCAAAGCAATTGGTCTATAATCATTTGGGGATTCAAGGTTGGGCTTCTTTGGGACAAGAGTAATGTAGGAGTTGTTTAGGTTTTGGATTGAAGATGTGCCACTGAAGAAGTCTGCTGCCAAAGTGTAAACGTCTTCAGAGATAATGTGCTAGCATTTCTTAAGAAACATGCCATTGAAGCCATCTAGCCCAGGAGCTCTATCAGTTGGCAGACTTTTGATGATTTGATCCATTTCCTCTCTAGTTGGCATACTAGAGATCATGTTCAAGTTAGGATTCTGTTGTAATCGACAATTCAAAATCAAGATATGGGGGGTGATTTCTGAAATGCCCATTCTGTTCTTGAAAGACATTAGTAGAGCTTGGGCCTTTTCTTCATGAGAAGATATTATCCTGTCCTCCACCTTTAAATGAGATATCTTGTTTCTCCTGTAACTGTCTGTTGCCGCAGCTTGAAAGTACTTTGGGTTTTCATCTCCAAATTTAACCCACCTAATTGTGCATCTTTTCTTCCAGAATTCATTTTTGTACTTTAGTAGATTTAGAATATGATCTTTTAAGATGATTCTAAAATTCCATTCTTGAATGACCAAAAGGCCTTTGCTCTTCAATGTGGTCTAGCCATAGTAACACTTCATTGCTGTTTGAAATGAGGGTCTTTTACTCCAATATTTGAGACCTCTTCTTAGGTTTTTCAGTTTACCGTTTAGTTTAGTAGCTTGGTTTGATCCTCTGACAGGTATGCTCCAGTGATGGGAAACAACATCCAAAAAACCTGGCATGTCAATCCAGTAGTTTTCAAATCTGAAAAATTTTGATTTGGGAATAGAAGTTTCAATTGAAACCATATAGGGGGCATGATCTAAGATGTATTTAGCCAGGGCTGTTGCAGATGTGTGAGGAAATTTCAGTGTCCAGGCTGGTGAGGTGAAGACCCAATCAAGCTGCTGTAGGAGTGGTTGTTCTTGCATGTTACTCCAGGTGAAGGACATGCCTTTTAGAGGGATTTCAATCAACCCAATATTACTAATGATTTCATTGAATATTAGAATGTCATTCATATCTCCCCCAGGGAGGTTTCTATTCTGCACTGATCTAATGAAATTAAAATCACCCATTAAAATCCAATTTTGATCTATGCCAATTTCGAGAATATTTAGCCAAGAAACAAATTCATCCCTTAACTCCCCAGCACAAGGTCCATAGATATTGGACAGAATCCAGTTTTCATGCATATTAGATTTTGAGACAAATTGAACGGTGATAGCATATGGGAGACTTTCCATCAGGGTTCCAGAAACTATGCTGCTATTCCAAATGATCAGAAGACCTCCAGAGTTTCCGAGTGAAGGATGAAAGATGAACTTGTCAAATCTCCTAGGACAGAATTTTCTAATATAAGAATGATCAAAGTTCTCTCTTTTTGTTTCTTGGAGGCAGATTATCGAACAAGAAGATTCAGAGATCTTTTCAGATAGAGCAAGCCACTTTTGAGCAGAATTTATGCCTCTAATATTCCAGCACAAGATATTACAATTTCTGTTGTTGTTATTCATGTGTCCAGATCATGATAGGTGGATGAGGGGTACAGGATAACTACAGCCCTAAAGTGAAGCATTTTCCAAAAACAAACAGATATGAAACACAAATTACCATCAAGCATTTGGCAGACAGAACTTATAGCCTGTTTAATGAACCACCAAATAACCAAGTTCCAAAAGTAAAACTGGGGATAGTTAAGGCAAAAGCAGAGATCTACCCTATTACACATCAGGGTAGCAGGGCTAAGCATAGCCGCATTATTACAAATAAGATAAACTTGGTTCATTTCTTAGCTTGGAGGAGTTTGGCATCTGTCACTTCCTCAGGAAGGAGACCACACTTTTCAACCCCAATCTTCTGAATTTGAGCCAGTGGGACTAGAGGGGGGAGGCCTTTGCTGATCACGGGAAGAAAGGGCTTGACTGGTTGAACCTTGGACTTCTTCTTTGGGATGTCAAATGCTAAGTCCAATTTATCTTGGCCCAGAAATCTTGGGCTTCTTCTGAGATTCTCAGTAGAGATGGGCCCTTTCTGCCTCTGTTTTCTGGGTTTTGGAATAGTTGTAACATCGTTTTGCAGGTTGAGTTGATCAGAAGAAAAGAGCAGGGTTCGAGCTACATTTCTTCCTGCAGTGGCTACCTTTTGCCTTTTAGTGGGATTTGGGCTGATCCCTAGATCTTGAAAAAATGACACAATTATCTTCACTTCCCAAGCAGTATTGACAAGAGACCATCGTTGAAAAACCCCCACAGGATTGAACATGGGGGGCTGAAGAGCTAGCAGTAAGGGTTTGAGAACCCCTTGAGCAACAGCCAAACAAAAAGAAACAGGCAGCTTGATAATTGGGAGCGCTGGTTGGGGCAGACCATACGGGATGATCTGCCAACCTAGGTGCTGCTGCTGCTGAAGGTGCCAGGAAGCCTCTGAATCTTCCTGAGTGAAATCCATTATAGACAGAGTCATGGGGCTGCTGATCAAGAGGGTCGACAGCCATGTGATTTTGTCCTCCTTGTTCCTCAACATTCTGTTCTTCATCTTGGATATCAAAATTACCCCAGATATTGTTATGCTGATTTGCCTGATTGTTCTGTGGAGCAGGGAGCATTTGCCAGATGGGCAAGAGATCCTCATCTTCTGGCATGATGTCAGCAGGATTACCATTTAGGACAAAGACGTGAAAAGTCCAGGTTTGTCCTAGCCCTCCAAAAGCAGTGGCATCCCCCATAACCAGCTTAGCAGGAGCATCATTAATTGATTTGTATCTAGCCTTTACAAGAACCCTTTCTAGTACCCTGTCACGGTAATGCCAATCGATGAATTCACTGCAGAGATTGGTGGCCTATTCTATGATAGCCCTAGTTTTGAGATGCAGGGGAATGCCTAAAATCATTAGCCAACCTTCTCTAGTGTAGGGGGAGTTTCTCCAATTAGCAAGCTGATCATGATTCACAAAGTTTGTATGGAACCAGTTCCCAATCAGTACTGGTTCACTATCCACAAGAACATCTCGAGCTAGTGTGGAAGTTAGCTCCACAATGCACAAGGCTAGGGGTACCTCTGGATTCGAACAACCTGCATCTTGTGCTGATGGGTGATAATCTCTGCCACTTCTTGAATCAGCTGACCGATTAAGTGAACCGGGGGCTGTGGCTCAACGACAACAGCAACAAAATTTTCATGAGTCTTGTGAATAGTACCTTGAAAAGTGAAGTCTCTTGGCGTTCGTGCTTCCCAAGGGACATCAATGTTGGTCCCCGGTGGGAGGAATAGCTCCGGCCAGAAGTCAGCGTCCGGGAGGTTCGCCATAGAAAATTTTGGTAGGAGCAGAAAGAGGGTTTTTTGGTGAATTGTGAGGGTTATACTGTTCTGTGGGAGATGATTTGGGAGAAAGAGACGAAGACGAGGGGACACTAGAAGGAAACAGGACCAGAGATTTCTCCGAAATTTTCGAGGCATGCCGTATCTTCCAAACTTTCTTTTTTGGGCGGCCCAAACATGAACGGGCCAGATGACCATAATTATAGCAGGCCCGAAATTTTCTTTTCTCTTTCCACTTAGCTTAGATGATATATTATGAGAATGAGTAGTTAATGCTTGTGTGTCACTCTACCTTTGGATTATCTTAACCCCTGCTTAGAATATGATTATCACAAGTAATATATAAATTATTAGTTGAGTTCTCTCTACATGATCTTCCTACGGGATAAAATAAATACGATACCCTTGGAATACTCTCGGGTGAAATGCTATAATGGTATATCCGTGCACTTGCGGATGAACTCTGTAACCATAATATACCAGAAGTATTTCTGCGCCATTGCTGGGAATTATATTTCTAGTAATGTCGTTAAGAAATACCAATAGGCGCTAAGTATTGCATTAGCGGCTTGAGCGTTCTTGTGTTCGTTCTCGTCGTCCTCCTTGGTGGGATCTTTGGGATTCTGCAAAACATAATCTTTTTCGACTATTCTCCAAATAGATGGGTTAATAGACTTCAAATGCATCTTCATCTTATGCTTCCAAGCGGCATAGTCCGTACCATTGAAGTACGGAGCTTTGCCGCTATAGGTACTCACATAAGATGTAGATGTAGGGGGATAGTCATAAGGGATCTTAGCTCCCTTATCACCATCATTCTCATCCCCCGTTTGGCCCGACATGATCTCTCAAAGAGGTTAAGCCTAATTAGGAGATTAGGCTCTGATACCAATTGAAAGTGTCAATTAGGCCTAGAGGGGGTTGAATAGGTGTTGACGACCAAATTTGGTAAGTTGTGAACCAGGTTCGACATTGGGATCGAGGAGGATTCGATAAAGAGATGGATTCGAAGAACAGAGTATGCATCGGTTGCGAAGGCATCGGCTGGAGTATACATTGGCTGAGATGGATCGGACAGAGGACAGCCGATAGAGGTGATGCAGCCGATTCTGATGATGATGGTTTCAAGGATGTTTCTAGAATCGATCAAAGTGCTTCACGAGGATTGCCACGATGGAGATAAAGCTCTCGGATAGGCAATTGTATCTATTAATTAGGATATTTCATATAATTTCCTTAGAGATATGTTTGGGCAAAAGTCTACCGCAAAGACTTATGGTATCTTAGAGTTTGTTAGGGATAAGTGTCGTGTCCGGCAAGGACATATTTTGTAATCTCGGGTATAAATAGAACCCGAACCCATGTAATCAATTAACAACAGTTCAATACAATCTCGGCGCATCGCCACCCTTTTTACTTTCATTCTATTTCGACGAGTTCTTGCTTTCGGGTTGAGCTGCATCGATTCGATCTTCAACTAGAAGTAAACTTGTCATGGCGGCTTGCGTTGTCGGGTTTAGTGCTTCCATCTTTATGACACTCTAATCCTGATTATGTAATCCGTCGAGTTATCATATACATTTTGTAATCTTTGTTAGTTGCGCTATATAGCTTGTCATCGGCTGATTCTTATTGTTAGGAGGCAATCGGTAGAGTTATGTTTTGCTATTAATCTAGATTGTATCGTGTATCTACCATCTTTTGTAGGTTTTCATCATCTTGCCTAGATCTTACACTTGTCTTTATGTTTAATGCTGCATCGGTTAGGTTCAATCTATTAAGTAATATTTATAATTATGATATCTGGCTTGCTTTATGATTATCAAGAGAGATAGTATCAGGGTTTCAGCCGATCTTACCTGATTTAGCTACTTTATACATTATGTGCTTGATTGATATGCTAAGTCTGTCCTTTATATTAAGATCCTATTGTAATAAAGTATATTAGGCTACTTGTTTGATATATTCTACTTGTTCTAATATCTTAATATAGAGTGGTATCGGAGTACTAGCCGATACATGCTAGATCTATCCGATCGGCTATGTTATAAGCGTTTATAATCTTTGTGTTAATGTATACTTTGATCTAAGTGATTTATATTGTCTCGGCATGACAACGATCTATCCCAATCACTTGGTTTAAATATACATCGACAAAAGGATTACATAGCATTAATATCTACAGCCGATCGAGTAGATTTAGCCTTATCTTGCTTATTTATAACTGCCGATCGATTCATATATGACATCGGCTTGTAGATAAATGATATGTCATCGGTGACTGGCCGATCGGCTACCGTTTATGGATTTAACCGTGGTTTTTCTTGTCTTTCTTTCTTGTTGATTGCAGGATCAAATCAACTGGCACGCTCACGAACCTAAAAGCAAGATTTTGGACCAGCACTGAAGTTAAGCAGATCTTCTAGGCCGGTGTATGTTTTTCGCATCAACAATAGGCTAATTAAAAAATTCAATTAAAAGCCGAAGCAGTAATTTTCGGATATATCCGAAAATTTTCGGAGTCAGCACAAACACAAAGTAAATCCTAGATCTAGTTACCTACAACAAGAATATGCTAGCACAAACAGCAACTAGACCTATAGTGGATCAAACAAGCAAAGCTAATGGAGAGGGAGGAAGTAAAGTCACCAAAGATGAAGCTCACGAAGTTGTTCCCGAAGTTCGAATCCTTGAGGGGATTCTACTCTCCGTTGAGGAGCTCACTAAGAGCCGGGGTTTTAGCTAACCCTTTCCTCAAGAGGTTGTACTAAGCACTCCTCCTTCCACTAAGGTATCTCTTCCCTTTCGGAGGTGAGATCCGACCTTCACAAACTTCTACCAGCCAACCACAAGTAGATCTGTGGCTCGGGAGCGACACCTAACCGCCTAGGAGTCCTCAACCTCCAAGAGTAACAAATGATGCAATGAACCCCCGCGGATGATGCAAGTGCTCACAAATCTTCACGAAGTCAACAACAAGCACTCACACAAACTCGAATCCACAACTCTGACACACACACCAAATCCGAATCGAACACGGGTGAGAGGAGAAACAAGAAAGCAAGTCTCAAAAGTGAATCTCAACAAGAGCAAGCTAAGGGCATATAATGTCCAATATGACCAGCAGCCCTCACAAGTGAGAGGAGGGGGCTATATATAGCCACAGCCCAAAATCTGCCCGTTATGCACAATTATTGTGATTTTCGGATATGTCTGAAAATTCCAGCTCAACACCAACAGCAAAGTCAACTAAAGATTTTCCGGACATTCCGAAAACTTTTCAAACAAGTCCAAAAATTTCCAGAACCAAAAACAACCTTCTGTACGTTTTCGGAAAGTCCGAAAAAACACAGAAGTAAATTTGACTCTACTGATGATTTTCGAAAAATCCGAAAATCAGTTTCGGACAAGTCCGAAAATATACAGAACCATATTTGCCTTCTCAGTCATTTTCGGGAAGTCCGAAAATGCCTTTCGGACATATCCAAAAATTTCTAGAAGCGAGAACTGGTTCTGTGTATTTTCGAAAAGTCCGAAAATGACTTTCTGAAAACTCCAAAAATTTCCAGAACACATCAAACTGCACATCAAACTGAGGAGAAACACTTTTAAAAAAATGATTTTGAGCACTTTGGTCACTCCTCATATATCAATGCATCATCCTTTTTAATAGTGCGCCTTTCCTATTGACTCAAGAAAAAGAAAAAGTATAATATACTAATTTGCTCATTTGCCGTATCGCATTTGGCGGGATATGCATTACTTTAACTCATTGAGGATATAACAACCTTCACATTTGTTTAAATAAAAATATTAGTCCTCTCTAACCGTATTGTAATTAATCTTCTAAATCATTATGGGGTAGATGCACTTTCACTCGTCATCACCTGCGAGGCTGCTCGAAGCAAGCTCTGTGGTGGACACGTCCCGGTTTGCACTGCCTGGCCTCCGCTTCCTGCCACGTCATCTTACTCATCGCCGATAATCTCCACGTTTGCCGATCTTTGCCAAGAAGCTTCTTGTGCTCCATTCCTAAGTACGCCAACGGTCAAAATGCCGCGTCGTCACCAATTCTCTATTTCTGGTGCCTGCTGAAACAACTATTTTCCCAAATCAGCAAAACTAGGGCCGTTGGATCAACATTCACAGTGATCCTCTGCAGTATAATATAGGATTGGTGTCCTTTAAGCTGTAGAGCCATTTGCTGATCGGCTTACTTCCCTTCTGTCTCTTTATTTCATAGGAGGCACACCAATATACACCATTACGCATGTACGAGATATTTAGGGGTGGATAGCGAGCTAGCTCGTCTTGGCTCCGCTCGTTATCCTAACGAGCTAGAAACCCAGCTCGGTTCGACTCGTTTGAAAGCTAGCTAGCTCATTAGGCTCACGAGCCAAACCAACAAGACAGCAAGGGTAACAGTGGCCTCGAGCCTGCGACGCCTTCTTGCGGCTGGCGCTGGCAGGGGAAATGCGGCTGTGGCCCTAGCGGCTGGCGGCGCCGAGCCACGGTGCGCTGGGAAAGTGTGGCGGCGGCGGCGGCGGCCGTAGCGGCTGGCGGCGCCGAGCCACTGCGCGCGGCATAGGGGAAGGGTGGCGGCGGCGGCCCTAGCGGCTGGCGGCGCCGAGCCACGACACGCGGCTGAGGAAGGGCGGCGGCGGAGGCGGCAGCCCTAGTGGTTGGCGGCGCTGAGCCACGGCGCATCGGGGAAGTGCGGCGACGGCGCCGAGCCATTGGGCACGGGTGGGGAAGTGCGGTGGCGGTAGAGACAGCCCTAGCGGCGGGCGACGCCGAGCCACTGCGTGCGGCTGGGGAAGTGCGGTGGCGACGGCGGCGGCCCTAGCGGTTGGTGGCGGCGGCGACCCTAGTGGCTGGCAGGGGCACACTGCGGATGCGGAACAACGGAAGGGCAAGGCGAAGGGGATCGAGGATTTGGCGATTCGCTAGAGACAGAGAGAGATGCAGTGCGCTAGGGTTTTGCTGTTCAGCTGTTGTCTTGGGTTTGGGTCTTGGTGTTGTCTTGGGCTGGGCCTTTGGTGTTGTCTGTTGGAATCCTGGCTTGTTAAGGCTCACAAGCAGTTCACGAGCCAGCTCGAGCTGGCTCGTTATCTCTAACGAGCTAAAATGCTAGCTCGGCTCGTTAGGAAAATCAAACGAGCCGAGCCGAGCTTGTCACGAGCTGAGTGAGCTAACGAGCCACGAGCTTCCTGTCTACCCCTATAGATATTTATGAGTTGGACCTTATAACACAAGTTTAAATCAAGGCTTTATTTTTCGTGGATTTATCGAACTTAACTACCAGTGTTTCTTTGAAGTGTTATATATTCCCTTTTGATATTTTAACGACTTCCTGCAAAATTTAGGATCTACTTAGCTAATAATTTTTTCAGCAATGACACGTGACTGAAGAGGAAAAAAAATAGGACATAACTTTTATACGTTTACCCTTATCGGTTGAAAAGCATACAGGGTAAACTGAAAGAAAACTACTACCTTCGATCCAATATATAAGAGCCTCGTATCTATAATTATACTACTATAAAATACTTTAATCGATTCTAGTTTCTTATATTTTAGAATGGAGTGAGTATAAAACAAAACATATAGAACAATTTAAAATTAAGTTTCCAAATTTAAGTTTGACTGAGCTTGGAGATTTTTAGCGGCAATTAATCCACAAAACACTAGTTCTGTCGAGGAATTGGGGCAGATCAAGATTCCACTGTCGTCGACAGAACTGAGATATCAGATATATATATTGTCGGATGGAGTACTGTCCAGCTAGTAGTTGTGCATGATTGTCGGAGAGAAGGAATCCCTAGCATATTTAACGTCAGCTTAGCCATCGTGATCATCTTCCTACTGCCCATGACACGCTATAGTCATGATGCAGACACGGATTAAAGCCATATATTAGCCGTCCCAGAAACCCTCTCGTACGCTAGCTCGATGGGGACGGTTAGTATATAAAACAAACGACCGCAAGAAATCGAAATAAACACACTGCTACCTCCGTTTCAAATTAGTATCGCTTTGACTTTTTTCTTATAACGTTTGATCATTTATCTTATTTGAAAATTTTATATAAATATAAAAACGGAGAAGTTATACTTATAGTACTTTTGATAATTTCATAATTTTTTTAAATAAAACGAAAGATCAAAAGGTACCAACAAAAACTCAGTGACAAGTACTCTGTGATGGAAGTAGTGTGTGTGTCTATATATATATATATATATATATATATATATATATATATATATATATATATATATATATATATATATATATATATATATATATATAGAGTAAATTTGTTTGGTGCTCCATGGTGCCCGTGCTCCATGATTCAAATTGAGTATACACTCAATTCAAATGAGTATGAAATTTTTTAAATGTTTAGGTATTAACATTAACTACTTTACTAACTAATTCAAAACAAGTTTGAACTGAATTTAAACTTGTTTTTATTATATTTTTATTATAGGTATATAGCATCCTAACATATAATTAGTTAGGTATGTAATCATGGATTATGAAATAAAGTTAAATTTGAGTTGCTTTGTTGATAGGCATAGGTATAAATCGAATTCTTATAACTAGGTATATACTTATAATTTAAAAATTTTGAAAAATTTGAGTGAATTTGTGCATTTTATACCATGTGCCCCATATAGGTGTCATATATATATATATATATATATATATATATATATATATTATGTATTTAATAATCGGTGATGTGGACATGATATCATAATTAATATACATGGATCGATCGATCTCCTGGATGCATGATACGCTGTAGGCGAAACTAATAATATGTATTTTATTAGTACTGTTTGAATGAACTATGATAATTTTCCCACGTGGCACATGCACAACTGTTGTGTGTGTAAAAACCAAAATGTAATGCACCTAAAAGTGATTAAATCTGTAAATATATTAGAAATTCCAACTTAAATGAAAAGTCGTGTAAAACTCGAAACAAATATAAAGTTATTTAAATTCATAAAAGATCCCACAAGTGGATAAGATAATGTTAAATACAACCATGTACAAGTGTAATCCAAACTCTACTTTTGTAAGCGCTTGTAAGATATAAAGTTAATTTTTTTTAAAAAAACTTGTCCTAAAGACTAAAATTTGTTATATATTTTAATATTGCATAAACTAAATCGGGTAATTGGACAAGATTTTTCTGATGGTTCTATAACTTCATGTTATCTGCATGTGAGGATTATTATTTAGGCCCTGTTCAGATTGTAGCCAAAATAAACCTTACCAAATTTTGGCATGGCAAGATGGCAATATTGCCAAAATTTTCTTGTCAAATTTTTGGCAGGATTTGTTATGTATTTATCAAATTTGACAACAAACTAAATGTAGATATTTTTTTAGCAACTTTGTCAAAAAAGGTAAAAAATGGTATGGTTGAAAATGGCATCAAACTGAACATGCCCTTAATTTAAATGACTTTTTGATCGGGATTTACACAAGTTTCCATCTAAGTTGAGGTTTCTACCATATATTTGCTCCCTAAAGGTAGTGTTTTATTCACTTGCTAAGCTGAATGACATGTTAAGTCAATCGCGTTAGCTAAAATTATTGAAGTATTCCAAAAGATACAATCTTTTTGTTCTATGCGAGAATAAAGCCAACACCAAATTCATTGTAACCATAGGCATGGCACATCTGGTCCTACTAGTTTTTTTTCTTATTCCTATCAATTTGATAATACCAACCATCTTAAAATTAGAAAAGCGCCATAATAAAGATATGCGAGTTACATGATAACATTTACATCCGAGAGCGACATGAGGACCGCGAACCCATGTGTTAAGAGTGTGACATGCTTTGATCAGCCTCATCGGTTGTCCACATGCCCTATTAAGTCTAAACAATTTATTAGGGAATAAAAATTAATTTATAGGTAAAACTTTTGTACATGTGTTTTTAATGACTTAAAGTCAATATAAAAACTAGGTTAAAAATATCTTAAAATTAACTTTAAAACTAAGTTTGAAAATTTAAATTTTGGCTGTCTTATTGGCCAACCGATAAATCCCTTTAACTCTCTCTCCGCAATTCCGCAGTGGGCCAATGCAACCTTTTCAATTGATAGAACCAAGTGCCGAAGTGCGTACTTGGGATACTAGATAATACCAATGCTCATTTTGGCATGTCACCCGGCGGCAGCATCCTTTTGTCAAATTTGATCGAGCTACCTATAAAACCGGTGCAACCTTTTGTCCTATCTCGATCCTACAGTAACTAAAAGCTAGCTGGAAATTCTAGACAAAAGATTAACATGTGCCATAGCTGGAAATTAATAGATAGAGATGAGAGCACGGCGAATTCGAAATCGACAGCGATGGATATATCCCATCCATATCCGTCGCGGCAGTGATTCATCAGAACGATTCGGACGCACGCAATGGTTCGAAAGCGATATTTAGTTCGTGTGCCAATTTTTTTTAGTATATAAATACATAAATAAGTATTAAACGTAGCCTAATAATAAAATAAATTATATATTTCACCTGTAAACTGTGAAATGAATTTATTAAGCCTAATTAATTCATCATTAGCAAATATTTACTGTAGTATCACATTATCAAATCATGGCGTAATTAGGTTCAAAAGACTCGTCTCGCAATTTACATGCAAACTATGCAATTGGTTTTTTTCGTCCACATTTAATGCTTTATGCATGTGTCCAAATATTTGTTGCGACGAAATTTTTAGAAGTTTGAAGAGAACTAAATATTGCCATCATATGTTGAATGGGAAGACAAACCAAATGTTGTAACTTAGCTGCTGCAATTTTCTATCAAAAAGCGAGCATGCATACCGAAGCGAAAACTGAAAGTTTGACTAAAATTGAAAGTTTAAAAAAAAATTAAAAATTTATGTATGTAGAAAAATTTTGATGTGATAAAAAAGTTGAAAGTTTGAAGAAAAAATTAGGAACTAAACAAGCACTAACTGTCATGTATGTGTCAAACCGTCACCTAGATGAACATGAGATAGGCTGGTTACCTAACATAGAGTCAATTATAGTGTCTCACCTTGTCTTTTTTTCTGAGAGAGATGATGAACTGTACAATACGCACATGGCAATTTGTGTAGTTGATGGTTGTGGACAAAATAAAAGCAATGATTTTAGGGATTTGGGCCCATTGGAGGTGACCGGCCAACCGAGCTGGAACTGGAAGCCCAGTAGCCCACTTTCTTTCTAGGAAAAAGTACACCAAAGGTCCCTCAACTTGTCATCGAGTTATAAAATCGTCCTCCAACTACAAAACCAGATATCCGGTGTCACTTAACTAATCAAAACCGGCCACAAAAGATCTTTCAATGGTTTTGACCCTGATTTTTTCCTACGTAGTGGCTGAGTCAGCTTGGGACCCACGTGTGCCCCACATGTCAGGCTGCCACGTCATCTCTCTCCCTTCCTCCTCTCTCTCTCTCACTCTTCTCTTCTCTTCTCTTCTCCTGTTCTTTGGGCAAGTCGGCCGGCGGCTAGGGAGGAGGCCGCCGGGACGAGGCGGGAGAGGACGTGGCAGCGGGCGACACAGCGATGGGTGACACGGCGACTGAGTTAGCGTGAGACCCATGTGGGCCCCACATGTCAGCGTGGCCACATCAGCCCCTCTCTCTCTCTTTTTCCCCTCTTCTCTCCCTTCCTCATCTCTCTCTCCCTTCTCGGTGAGGCCGGTAGTGAGTTGTGGGAGAGGAGGAGGGCGTCGGTGGCTGGCGAAGGGCGACGCGGTGGCGGTGGGGGAAGGAGCTACGGGCGGGCGGTGGGGGAGGAGCTGCGGGCGGGCGGCGGAGGGAGGAGCGGCGTATGGGCTCCCCCGCTGACCGCCGCCCGTGAGGGAGAGGAGCAGTGGCCGGGGCAGAGGAGTGGTGGACAGCGGAGTAGAGTTGGGTGGCCCCTCCATTCCTGCCGCTGCCGCCAACGCGGCGCTCGCGGCGCTCCCCTTCCCGTCCTGGTGTTCCCCGCCCCCCTCGACTCGCTCCCCTTCCCTTCCCCTGCCGCTCCCATCCCCACCCCCGCCACCGCCACCACGCACCTCGCCGTCTCCGCTCCCGACTTCGACGCCGCGGCGGGTCCCTCTTCGCGTGCCTCGACGGCCACGTGCGCCGCGCGGTCGAGGAGGGTGGGGCCTCCATGCTCGCCTCCGACGAGGCCGAGTCGTGTCGTCGCCCGCCGCCGTGTCGCCCACCACCGCCTCCTCTCCCGCCTCATCTCAGTGGCCTCCTCCCCAGCCGCTAGCCGGCTTGCCTAGAGGAGAACAGGAGAAGAGAGAGAGAGGAGGAAGGGAGAGAGATGACGTGGCAGCCTGACATTTGGGGCACGCGTGGATCCCAAGCTAATTCAGCCGCCACGTAGAACAAAACAGGGGTCAAAACCACTGAATGACCTATTGTGACCGGTTTTGATTAGTTAAGGGACGCCGAATATCTGGTTTTGCGGTTGGCGAAGATTTTGTAACTCGAGACAAGTTGAGGGACTTCGGTGTACTTTTTCCTTCTTTCTAACAAACTATGGCCCTAGGGCCGTCCTCTTCATCAGAAAATAAAAATATGTGATAGGAAGAGCAAACATTTGCACCATTCCAGCCTGATAAGATTAATCAAATACAAAGCCATAGCTTACCAAAGAAAGAAGCAGTAGCTCTGAATCAAGTTGATGTTGCTGAATCGGAACTATTCCTTCTGAATAAAGGTAAAACATAATAAACTGACTTATTTCGGTGGCTTGAGCTCAAGGTTCTGGCAATCTGTGGCTTGCAAGCCATCCTCTGTGAGTCTGTGCTGCAGTATGAGGTACTCAAGACATAATAAAACCTGTACAAATTTAACAGTTTCACAGGTTTCTTTGTACAATATCCACATCTCCTCTACATTGATCAACAGCTACCGAAATCCTTGTCTCCCTTGCTTGGCGTAGCATCTGGATAGCAAAGCTTTAAATTCAGGATTAAGATGTCTGAGAGCACAAGGTTGCAACTGAAAAACACACCTTCTGAATTATGCAAATATAGAGTGTAACTTTACCTGACTAGTCTTAGAACAAGGAAGGTAGCCCACGCGAATGCATGGGCATGAATGGTAGACTGTGTTTAAGAAACTTATAAAGGTAGAATATTAATCAAAACTTATAGAAGATCATTTAGCTTGTTTGGATTATTTGAGCACATTTAGAAAAAAAATATTTTCTCTAGTTAAAGGCACTCAATTTTTTATGCAGTGGCTCAGACTATTTATATTTCAGTTAGTTATTCTTGCTTATGCAGTGTGAGTTTAGCTATGCATGTTTCAAAACATATCATGATGTGACTTGTATTGTTGAACTATTTCTTTTTCTATTCGCAAATTGAATATGTATTTTTTTTATTTCTATTTCGATACTATAGATTTAATTTAGCTATGCATGTTTGTAGAATGTATAATGATTCATAGTGATATAATATTTGTTGTTAGACTTTAAGGTATTTAGATGGCTGCAAAGTGCACAGGTGAACTGTGCCCAAATGCTATAATTATATAGCAAAATATAGGCATATGTATCTTGTATTGTTAATTTAGTTATAATGAGAGAACAGTTAGACATAAATTTATAAGAGCTAGTTGTTTTAGTGAAAATTTGTTTTCTTATCTAATTTATTAGAACGTCACGTGGTGTTATAGGAACATTTATATGTGCGTCACGTGATATGTTGTTACGTTTATAGGAAATTTGATGGACTTTTACTATATAATAGATAGATTGGATATCGTGGATATAATTTAGTGACACAGAATTATTTAAAGTAAAATAATATATGCTGTTAACTTTTCTATAGTTAAAAGATATTTCCTTGTTATATTTGGTTGCCATATAAAGCATATGGCGCATAGAACAACATAGATCTTAAATTACTTATTTAGTTAAAAATAAAATAACAATAAAAAAAATAAGATATGTGGCTTAAATTGGAGATTGGAGATTAGGAAAAGAAAAAAGAGATGAGGGGAGAAGGAGTTAAGTACGTACGTACGTATCAACCAGAGGACGGGAGATCGGTATATTTGGAGAGGGGAATTTTGTTTCTTATTAGATCTAATGGTTGATATTATTGGACCCACCAATTTAAAAGAAAATCAACGTTTAGATTTTGTAGTGCCACTTGGCGGTTTAGGAGCGATTGTAGGAGTGACACATGGCGACTTAGGAGCGTTTGTAGGAAGTTTCATGGACTTTTAGTATATAATAGATAGATAGATAGATAGATAGATAGATAGATAGATAATAGATTCTAGTAATCGTCCCTTGTTCCTAATAATACATTGTTCTGTTATTGATCACATATCCGTAGAAAGATCGGTGAGATGTCAGCAGTTTCAATAGGAGACAGGGATGCGGACTGAAGGTGGACCGGATCTCATGTCCTCAAGAATGAGGTTGAAAAGCATCTGAGCAATTGGGCCTTCTTTGCCTGTGTTAGAACAAGGAAAGAAATTAGCATGAAGTTTACAGGAAGCCATTGAAGGGCTAAAAGCCATCCACTTTGTGTTACAGAGTGCAAAATGATACTCTTCCAAACAAGGACAGCTAGCTGAATTTCAGGGGCGAAATTCTGTTTACCTGAGCCAATTATCTGATCATCCCACTGAACAACAGGTTTGACAAGAATACCACTACCAATGAGCATCATCTCATCAGCCGCCTTCCCTTCCTGGACACTCACATTCCTTGAACTGATCCTGCTGAGCCTTCCATCTGCCACTAGCTGCTTGGCAAGGGTCAGAACCCGTTTTGCTGTGCACCCGCTAAGGATCTTGTCGAAACGGGGCATGAGGAGCTCCTTGCTTTGTGTCACGAAGCTAACATTCATGTTGGAACCCTCTGCTACAAAACCCTCATCATCCAACCATATGCCGGTGAATCCACCATTTTCTTCGCCTTCCACTTTGGTGAGTGCATTTGGTAGGTAGTTTACACTTTTCATGACCGCAAACTGTTGAGATTTTATTGGTATTGATGATGTGATCACCTTGCATCCTGCTGGTACTGGTAACGATGGACTTTCAATGACAATAGCATACAGGGCTGAGTTTGCACAACCAGCTGAAGATAGCTGGAAGTCTCCTGGTCCAACAGATAGCCAGTACCTGAGTGATCCTTGGGTGCATTTTGATGCACTCACAGTTTGAATAAGTATGCTCCGAATTGT
Source organism: Oryza meridionalis (assembly GCA_000338895.3). NCBI lineage: Eukaryota > Viridiplantae > Streptophyta > Magnoliopsida > Poales > Poaceae > Oryza > Oryza meridionalis. Next base: position 10,333,923 of record CM002525.2, on the reverse strand, counting down.
TGACCGATCAAAAGGCAGCGTGATTTTGGCCATCGATGCAGACTTCAGGAAGCGGTCAAGATGCTGCTCTAACTCATAGAGGTGCCTGACAGTAATATGACAAAGTTAATACTGATAATATGGTGTTCGGATCAGAACTGAATGGAAATTTAGTAAAAAGAATGATCCCTTCTTGTTCACTTACAATTTTCCACACACTAAAAAAACAATACAAATTTCCTATTGATAGTCAAGTATCTGTTTTTTTTGGGGGGTTGGCATAATTGATTGAAGCAAAGATCTCACCCATTCATAATAGCTGCAGTATCAAAAACACCATGTCCTCTGTGGACCATGTGATCGTCGATTGGTATCACCATTGCAGAAGGATTTGTGGTAATTCCACCAAAAATACTAGAGTACATGGCCATGTAATTTTGATTTCTGGTTCCAGATGCATGGAATTCATCAAGCCTTTCTGCAACCTATAAGAGCAAAAGTTTTTGACTTTACATATTTGTTGTCATAGCACTTTTCAAGACAGGATCCTACTCTGCTTGATAATTTCGTGAATCGTGAGCACCTCTTAGACAGATAGTAAACCACATACTGTTATGAGTACCCCTTCTCTCTGAAAACTAGTAATACTTGTAATTAATACTTCAAAGAGATAGGAAACACAGTAATCAGCATGACTGGAACTATATCCAAAGATGGAACTTGTTAAAGGGCTCAATTCAGATTATCAGTGTTTTGGTGCATAATTTATGTTATTCAGAGTCCTATCAAATCCGATTGTGTTAAACTGCAAGATCAAAGTTACTAAACAAATACTCAAAGGTTGTCACCTCTTACCACCCTCATGTCAACTACTAGGACATGGCTTCAACTAGAACTTGTTGGACATTCTTACCTGTAGCAATATAAAATGATGCTAGAAAAGATACAGAGTTATCTTTTTAGGGAAAACAGTAGTCCTACTTTGGTACATGATTATTAAAAAGATACAAGTATATTTACAACAAAAAAGAAGATTAATGCAATTTTTTAATCCGATTCTCCATACAAGGGTGATATGTTGTTTTTGCTCTTGAATAAAAAGTCAGCAATCTATGTGTAATCCACAAATGTATTTGCACACTACTGTGGACTGTTAAACCGTAGTCAACTTAAGAAAGCCAAGAGGAAACAGTGTTTTGAAGCGTTGGGTTGCTCTAATCATACTGTGGTTGCAGCAAAATGGTTCCAAAAAACTCTTAAAACATACTAGTATGGATGTGAATTGAGTGGATGATAACAATGTACTATATGAGATAGATAATCAGGTATCAGTCAACTGAAGATTAATTAAGACAAGAGGAATGGTAATCAGAACAAGACGATCTCTCTAAAACAAAAGGAGAATCCAACTTCTTGCAAATATTGTGCGAAGATGGTATTGAAAGTGGTGCCAACAAACACAGAAAAGGCAAGGAAGTCCACCTCAGCAAAAGACAATAGAGGGACATCATTTCCAGTGACAATGGTCTCGGCTGGTGCTGCAGGGAAAAGAATACCGTTTAGTTGCATGAAAAACATTATTGAAAATAAAAGGCATCATAGTCTCCTAGAAGCACACTATATGAAGAACAAAGCAATGATATCAGAGCTAAACCGAGGAATCATTAAGATGAGAAAAACAACCATGCAAGGCTCATTTAAGGTAATCATATTTTAACAAAAAAAATGTACAGGTATTTTCCTATCAAAAAATTCTATCAACAAATGCCAAGAATTGCTTTCAAAACTAGCTAAAACAAAAAAGAAAGAAAGAAAAAAGCACCCTGGCAGCAACCTTAAAGTCAACATCAAAGGGCATACCTCATATTTAATCATAAAGATACGATCTTTCATATTCACATCAGCCCATTTTTTGCATATATCCAACTGTTTCAAGCACATCCAGACCACTAAGAAAGCGACAGGGAGCCACGACAAACTGTTACAACCTTGTGAACTACAAATTGCAGTTTTTTACTAACAAAACTGTCCTCGCATTGCATCAGCCCAGCACTAAGGATCATCATCAGATCGGGTCACTAAACCAACCACGGAATTTCATCAGCATGAGCACTCAGAACGCAACCAAAATACCTTTCCAGCCTTGGAAGTTCACTGTTATTACTAAAAATTTCAAAAGCAGTTGCTCACAGAAGAACTATACCAGGAAAAAAAATATCCGCATTCCTCCACCACTCCATATAGAGTACAGTTCATCAACCTATGAACACACATGCAAGTTTGACAGAACTATGAACAGACATGCAGATTTGACAGAGCTATGAACAACTATGAACAGAAATGCAAATTTGAAGAGCAGACTGCATGATCTCCTGGAATCACTAGGATACTTTTCGAACTTGTGCAAAATCTTAGTACCCCAATCCGAACTGGGACCCACACCAACAAGAATGCAAGTACCGCACCCTCCATTATCCTGAACCTGAAGCTACAAACTAAGGAGCTGGAACAAGCGGGAGTGCAACCTTGAGCCTCAGAATTCAGAACTGATAGAAGGATTTAGAACAAAAAAAAGGTTCCATCTTTTTGGCTCCAACCTAAGGTAGGAGATGGCAGGCGCAAGAACCCGATCAGCACTGGACCCCAACCCGCGAATTCGAGCAGAACCCAAGGAGGAAGACTAACCGGCGGTCCGATTGGAGCTCGTGGCTGCCGCGGCCACCGCCGCCCTCCTCCATCCGCACCATGGAGATGGGGTGAGCCCAGCGGCCTTCTTGTACGCGAGGAGGGAAGGGCGGGGCGACGGGGAGACGCCGGCGGTAGCAGATGGGGTGGAGAGAGAGGCCATCATCAGGATTCAGGACACACGGGCAAAACTGCAGGAATGGACAGACTCTAGTCTCAGGTTTCAGATGCTGCCGGCATTATACTGGTAATGTTTTTTTTTTTCCCTGCAAGTTGATGTCTCAACTCTCATCAATGAAAGCATCAACCCTATAAAAAAACAAACAAGAAGCATCAACCCCATCACTAAAGAATGCATGAAAATTCATTGAAGAATAACAAAAAAAAATAGTTATTTTATTTAGTACTAGTTACTACTCCCTTCATTTCAGGTTACAAGAACTATTTTAAGTTTAACTAAGTTTATAGTCAAACTGTTTCAAGATCGAAAGCCAATACAGTCCCGCGTCAGGTGCCGAGTACCGCCGTTTGATAAGTAAAAGGGCCAATTGCATATTTGCCACTATTGTGAATATGCCATTAAAAATATTACAATTGCAAATTTGCCACGAAAAACGATTTGAACCCTTCCTACCTGCCATTGGACTGACGGCTTGAACTAACAGCGTTAGAAGGTTTGTTTTCATGAAAACTAGGACAAGGATACCCTGCAAAAAAAATGCCAGAACAAGCATAAACATTGCAGCATCTGAGGCAGCTAACAAAAGATAAAAAAACACATTTGGCTAAGCCTCCATAGCACTGCACATCAAATGGATGCTAACTGAATTTTTCTTCTGGTTCCCATTCCCTCTTATCCTGTTGTTGTTGTTGATGCAGTGTTGTTTCTTGCTGCTGCCGCCTGGGGTGCTGCATGTTGTCGCTGCCTGCTGCTGCTGCCGCCGCCGCCTGCTACTGCTCCCGCGCGCCTCCGCCACCACCTGCTACTGCTGCCGTCCTCACCAGCTGCTGCCTGCTGCAGCGCATGCATCCCAAGCCATACATTGTTTTGCTGCCATACTAGCCAAAATCAATCTCCCCGAGCTCTTATTCCAATAGCCCGACCGATTTTTGGTTGGTTTGTTCTCGATTTGGAGGGGATGATAGGATTTGGGATCTAGGGTTCCTACATAGAGAAGGGGAACGGTTCTTCACGCGGGGAAGAGAAGATAGACTCTATCAAAGGGCAAAACAGTATTATTAAGTTGCTGTGTTTTTCAATCTAGATTTATGTATTATTTTTTGCCTCTTAATTGCACTAGTTTAGACGGCAATGGCATGCGGGAGCACGGTGGACCAGATTTAGTGGCAAATTTGCAATTCATGTTCTTTTAATGGCTATACAAATTAAGGATGAAAAGTAGTGGCATATTTGCAATTCTCCCTAAGTAAAAACCTCGGTAAGGAGGGTGGTGATACGCCGAGAGTAGTTGTATTGATTTGTGAGATAGTTTATGTCACGCCCTGAAGTTCCCCTCCCTTGCTCTAAATTCATAAAATAAATCGTTCGAAGAAATTGTTTAATTTAACCTAGAGATGAATCCCTAATTAATAAATGCAAATAATAATCGGAATCGACATGTGGAATTTTTCTTGGATTCTACATGTCAAAATATGCTAACAGGATTTTTAGTGGAATTTTCAGAGCCTTGGAAATAATTTTAATCAATTAAAATAAGCAAAGTGCAATATTAAATCCCTGGAAAATCCTTTTTCCTTTTTATCTTTTCTTTTCCCTCCTTTTTTCTTTTTCTTGGGCCCGGCCCATTTCCTCCCGCGCCGGCCCGCTCCTCCCTCCTACTCCCGAAGTTCACCCGGCCTCCTTCTCCCTCTCGGGCGCTGACAGGTGGGGCCCACCTGTCAGCCCTTTCCCTAACCTCCGGCCGCCCACGCCCGCGCCAACCGCCGCCGAAACCACCACCCATCGCCGCCCGCCTCCCCCGCCTTCCGCGCCCCACTCCGCGCCCCGGGCCACGTCGCCCACTTCCCCGCACGCCCCACTCCCGCTCACCCCCGCGCCCGCGAGATGGCCAGGATTCGATTTGAATCCCGCCTCTCTCTCTCTCTCCTCCTCCACCTCCTCCACTACTCCGGCGAAATTGCGCCGTTCCCGGCCACGACTCGCCGCCCCCCCTCCTATTTAAGCACGCCCGCACCTTCCTCTCTCTTTTTCCTTTCTCGGCCGAGCCCTCCCGAGCTCTCCATCGCTCCCGCGCCTCTCATCCCGCCCTCCGCCGCACGCCGCCAAGCTCCGGCCGCACTCCGCCACCGCTAGAGCCGTCGCCGCACTGCGCCGTCGACGCCGCCGGGTTCGCAAGCTTGTGCGCCACCCCGTCCGCCGTTTCCCCGGTCAATCTCGCCGCCGGAGCTTGCTTCTCCTCGCGCGCCGGTGAGTACCCCCATGGACGCCGCCTTCGACCGGCGAATCCGCTCGCCGTTAACCACCCCTCTCACTCTAATCCCTCCCATCTTGTTCCCTAGGAGGTCTCGGAGCTCGTCCGCCTATCGTCTCCGTTCCCCGGTCGCTCGCCGTCGCCGTTCGCCGTCGTCTTCCCCCCCCCCACGCCGGCCAACTCGCGGTGAGGCGCCCTCCCCCTCTTTTCCCCTTTCTCTCCCTCCTAGCGCCGTGCCGGGCCGAGCCGCCGCTGCGGCTGTGTGCCGCCGCCTTCGCGCCGCCGTCATCCGCCGCCGTTTTCCGCGCCTCCGGTTGCCGTCGCCGGCGACCGTGCGTGCGCGCCACCGCCCTCGCCATAACCGGTCGGCCGGTTTGAGGCCGAGCCGAGCCGACCGGGCGTCTCCTCCTCCCCTTGAGCCGCCGCTCGGTGGGGCCCGCTTGCCAGCCGCCCCTCTCTCTCCTTGAGTCACTGACCCGCGGGTCCCGCGTGTCGGCGCCACCCCTCCTTGTGCTGACGTCAGCCCTGGGATGAATTATTGCGCAATAAATTGATTAAGGGTTTTTCTTTTATAGTAATAAACACATATAATCTTCTAAAAATCATAACTAATTCATCCGAGCTCCGATTAAATCCATTCAAGTCTCAGTAAATTCATAAAAATGTGTAGAATCCATTAGAAATGGCTTTGTTATCTGTTTCAGTAGTCTTATAGCATGTTTTGCTTGTGTGCTTTGTTTGTCGCGTAGATTTCGGCCGTTTCGTCAATTCGCGGTTTCTCGAAGACGTTGCTGTGGCCTCATCAGTGCGAGAGCAAGGCAAGTCATACATTGCAATTGATCATATTGTACCCAATTTACAAATGTCCCGCATTTCTATTAAATATTGCACTGTTTTACAATATCATGTGGGATTGGTCCTATTACCCAGCTATATGTTGTTTCCCTTACGCCATTGATAACTTGGGTATTAAAATGACTAGATGTTGGTTTAGGAGATGCTTAGCCATGCTTAGTTCAACTAGTGCACAAAAGGGGATCACATTAAAGCATAGACTTTGATTATTGGCAATAGCTTTGGATTAGTGCCACCGCAATGGTGTTGGTTAATTAAAATACACTACATGGTGGGCTGTGGGTGCATGGTTTTGCTAGTCGTGCCCATGGCGACTAAGGACCGGTTCGCGGGATGCCCTGGAAGAACTTATCGTACTTACCACAAGCCAGCGTGGGCAACGGCTGGGCTTGTAGTGTAGCTTTTCTCTAGCCGACGTACCCAGGCGAGGGTGGGCGTGATGGAGTTGGGTCGGCCGGGGTGTCCGGTTGATCGGCTTCCGGATTCACCGCGGCACGAAAGGGGGGCTGCCCGTTGCCTGCTGGGGACGGGGGCGAACCCTAAGGTGTGGTGCGATCGGTTAGAGGGGGTTATGCGAAGGGTCCTGTCACGGCCTCTTTCCGGTATGTCGTGGTGGCATGTCGGCGCACGGGAACGTGTCGTGGGGCTGTGTCTTGTGGGTACAGTTGTACACCTCTGATCAGAGTAAAACTATTCGAATAGCCGTGCCCGCGGTTATGGGCGGTCGACCAGATTCACCGTGATTAGTTTCACCCTAGTTAGCTTTTGGAACTGGTTAGTTCAGGTGGTGGTTGGGCCTGTTGCAACGTGGTGTAACGTTGGACAGTGATTGGTTAATATGGATTAATTACTACTACTGTTTTACTGCTTTCAACTACTGCGATGAAATGCCGGCTTTATGCAAAAGAACCTTTAGCCTCCCTTGGATATACCCTGCATCATACCCCCCCTCTTCCGGTATGACTTGCTGAGTACAGTGGGTAGTACTCAGTATTGCTCTCTTTTCCCCCTCACCAGAGTTGAAGTTCTTCTCAGTTGGAGATGTCTTGAAGAGGTTGGTTTCGTCGCTGCCGTCAAGGGTTGCCTGTGGAATGGAATCGCCCGCTGCAGGAGTCAAGTCTTCAGGCTTAGCTCGCTTTACCTTTTCCGCTGCATTTGTAATCTTTTATATTTTTGTAAGACGTGGATCTGTATGTCAACAATTGTCGTTTGTGTACCCTGGCTGGTCCTGGACAGGGGTTTAATACACATTCAGCTTAGAAATTCTGGTTCGTGAATTTCTGGGCGTGACAAGTTGGTATCAGAACCGACCTTGACCGTAGGACAAGCCAACTGGAAAACCTAAGAGCCCTCTGAACCCCTTTTCATATGCACATGCCTTTTTCACTTGGATTTGTTTCGGGAAACTTTGGGGTTTGATCTTTTGATTTTGGGAGAAAATCTTGGTCGCCTATTTAATCGGATCTCTTGACTAGGGACAGTCCAGGGTTTTAGCAAAACTTTATTTGGAATTTATTTGGCAGTCAGTCGGGAATTGTTAGGTGGTATGCATTAAGTTGTGTCTAGATTCGATGGGATGCAGTCTTTATGCGCATCATTATCATCATGCATTTATTTCATGCATTAAGTTATTGTTTAGTCAGTTGCATTAGTGTCTTTTGTCTGGGTTCATGAAAAATGTTCTATGCATAAAAATCATCATGCTTGGCTAGTTGTTTGGGCCATTTGTTGCTTTGTTTAAATTTGGATTTGAGCATGCATTGATTCCTATCCCTTGTCTACCTTAGAAGTCAGACCTGTTCTTCGATCGCAAGCGCTGCTCCGAGCTTCAGAGTCGCCGCCCTTAGCTTTATCGTCTTCTTAGTCTGTTTGCGTGCTAGTTTTTGTGTTTAGGTTTGTTGCTTGTGGGTTAGTCGGCGGTCGATATCATGTGTGAGTGGTATGACAGCCTTAATTAGGAATTGTGTGCCTCTTTTTCAGTGTTTTAATCAAGATTAAGATAATGGCACTTAATTTCATAAGAAAGATTAGTTTCCGAGCCATCTGTTTTCTTCCTTTCTCTTATTTCTACCTATCCCCTCCAGATGGTGAAGACAAGGAATGATCCCCGTGACTCCAACGGCGCCAGTGGCAGCGAAGAGCAGACAGATGAAGCTCATACCAGTGGTGCACCTGGTAGCAGTTCATCTCCGCCGCCCGAGAACCCAACAGTCACTCAGATGATGACAATGATGATGCAACAGATGCAGCAACATTACCATCAAATGTTGCAGCAGGTGCAACAGAACCAGCAGTTTGGTCCTCCACCATCACACGTGTCCAAACTGTTAGACTTTCTTCGTATCCAGCCACCCACTTTCTCAAGCACCACCAACCCAATGGAGGCCAACGACTGGCTCCGTGCTATTGAGAAGAAGCTGAACCTACTGCAATGCAACGACCAAGAGAAAGTTGCTTTTGCTACACACCAGTTGCAAGGTCCCGCTTCTGCCTGGTGGGATAACTACATGGTGACCCGTCCAGATGCAACGAAGGTTACTTGGGTAGAGTTTTGTCAAAACTTTAGGAAGGCACAGATTCCTAAAGGGATTATGGCACAACAGAAGAGAGAGTTCCGTGCATTGCAACAAGGAACCAGAACGGTTACAGAGTACCTGCACGAGTTCAACCGCCTCGCGCGCTACGCTCCCGAGGACGTGCGCACCGATGCTGAGAAGCAGGAGAAGTTTTTGTTTGGGCTCGATGATGAATTGACCAACCAACTAATCTCCGGAGTCTATGAGGACTTTGAGAAGCTAGTGGACAAGGCTATCCGCCAGGAAGAGCAACGCAACAAAATGGACCGAAAAAGAAAGACAGCTCAGATCAGCTTTCCTCAGGGGAACAATCAGAAGCCTCGTTTCATGACGGGACAGCTAGGTGGGCCTTCCACCCTGATCGTCTGTCAGCACCGTCCCTATCGCCCGAGTAACTTCAACAACGATTACAATGGTGGCAGTCACAACAATAGTAAGCAGCACAACCACAACTCGACTCCACCCCCACTAATGGCACCAGCTCAGTCAGATCCGCCAGCTGTGTCAGCTCAGTCAGAACAGCCCAAGAAGGGGGCTGTAGGAAAGCCAGGACCCTGCTTCAACTGTGGCAAGCACGGCCACTTTGCTAGCAAGTGTCCGAAGCTGAATCGCACTGGACCCAGGTTCATCCAGGCCCACGCCAATCATGTGTCTGCAGTGGAAGCACAGGCAGCACCAGAGGTCGTGTTGGGCACGTTTCCAGTGAACTCATATCCAGCAACAGTTCTCTTTGATTCAGGTGCCTCGCATTCTTTCATTTCCAAAAGATTTGCTGGGACACATGGATTATCGGTAGTGGAACTTAAAATACCGATGCAGGTTCATACCCCTGGAAATGACATGAGGACAGCACATTATTGCCCCTCGGTGACTATAGAGATCAGAAGATCACCGTTTCTATCCAACCTCATCCTTCTCGAATCTAAAGACCTAGATGTCATTCTCGGAATGGATTGGTTGACCAGAAACAAGGGAGTGATTGACTGCGCAAGCCGCACCATCACCCTAACCAACGACAAAGGGGAGAAGATCACCTTCCGTTCCCCAGCGTCGCAGAAGTCCGTAGCGAGTCTGAATCAGGCTGCTATTGAGGGTCAGACAGAAACAGTGGAGAAAAGTCCCAGGAAGTTGGAGGATATTCCTATAGTACAAGAGTATCCTGAGGTGTTCCCAGAAGACCTCACTACAATGCCACCGAAGAGAGAAATCGAGTTCCGGATCGATTTGGCACCCGGGACTGCTCCTATTTACAAGAGGCCGTACAGAATGGCAGCTAATGAGCTAGCAGAGGTCAAGAAGCAGGTTGATGAACAGCTGCAGAGAGGGTACATCCGACCGAGTACTTCACCTTGGGGTGCTCCGGTGATCTTCGTGGAGAAGAAAGACAAGACCAAGAGGATGTGCGTGGATTATCGCGCCCTTAATGAGGTCACAATCAAGAACAAATATCCGTTGCCCAGAATTGATGACCTGTTTGATCAGCTAAAAGGAGCTAAGGTGTTTTCCAAGATAGACCTGCGATCAGGCTATCATCAGTTGAGAATTCGGGAAGAGGATATTCCCAAGACAGCCTTCACCACTCGGTATGGGTTGTTTGAGTGCACGGTTATGTCCTTTGGACTCACCAATGCACCGGCTTTCTTCATGAACTTGATGAACAAAGTGTTTATGGAGTTTCTTGACAAGTTTGTCGTGGTATTCATTGACGACATACTTATTTATTCAAAATTAGAAGAGGAACATGAGCAGCATCTCCGCCTGGTACTCGAGAAATTGAAGGAGCACCAGCTATATGCCAAGTTTAGCAAGTGTGACTTCTGGTTATCGGAGGTCAAATTTCTGGGTCACATCATTTCTGCTCAAGGCGTGGCAGTGGATCCATCAAATGTGGAGTCAGTTACAAAGTGGACCCCACCAAAGACAGTTTCTCAGATCCGGAGTTTTCTTGGACTTGCGGGCTATTACCGTCGGTTCATCGAAAATTTCTCCAAGATTGCCAGGCCCATGACACAGTTGCTAAAGAAAGATGAAAAATTCAAGTGGTCAGCTGAGTGCAACCAAAGTTTTGAAGAACTCAAGAAGAGGTTAGTCTCTGCACCAGTTCTAATTTTGCCAGATCAGACAAAAGACTTCCAAGTCTACTGTGATGCATCTCGCCAAGGGTTGGGATGTGTGTTGATGCAAGAAGGCAGAGTGGTCGCATACGCTTCGCGACAGTTGCGTCCACACGAGACCAATTATCCCACTCATGACCTTGAGTTAGCAGCAGTGGTTCATGCTCTGAAAATCTGGCGGCACTATCTTATTGGCAACCGCTGTGAAGTATACACTGATCACAAGAGTCTGAAGTACATCTTCACTCAGCCTGACTTGAATCTCCGACAGCGAAGATGGCTGGAGTTAATTAAAGATTATGACATGGGGATACATTATCATCCAGGCAAAGCAAATGTGGTAGCAGATGCTTTGAGCAGAAAAAGCTATTGCAATGCCTTATGCACTGAAGACATGTGTGGCAAATTGCAGCAAGATCTTGAGCACCTAAATTTGGGCATCGTGGAACACGAGTACGTAGCTGCCCTAGAGGCACGGCCTACGCTCGTGGATCAAGTCAGAGCAGCTCAGGTAAATGATCCTGAAATAGCTGAGCTAAAAAAAAATATGAGGGTCGGAAAAGCCCGAGATTTCCATGAAGATGAGCATGGCACAATCTGGTTGGGAGAAAGATTGTGTGTGCCTGACGACAAAGAACTGAAGGATCTCATACTCACAGAAGCTCATCAAACTCAGTATTCAATTCATCCCGGCAGTACTAAAATGTACCAGGACCTCAAAGAGAAATTCTGGTGGGCCAGCATGAGAAGAGAGATAGCCGGATTCGTCGCACTCTGCGATGTTTGTCAGCGAGTCAAAGCAGAACATCAGAGGCCCGCAGGACTGCTACAACCCCTTCAGATCCCGGAATGGAAATGGGAAGAAATCGGAATGGATTTCATCACTGGTTTGCCCAGGACATCGTCAGGGCATGATTCAATTTGGGTAGTCGTGGATCGCCTCACGAAAGTTGCTCATTTTATTCCGGTGCACACTACCTATACGGGGAAAAGGTTGGCAGAGCTGTACTTAGCAAGGATCATGTGTCTGCATGGGGTACCTAAGAAGATAGTATCTGATCGAGGGAGTCAGTTCACATCAAAATTTTGGCAGAAACTGCAAGAAGAATTGGGGACTCGTTTGAATTTCAGCACGGCTTATCATCCGCAAACAGATGGTCAGACCGAGCGGGTAAATCAAATCTTGGAAGATATGTTGAGAGCTTGTGCACTTGACTTTGGTGGAGCCTGGGATAAAAGTCTACCGTATGCGGAATTCTCTTACAACAACAGCTATCAGTCCAGTTTGCAGATGGCACCGTTTGAAGCATTGTACGGACGAAAGTGCCGCACACCACTTTTCTGGGATCAAACAGGTGAGCGCCAACTGTTTGGGACAGAAGTGTTAACCGAAGCAGAGGAGAAAGTCAGGACCGTCAGGGAAAGACTGCGAATCGCCCAGTCTCGGCAGAAGAGTTATGCTGATAATCGCCGAAGAGAGCTTACTTTCGAAGCAGGGGATTATGTGTACCTTCGTGTCACTCCGCTCCGGGGAGTACACCGGTTCCAAACGAAAGGCAAATTGGCACCACGCTTTGTGGGACCATACAGGATCTTGGAACGCAGAGGTGAAGTCGCTTACCAGCTTGAGCTCCCATCTAATATGGTTGGAATCCACGATGTGTTTCATGTATCTCAATTGAAGAAGTGTTTGAGGGTACCTGAGGAACAAGCTAGCTCAGAGCACATTGACATCCAGGAAGATCTGACTTATGTGGAGAAGCCGATTCGTATCCTCGAGACCAGTGAGAGAAGGACCAGAAACAAGGTGATCAGGTTTTGCAAAGTTCAGTGGAGCCACCACTCGGAAGAAGAGGCCACCTGGGAAAGAGAAGATGAATTGAAGGCCGCTCATTCGCACCTCTTTGCCAACTCTTCCGAATCTCGGGGTCGAGATTCCGTTTAAGGGGGGTAGGTTTGTCACGCCCTGAAGTTCCCCTCCCTTGCTCTAAATTCATAAAATAAATCGTTCGAAGAAATTGTTTAATTTAACCTAGAGATGAATCCCTAATTAATAAATGCAAATAATAATCGGAATCGGCATGTGGAATTTTTCTTGGATTCTACATGTCAAAATATGCTAACAGGATTTTTAGTGGAATTTTCAGAGCCTTGGAAATAATTTTAATCAATTAAAATAAGCAAAGTGCAATATTAAATCCCTGGAAAATCCTTTTTCCTTTTTATCTTTTCTTTTCCCTCCTTTTTTCTTTTTCTTGGGCCCGGCCCATTTCCTCCCGCGCCGGCCCGCTCCTCCCTCCTACTCCCGAAGTTCACCCGGCCTCCTTCTCCCTCTCGGGCGCTGACAGGTGGGGCCCACCTGTCAGCCCTTTCCCTAACCTCCGGCCGCCCACGCCCGCGCCAACCGCCGCCGAAACCACCACCCATCGCCGCCCGCCTCCCCCGCCTTCCGCGCCCCACTCCGCGCCCCGGGCCACGTCGCCCACTTCCCCGCACGCCCCACTCCCGCTCACCCCCGCGCCCGCGAGATGGCCAGGATTCGATTTGAATCCCGCCTCTCTCTCTCTCTCCTCCTCCACCTCCTCCACTACTCCGGCGAAATTGCGCCGTTCCCGGCCACGACTCGCCGCCCCCCCCTCCTATTTAAGCACGCCCGCACCTTCCTCTCTCTTTTTCCTTTCTCGGCCGAGCCCTCCCGAGCTCTCCATCGCTCCCGCGCCTCTCATCCCGCCCTCCGCCGCACGCCGCCAAGCTCCGGCCGCACTCCGCCACCGCTAGAGCCGTCGCCGCACTGCGCCGTCGACGCCGCCGGGTTCGCAAGCTTGTGCGCCACCCCGTCCGCCGTTTCCCCGGTCAATCTCGCCGCCGGAGCTTGCTTCTCCTCGCGCGCCGGTGAGTACCCCCATGGACGCCGCCTTCGACCGGCGAATCCGCTCGCCGTTAACCACCCCTCTCACTCTAATCCCTCCCATCTTGTTCCCTAGGAGGTCTCGGAGCTCGTCCGCCTATCGTCTCCGTTCCCCGGTCGCTCGCCGTCGCCGTTCGCCGTCGTCTTCCCCCCCCCCACGCCGGCCAACTCGCGGTGAGGCGCCCTCCCCCTCTTTTCCCCTTTCTCTCCCTCCTAGCGCCGTGCCGGGCCGAGCCGCCGCTGCGGCTGTGTGCCGCCGCCTTCGCGCCGCCGTCATCCGCCGCCGTTTTCCGCGCCTCCGGTTGCCGTCGCCGGCGACCGTGCGTGCGCGCCACCGCCCTCGCCATAACCGGTCGGCCGGTTTGAGGCCGAGCCGAGCCGACCGGGCGTCTCCTCCTCCCCTTGAGCCGCCGCTCGGTGGGGCCCGCTTGCCAGCCGCCCCTCTCTCTCCTTGAGTCACTGACCCGCGGGTCCCGCGTGTCGGCGCCACCCCTCCTTGTGCTGACGTCAGCCCTGGGATGAATTATTGCGCAATAAATTGATTAAGGGTTTTTCTTTTATAGTAATAAACACATATAATCTTCTAAAAATCATAACTAATTCATCCGAGCTCCGATTAAATCCATTCAAGTCTCAGTAAATTCATAAAAATGTGTAGAATCCATTAGAAATGGCTTTGTTATCTGTTTCAGTAGTCTTATAGCATGTTTTGCTTGTGTGCTTTGTTTGTCGCGTAGATTTCGGCCGTTTCGTCAATTCGCGGTTTCTCGAAGACGTTGCTGTGGCCTCATCAGTGCGAGAGCAAGGCAAGTCATACATTGCAATTGATCATATTGTACCCAATTTACAAATGTCCCGCATTTCTATTAAATATTGCACTGTTTTACAATATCATGTGGGATTGGTCCTATTACCCAGCTATATGTTGTTTCCCTTACGCCATTGATAACTTGGGTATTAAAATGACTAGATGTTGGTTTAGGAGATGCTTAGCCATGCTTAGTTCAACTAGTGCACAAAAGGGGATCACATTAAAGCATAGACTTTGATTATTGGCAATAGCTTTGGATTAGTGCCACCGCAATGGTGTTGGTTAATTAAAATACACTACATGGTGGGCTGTGGGTGCATGGTTTTGCTAGTCGTGCCCATGGCGACTAAGGACCGGTTCGCGGGATGCCCTGGAAGAACTTATCGTACTTACCACAAGTCAGCGTGGGCAACGGCTGGGCTTGTAGTGTAGCTTTTCTCTAGCCGACGTACCCAGGCGAGGGTGGGCGTGATGGAGTTGGGTCGGCCGGGGTGTCCGGTTGATCGGCTTCCGGATTCACCGCGGCACGAAAGGGGGGCTGCCCGTTGCCTGCTGGGGACGGGGGCGAACCCTAAGGTGTGGTGCGATCGGTTAGAGGGGGTTATGCGAAGGGTCCTGTCACGGCCTCTTTCCGGTATGTCGTGGTGGCATGTCGGCGCACGGGAACGTGTCGTGGGGCTGTGTCTTGTGGGTACAGTTGTACACCTCTGATCAGAGTAAAACTATTCGAATAGCCGTGCCCGCGGTTATGGGCGGTCGACCAGATTCACCGTGATTAGTTTCACCCTAGTTAGCTTTTGGAACTGGTTAGTTCAGGTGGTGGTTGGGCCTGTTGCAACGTGGTGTAACGTTAGACAGTGATTGGTTAATATGGATTAATTACTACTACTGTTTTACTGCTTTCAACTACTGCAATGAAATGCCGGCTTTATGCAAAAGAACCTTTAGCCTCCCTTGGATATACCCTGCATCATACCCCCCCTCTTCCGGTATGACTTGCTGAGTACAGTGGGTAGTACTCAGTATTGCTCTCTTTTCCCCCTCACCAGAGTTGAAGTTCTTCTCAGTTGGAGATGTCTTGAAGAGGTTGGTTTCGTCGCTGCCGTCAAGGGTTGCCTGTGGAATGGAATCGCCCGCTGCAGGAGTCAAGTCTTCAGGCTTAGCTCGCTTTACCTTTTCCGCTGCATTTGTAATCTTTTATATTTTTGTAAGACGTGGATCTGTATGTCAACAATTGTCGTTTGTGTACCCTGGCTGGTCCTGGACAGGGGTTTAATACACATTCAGCTTAGAAATTCTGGTTCGTGAATTTCTGGGCGTGACAGTTTACAATGATCCCGAGTGTACATATTTATACCCATGGATAGATACTAGTCCTTGTTGGATATGAAAGAAACTCTTCTAAAGATAAAAGGAAACATAAAGTTCTTATCGGACACTAAACATACTTTCCTAAAGATATACGAAAGGAAACAAATAGACTATTCTTAATTAATAGATAAACTGTCATGCCGCATTCTCCTTGGACTCGGTCTCTTCTAGATAAATTTTCTTTAATTGATTAATTTTCTTAACCGAATATAGCAAGAATCTGACTATTAGCGACTTGATGATTCCCATCGGCCGATTTTAGAAATCTAAAGCCGATACTGACTCTAGACCGATAATGACTTTGGGGTTTACCAAATTTCACTGTTAACACACGGTCAATATGTTGCCACTGCTCCGAGTAGCCCACGGGGGCCGAGCTCAGGTGCAAGAGGTGGCTGTGCCATTAGCTCGAGGCTTGGCCTGTCAGAGGTATGACCCCGAGCTTGGGTCCCGAGCAATTGCAGGGATGAACTTGAGCTCACCCTCGCCGGAGGACGGGCCCAGGTTCTTGTTTCACTTCTCTTTTGTTAGGGCTGATGATGGTTGTGTCGGTCACCCGGTCTGATGGTGTGTCATAGGGCGCCCCATGCAGTTGGTTGTGGGGTCTTGGTCCCATTTCATTGACAGCTTGTATTTTTATAACTGGCATTCATCGATGGTAAAACTTTGAACGACACATATATAAATGGTATTTCTTAGGCCTTTAATTTTTTATTACTTTATTAAGTTAATACACATAATAATGGCGCGTGGCAATGCACGGTTAGAGCCTAGTTTTTTAAATTTATTTTGGTTATCTAGATTGTCAATGCCATGTATAAGTAATAAAACCACCTTCAAACTAGAACGAGGATATAACTTAGACGGATTTTTTTAAGTTAAAAGGATGTAAATTGTCAGATTTAAAAGTCGAAGGATGAAAACTAGACCAACGCAAGAGGACGTGGAGTGATTTTTTTTATTTTTACATTTTTATTAAAATATTTAAAAAATATTCTTTTATTTTAAAATTTACAAATCTAGATGCCTCACGCCCTTGTAATGGGCCCTTCCAAACGGCGTTAAAGGGTCTATATGTAAATTCTCCAATATAGCTCGTTAGCTTTATGATTTTGTAACTTAAAAGTACATAATATAAACTCGGATAAAATCAAAATTCATATAAAATTTATAGAGCTCAAAGAGAGATTTACAACTTTGTAGTTAACAACATTTTCATTCAAGATCATTTAGATATCCCAATATTCATTAGAAAATCTAAAATCTATTTTAACAAAATCTTAGATCTACATTTTAAATGAGATCATATGGAGACAAATTTTATATAAAAGTTGTAGATTTTGATGATGATGAGATCTACAACTTTGTAGTTTATTACATTTCCATCTAAATCATTTGGAGTATCTAATAAGCATTACAAGTTTTTTTTAGCAATTATAACCGACGGAAATGGTTTGAATAGAAATAAAAAATTTACATTTAGGCCACTTAGCACCCTTTGGAATGGGCGAGAAACATCTAGATTTGTAAATTTCGAAATGAAAAAAATATTTTTATAAATATTTTAATAAAAGAATGTAAAAATAAAAAAAATCGAGTAGACATCCTTTTAAATAGATGGAAGGAAAAAAATGGCAGCCTTCCAGCCACAGTAACAAGCCAACAGCAGGGAAAAAGTCTAATTTGACTATCTCAATGGAGATTCAATGTAATTTGTATCCCTTTAACTATTAAACCGGTGCAAAATGACCAAGGAAAATGAAAAAAAAAAATAGTACGAGCTCAATTTGAATTTTTTATGATTTTTTTGGCTTTTAATAATTTATAGAATTTTATTTTAAAAGTGATTTTTTATTTAGGGTGAATTTCCGGGCGCTAATCGCACATAGTCAATTTGTTCCCTCACTGTGTGACCACCGGGGGTGGTCTCATATGTGCGGGTCTTCATCAGGCAATGAGGATCTTAAACCTCCGTGTGAGACTAAGGTTTAGCATGAGAACGAGGTTGGTAGTTTTATATATGTGTTCGTATTTCTTAACGACATTATTAGAAATATAATTCACAGTAATGACGCAGAAACACTTCTGATATATTATGGTTATAGAGTTCATCCGTAAGCGCACGGATATACCATTGTAGCATTTCACCCGAGAGTATTCCAAGGGTATCGTATTTATTTTATCCCGTGAAAAGATCATGTATAGAGAATTGGACTAATAATTTAGATATTACTTGTGATAATCATATCCTAAGCAGGGGTTAAGATAATCTAAGGGTAGAGTGACACACAAGCAACAGCTACTCATTCTCATAATATATTATCTACACTAAGTGGAAAGAACTGAGAAAGAAAATATATTCCTATACTTCTAGTATACATAATATACATACATTCTAGTTATCTGATACAGCTAATACCCTCTATCCGATGCCCTCCTGGTACTTCGAGAAGCCACCCCTGATTGTCAAGTTTCGTACGACAGCCCGTCATGACCATACAACCGGGGCTAAATACGGAGGAATACCCTCCCCAGGGAATTAACTTAGGATTATATACACGCGCGAAGGAATACCCGTACTGAACTGTCGCCATCAGCGGCCCACCTCTCATCCGCAGCATATAACCCCAAATAATGATATCCCGTAATCTAAACACCACGTCTAAACTACCAGATACTATTCTAATATCATCGTCATGACATAGAGTAATTGCATAAGCAAACATTATACCCGCACCAAAGCATCTCCCAGATAAGCTAGCATATTCAGTATAATATGAACATAATGTAAAGTAGGCATTCATATACTCGGAAAGTATTTCAATACCATAAATGTATATAGAAGAGCATTTTGAGTTCTCTGGATTCGTACGTGAAAAATTTTATAATTCTAATAATATTACAAAGCTTAAAAAAGAGAGGAGAACATCTACTAGAGCCATACCCGAACTCTTCCGAAGGCTTCCGAACTCCTGATTTCTACTCTAATTCTATTCCACTAGCTTGATACTACTAAACTAAATTTGAGAGAATATGAGAGAGCTTTGCTTGAGGTGTGTGTGTGTGAAGTGAGAAGGTGAAGTCCTTATATAGAGGTAGTTATGATGGTTGTGGAAGGGGAATTGTCCGAAGTGCCCTCCAACCGTCAGTGGGATACAATCCTAGATGTCCATGCCGAACCCTGCTTCCAACGGCGCCAGGACCAGGTTCGGCCGAACCATGGGCTGGGCCATCCTAGCCCATCTTGTGCTGGCGGCCTTCTCTATTATTTCATTTTGTAGACTTGTGAATTTTGGCCCAATTCATCGTGTCAATTCTGAGTTCTTGGCCCATTCATGCATAAGTCTGATTCTCCCCATCGTCCGATTGATTTATCGTCTGTGTTGATGTCGATTCTCCTCCACTTTATGGTTATTGTCTGCAAAAGGTTAGTAAACCTAATACTAGTGGAATATTATTATTCTAACATATTTATGCATTGCAAGCATCACTAGTTCTCCTCTATTTTGGTAATATTGACGGTCGAAACTGATCGATAACGACCGTCAACAATATGCTACTTTTAAAATACTAAAAGGGTTCATGTATCATTGTATCCTATCTTACTATAAAGTTGATGCCCACTAACTCCTAAATCTCAACATGCAACAATGGCACATCATTACCCACTAGCAATAATTATATATTTAACCTCATACAAGCATGCAACATCATCTATAATCTATAATTTATTTAATTCTACAAATCAACATGCAAGTATATCTAATCATCACCCCTTACATCATTTTCATAATATTTTAACAATTATATCTATCATTTTTGTAATATTTAACATATACTTATCAATATGTTCTACATTAAATCACGTTTATCATTTGTTTGTTTTATGATAAGTACTAATAAACCATCACATTTCATTTTTTTGACACCTAGCATTGTCGAAAAATATATTGAATATTGTTTAGTATTACTGCAGAAAAGCGTGGGGAAACACCTAGTTAAGAGAACAGTATGGATAAAAAACTTGCCACCCCATGGAAGACAAGTCCCCAACGAAAACCTTTACAAGGTGTGTCTCGCAAACATTGTGTGACTGAGTGAACAACAACTCCTAAAGGACCAGCGGCACCACCTTAGTCTCAGCTAGCATCCATTGGTGGACTTCCTCTCCTGCTCTCACGTTCGTATACTGTTCCTTCCAAATTCCCAAAGCGATTAAGATCGCAAGCATGTCGAAACCCTGTCGATTCGATGACTTTACTTTGCATCTAGCCTCCATCCACCATTGATCAAAATCTAGCCGGTTCGAAGGGAAACACAATTGCAGGTTGAGGCAGTTGAAAATCCTCCACCAAACCTGGCAAGATTCCGGGCATTGAGAGAGAATGTGGTCGATGGACTCTGGCACTTGATCACAGAAGACGCAAAATCCATGATCCCACGTTGTACCAGCCTCCGGAAGTTAAAGAAATCAACTTTGACTTGATCACAGAAGTCGAGGGGTACTAGCACCTCCTCCATTTTTCTGAAAAAACAAATTACCATCGCAATATTGCAAGGAGTTGTTGATATGAAAAATACACACTGGCCTAGGAGATTTACTTAGTTCCAGTACAGGTCCAAGATATTGATGAGATGCGGGCGTGCCAGTCAGTTTGATCCTGCAACTGACAAGATATGTAAACAGTAGACAAAACAGCCGATCGGCTGACAAGCTGATGGAGTAATTCCAACCATTAGCCGATGCCGATTCCAGCCGTGTCAATAGTGTTTTGAGCAATCGGCTATATGTCTAATGTAGATAATGATATAAAAACAATCGGCTCATGATAATAAAAATATAACAATAATATAATCCAATAGAAACCAATCGGCTAACAATGATATGATAGAATAAACACTGATCCGAAGGTTAAAGCATACATCAGCTGGAGGTCTGATGTCATAAAATCCACAAGATTAGATAAACACTAAAATCTTTATTGCGATCGGCTAAATCCAACTTATATGTAATCCCTATAAGCCGATGCAACGTCCAGATAACTTATAGGCTAGCACTCCGATAAAACACTAACATGAACCTATCGGCTTAACAAGATTTATATTATCAACAATCTAGTAGGTCGGATCTAACCGATATAGCACGAGGTAATATATGATAATCTAATACTCGATGAGCCGATAGATTTGTCTAATGTGATGGATATAACAAATCTATTTATAACAACATTGTGATTGTAGAGATATATCGACTAAGACAGAAGATCGGACCTAACCAAGATAGTCCCAACTAAACCGATGCGTCTCTAAACACAATGCAATTAGAGATAGAATTAAGATATCAAGTAGGCAAATATATCAACCAAACCAGAGTGATCCAAGAGATCGAAACGATGCAGGCTTGAACGACACTAATATAGCTGATAGATTCACTAGGGCCGACGGAACATAGGACTTACCCCTTCGCCGGAGATCGGACTGAACCGATGCAGCCCCGCGTAGTGCCAAATTCTACCGGTTGATATGTAAAACCTTAGAAAAGAGGGTGACGATGCGCTGAGAGTAGTATTGATCGAGAGATTATTTACGATGACCTCAGGTGTACATATTTATACCCATGGGGAGATACTAGTCCTTGTAAAACAAGAAAGAAACTTTCCTAAAGATAAAACGGAAACATAAAGTCCTTATTAGACACTAAACACACTTTTCTAAAGATAAAAGGAAACTAACAAACTATTCCTAATTAATAGATAACTTGCCATGCCGCATCTTTTTTAAACTCGGTCACTTCTGGATAAGCTTCTTTTAATAGATTTATTTCCTTAACCGAATATAACATGAATCTGACTATTGGCGACGTGATAATTTGAGTAGACATCTTTTAAATAGATGGAAGGAAAAAATGGCAGCCTTCCAGCAGCAGTAACAAGCTACCAGCTGGGAAAAAAAAGTCTAATTTGACTATCTCAATGTAGATTCAATGTAATTTGTATCCCTTTAACTATTAAACCGGTGCAAAATGACCAAGGAAAATAAAAAAAAATAGTGTGAGGTAAATTTGAATTTTCTTGTATATTTTTTTGGCTTTTAATAATTTATAGAATTTCATTTTAAAAGTGATTTTTTTATTTAGGGTGAATTTCCGGGCGCTCTACTCGCACATAGCTAATTTGTTCCCTCACTATATGTGACCACCGGGGGTGGTCTCGTATGCACGGGTCTTGATCAGGCAATGAGGATCTTAAACCTCCGTGTGAGATTAAGGTTTAGCTTGAGAACGAGGTTGGTAGTTTTATATATGCTACTTTTAAAATACGTAAAAGGGTTCATGTATCATTGTATCCTATCTTCCACTAACTCCTAAAACTCAGCATGCAATCATGCCACATCATTACCCACTAGCAATAATTATATATTTAACCTCATACAAACATACAACATCATCTATAAAGTATATCTAATCATCACCCCTTACATTATTTTCACAATATTTTAACAATTATATCTATCATTTTTGTAATATTTAACATATATTTATCAATATGCTCTACATTAAATCATGTTTATCATTTGTTTGTTTTATGATAAGTACTAATAAACCATCACATTTCATTTTTTTTTGACACCTAGCATGATTGTCGAAAAAAATATATTGAATATTACTTAGTATTCTCGCAGCAAAGCGCGGGGAATCACCTAGTTAAGAGAACAATACGGATACAAAAACTTGCCATAAAATTGTGTTAACTCAAACTTTTAACATGTTTTGTACCTACTTGATATAAGCCTCCAAAAGACAAGACAGATGCCTCATTGAAACGCAATAGATGTAAAGATAACGATTGCATATGGCCACCAATCTCCGGATCTTGTAGGAAAATATATATATAGCCTCCATATTCTTGAGAGGATTATCAAACTTACAAGTCAGAACAAAGTGCCGCACAAATATAATTTACCAAAGTTAGCATTTAAATATGAAGGTGTAACAATATTTTGTTTTAGAACCAAAAGAATCAGTGCCACAAGTACCCCACAGATGTGTGCATATTGTGTAGTAACTAGTTACTGTTCTGTTCAATAGCAACCAAGTTTACACAGTATGTTGTGTGAATATTGCTACTATAGTACAGAAATAATGTAGAAAATAATGATTAAGGTAGAAATTTATCGGGTATGGAGAGTTTGACCCTTGCTGCAACAGTATATATAACTCCCAAAACAAAAGCAGTATATATATATAATTCAAAATTAATAAGTTGGCAGGAGTTAATAAGTGAGGATGAAAAAGGTTTTGAAAGTTTCTAAAATGGACAACGAATAGAAGCCTGATAATTGATCTTGCAGTTAAAAGAAAGCTCTGATGAGTGACATGAGCTTAAAAACATCACTTAACAAAAGCCCTGCCCAAAAACCTCACCTAACAAAAGCCTAGCCCGGACCATACACCCTGATATTGCTGCTTTAGTTTGGACAATGGAGTTACATTTCTAAAAATCGATTATTGAAATTGATGAGGATTGGAACTCTTATATTCAGATGATATCTCAAATCCATGATTTTTCCCCTTCTTTACCTACAGTAGCTCTATCTGTGGAAAAGTTTTCTTTTCTGTCTACATATGGATGTGTTCTATCAGAGTCATACCAAGCAGTTATAGTCAAAGAATAGCTACATCAAATCAATAGGTTTTCTTTTTTCTAGCTGCTCCAGTGAAGAATGCTAATCACTTATTAATATAGGTAAGCACTGGACCTTCTATATTTTAACACATATCCAAATCAAGGATATATTGAGGATATTGTAAGTTAATTAGCTAGCTTTTCTTCAGTGGTGATCTTTTACTACTCAGTACTTAATTCATATAAAGCAATTTAATTATCATTCTCTACAATCCACTCGAGGCAACACTACCTAAAGGATTGTTTTCAATCACTTCCAAGTTTTCTGCAGGATTTTGCATCAGAGTTAGCTAAATAATGTATTTTGAAAAGAAATTAGCTAAATTATGTGGAATGCTAAATAATCATCCACGGTGGACAGCACCAAGTTAATTCAGTGCAACACCGGATCAAAAGGTAATGTTCAGTAAGCTTTGCATGCTTTGGTTCTACAACTAAACAGGGAGACATGACAAAATATTACAATCTTGTGAACTGCAAATTGCAGTCTTTTTTACTAAAGAAACCGGCCTCACATTGAAACAGCCCATCACTAAGGATCATCATCAGATTGAATCACTACACCAAACAGCCATGGAAGTTCATCAACACGAGCGCGCAGAACAATACATTTTCGCACTTGGAGGTTCATCGTTAAAACTAAAGGTTTCAGTTTTTTTTTTAATGAAGTACTATCAGGCATTTGGCCCAGTAGTGTATTTTATAAAAGCAAATAAATATTTACAAAACTAAAGGTTTCAGTTGATCCCTGAACAGCGGCATCAGGAAAAATATCTACATTCCCCATCATTTTGTCTGCGTGGCAACTAGGCTGAACAACGAAAGAAAGCAAAACTTCAGATCGACCGCTGGGAGTGGGACACTTCAGAATTGATGCATAGCTTTTTAGAGAAAAGGCCGAAGGCCCAGCTTAGTATCAAGCATAAGAGTGCAGATACAGGGAAAACGCTGGGGAAGCCAGCTTGAGATGATGTGCTGATAACTCAACTTCACTTCTATTAAGGTGCTGCGGGCACAGCGCTAACAAGCCAGGAAGGAACTCACAGAGAACTAAACACAGCAACAATTAACGCACTAGTTTGGTCCTGACGCCCGAATATTGGCAAGCAATGAGTCCTTCAGACCATCCACTTCGACCTTCAGCTTCTCCGGCAGCAGCCCTCTCCACTGTATCAAAAACGAAACAGCTTTGTGAGGGAGATGACATATATTAGTAAGTAGCTTGTTATTGAAAACCCAGTCATTCCTCACAAGCCAAATCGCCCAAATCCCTGCAGAAATTACGTGTAAAAAGATTATTGCCCTATCACCCCCCATAGTCATCAAGATATTCATAAACTCCCTCCTGCAAGAAGGGACGTAATCCCAATGAAAAACATCTCTAAAACAGCACCATAAAAACCTAGCTGGTGCACATCTAAACATTAGGTGATCCACATCCTCTTCAGCGCCACAGAGCTTGCAGAGGGGATCTCCATTCCACTTCATCTTTTTAAGCTGATGTGCAGCTTGAATTCTCCCCTTAAGCATCAGCCAAACAAAGATCTTAATTTTCAGAGGTATGGGTGTCTTCCAAAGTTCTTGCATCTTTATGTCTCTAATCCCCCAAAGGTCATTTCTCTATAGAGAGATTTTGTAGTAAACTGTCCTGATTTTGTTAATTTCCATCTCATCCTGTCCCTATCCGTAGATAAGTGAACATTTGCAAGATCTGCAAGTAGTTGTTCCCATTCAACTAGCTCCTCGGCACCAAGCGATCTTCTAAGATCAATCCTCCAGCCATCAGAGGACCTTAATTGACTCACTGTTTTTGTAAAATCAAAGGTGTTTTTGATTATTATTTTGTGATGAACAATTGGCATTGGAGATTATTGGTTTTGATATTTGGAAATTATTCACGAAGTGGTTTTGGAGATGATTGGATTTCACAGGTGATCGCAGGATTCTATCATTTTATGTGACCGGTCAGACCGGGCTGTGTATGCCGGTCAGACCGGCGGTGATCGAGCGGTCGGACCGGCCAGCCCGCGGTCTGACCGGCCGACTCTGTGTCGGTTTCGGTTTCGGGTAATTTGTTTGGATATCCGTGATTATTTCATGATTATGGCTTCTAGATGGATACTATACGTATGTAATACTGTTGTTTGCTACTAATGAGTCAAGTTGGAGATAGCTTGGTCTCGAAATATGGTTTCTTTGTTTATTTCATGTGTAGGTGACTCGATGTCTCGGGAGAGTATTTGCGGTGATGGACCGGGAGTCGGCTTGGGGATAAGACGACGTCCGTGGTGGTCAGAGATCATGCGGGATACTTAGGCTAGAGTTGATGCACGTGGTTGATGCAGATTCCATATGGCATACGATGGAGTTATTGTGTGCGTATGGGATGCGGAGTCGAATTTGAAAGGAGTCCAAATTTGGTATGATTGGTTATGTAAAGTTTGTTTCTTGTACTAGAGGGTTTCCTAAGGTGTTTAGGACTCTTAGTATGAGTTTGGTTCGTGGCTTTAGGCTGTCTACCTCGGGTATAAATAGAGGGGGAGCGTGAGGCTTCCCGGTATCGTTTTTTAGAGCAATTGAGTTGAGTTTTGAGTTAGGATTTCGAGTTTAGTCAAAATTTTTAGAAGGAGTGCTGTTGGTGCACTTTGTAAACACAGAGAGAATCAATAAAGTCGTCATCTACTTTAATAGTTCTTCGATTTGTGTTTCACCGGGTTTCGGCGGTCTAACTGGCAATATACCGGCGGCACGCGGCGGTCAGACCGGCGGCATACGGGCGGTCCGACCGGCGGCGGCGACAGGCGCGACAGGCAATCTCGGCGGTTCGACCGATCGATCTACATCGGTCAGACCGACGTTCATCAGGCGGTCCGACCGGCGTAACAACTTCGGTCAGACTGCGATCCATCGATTTCGAGGGTAACTTTTATTTCTGTTAAAAGTTTTTGGTTTTTGGATATACCAACCATTCACCCCCCCTCTGGTTGGCTTAGTTATTGTGACTCACTGTTTTCCCAGGATCAGCCACTATACTATAAATGTAGGGAAATTTGATTTTCAGAGGTGTATCTCCTAACCAGACGTCATCCCAGAATCTAGTAGCACTGCCATCCCCTAAATCATAACAGCTGCCCAATTTCAACCAGTGTTTTCCCTCATGCAAACCTCTCCAGAATTGAGAGCATCCCTCGGTACTTGAATGGAAAAAACCTCCCCCATTCATCATATATTTCCTTCTTAGCAAATCACAGCAGGGGTCCTTCTGCTATGATTCAAGCTTAAAAATCCATTTGCACAAAAGTACCTTATTCATCACTCTAGTATCAAGAAAACCTAAGCCCCCAAAATCTTTGGGTCTGCAAAGAGCCTCCCATTTAACCATGTGATACTTCCTTTTTCTTTCTATTCCTTCCCAAAAAAATCTTGATCTAATAGAGTCCATTCTCTGATGGGTTTGTTCAGGGAACATATAAAAGCCTATCATATACATAGGTATACTGCTTAGGCAGGAATTGACAAGTATTGCTTTTCCCCCATAAGAAAGTAAATCACATTTCCAGGTTGAAAGTCTTTTCTCAATCTTATCAGGGGAAATAGCTAGATCTGCTGCTGTCAGCCTCCCCTCACTGATAGGTATGCCTAGGTAAGTCATGGGGAACTTTTTGCAGTTAAAAAGATCAGCCACTCTCTTAGTCTCTTCTGCGTTCTCCCCAAGGACTATAACCTCACTCTTCTGGTAGTTGATCTTCAATCCTGACATGGCCTCAAAACAGTATAGGATAAATTTAGTAGTTATCACATTCTGATCATTATTGGTCATGAACAGGATAGTGTCGTCAGCATATTGCAAATGTGTCAGCCCCCCCTGCACTAAGTGAGGTACCAAACCTTCCAGATGACCAACCTCTTTGGCCTTTAAAAGTATCTCAGAAAGGGCATCAGCCACAATGTTAAAAAGCAAAGGTGATAAAGGGTCCCCCTGCCTGACTCCCCTGAAAGTTTTAAAGTATTGATCAATCTCCCCATTAATATTAATTGCTACTCTTCCATCAATAGTTGCTGACTTAATCCACTTGATCCATTTATCATCAAAACCTTTTTTCTGAAGCACATCAAACAAGAATCTCCACTGAACTTTATCATATGCCTTTTCAAAATCCAATTTTAGAATTATGCCAGATTGGTGAGTTTTTTTCACTTCGTGCAAAACCTCATGCAAAATAATCACCCCATCCAAAATAAATCTACCAGGAATAAAGGCAGTCTGACTCTCCCCAATGACAATATGTGCTACTAGCGTCAGCCTATTGACCAGAATTTTAGTGATTAGCTTAAAGCAGACATTCAAAAGGCAAATCGGTCTGAAAGCTTTGATAGTGTTTGCATCTCTGACTTTGGGAATTAAACTAATCACACCATAGTTTATTCTCCACAAGTCCAGTCTCCCCTCAAATATTAGATCCAACATTTCTTTAAATTGATCCCTCAACTGGGGTCAAAAGGCTCTATAAAAGCTCACTGTGAATCCATCAGGACCAGGGGTTGTATCAGTCTTCATTTGTTTTAAAGCTTGATCCATTTCCTCAAAGGTAAAGGGTCTAATTAGATGATCTCTCTCTTCTTGACTTCCACATATCTTGACTTAGGAAAATTTTTGGGGCAACTTCAGCACCAAACAGATTTTTATAGAACTGATATATGTGAGCTTTCAGTTCTGCAGGTTCCTCAATTATTCTACCATCTTCTTCTAAAGCTCTTATCAAACTCTTTCTCTTTCTCCCATTAGCTATCCCATGGAAGAAAGATGTGTTAGCATCATCCTCTAGAAGCCATTTTTCTCCACTCCTTCCTTGCCAATATTTTTCCTCATCAGAATAAATCTGATTCAATTTGCCTTCAAGAAAGTATCTTTTCTGCCATTCATCTGAAGAAAGATTTCTATGATCAGCCTCATCTTCAATATTTTTGATCTCTCTCATGAGGTTTTCCTTCACCTTTTTCATCTCACTCTCCTTATTTTGTGTCCTCCCTCTCATTTTCCTTCTAAGGATTGTGCCCTGGCAATTCCAGTGATCTAAAATGTTTTGTTTCCTTCTCTCAAGCCAATTTCTAGTCAACCAAGATTTGAAACCTTCTTGGGAGAGCCAAGCTTTCTCAAACCTGAAAACCTTTTTTTTGCACGTGTAAATTTGGTACCAGCTCTACCAGGATTGGATTGTGATCTGATCCAACAGCAGGCAAACTTCTAACCAAAGTATGTGGATACAAATTTTCCCAACCAGAGGAAACCAGGATTCTGTCCAGCACTTCTCTAACCGGGTCAGCTTGTTTATTTGTCTAGGTAAATTTATTGCCTGATCTATGTAACTCCCTCAATTCTGTATTAGCAATGCAATCATTGAATTTCTCAGCCCATCTTCTATCAATCCGACCATTAGATTTCTCTTCAGCACACCTAATCAAGTTAAAATCTCCCCCAACAAAACTTCTTGAGTTTGAGCCACCACTTTATCATGAATTTCCTGCAGAAAGGCCTCCTTCCTTTATGAGTGAACTGGACCATAAATGTTAACCACTATCCATATTCTCCCCTCTTTCTTAGTTTTGAGAGACATACTAATAAAAATTTCCCCCACATCAACCTCTAATACCTCAAACAGATCAGTGTTTACTCCCGGTAAAAGACCACCAGAGTGACCAACAGCTGGCTTAGTAAGCCACTGAAAATCCTTTCCTCCACAAAAGTTATCCAACTCTCTCATCTTGAAACTCACTCTAATTGTCTCCTGCAAACAAATAATATCAATCTTATTGTGCCTAACTACTTCTGACAGTTGCCTCCTCCTACCAGGGTTGCCCACACCCCTTATGTTCCAAAAGAGAGCATTCATGTTAACTCTTGTTGTTTTTCAGTGTCATCCTCTCTAGCACACAGCTCTTTGCCCCTGGCCTCAGAGGCGGATGACACACATCCCTCAATTTCAACAGCATCAGGCAATCTTTCAATTTCATTATCTTTTTCAAGTCTCTCTTGTGCCAAACACAGGAGAGATTGAGCAGCTTCTTTAGCTTTGATAGTGAATATATTGTCATGAATTTCAGATTCAGAGTTTCCTAAATTTATACCCACATTCACAGCAATAGCAGCAAGAGTATCATTACTAACAGAATTTAAAATGGAAAACTTGTTCATACCTGAAATCTCATTCTTTGCCTTCGCTCTAGATTGCGCTTTCGTGGCCACAGGCACACCATCTCTGACTATTCTCAAACTCTGTCTAGTTGCAACAGCCACTCCTTGTGTCTTATTCTTCCTTTTCTTCTTACTGGATTGAGTGAAGCCATCCTCCTTGGCATCCTGAGCTCCCCCCTGTCAGTACTTCAAGATGTTCAATATCCTTTTCCATCATGTCCTGAAGTGAGATCTCCCCCAGCAGATCCCTTGATTGAATCAGAACTTCTGATGTTGTCATATAGTCTTTGTCAGCTGCATTTTTGGCATTCTTTTGAGCAACAGCCTCCTGTGTCTCCATGATCTGATTCTCTACCCTCTCCATGGTGATCTTATAGTCTTTGTCAGCTGCATCTTTGGCATTTTGGGCAACAGCCTCCTGTGTTTCCATGACCTGATTCTCTACCCTCTCCGTGGTAACCTTACTCGATTCTTCCAGCAGCAACACCTTGACATGAGTCTCCTGAGCTTTTTCCTTCATCACAAGATCAACCTGAGATTCCGGTTCCAAATAGCCTTTAATCTTGCCTCCCTGACTAACTTGCATAGCCAGTCCTTCTTCAATTTTCTTGAGTGATTCCAGCAGCAGAGAGTTATCCTGTGAGTCAGAAGCCTCAGAGGACTCAGGAATGTATTCTGGGATATCTACTCTTTCATTTTCTTCCTCAGAAAGAGGTTCCTCGTCTTCCTGTTGAGCATTCTTCTTGTCTTTATCTTCCTCTCCTTTCTTCAGGATGAGTTTTTTGTTACTGTCCCTTTTTAGAGCAGAATCATCCTCTTCTGAGTTTTGCTCATCCTGGGAATCTCCACCCCCATCTCTCCTCTTTGGATTTCCTCCCTTGGGGTCAGAAGGAGGAAAACTTGGTTGATTCACCCCCTCAGGAATCCATGTAATCTTGTATCCAATCTTGTTGATAAAGATTTCAGATGTTCCATTAATCTTCTTCGGATCCCTGCATAGAACTTTGATCCTAACCACCTCTCTGATTAAACTAATACAGTCCACTTCTAGAGGATCTCCAATCAGATGAGCAATTTTTATCATAGTCTTCTCAGTTCTAGCTACTGCCGGCACACCTTCAGCTCGCACCCATACCTCCTGTAATTCTGCAAACGCGTCACTGGTTCTTTCAGTGTCTCGAACATTCGCTCTCACATTGGATTGATGAAAATCAAAACCCCTCAGCCTGGTTAATTCTCTTCGTGAATCCTTAGATGGGAATTCAATCAGGAATTTCCTCGAGTCCACTTTCTTAACTTTCCAATCCCACTGTTGATGTTGTTCGAAGAGGTGTTTCAATTCAGCAGTGATTTTAGCTTCAGAACACATTCCACTCTCTAAGGTCATCAATCCCACAACTGGCTATTTAACCACCTCTTCTTCAGAAACCACAATATGTAAGCCACTTTATGGCACTAAAAGAAGAATATCTTCTTCAGAAACCACAATATCTTGATGCATAGCTTCAATACGCGGCTAAAGAAGAATTCATGGCACTAAAAGCCACTTCTCCATCATCCTGAAACTAATTAATCGCTTGGAGTGGGATACTTCATAATTGATGCAAAACATCAATACACGGCTAAACAAGAATTCATAGCACTAATATTCATTTCTCATCATCCTGAAACTAATCGGTAGAAGTGGGACACATCAGAATTAATGCAAAACTTCAATATGCGGCTAAACAAGAATTCATGGCACTTATATTTAATATCCATTTCTTCATCATCCTGAAACTACACGTCAAGTGAAAGCGTGCAACCTTTGGACTGAGAACTGACAGAATATACGACCTCTGGGAGTCAAGAGTTCAGAAAAGGAAAAATGAACCATCTTTTCAGCTTGAACCAACCAAAGGTAGTAGACGGCAGGCGGATTAGGAAGCCGATCAGGTGATCAGCACTGGAACCCAACTTCCGAATTTGACCAGAACCCAAAGAGTAAGACAGCTGGCCGGTCCTATTGGAGCTTGCGCGGCAGTGGCCGCCGGCACCCTCCCCCACCCGTACCATGGAGATGGAGTGAGCCCGGCCAGTTGCTGTGCTCCAAGTAAAGGCCGTGGAATCAGGACACGGGGCAAAACTGCCCGAATGGATGGATCAGAATACAAGTGTTTTTTCCATGCACATTGTCTCAACTCTCGTTAAACTATAAAAAGGCAAGGAAGAACAAAAAATTTTATTTATTTATTTATTTTATTTATTTAGCTACTACTACTACTGGATAAGGACGAGCAACGCTAGCCTACTAACTCGTGCACGTTCCAACTGACGTAACCGTAGCACGAGCCCCGCAACGAACATCAGCGCGATGCGCACGGCCACACCACCGCCGCTGCTGCTCGTTCTCCTTCTGGGAGGACCGAAGGAGGGGATGGGGAGACAGCTGGGATCGGGTGCAGCGCCGGCGAGGAAACTGGGTCCTGCGTACAGCATGTGCGGCCCCTCCTCCACCCACGGCACGCGCATGCCGGCGGCGCACCAACTTCCCCCTCTCTTCACCTCTTCTTCCCCCCTTCGCCCACCAACCACCACCTTCTTCTCCTCCTCATCATTCTTCTTCCCCAGCTCCGGCTCCGGCGACCCACCGCCATTCCTCTCCTCTTCCTCCCTCCTCTTCTTCTGGAGGTCCCACCGGGCATCGTCCGGCGAACCTCGGGTCCTCTTCCGGAGGTCCCACCGGGCATCGTCCGGCGAACCTCGGGTCCTCTTCCGGAGGTCCCACTTGTCATCGTCCGGCGAGCCACCGCCGACGCGACGCTGCCCAAAGCCCCACCACCCCTCCTTCTTCCTCAGGTCCGGCGACCTGACGACGCCCTCCTCCGCCGCTCTCTCCTTCTTCTTCCTCGCGTCCCACCGGGCGTCATCCGGCGACCCACCGCCGACCCGCTCGTGACCGAATCCCCACCCGCCACGCGCCCTCCCGACCACCAACGCCGCCATCAACACTGACACACTTACCTCTGGGCGCGCAGAAGCTGGAAGCGGAAGCTCGCTGAAGAGACAAACACCTGCAAACCTGCGCAACAGACAAAGCAAACACGTTATAATATCCGAGGAGAACTTGTGTGAGCTGATCCACCTTTTAAATTCATAACTGCGTTCATAAACCGGCGAGGCGGTACTAATCAAATACTACATTCGCCGGCGGCGGATGTCGTCGGAGGTGCCGAGAGCACGGGCGCGGCGCGGAGACGGAGCGACACATATGGCCCCCGCCCCCCGAGCGACGACTAGGAGGAGGAGAAAGGGCTTGGCGGCATTGGCGCGGGCGACGGCTGATGCCAGGAAGGAGAAGCCTCGACCGGCGGCGAACTCCTCTCCTCTCTGTCTCCGGCGCCGTCTTCCTCGCCATCTGCCGCCTCCCTCCCTTCATCACCGTGGAACGGCGGCCACAAGCTTCGGTGGCCTGGAGCTCGTGGCAATCCGATCCAGCGCCCAGCGGCGACGGCGGAGGCGAGCGCCGGGGGAGAGAGGGGGACGAGCGGACGAGCAACGCCGTCGTTCCGAGCGGCGACGGGGACGAGGCCACGACGCCTTTTTCTTTTTTCTTTTCTTCTTTTTTTTTTTGAGGATAGTGGGGCAGATTAGGCTGGATGGCTGGATAGTTAAATAGAGAACTGGAAAATGTGTTTATATCGCTATTGGATAAAATTGCGTGGCTGCATGTGAAAATTGTGCAAATTGCTCCTAAATACTTTTTTTTTGGAAAATATATATGGAGCTAAAGTTGTATTTATAAAAAAACACACTTGGTGTCGAAACAAAATTTAGGCAATACTAAAAGGGGTGGCTATCAAGCTGGAAAAGTGTATGGGTTTAGAGACAAGAAATTTTATACAGGTTCAGACCTTTTTAATAAGAAATAATACCCAACTCCTGTCCGGGGATTGATCCGCCGAGTGTATTATTGATCGTATAATCTGGAAGTGAAAATCGTACCCCAGGAGACACCCGGACCCCTTCTTATATAGGGGAAGGGGTCCGTATTATAAAGTACAGCCTATATCCCTAACGGAATAGGTAGTTACAGATAAGATACAATCGTACCCGACTACAATCCCGGGTATTTCCTTGATATACAAGTTTGAAATTTAACCCGAGTCCATTTGAAGATATTCTATCTATATATGGCACCACATACCCAGTCGGATATACATGCCGTATAGGTATGGGGTATCCATAATCTCCACAGTAGTCCCTGAGACCTTTACAGTCGACGAAATAGTCTTCTCTCGTAATCCAAAATAATAATCCGAGTGCTTCAAAACAATACTCGAGCGTATCTAGTCGGATATACTGCTTTAGCTTTAATGCGCCAAAAAAGAGATATAGAAAAGACCCGAGTGAGAAACACTCTAAAGGTCAACATACATGATGAAAATCCGAGTAAAAACTCCTAAAGGATTCATCAACTGTTGTGTAAAGAATGACAAATGACAAGTCAAAATAGCCTAAGCTATGACTTATGTCATTATCGATATAAGCAAATATGCTGAGAGAATAGCCATCGAAAATTAGCCATCCTAGTAAAACCCAAGTAGCTTTGTGGCCTAAGAAAGCCAACAAAATGAGCATTACACTTTTCTGCCGGGCACCTTTTTATTTCGCATTGTAGTAATTCCAAAGAATTATTCTAATTGCGTCAAAAAGGATTTTAGCAGCATCGGGCTATTCTGTCGCGAGCAACTTTTGCCAAAGTAAAAATATATGCCTAAGTCCCTAAGGATCACAACTAGCCACGCTGATAATGAAATTGGGCTGAAAGTACTGTTTTAGGCCCAGGCCCATTAGCACCTCTCGATACCCTAGCGAAATAATCGCTAAAATAGGGCACCGCTTCGTCTTCCCCGCCGAAACCTCCACCACTTTCCCTATTCTCTGCTACAGTACCAAACTGCACCGACGAAAGTTAGGGTTGACAAATCCGCTCCAATCCACCTCGCTAGGGCTTTACAGCTCCTGCGCAAATCGCCCGCGCGACCACCGCATCAATCTCCCATCCATTCCTAGCCATTTCCACATCAAAATCGCATCATTCAACTCGCATCCATGGCAGAAGAGAGCGAAAGCTTCAAAAGTCAGTGGGCGCCCTCCAACGTAACGGAGGAAAACTTGAAAGAGATGGTGGCGCATGGTGTTCTTCCGGCGAAAGAAATCATCGGCTGGCGTCCGACGTATGGCGAAGCGTTCCCGACCCCGGATACACACGAGGTCGTTGTATTCTCCCATTTCTTTTATGGTGTTTTTTCTCTCCCAACCTCAAAGTTCTTCAGGGGAATTCTGGAGTTTTACGGGATCAGCTTGATCTATAGTTCATATTGCCAATTTCATCCATGTCTGCGAAGCTTTTCTAGGGATTAGGCCACATTTCGCCTTATTCGGCTGCATCTTCTTCCTAAAGCCTCAGCCAAACAAAAATAAGCCATGCGTTGTTGGGGGAGCCGGTTTTCAATTAAGAGGCACCCTGAGCCAGAAATATTTCTCCATGCCCTTCAAAACATCGAACAAGGGCTGGCACGCAAACTGGTTCTATGTGCAGAATCCTGAGCCGACACTTCCCGAATACTCTTGCCTTCCTCCAGTATACCAAGATACCTAAAACTCACTTCCGATGGGAGATGAAGCTGCTCAAGCGCTTACTCTGATGGAGCGCATGCTGAAACTCAAAGAGCAAGGTTTGCAAGGGGAACAGATCACCCGACACTTCATCAAGACCCGACTGGCGCCTATCAAGGAGAGATCCCGCACTGCCTTCAAATTTGATGGCAAGAATGACCCCAATCGTGAAGACCCAGAGTCCCTTGAGTTCAAGGTTATGAAGGAGAGGATGTACAAAATCTTCTCAAATGCTATCATGGTCAGCTATTCACACCTGCTGCCAGTAGTACCATACAACGCTTTCAACCCTCCTCCACCGGTAAGTATCGAATAATCCATCCTTTCTC
Source organism: Oryza meridionalis (assembly GCA_000338895.3). NCBI lineage: Eukaryota > Viridiplantae > Streptophyta > Magnoliopsida > Poales > Poaceae > Oryza > Oryza meridionalis. Next base: position 10,298,324 of record CM002525.2, on the reverse strand, counting down.
AAGATATCCTTTTATCTTTTGTATTGTTGGCTGAGGACTTGAAATATCTTGCATAGGAATTTTCTCTGATAAAGTCTAATCCTCCAACCGCTCAACGCCGCTCTCGTCGCCGACAAACTGGTCAGGCCAGTGGTGGACCAAAGATCCAGCCAACTGCTCAACCGAGCAACCCAAAGCCGACTAACCAGTCAGGCTCACGGAAGAGGAAATTAGTCTTGAGCGACGACGAGGGCGACAATGCCGGAAAAGCTAGCAGCAAAGAGGCGACTGGAAAACAACCAAGGCAAGCTAACCCGAAGAAGAAAACATCCAGCTGTCCTACACCAAAAATCAGGAAGTCGTCCAGGTACGAGTCATCTTGCAATTTTCTCTGGTATTGTCAAACACACACCATTAAGATAGTGTTGATAGCATATCTCGAATCTGCAGGAAGCCATCTGACATTGATCCATCTAGAAAAGATCCTGAATCGACTGACAAAGAGACTGATTCCACGACTACCAAAGAAACTGAGCCGACTGACGAAAATCGCCCGACTGGTAGTCAATCGGCGATCGACAATATAGAGACCAGAAATGAACCTCCGACTGGAAATCAGTCGGCTGAAGCTGAAGCCGGCGCCAATCAGGATCCTCCGACTGGAAACCAGTCGGGTGCAAAACAAAATAAAGATATCCCGGAAACAGAGGCACGAACAAGCAGCCCTCCCTTAAGAAATACTAACACCGATCCAAAGTTCAGTTCATCCGACAAGGTGCAAGGGCCTGCTCATCCTCAACCGAAGATCATATCATGTACTCAGCTCTCCTTGATTCATTTTGTCTCGACAAATTCTCTTCGATTGCTTTATCATCATCCGTGAATATATAAAGGCCCAATGATCGGCGACGAAGAAGTTCTTCAGATTCGGTCAGCTGAAGATTCTCGCCCACCTATCTTAGTTAAATGGTGGGACGATGAAATGCAGCCACAAGGGATTATAATAAATAAGCAGAAAGAAGACGAGGAAGTATCTCTGCTTGCAAAAAACGCTTAATCAGGCCACTCGTCTCGTAAATGTAAGTTTCTTGCATATAGCCGTGTCCATTCTGTCGGCTACTCTACTGAACTGATCCAATTTTGTGATGCAGAGAATTCATCTTCGAAATGAAGCTAAAACTGTAGCCCTTGAGAAACTGGTCCCTCGTCTTGGAACCCTAGAGGCGACCCGGGCCCAGCTCCATGAAACCATAGCCAGGAAAACTAAGCATGATCTAAGGGACCGAATTTCCGAGCTCCAAGATTCCAATTTCGAGCTGAGTGGTTCATCCAAAGGTAACTCTTGTTATTGACCGACTTATTCCATACTGCCACCCACATTCGACTAACCGCTGGGATGTTATTGTAGTACAAGCTGCCAAGATTGCCGAGCTAGAAAGGCAAATTAAAGCTTTGGAAAAAGATAAGGATGAACTGACTAAACAGAGGGACTCGGCTCTGAAAGACGTCGAAGATATTTGTAATTTAAACCCCAGAGTCATTCTTGTCTTCATGCCCAGTCGCTAATGTGAACCATTTACGCAGATCGCAAAATTAAATCTCAGGCTCAATTCGAAGTCTTGGTCAATAAAATTAAAAAGCTTGAGGAGCAAGGGATCAAGTCGCCAATGCCGCTACGCCGATTATCCAAGCCATGTTTTTTAATAACAATGGTCCAAGCTCGTTCGACTCTGTTGAAATCTTCGACAAGCTGAGAGCTGCTCCGGATACATACTTTAAGAACATCAAAGAAGCTGGATGCATAGGAGTGAGCATGGCATTGGCAATGACCAAGTCCTTGTACCCGAAGATCGATGTTGACGCTGTCGACGGCTTTGCAGATGGGACAAGTGAAGAAGATGCCCTTGACGTCATCAATAGTGCGCAGACGGCTGCAGACAAAATCGCTGCTGATGTTGCTGAGAGGTTTCAAGACAACAATCTCGGGCCGACTGGGTCCGATAATTCTGATAGTGAAAAAACTGAGTCGGATTGACATTGTGTAATATGACTTATGATGATGGAGGCACAATTTGTACAATACTGATGTATTTATGCTGTGCTTGATAGTTTAGACTTAGCTCCTCATTCCTTAAAAGTTTTTGTCAAACCTTATTGAGCCTAGAACCCGCAAAAATTGTTAAAAAACTTTCAGTCCTCATTGACTAAGCTAAAAAATCAAACAAGGCAATGATAAATCAAGTAAGCAAATTGAATTGATAAGAATCACACTCCATTATTATTATAGTAGCCCCCGACTGGTAACTCAAGGAGCAGCTTGATGTTAGCAGTCAAAGAGGGGAAGAAGATACAAAAATAGTGTCTAAGCATAAAAACAACGAAGATGCTCAATATTCCAAGAATTGTCGACATGAGTACCGTCTTCGCGCTTGAGTCGATAAGAACCTGGCCGAGTAACTTTAGAAATGATGAACGGTACCTCCCATAATGGAGATAACTTGTGCCGATCTCGTGTAGTTTGAATTTTCCTCAAAACCATGTCTCCGACTAAAAAAGCTCGCGATCGAACATTGCGGTTTTGATAGCGTCGCAACCCTTGTAAATACCGAGCCGACTGAATTAAAGCTGCCTCACGGGCTTCTTCCAGTCGGTTGAGATCATTAACCCGGTCTTCTCCGTAGCGCTCCTCCTTGAAGTTGTGGAATCGCAAGGACTCAAATTCTACCTCACTCAGCAGCATTGCTTCCGCACCATAGACCAAGAAAAACGGTGACTGCCCTGTGGCCCGATTGGGTGTAGTGCGCAGGGACCAAAGTACGGATGGCAACTGATCTACCCATTTGCCAGCGTGGGGATGCAGTCGGTCGAAGACTTGTGTTTTGATTCCTTGAAGTACCATACCATTGGCGCGTTCAACTTGTCCATTGCTCATAGGGTGCGCTACGGAGGCATAGCAAATTTTGATGCCAAAAGCTTCACAAAAGTCTTTAAACACACCACCAGTGAATTGTGTACCATTGTCAGTAATAATTCGATTGGGTACCCCAAACCGGTGTATGATGTTGATGAAGAAATCTCTAGCCTTGTCCACTGTGATTGTGACGACCAGCTTGGCCTCGATCCACTTAGAGAACTTGTCAACAGCGACAAAAAGATGAGTGAAACCACCAGTAGCCCTTTTGAATGGGCCAACCATGTCGAGCCCCCAAACCGCGAACGGCCAGGATAACGGGATGGTTTGCAACTCCTGAGCTGGTAAATGAGTCTGTCGGGCAAAAAATTGACAACCCTCGCATGTTCGCACAATTTTATCGGCGTCGGATACAGCAGTAGGCTAGAAAAAACCCTGCCGATAAGCCTTGCCAGCGATGGTTTGTGCAGCGGCGTGATTGCCACAGATGCCCGGGTGAATATCTCTTAGCAATTGCCTCCCCTCCTCCAAAGAAACACAGGTTGTAGAATTCCTGACGGACTTTTCTTGTACAGCTCGGTCTCATGTATGACGTAAAGCCTGCTGCGCCTGGAGATCCGCTCGGCTTCGTCTTTATCCTGAGGGAGTTCTTGCTTTGTCAAAAACCTGATGAGGGGCTCTCTCCAGTCGGCGTCAATCATGCTTACTTCTTGAGTGTCCACAGCCTCGGTTGTTTCCTTTCTTGGTACGGTCGTTTCATAAAGATGTTCAACAAACACATCAGAAGGAGTTGTTTCTCGTTTCGAATCGAAATTGGCCAGTCGGTCGGCCGCCTCATTATTGTGTCGGAGAACATAGGTTAACTCGAGACCGTCGAACTTGTTTTCCAACTTGCGTACCTCTTGTCGATAAGCAGCCATATTGTCGTCGAGGCAGGACCATTGTTTCATGACTTGATTAACAACCAGCTGAGAATCTCCACGAACTGTCAGGCGCCGAATCCCTAAAGATACCGCGATCATTAATCCATGAAGAAGCGCCTCGTACTCTGCCACATTATGGGATGCAGAAAAATGTATCCATAGCACGTAGCTTAGCCTTTCTCCAGTCGGGGAAATCAGGACAACTCCTGCCCCAGTGCCCGAAAGTCTCTTTGACCCGTCGAAATGCATAGTCCAATACTCCATCTTCTTCGTAAGCATGTCTTCTTGGTACTCAGTCCACTCGGCGACAAAGTCTGCCAAGGCTTCGGACTTGATTGAAGTTCGTGGCTTGAAGGACAGATCCAAGGACATCAACTCTAAGGCCCACTTTGCAATCCGTCCATTTGCCTCGTGATTATGAAGTATGTCTCTGAGTGGGAACAATGTGATCACCATGACCAAGTGACCGTGAAAATAGTGGGATAATTTCCTGACGGTAATTAAAACACCATATAACAACTTTTGCACCTGAGGATATCTTGTCTTGGAGTCGGCCAAAACCTCGCTGACAAAGTAGATTGGTCGTTGAACTTTTTGAACATGGCCGTCTTCTTCACGCTCGACAACTAAGACCGTGCTCACAACTTGAGATGTTGCCGACACATATAACAGCAGCGGCTCTTGCGGATGTGGTGAAGCTAAGACCGGTGGAGTTGTGAGAAGTTTCTTGAAGTCTTCAAAGGCTTTTTGCGCTTCGGGTCCCCACTGGAAATTGTCGGTTTTCTTTAGTAACTTGAAAAGGGGCATCCCCCGCTCGCCGAGTCGTGAGACAAACTGGCTGAGCGCCGCCATGCATCCAGTTAGCTTTTGGACGTCTTTCTGGGAACTTGGCGGTTTCATGTTGAGGATGGCAATGATTTTCTCCAGGTTGGCCTGTATGCCCCTATGGAATACCATAAAGCCAAGCAGCTTCCCTGACGGTACTCCGAAGGTGCATTTTTCGGGATTCAACTTCATCCTGAAGGCGCGGATGCTTGCAAAGGTCTCTTCTAGATCCGCAATCAAATTATCCTTCTGCTTGGTCTTGACAACTACGTCATCAATGTAAGCTTCAACGTTGCGTCCAATCTGAGTTGAGAAACATCTCTGGATCATGCGTTGGTAAGTTGCTCCTGCGTTCTTCAATCCAAAAAGGCATGGTGATATAGCAATAAGCCCCGAAGGGCGTGATGAATGAAGTCTTCAAGCAGTCGGACTCTTTTAAACGGATCTGATGATACCCTGAGTAGCAATCCAGAAAACTAAGTAGCTCGCAGTCGGCCGTTGAGTCAACTACCTGGTCAATGCGAGGTAACCCGAAGGGATCTTTGGGACAAGATTTGTTGAGGTTGGTGTAATCAACACACATACGCCATTGTCCCGTCTTCTTCCGAACCAGGACCAGGTTTGCTAGCCAGTCGGGATGTAGGACTTCCTTGATGAAGCCTGCCGCTAACAGCTTGGTCAATTCCTCCTTGATCGCATCCTTCCTATCTTGTGCGAAACGGCGGAGTCGTTGCTTAATGGGTTTAGCGTCTTCTTTAACATGTAAAGAGTGCTCAATCACCTCTCTAGGAATACCAGGCATATCAGATGGTTTCCATGCAAAGATATCTTTATTATTTTGGAGAAAGGTGATGAGCGCGCTTTCCTATTTACAATCTAACTCAGTGCCTATTACAGCCGTCTTAGTGGGATCAGAGGGTCTAGAGGAATTTTCTTAGTCTTGGCGTCGCTTTCTACGCTCTTTGGCATCTTGGTTGTAAGCACTTCTCCTTCGGTTGTTGTTGATGCAGCCAGTCGGATCTCCTCTCGAGCGAGCGTGATCTCGCGGGTCTGAGCCATCTCGCAGCTTTCCTTGTCGCAGGTGACGGCTTGCATGATGTCACTCCGTAGGGATATGACTCCTCGAGGACCTGGCATCTTCATCATCATGTAGGTATAGTATGGGACAGCCATGAACTTGGCTAACGTCGGGCGTCCGAGCATAGCGTGGTACGCCGTCTCAAAGTCAGCAACTTCGAAGCAAATGTTCTCTGTGTGAAAGTTCTCCCGAGTGCCGAAGGTGACCGTCAAGGTGATCTGGCCGAGTGGAGTAGCAGATAGCCCAGGGATGACTCCGTGAAAGGGCACACTACTCGGCTTCAGTTCCGTCCGAGAGATCTGCATGTCGTCCAGAGTCTTGGCAAAAAGGATATTAAGTGCGCTGCCACCATCGATGAGGGATCGTCGGAGCTTGACGTTGCGAACCACTAGGTCTAGTACCAGGGGGTACCGCCCCGGGTGGACCACTCGGTCAGGATGATCCGAGCGGTCAAACTTGATAGCTGTCTCTGACCACCGAAGGTACTGGGGTGTATCGGGCTGAACAGCATTGATCTCCCATTCGGTCAGCTTTTGCTTTCGCTTGGATTCGTAAGCCAGAGGCCCACCAAAGATGTGGTTGAGTTCCTTGCGAGAGTCTTGGAAACCAGTCGGGGCATCGTCTTCATCATCCTTCTTCGACGTTCTTTGATCTCCGTTAGTCGGCTTCCGTGCGTTCTTGGCATATTGCTCTGCAAACTGTTTGTAGACGAAGCAATCTTTGGCCGTGTGATTTGAATTTGGATGATGTGGGTATTGGGAGTTCATGATCTTGTCGAAGGTGTTGGTGCGTGAACACTGTCGGGAGGATGGTGTAGTAGTCACCACAAGTTCTTCGGGCTTACGCTTGCAGTCCTTGTGATTGGCACTTCCACTCCCCCCTGTAGTCGGCGCATCTTTCTTTGGCTTTCAAGTACTGCCCGACTGCTTGGATGCGGTAACAGCGTCTTCTGCTTTGGCGTACTCGTTGGCCTTTTCAAACATTTTCTTGACCGTCTTGGGAGGCTTGCGTCCAAACTTGCCGACCAAGAGTTCATGGCGAATACCCTTAGTGAAGGCGGCGATGATGACGTCGTCGGTGATGTCAGAGATCTTGTTAAGTTGTTCAGAGAAATGTCGGATATAATCTCAAAGGGATTCTCCGGACTTCTGGATGACGTTGTAAAGATCAAACTGGGTGCCGGGGCGTTCAAAAGTGCCCTGGAAGTTGGCGATGAAGTGGTCGCGAAGCTCCGCCCAGGATCCGATCGTGCCACGGGGTAATCTGTGGAGCCAGGACCGGGCAGAGTCTGCTAAGGCCATGGGCAGGTAATTTGCCATGGCTTTGCTATCTCCTCCTGCTGCGCGAATTGCGAGACCGTAGACGGTGAGCCAAGACTCGGGATTTGTCATGCCATCGTACTTCTCAATCCCAGTTGGTTTGAAGCCGGCTAGCCAATCCACTCGACGCAGGTCACTTGTGAAGGCGGCAACTCCATCCACATCGTCGTCGTAACGATCCGGTGAACGGTGGGGGATGTGACCTCTCGCCGCACGACGCTGGTTGATGGTATCGCGAAGATCGATGGGGTGCCTGCGACATGGAGAGCGAGGCTGTTCAGCCCGACGCTACCTGTGTCGGTCGGCAGGCGAGTGAACAGATCGTTCACTACGATCCCTGCTCCTGCGACTAGATCCTGCGCCGACAACGCTAAGGCTTGGCTGGTGATAGTCTTGAGATCGTAGAGGTGGGACTCGGCTGCCAGTCAGCGTACGGACGCTTGCGGAGTTCACTGGGACCGAAGTGGCGATCATGGTCTTGGTCTGGTTTAAGATGTTGAAGACGTGGTCGGGTGCATCGTGGTCAGCTATTAAAGTGTCCAGAAGGGTGATTGCAGCAACCGCGTTCTGCTGCGGGGTGCGAAAAACCGCCGTGCCTTCAATGTCTTGTTGTCCGATGAGTTCTCGCGCTCGTCGCCCAGCCTCCAAGGTGCGCTGCCTCCGGTCCTCAGCTTCCTTCGCAGCCCGTTCGCGTTCCTGTTGCTCACGCTGCAGCCGTTCTCGCTCTTGTGCTTGTCGTTCTTCCTCCAGTCGGCGACGCTCGGCTTCTTGTCGTGTGCGCTGTTCCTCTGCTTCTCGGGCTTGACGCTGCTCTGCCGTCTCGTTATCAGCCATGAAAACGCCGAAGAAGAGAGGCGTGTAGTTGTCTTCGTAGCCTTCGTCGAAGTCGTCGAGGTTGCTGTAGTCGTAGTGGTAGCCGAAGTCATCGTACTTGAGGATCTCCGTCGGTCGAGAATCGACACCAGGGGAGCTAAGGTATCCATCCAATTCTTTCGTCGAAACCGTCCCGAGAGGCTAGAGTATGACGCCGACTTCCCTGGAGCTGGACTAGATCCGGGCCATCGTCTTGATCAGGTCGTGTTGGAGTAGATTGGATCTCGTCCGAGTGGTTTGAAGCCGACTCGGTTGAGATGATCTTGGAGTAGATCTCGGCCGAGTTCGGGATACCGAACGGGGCGGAGACCTGGCCTCTCCCCGACTGGTTCGAATCCTAGTCGAGGAGAGAAATCTTGCCGAAGTCGTTGGTGACGAAGTCGAGACTGCCGAACCGGAACGCCTGCCCGGGAGGGAAGACGAAGTCGTCGATGCCGGAGACGAAACCCATCGCACTAATCGGCGAAGAACTTGACGCTACCCCTACCTGGCGCGCCAACTGTCGAAACAAGATTTTGGCAATACTAAAAGGGGGTGGCTATCAAGCTGGAAAAGTGGATGGGTTTAGAGATAAGGAATTTTATATAGGTTCAGGCCTTCTTAATAAGAAGTAATACCCTACTCCTGTCCGGGGATTGATCCGCCGAGTGTATTATTGATCGTATGATCTGGGAGTGAAAATCGTACCCCAAGAGGCACCCGGACCCCTCCTTATATAGGGGAAGGGGTCCGTATTACAAAGTACAGCCCATATCCCTAAAGGAATAGGTAGTTATAGATAAGATACAATCGTAACCGACTAGGATCCCGGGTATTTCCTTGATATATAAGTTTGGAATTTAACCCGAGTCCCTTTGAAGATATTCTATCTATACATGGCACCCCATACTCAGTCGGATATACATGCCGTATGGGTATGGGGTATCCATAATCTCCACACTTGGATTTTTTTTTTAAATTACACGGTACAACGCAGACACTCACAACGCACGCGCACTCACCCCTATGAACGCACGTGCGCAAACCCTACCCCTATGAGCATCTTTGAAGACTGGGCTGGCAATCCTTGAGAGATTGACGAAGTCACCACAGGTGCCTCGCTGTCGATGAGTACGTCGTCTACCACTGAAAAACATTCACCAAGGCAAAAACAAATCTTTTCTGGCTACAATACCGACCAAGAGGGTTGAAGGCGAGGGGTCAGCACGTACCTTAGCTAACCCTGCTGCCGCCCACCACCATCATCTCATCTCGCCGTCTAGCGAACGTAGGGCTCCACTCGCCACCATCAGAGAGAGAGAAAAGGGTAAGTAGCCTTTTCGGCGTACACGGTGGTAGGGGTGAAAACGGAGCGGATTCGGACGGATAGTGGTCATACCATATCCTAAACCATATTATTTAAGCGGATTCGGAGCGGATGTGAATTGTGTACGGATGCGGAGCGGATTGTTTCGGATGTCGAAAATGGTGCGGAATCGGTTCGGAAACGGATTAACTTTATCGAATGTTACGTGCATATGCAATTAATATAACTTCGAGTTACCAATCCAAGGAACAATAATACAATAATCAATAAATGACCCATCGTAATAATTATATGATTAAGTGCTAAACAATATGAATACATGATGTCCATAATATAAAAATATAGCTACGCGAGTATGACATGAGACGATAAAAGTCTTGGACTAAAAAAATCTATGTTAATTGATGAATTAGACCATTGGATGTACCAACTTATGTTATATGCAATAGATAGAGTGGTTACATATATTGATAATTTCGGATTATCTGGCAAATGGCCTATCGGATAATCCGATAAAAATATCGGACTAATCCGCATCCGTCAGATTTTAGAGATACCCTATCCGCATCCACGTCTGCCTCATACTATCTGCATCCGCATCTATATCTGCTGGATTTCTAAAAGCCTATACCATATCCTCGTTTCGAACGGATTCGGAGCGGATCGGATCGGATATTATCCGATCCGTTTTCACCCCTACATGGTGGGCCCTGCAACATTCGCTGCCAAACGCCATGAAGAGGTTGGTGCTTGCTAATTTTAATTCTCTAATGATAACCTTGTCTAAATCAATAAGTATTATCAACTCTGAGGGAGTAGCAATGTAGTATAGAATAACAAGTGAGAACATATTTTCTCAACCTTTGTATGTTTTATATCTTTAAAAATGTATATATAATCGCCCTATTCATGTTTTTGAAAACTTCCATATCTCCGTACCAATATCACGTATTGACGTATCCAGGCAAGCAAGTGTGTTACTGTGTATGTCCCTTCTACCCCGTGGGTAAGAAATACCATATTCGCACCATTAAATTATTAGCATAACATAATAAGTCATTAGCATATTAACTATAAAAAAGTTTAGAAATTATTTATTTAAAAAATTTTATAAAAGAAGTTCTCAAAACATATTGCTTAGCAATTCAATAAACGTGTAAAAGAATAAAGTAACAGCTGGGTAGAGAAGCTGATTTAAGTGGTGCCTTAGTATTAGTCATTTTGTTATGCATTGGTATTATGTGTCATACTTAAAATTAAATTCGGGTTTTGGCCCATATCTACACTACTATAAAAAGACGCTACTACAACTTTTGTATTGTTTGGTTTGATATCTTACCAAATTTTGATGTTCAAATTTTGTTAAGAGTTTGATAAGGTTAAAATTATGTTAGTTTGTTACCTTACCGAAATAAATTTGTTAAGGTTTGTTATAGCAATTAAGTGAACAAGAACTACGTCTGTGTAGAAATGGTTACCAGCAAAGATTCTTTGCCATTTGAGCAATTTCACATTTTCTCCACAAGATGTTCAAGCGTAATGCACTGGTTTGAGGATTTCTCGAACGCGTTAGACTAGAAATCGTAGCCAATGAAAGATGATTAAGCAGTAAGAGACAGAAGTGCATTTGACGTCAGATGAAGACAGGTGCAAACTCTGATGAAGCCGAGCACCTAAGAGCAAGTTTAATAGTATAGCCCACTACTAGCTTCAATTCATCTATAACCAATCTAATAGTCAATTCATATAATAGTTGCTTACTAAACTACTAATATATAGACCCACCTATCATACACATATTGTGTCTCGGAGTCCGCGCTGCAGCTGGCTACAGATGTATAGCTGGCTAATAATCTGCTATTGTATAAACATATTTTAAAAAGATGAAGGAAGAGAGAAAAGCAGTGGGCTACATATCTATAGCCAGCTGTAGCACAGACAGACTTCAAGACGTAATATGTGTAAGATAAGTAGGACCAGATATTAATAGCATAGTAAACAACTATTGTATGAATTAGCTATTACATTGGCTATAGATGATTTGGAGCTAGTAGTGGGCTATACTATTAAACTTGCTCTAATAAACTTGCAACACCACTGAACATCAAAGCACAGAAGAAAATGAAAAATGTCATGAGCAACCAAACAGGTGGGCTTCAATGTCTCAGTCATTACGTTGAATTGCATGCAATTTTCATAAGATGTGAATCCCACTAGTGGTATAATCGCTAATTCGCTACGTTTACAACTTCTTGTCCTAGTACCCCCAAACAAAAGATTATTAAAATTGGACATGAGAAGATCCATGTAAGGAGCATTGCCAGGCACTAGCTGCTAAACTGCCGATGCTGCTGCTCAGATAATCTCCGCCATACCATTTGCCAGCAGTACTGCAACGTCACTGCAACCATGACGCATAATAGTGGTGTACCAATTACGCAGCCCCCAGGTGCAAGATTGATTAGCGTCTGAAATAAACAAATGGTATAATCAGGCCAGGCCCAAATTCAGCAGTGCATTGTGCAAACCATACTTGATTACATGAGAAGATCAAGAAGAAACGTTCACATGTCACACCACATGCTACTCAAATAATGTACTTCCTTCATTTTTTAAACTTTTTAATCAACGTTTGATCATCTTTTTTAAAAAAAATTTGTGCAAATACAATATTTTTTAAAAAAATTTGTGCAAATACAAAAATATTTAAATCATGCTTAAAGAACATTTGATGATAAATCAAGTCACAATAAAATAAATGATAATTACATATATTTTGACAAGACGAATGGTCAAATGTATCTCAAAAAGTCAACATCGTCATATATTTAAAAAAATGGAGGGAGTAAGTAATAAGTTGGAAATATAAAAGATATTACAACAATATATGGTGTGATATATGGATACTGATGTCATAGTTTCATGATAGAAGAAATAGAAAAATGCTCCAACTTTCCATGCAAGATGAAGTTGCCTTTTCTAAAAATATGAAGTAGGTAAAAAGATTTGGTAACTATACTTCTTTCAAAACCTAGTAACACCTATTAATGCATTTACCTTATACATGATACTGTATATTTTTCCTACATCTTGAGGCAACATTTCACTGTTTCTGTTTACTATAAAGTTATCTTGATACCAATAACAGTCAAATGCTAATACATTTCCTTTACATATTATACCATACAGTAGTTTAGCACATTCCAAAAGACATGGCATCTACTCTGCTGAAGCATTGTTAGGTCGAGCTAAGGAATAACCTAACAAAGCTTCAACAGATTAATATGTTTCCATGATTTTGTATAGCTGAACCTATATTTTGTATGAAGAAAACAATGAATGCTGCATACAACATTATGAAAATACATTAATCTGTTGAAGCATTGTCAGGTCTGTCATTAAGAGATGCTCAGCTCAAATAAAAAATTGAAACCTAGTTCTTACCATTACAGAAGCAATCAGATGAACAACTGGGACAAATACTTGATCACTTCTCTTTCTCTCGCCGTACCCATTAAAAGCAATAATCATTGAGAATGTGTGGATGACCAAGAATCCAAGAGAAATAATGGCTGCAAACAGCACACAGAGATAACATCATTATGAAACACAAGTTCAGCATAATACAATTTTGCATCAAATATCACCCTGATTTATGAAATTAAAAAATATGTTGACAAATGACAGCACAACATTAACAGAAAGAGTTGTATTATAAAATTGTTTACCACCAATCCAATTAGAAGGAAGGCTTCTTTCTTTCCTAGAGCCCAATTCATATTAGAGAGTAAGGAGAAACTACGACTTACCTGACACAAGGAAAAATGGCATCCTTGAGCACTTTTCAACATAAAATGTGGCTCTGCCGAATGCTGGAGTTAAAAGGCTGAGGCAGAAAAAGACGGCATGAGCCACTCCATGACCTAAACCACCAGCTGCAAAGACATTTCAAAGTTCAAACAATAGCGGTTATCATTTTTGACTTACAGTGATATGAAGGACAAACGCTCGCACTAACCAATAAGTGAATGCACATTTTGATTTAGAATATTCAGCTGAGCCAATACCGTAGACCAAGTATGTGTTTTGATTAAGTTTCGAATCAAAAGATGAAGAACCACATATGTGTGCCTTGGCTCTGTTCTATACTCCATTTAAAAGAATGCTTGGTAGTTTTGCAGTGAATCTTCCAACCTTACCAACTCAGCACTGCAATTGTTTTATTAAGAATCCTTAATGCCTACCACATATTGCACTTTTTTATGTAATCTATGAAATAAGAACTTAAAACTGGATGGTCCAAGATGACCTATATATGTACTGCAAAGCCTATCGTTTCCCGCAAAAAATTATGTCCACTGTTAGGTGCACTGTGCAACAAGAATATGAAGAGTATGTCAAACTGTTAAGTGCACCATGTAACAAGAACATGAAGAGTGTGTTGAAAACTCACACTCAGTAGTTTTTAACGAAAATCAGGACAAGTATGGTTTTGTTTATCTCTATCAAAGGCAATGTCAATTTGATAGTCTAACTAAAATATTTAGAACATCAGCTTGCAATTATTAGTCCATGTTAAAGACATTGGTTGGATATAAGTACGAACGTATGAGGAGCAAGGTAGGAGACACCCTTGATTGGTTGGCCATTGCTGCCACCAAGGCACTAAGACTTGGTTGAGAGGAGAGAGAAAGGGAAGGAGACTAAAGACCTTGATTATTCCTTGCTTGAATATTAGAGAGAGAATCAATCCTTATAAAGATGGGATAACTTCACTACTATGAAACAGATTAGCAAATCTAATCTTATCTCTAAGGCAACTGATGTGAAGTCGTTTGTTGTCATGTGAATAGTAAATAAGTATATTGATCACATGATACAGCCACACAGGACATCCTGCCTTGAAATGGGCCCAAGCCCATGACACATCAGGAAAATAGAAACCTACGGGATATTTGCGAGTTGTGAATAATACAAAGTTTAAGTTTAATTTCTTTTGTGGAAAAAAGTTGCAAGTGTAGACCACCTAAAAAAGTGGAGGTACCATTCATCCCATATCCAAATGAAATATGTATTTCTTCACAGAAATGAAAAGACGGTAAAGATATCAGTGGGTATCTATTTTAAATAAAAATTCAAGGCAAACACAAGCCAAATAGAGAAATAGTTTCTATATAAACGATGGATGGAGAATATTAAGCCAATCTTGAAATAAGGACATATTGATCTAGTAATGCAAGAACTTACCCAAAGATATTAGCATCTTGTCTGTCAAACAGAGGCGCGGTTTAGATATTCTATCAGCAAAGGAATCCAGCATCTCTTCCATTTTCCTGAAAAACAGTAACCATCACAGATCATAAGGACATAAATCAACTTCAAGTTCCATAATTATATCATCTCTATACATAGCGAATACACTACAGGGACTGCCATAAAAAGGTGCAAAGTTCAACTTTCAATTATGGTTTACCTACTTGTAAAGCCTCCAAAAGACAAGACGAATGCCTTCTTGAAATGCAACAGATGTAAGGATAAGAATTGCATACGGCCACCAAGCTCCTGATCTTATAGGGAGAAATACCCTCCATATTCCCGAGAGAATTATCAAACTTATAAGCCAGAATAAAGTGCTGCACAAAAAGAAATTAACAGAATTAACATTTAATATGAAGATATTACAATATTTTGTATTTAGAACCTCAAGAATCAGTTTCACAAGTACCTCACATATGTGTGCATATTGTGTAGTAGCTGTTGTTATGTACTATAAGAGCAGAATTAAGATAGCATGTTGTGTGAATATTGTTACTATCGTAACAAAGAGTACTGCTAAATAATGGATCATGTAGCAATTATGGATTTATGAGGTATGGAGTGCTCAAACCCTGCCACAACAGCAAGGCTCCAATGCTAATGTGGATCTAGTGATTAATTTCGAGTTAATTTTGCATGGAAAAATTTATCTAGTCCTTCTAATTTCTAATATGGTGGATGGAGTCATCTTTTTCTTTGAAAACATTTCTAATATTTTGGGAGCCAAAGAACTAATCCTATCCTACTAACCATGGTGTCATCAATAAACCAGCTTCCTGTCTATGTGTGATCTCCTGGTAGCATGTTTGATAAGGGAATCCCCAAAGTAATGCAGTCTACAACTTAAAATTAACAAATGTACTAGTACCAGTAAGCACTGGGCCTTTTGTATTTTACATATCCAAATCAAGGACATACTGAGGATAGTGTGAGTTTAATTGCAGGGCGCAGAGGTGAACATTTCTATAGAAGTTGCATAGTGTTGCTGGATTGCATATTACAGAAAGACATAGATGACGATGTTTTAATAAAGTTTAAGCAGGCATGTGATCAGGTATTCAGTTTGTGACAAAAAAAAACACTTCACACACAAAATACCCGGATAATAGGTACATCCATAAAGTTAACATACCCATACAGCATATCAGTACTTGCAGTGGAATGATACATGACAGCAGAACTGGCAACTGAATTTTCTTCAGTGGCAACCTTTTACTAAATTTATATAAAGCCATTTATCACTCCCCAACACTACCAAAAAGGCAAAAACATTGTTTTTTTTTTAAAAAAAAAATATAAGCTTCCTGCGGCACACGAATTAGCTAATCAATGTCCAACAGTAAACAGCACTGATTAAAATTCAGTGGACTCTGCACACCAACATAGGATCAAAACGTATTATGTGCAACAAGAGTAGGTGTTCAGTAATTTTTTTCTGCTTTGGTCTCCAAGACTCCAACTACCTATGGAGAGTAGCAGCATGTAGACAGCTGAGTAATCTAGGATTCGAATTTCCATACATCTACTCCTTAATCAGATTCAGTTTTTTTCCCCTAATGTAAAAAGTCGCGCCGTATTGATACGACCAGAAAGCGGCATCCGGATTCCGAGCGTGGAGTAAAAATCCACACGAAACCCTGGCACAATCAAACCAAGGAGGCGGCAGGGACGCACAAATCAACTTAATTCTCATCTTTTTTACGCCAACCGAACAACTCAGATGTACGATTTAGTCACCCACATCACAAGTTCACAACGCCAACGATTTGATCCAAAGGCAGAAACAGGAGAGTTCTAGGAGAGGGCTGGGGATGAGGGGAGAGAGACCTGGTGAGAAGGGTGAGGACGAGGAAGGGCTTCCTGGCGACGATGCCGGCGAAGAGGGAGAAGGCGGGGCCCAGCGCGACCAGCGCGTACCCTAACCCCGCCGCCACCGTCATCTCCTCCCGCCGTCCGGCCAACGCAGGGGCTCCGCCCGCCCACCGCCGGCGAGAGTGGGGAGGGCAGGCGTCTAGCTCCGGGCTGGCTCGCCGGAGGAGGTGGGGGGCCTGCGGCGTACGCCGGCGAGACGCGGCGAAGGCTTCGGAATGAGCAGAAGTGCAGAAGCAGAACAAAATGTGGACCCCAAAAGGGCCAGTGGGTATGCCCGTAAATTGATTCTCTCTGCCCAAATCCCCCGTGTGCCGTGTATTATCTCTCCATCTCGTGAAAGTTATTTAGACGGGACTAAGCATATAGCGTCATATCTGTAGGTGCAAAAATTAGACACTGATGTCAGCATAACATTAGCACCACGTATACGTGCAAACCACTTTAAACTAATTTTTCTCTTAAATTATTTATCTAAATCATGATTCGATTGCACCATTAAATTCGTTGCAACTAAATCTTTAAAACAAGACCACACATGGATATATTCCGATGAAAAAAGTTAGCTTATTACTGAATTATTTTAAATGATGCACTTTGTTTTACCAAGTACATCGGAATTATTTCACTAATTAGATCGAAAATGTTTCAATCGTTTAAATCGGGCGCTGGTTCACCTTATATAAAAACAATGTTTCAGCAAATAGTGAAATAATGTTTCAAGTCACTACAACATTTTGATCTATACATAATGAAACATTATAAGTACACTAGGTGAAGCATTTTTGGTGGAACAAAAAATGGAAAGAATTCCCTTAATAGAGGGTTTCCATAATACGTGGGTGATTTGTTACAAAAGGATGTTTCAATTCACCAACATTAGATTCATACAATGAAACACTGCGAGTACACTAGGTGAAATATTTTTAGTAGAAAAAAAATGAAACAGATTTTTTTAATAGAGGATTTCTATAATATGTAGATGATTTGTTGTAACGGACTATGTGGTGGAGACACTAAGGCAGGTGTTTACAGGGAGACGTGGTGTGGGCTGGGGTGGCATGCGTGCGTCAGGGGGGCGATTTTTTCCTCCCCGAGCGACCGATCTAGAGGATTTTCGAAGTTATTTTTTCTATATATCTTATTAAGTTAACAGGTATGCCGCCGCTCATTGGTTCACTTGGCATAATTAATTATAGACAGTGAGAAGGGTAGATAAGCTAGCTTCAGACTAGCACATCGGATATTGTGGGGGCCTATGGTATATGTAGTCGAATGCCAACAAGAGTTCTGGGGTACTGAGGAAGGAAGACGCGATTTCGAATCATTCATTCAAGACCTTACCTGTGTATCTCAAGTGTTAGTGGATCTAGCTAATCTCCAATAGCCAAAATAACTGCTCGTTTTAGGTTTAAAATTTGTACCCAAATAACTACACCTTAATCATGTAGGGTCCATCTCATATATATCTCTGTTATGCTCTGAGTTAATAATGCAGCCAGGCTTGTGGAAAAAACAAAAGACATGCACACAACTACTCCTAGGAGCATAATAATCCAGAATGTGGAGGAACTGTTTTTAAATGAGATACTGTAATTTCGATGCCTTTCTTTAGGGGCCTTTAACTGTACCTCCCAGTAGGAGATGGTAGTAGTGTAGTAGGAATAATCCCACCGTTGATTTTTATGGACATTTTAATCATTTGATTAAGTGAGGTGGAAGAGTAATTAAGTAATTGTCCTAAGCATCGTGAGTTTAGTAGGAGGACGGCCCAAGCATCTCAGTCCATCATTTTCCATTGATAGCCCAAGGACGTCCACTGCCACATTTGGCTTGGCCATCTTCTGCGTGCCACCTATTATAATCTTACCGTATGTGATCAAATGAATGACTGGTGGGACCGCATGTAGGGCCAGGGATGCTTACCTGAATAATCATTAGCTTATCACTTTCTCCGTTTAATATTATAAGACTTTCTAGCATTGCCCATATTAATATATATGTTAATGAATCTAGACATATATATGTGCCTAAATTCATTAACATCTATATGAATGTGGGCAATGCTAGAAAGTCTTATAACTGAAACGGAGGTAGTAATTGATATGGACAATTATGAAATGAATGTGTTCTTTTTTTTTTTCAGTTACAGGTCACACGTACACGTACACACAACACTACACTCGCAAACCTACAAATGTGCCTAGTAAATTATACATTAATAGAGTAAAAACCGATACATCCCTAATTTCACTAAAGTCCACTTGCACATGTTTCATATTCGTGGGCACTAGGATTTAAACTCTCATGGTTGATGGGTAGAGTGACTATCAAACTACCATCACACTGCCAGGGTTTCCAAAAAATGAATGTGTAAAAACATTTTTAGAGCAAATTTCAATTTAGGCCACATTTTATTATCTGACTTTTCACTTTGCATCACCCTTTAACTCGTGTTTTCACTTTGGACCGGATAATTTTATCTTTATTTCATTTTAGATTACCCCGATTCTCTTCTCAAGTATATGAACGATCTCAAGTACGTCGGTTCCTACTCATCAATGGACTCTCGCAACTATATGTAAGACTATTTCTTATTGACATATGCCAAGTTTGGATGTACATAGATAAAATAGTTAAATATGGTTAACGGTACCATAAAAGGTGGATGTCCATTGGATGTGGTGTATGGACGGCCCATACTCATTTTAAGATACATTAAAAAATTCCTTTTATTAGGATGCAATTAGTTTTTCAAACTATCAAGGTTTCTTTTTATTGCTAGGAGGGGTGATATTAAGGGGCCATGTGTAGTCATTTATTTGTTTATTTTGTTATATTGTACATGGATATCCCAATGCCATTTTTTTTATTGCACGTGGGGATCCCAATGCTACATCCTTCTTCCATCGCAGAAGGGCATAAATGCTATTTCACTTTAGTACTAATTAGTGTGCACCACCCAAAAGGGACGGTTATTTTAGACGGAGGAAGTAGTATATAATAGCAAGGCCATAAGTTAGCTACAAGTTTATGTTGAGAAGAGAGACCCATGAAAATGAGAAGTCCTCCAAGATAGATACGTTAAATGTATAGGTTAAAGAAAATGAGAGATCATATAGGTGAGACTGATAAAAATACACACTTATCGTTCCCGTTTCATATTATTTTTTCCAAATCGGAATCGAAAAATACACACTTATCGTTCCCGTTCCCGCCACTTGCCGAATCATGCTACACCAGATTCAGGTCAGATATCTATCGGTAAAGGTTGCTATTTAATGTCATACAATTTGTTGCCAAAGCTTTGTGACAGACGATCTGTCAGTATTTTTTTTGTTAGAGACAAACAATCTGTCGGTAGTTAAAATAGTACGGTCAGCCCATCGATCGGCAAAGCTAGGTTTGTTGATAGTCCCGCGAAAAATTCAGCTGCGCCAAAATCTTTGTTACGCGGGCTATAGGCCAAATATTTGGTGCCTAAAATCCCTTCTACACGGGCTAGCCTTATCCTCTCCGGTCAAAGACCTAGCCTCCCAGTCCACCTTTCTTTGTTGCAATTCATCGATCCCTCATCAGCACCACGCGTCATCCTTATCCCCTCCCCATCCCCTCGCGCCACCCACATCGCCACCCGCATCCCCTCCCCATCCCCTCACTGCAAAGAAGACACGCCACCCACATCACCACCACGTGTTGCCCCCTCCCCCTCACCACCAAGAAGACGTGCCACCTCCATCCCCTCGCATCACCCCTCTTGCCACCAAGAACGGTGCCTTCCCTCTTGTTGGGAAGAAGAAGGGCGCTGCCACTAATCGATGCCAAGAATAGGGCGACACCCCCCACTGCCACTACGAGCTAGGTGCTGGCCCCATCGCTGGAAATTGCACTACGCTGCCTCCATCACCACCAAGAGTAGGGCACCGACCCCATCTCCACCTTCCACCACCATTCTCGGTCCCTCCATTTTTCACCGCCAAGCATGGACCCTCCTACTTCTACCCAACCACCGTCGCACGCCCCTATCCATATCTCATCTCTTGACCGGCAGCCACCGCTGCCGCTCTCTATTCCATCTCGCTAGCCGCACCGCCCCTATCCATCCCAAAATCGAGCGGTAACCATAGGGCCCATCATCCTCGGTCTCAACAAACATCGCTCTTCCTACTTTCTCAGACATCTACATGCAATTGTTCTCATCTCTTATACCCATTGTCAGGGTTATAGATACCACATACCTAATAGTAGTTGACTAAATCTCGGCAGGACCCACCACATACCATGTCTTATACGGAAACAACCTCCGGATATAGGAGGAGTTCCGCATAAGAAAGGAGGAATAGAGTTCTACATGGAAACGACAAGGACTATTCAGATTGTATTCATATTAGTTTCCCTAGTTCTACTTGGACAAGGGGACACCTATAGGTATAAATACAAGGCCTCCTAGGAGGAGAGGGGACACGAAACAATAGATCATCACACAAGACAACATGCGCCAAGACAAGACGCCGGATATCGATTTCAGAGATAGGCATGGCTAGTCCCCTACGGTGCCTACGGATACCGTCAGGAGAGATATAGCGTTGTCTCTGATTTCGCTGAATGCGGATTCGAGGAGGAAGGCTACCCTGTTGTCGACTTCGAGTCAGCACTTCAGACCACCATGTTGACAACAGTTAGATAGGCTACCCCAAATATTGTACTAGTGTGATTATGGTGAATAAGAGTAACGACCGGCTTCGGCCAACAGGATGTAGGGTTATTACCTGACAATTCAGAGGCTCGAACCTGTATAAAAATCTTTGTCTCCATCTCTTTTACCTCAATCTCACATATATCCTAGTACCAACGATCCCCATACTATGCAAATACCGGAATCGCGACATCAAACGTCGACACCCATATCTATGTGAAATAAAATATGTTGGAAGATAAACTTTACTTATGCGATACATCTTTTTTCACTTTTCTATTGATTTATTTTTTTGGTTAAGAAGCTTAGTCATGCTTGAGTTTTATTTTGTATACATAGGTCTGGTTTAGTTCCCAAGTTTTTCTTCAAACTTTCAACTTTTCCATCACATCAAAACTTTTCTACACACACAAACTTTCAACTTTTCCGTCACATCGTTCCAATATCAACCAAACTTCCAATTTTAGCGTGAACTAAACACACCCATAGGGAAACTGATCCAGATCCATCCAGTTGGCCGCCGTGTTCTGATCGATCTGACACTTCTTGCTGATGGACTAAGCCTGTAGGCAAGGAACAACCGGTTTCGATCTGAACTCATTCGTTTTTGTTCGTGCTTGTCTTCTCTGGTGCATGATCTGTTTGGTTTGGGGATCCATTTGCTTATAGCTAGGAGTTAGCTCTACTATTAGACTTGATGAGCAAGGTAAATAGTGTAGCTGCCTAGTGTTGGCTCCAAATACCATCCACTTCATCTACATCAAACAACATCCCGTACTGTTCATTTTGGGATGGAGGGAGTGTTGATAGGGTTAGATAACCTCAATTAGATTATATAGTATATTTACCATCTCGAAAAGGTTCTCATTTGCTTGTTTATTAGATATTATGTTTCTCTTCATGATTAATGCTGCATCAGTTAAGTTTGATCTATTAAGTAATATCTAGAACCATAATCTCTAACTTGTTTCATGATAATCAATAGAGATAGTATCAGAGTTTCAGCCGATCTTACCTGGCTTAGCTATCTTGTTCTTAATCTATTTACTTGATATGTTAAATCTACCCTTTATATCAAGATCTCACTAAGGTAAAATATATTAAGCTTGAGACCAATATGCTTAGGTTAAACTAAAGATAAATTGATTCTTGTTTAATATATCTAACCTTCAATGATATCTTAGTATAAAGAAGTATCGGAGCAATAGCCGATACATGCTAGATTTACCTATCGGCTATGACATGAGCTTATATAATCTTTACCTTGAAGTATTTTTAGACATAAGTGATTCATACTGTCTCGGTAGCTGTCCGATCTATCCCAATCACTTGGTTTAAACATATTTTAAAGTATAGATTATATATTGCTGATATCTACAGCCGATGCAGTAAATTTAGTCCTTTATTCACTATATATTTCATTGCCAATCCAAATCATATTGCATCGGCTCGATTTAGACGATGCGTCATCGACAATCTAGCCGATCGGCTATCGTTTATGGAGTTAACTTTGGATTCTTTGTTTCTTGTTGGTTGTAGGATCAAACCAACTGGCACGCCCTGAACCCGAAAGCAAATCTTTGGACCTGCACTAGAGTAAAGCAAATCTCATGGGCCAATATGTGTTTTTTTTGCATCAACACGCTTTTGGCACGCCTGGTGGGACCGACTTCGACAAGGTTTTCATTACGGTTGATATCAAAGCAAATGATATTGACCCAGATAACATTATCCCAGTAACGTTGGATAAGCTAACAGAAGAACAAAAGGCGGATTTGGAGCAGATGATGAACCAATTGCAAAATAAGTATTTGCTTTCATTCATATTGACCCGGCAAGGTACAGTAATTCAAAGATACAAAGTCACTTTCCCACTCGATGATGAAGGAACAAGTTCTCCTAAAGATGCCGAGCCCAAGGGTGAGAAACCAGAGGGAGATCCTGAAGAGTTCCACACTTTACAAGATCGCATTGATTATGCTATTCATTATGCATTGATCAACTAGTCGGGAGTGTTTGTCAATACTTTAACTAATATGATCAAATTTGTAGTTGATGGCACAATAGCTGAGCACCAAGCTAAGGGGCCAGTTTTCCTTCCTAAGGGTGCTTTTCCACAATACAGGACCATTAGTACTGATAATGGTGGTAAATGACAACCTGTATCTGGAATAATCCTAGAATAGCAGCCTGCAGTAACATCGGCTTTTGGGAAGCTGGGTGCATCAGCATCAGCTCATGGTCAACCAAGTGTTTTATTCAGGCAACAGCCACAGCATACAGGGCATAATCTACAACATGTCGCTCCAGAGCAAGTTGCTGCACTATTCAAGACAAAGCAACTGATTGTTGAGCAGATTCGCCAGATACTCATTAGGCAGCAATCACCTATTCCATAGCAAAATCAGCCTATTGGTGCTTAGTTCATCCCTGACCAGCCCATCAAACCAACTTTGGATTCTTTGTTTCTTGTTGGTTGTGATCAAACCAACTGGCATGCCCTGAACCTGAAAGCAAATCTTTGGACCTGCACTAGAGTAAAGTAAATCTCTCAGGCCAGTGTGTTTCTTTTTCATCAACAGAGGCATCCTTTCTGATGAGCAAATGCTAAAAATGATGTTGCGCGTAGTGCCACCCCTTATCGACTGAGCAGTTGCTCAATCTCAAGATAATGTCTATCACGGTTCTGGAGGGAGGGCTATTACAGGAAAGGAGAAAGGCCTAGTAGGTATATGACCCTGTGGGTAACCATGTTCATCAGTTCATATAACACAAGATGTCATGTTCAACAAAGAAGCGAAGTGGGAGTGGGAGGTGAATTAGAGCCAAATAGTCCTAGTGAGGACTTCACTGTTTCCTACACTTTCCACTCCATGCCGAGATCTACCATACTCTTAGTCACGTGCTATGGAGCGCAATGCCCAATCATGAGCCGACCTTAGGAGGACTGACACCATTTTCCTGATATGTTAAACGGTGTAATTTCTTTTTACAAATAATCTATATAGAAAAGTTATTTTGACATAATCATATCAATCCAATTTTAAGTCTTTTAAGCTAATATTTAATTAATCCTATGCTAATGGATTTCCACACCCTAATCTATATTGTTGATGAAAATAACAACACTAGACAATCGTTTGCAACTTTGCCATCCCACAAATTTGCCTTCCTAAGTTGCAACTTTAGACTGTGTTTAGTTCCACACAAAAATTAGAAGTTTGAAGAAATTGGAACGATGTGACGGAAAATTTAGAAGTTTATGTGTGTAGGAAAGTTCGATGTGACGGAAAAGTTAGAAGTTTGAAGAAATAAGTTGGAATCACCTTACCCCGGTACATAGAGGCCTGGTTTAGTTTCAACTTTTTCTTCAAACTTCCAACTTTTTCATCATATCAAAACTTTCCTACACACAAACTTTCATCTTTTCCGTCACATTGTTCCAATTTCAATCAAACTTTTAATTTTAGCGTAAACTAAACACACCCTAATGTTTTTTCAAACCAAATTATTGTCGAGGAATTAAATTCTTGACCCAAAACCATGCCAAACAACCGGTACGAGGTGATCAAAGTTGGACTTTGGCACGACCAAGAAAGAAACTCGCACCCCATTCTTCTCCCCCTCTGCAAGCCAACCTAACTAACTGAAAAGCCTTCCTCCCAAATCCCCCCATGCCTCCCAATTCCCACACCTACCCGCCTCACCGCGTCTAGGGTTGCCGCCGCCGCCGCCGCCGCCGCCGGCCACCGACACCTACCCCCCACCCGCTCTTCCAGGCACCGCCGCTGCCGCTGTGGGCGATGGCGCTGCTGGGCGACGCGCTGCGGCAGGCGTTCATGCCGCGGCGGGCGTACGCGGCGCTGCGGGACGAGGAGCGCGCGCTGCCGCGGCTCCGCCGCCCGCTGGCGGCGGCCGCGGGGGCGTGCGTGGCGGCCGCGGTGGCCGCCGCGGCCGGGGTCAGCCTCGGGATCGTGTTCCCCGCCGAGCCCGCCGAGCGGCCCTTCTGCCGCGAGCGCCGCATGCTGGAGGCCCTCCCCGCCGCGGCCAGCAGCAGGGAGGAGGAGCCCGAGGCGTACCGGTACCGCGGCGGGGCCTTCTACATGACCACCGCCGAGGCCGCCGACTTCTACTGGATGGTCGTCTTCGTCCCGTCCGCCCTCCTCTTCGCCGTCTCGTCTGCCTACCTTGTATCTGGTGAGTCCCCTGGTTTGGTTGACTAACTTAGCTATCTCTACACATAATTACATTATAAATGTGATCTGGGGCACTCTACTCGGTTGATGAACTTAGCTATCTCTGTGCACAGAATTACATTATAAATGTAATCTGGGGCATTGTACTATTGTTCTTTGATGCTGGGTTATATTTTTACCAAAAATGGGCATTGGAATAAAAAAAAAGGATTTTCAATGGTAAAATCGAGCATGAGATTATGAGGTTTACCGTTTACCTAGTTATATAGGACTTGAGTTGACCGTATTTGCACCTGAAATTGCATTTGACTTTTGTCTGGACAAATCATGTGAAACTTATAACTAATGGGAAGCCAAGTTGTTTCATTTTTTTTTCTGAAAGATTAATATCCTCGTGCGGTTCCATTGAGTGAAGTAGAAACTTTAATGTGTATGATATTTCCATTTCGTATCTTTATATTGGAGGCTTTGCTGAGAATTAGTCAAGCCCAATTTATGAAAGTATTTATGAGCCAATAGTTTCATGACTAGCAAAGTATTTATCACATTTTTTACTAGTGACCAGTGGCAAAAGATTCAGAGCATAATCTAGATCCTGATTGTAGCTGTTCATTGACCATTTCACCATGTATACCATTTCATCATGCAAATCTTATATGTAAACAACAGGCTATATTATCTAATTGGATATGATTTGCTTTTCCCTTTTCCTGGCATGCCATTTCTCAGGTTTTCGCAACTGATGCCACATGAACATTTCCTCAGTTCGTACTATAAGAATATGGATTTTTCACATGGCATCTCTAGGGTAATTGTGTGTTTAGTACCTTCAGTGTGACACATATGTTATTATCAATTAATGGTATGTTCAAGTTCAGAATACACTTGAAAACATAAAATGTATCTCCACTATGGACTCATAGAGTCATAGTACACTTGCAAAGCAGAAACTCAGGTTATATTAGGACTTAATTATCTAAGAGATGTGTTATTGACCAAAGTCAAAACTCACAACAGGGTAACTAGAGGTCAAACACTAGATGAACAAGGGGCACTTGGTAGTGAGGAGAGGACTCGGGAAAGGGCGAATAATAGAGTAGGAAGGGACTTACCGATTGAATCTTCCTTTACTTTATTGATTAACTTTGTATCAGGAGCCAGCTAACAAATAATCCAACCATTCAATTAACAGATAACTCTAATATCCGTAAGTAGCCTTTTTCTGTAAGAAACTAATCTAATCTTATACTGAAGCCCCATAAGATATGACACGACTGCTGCTCTTTAGCTGTTGGTTGGTTACCTTCCAGTCTTCCACCACGGCCACAACAAAATGAATGAGCCATTTAAGTAACTGATAATGATTAATAATTTTTGAAAACGTGTTTAGAAGGTTTTGCAGACAAAAATCATGGAAATTCTTCCAACATTCTGGAAAGCAAATGTACAGAGGAGGGCAATTCTTTGTGTTATTGAATATTAGCCATGGCCTTTTATAACTTTCCAGATTTCTTAGCCCCTTAACTAGAACCAGGCTTGAAATAGGATAACAGGAAGTTAGGAATTACCAACCATGAACTATGCTCATTTGAAATTTGCTCGAATCAGACGCACCAAAAGCTACTTACATTCTGAAAACACCCTGATTCTGAAAACACCCAGAATGAAATAAGATAATCTGCCTTAATTTACGCATCCAAATATGATCTAGAGTTCTGTTATCCTGTTGCAAGGTTATTTCGTTTTTGTAAGATTGATGAAATGTATGAAGTTAAGAACAGAGCAAGGTTCCCCCATGACACATTACCTCATGAAATTTTCTTGGATGCATTGGCCATAGCTGCCTGGAGTTACCTCATGAAATTTATTTTTCTTTGTTCTATACCCATTTTTTCTTGCCAGAAAAGAGTAGTATCTTTTTTGTGAATAATTAATCTGTATTTACTGGCAGGCATATCTGTTGCATATGCTGCTCCAAGAAGACATCCATTGATTTGTGTTGTCGAGAATAACTTCTGTGCTTCTAAAAGAGGTGAGTTTATTTCTGCATCTTCACCACAGATCTTCGATAATTTTGTATCTTGTTTCGGCTATTGAAATATTTAAATGAGTTAGCTTTCTGGGAACATATCGATTGCTTGGCATTCCCCTTGAAGTGCTGAACACAGTGTGGATCACAGTGCAATTCTGGGAAGCGTGTGCAACTTCCTACTTTTCCCATCACATCAACATGTCATACACACACAACTTTTCAGTCACATCATCTCCAATTTCAACCAAAGTCCAAACTTTGGCTTGAACTAAACACAGCCCAAAAGACTTGTTCTGATTTACCATCACATGTCATGGACCATACATACATATGGTTTCAATATTACAATCATCTTAAAGATTGATATCTAATTTTCACCATGCAGGCAAGGAAGCCATAAGTTCGATAGGATATTAGAGAACATTAAGTTTTATGAAGTCCATTCATAATGTTTACTTACCTTAACTTGAGATATAAGTGTTCCACTCATAAATAGATAGTGACTAAAGATTTCACCAACATTCACATTCTCCAACCCTGTGGTCTTCCCATCTGCCAAGCTACGCCTACACAGCACTCCTGAAAATCTGTTTTCTACATCATCATTAGTGGACATCAGTAAAAATGTGTTTCCAAAATGGAACTTCTTTTCTTCTAGAAATCACTACTAAAATTTGACAATGAGGATGTGATTATATGTGTTCATGCATTTTGCCATTAATTATGCACAAAATTCTCACTAGGCAGTCTCTTATATTCCTGTGATGACATGATTATCTGTTATGGACAAGATTGAACATTAGTGGCTGCTGTGATAACCGTCAACATCCAAGTATTTTGGATAGCTGTCCTGTGGATCTTTTTTGCATCTGATTTCATGAGTGTACTGGACTGAAATTTTTAATTTAATCTAATACCTTGTCATGACATCAGTTGTGGAGTAAATTGTGTATGGCTGATATTTTAGCTAGTTTTTGTACTTACACTTATCTAATACAGCGTGGTAAAAGTGCAACCTCCCATTTATTTTTGTAAAATCATATGTTGTGTGGAAAGTTATTGGCAAAAGGTTCTAAACGTGTTCCATACCAATG
Source organism: Oryza meridionalis (assembly GCA_000338895.3). Classification (NCBI taxonomy): domain Eukaryota; kingdom Viridiplantae; phylum Streptophyta; class Magnoliopsida; order Poales; family Poaceae; genus Oryza; species Oryza meridionalis. Next base: position 10,269,907 of record CM002525.2, on the reverse strand, counting down.
TTTTGATGTTAATTTATACCTAAGTGCAGCCATTGACACCAAACATGGAAATGCAGGTGGTGTGCGTTGCTTGGCTATACTAAATGCAGTTTTTGCTGTCATATTTGGTCTCATGGCAATTATTCTTGGATCAACGCTTCTGGCTCTTGGAAGTAGTTGTTCTGTTCCTCTCTTCTGGTGCTATGAAATTACAGCATGGGGTTTGGTAATCCTATATGCTGGCACTGCCTTCTTCTTGAGAAGGAAAGCTGCGGTGATCCTTGATGAGGGTGATTACACTCCCCACAATGTGGGTCTAGAAATGCTGGAGACAACAATACAAGTAACCCCAGAGATGCAGAGGCGAATTAACGATGGTTTCAAGTCATGGATGGGGCCGTCTACTCTATCTTCTGATGATGAGGAGGAAGCTTCGGATGACTATATAGAGCACAATGTGCCTATCCCAACTGCGTCAGTTCAAGTCAGACAAGAGAATGATCTAGAGAGTTGACTAATTTATAAACAGATGTACATAGTGCTCCACTTATTCCTTGATATCAGTTTGGTAATGTTTGTAAATGCTTGGCGTGGGTTTTGACTGCTAACAAGTGATTTTGTTTGTTCTTTTCCCCTAGAGGAAACAAATGTTGAGGGTTAGTTAGCCACTGAAGTTCATACAAGAGGTTACCTTTTTTTCCCTGTACCCTTTCCTGTCAACCCTTTGCCTTTCCATTGTTGGGTCATACGTGTTGGTGGAAGGAGTAAATAGCAAGCAGTTGGCAAAATGTTGTTGGGCTTGATTGGTCTTTACTCTTGAGGCAATTGCTTCCTTGTGACCTGAGATCTCTGAAGTGCCAAATGAGTCGAGCAAGAGTTGCTTAGGTGAATTGTATATTATGTGAGACAGTTGGAAGTTATAAAATTCCATCCTTTTCATTTTCCAGTATATTGTTCTTTTGAGTTGTGCATGAATTGTGTTAAAGAGTAAAAGCACGATGTAGTGCTAAATCTGATGTGCTACTGGGCTTATTTCAGATTTGAGATTTTTTTTTTGGGGGCTGGCTACTTTCTGATATAATCTTATATGCTTTTGCTTGCACAAACCTACAATAATAATCTGTTGCAGTTTACACAGTGTGACCTAAGTTTTGATAAGAACCAGGCATTTCAAGATGGGAAACCAAGTGTAAGAAAAAGATTAGTTTGAAACAAATGAAAGAATACAGTGTGTGTTCCCCGTCCACCCAGTTACATACATATACAGCCCAAGGAGTTCATCTTCTCCTTTTTCCAAGAGAACTCAGATCTGCTTGGTACAAACCGGTACTAGTTACATGATCAGTAGCAATGGCGTCGAATCGCAGGTATTGCAGATGAAACCACTTTTGTTCTTTTCCCCCTCTAGAACAAAGATGGAGAAGGAAGAAAAAAAAAAGAAATCAATAGTAATTACCCCCAGCATTAATTGGCATTGGTAAGAAGAGATTAGATGCTGATTAGTTTAATAATCAAGCTGATCTCTACTCCAGTGTCGTCGTTGATCTCTAGTGTCCGTCGAGTTCGGTTATGTACAGCGTGCAAGAAAGCGGCGGCGCCGGTCATCTTCTCCGACTCCGGCGATGGTGCCGATCATCTTGTGTGCGTGTGATCAGAGAGAGTAATAATGGTGGTGGTGATCAGTGGCGCGCGGAGGGGCTCCTCATGCCGCCGGCGGAGAGGCTGTCGACGTAGGAGAACTTCTTGGGGGCGAGGCTGGGGGCCTTCTTGAGCTTGGCCTCGCCGGCCTCGTCGAGGGTGCCTTCCTCCTTCTTCCTCATGAGCTCGTCCTGGTCGAAGTGCCACCCCATGAAGTCGTAGAGCGTCATGGACGCCGGCGCCTCGTTGAGCTTCTCCAGCTCCTCCATGGCGTCCAGCTTCCTCGCCGCCGCGTCCCCGTCCATCAGCCTCCTCGCCGCCTCCGTCGCCGTCAGGTTCTGCGCCGCCGCGTCCGCCCCCAGCACGTCCTCTATCCTCGACATCACGCTGTACGCCAGGCTCTCCAGCACCCTCGAGTAGCTCTCCAGTATCGCGTACCCCACGTCCTGCCATTGATGACGTCATCAACATTCAAGATCACCATTGATGCAACGCAAGAATCAAGAACCAATTAAGATCGCCATTGATGGCAAGAATGAAGGTGCTACTAACCCGGTTGTATTGGATCTTGGAGATGTCGAGCTGGGACTGAGGGGTGCCGGGGAACTGGAGCTTGAGGAGGTGGAGGATGGTCTCGGCGCGCTCCTCGAACTGCTCGCGCTTCTCGAAGCTGATGATGGAGCCCCACGACGACTTGGCCTCCTGCTTCGTCTGCATCTTGCGCTTCCAGATGATGGTGGACGCCTCGATGCGGTTCTTGAGGTCGAGCACCTTGTGCTCCGTGGACAGGTCCACGCCTTCCAGGAACTCGATCGGGTCGAACTCCTCGTCGGTGATGCTCCGGTAGATGGCGTCGCCGAGGCTGGTCTTCCCCTTCTTGGGCAGCGACTCGATGTACACCTCCGGTATCTCCATCTCCACCAGCACCTGCGCGTTGATCGCCATGGCCGCCTTCAGCACCTGGTTCACGCACTCCTTCTGGTACTGCAGCCACTTCCTCGTCACCTCCGATAGCCCCTCCGCCGGCACCTTCACCGTCGGCATCCACCACTTGTCGTCGTCCCTCTTGTTGTCCCCTCCCTTCTCGTACCAGAACTCGCTCTGGTCCACGAAGTTGTCCATGTACCCCTGCCATCTCCATCTCCATTAGCCCCATCACCCATGGCGGAAGAAATCAAGAATTGATCAGAGCAAGAATTGGAGGTTATACGATGAGCATGGCGTCGAGCTTGCGGAGGGCGGGGACGTTCATCTGGAGGTCGCGGCGCTGGGCGGTGGACATGATCTCCATGGTGGTGCCGTTCTCGGCGGTCTGGCGGGTGGGGACGAACTCGACGATGTGGTCGGTGACGGAGAGGAGCCACCCGACCTCCTTCTTCCACCGCTCCTTGGTGTCCGGCGCCATTGGCTCCAGCTTGCGGTGCTCGCCGAACACGGACGCCGCCAGGTTCGTGATGGCGTTCGACAGCGCCAGCGCCGACGACACGCCCTTGCCGGTGCCGGACATGTCCTCGCCCAGCAGGAGCTTCGCGAACCTCTCCTTCATCACGTCCAAATCTGCACCCCAGATCAACACAAGAATCGATCAATTTCGCGAACAGATTGATGGCGCATCAAGAACGAGATGAACCAGAGAGTTTGAGGGGGGTGTACCGGAGGGCGGCCCGTCGCGGCCGAAGCGGGAGCGCGGCGCGCCGGCGGCGGCGGCTCTCCCGTTGGGCAGCGGGGGAGTGCCCCCGCTGCCATTGCCGTGAGGCTCGTGCATGTCGGCGGTGTCGCTGCTGCTGCTGCTGCTCTCGTGGCTCAGCTGGCGATGGAACTGCACGCTGTTCTTGTCGAGGCTATGGCGCCGGAGGAACCGCACCATCACCCAGCCCACCGCCTCGAGCTTCGCGCGCAAGGCGTGGGCACGTGGCACCCGCCGTTCGCTCACCGCCGCCGCGCCTCCTCACGCTCGCCGCCGCCGACACGGCCGGAACACGCACGCAGAGATAGCAAAACCACCACCACCACCACCAACCAACCAGGGCAAGATCCAAGGAAGTAATCAAGCAAAGAAAAAAACCAAATCAAATCAATCAGCTGCTAGGGGGACACGGACATGCCACGCACTACGCACGGCCGGCCGGCGGTGTGCAAGAAGAAGAAGAAGAGAATGGCGGACGACGCGGCCTCGCAGCTTATAATTTTTTTTTTAAAAAAACAAAGGAGAGACAAAGAAGGCGCGACCGTGGCGCGCCTCTTGCCTAATTTAAGCCGCGCGCGAACGTGGGGTGCATGTCGCGCTCGCGCGCGCTCGCGGCTGGATTTGCGATGGGAGAGGAGGAGGGGGAGGAGGAGGAGAAGAAGAAGAGGAATCTCCTCAATGGTGTGGTTGGTTGGTGGGGGGGGGGGGGGGGGGGGGGATCTTGGCTTTGTTTAGAGGTGGTGAGGTGGAGACGACGGGAAATGGAAAAAAAGGCCGGGAAACGGGCAGGAGAACGCTCCCGCCCACTCCGCCGCGCCCGGGGCCCGCGTGGGCGTGGCCGCCCACTCTTTTTTTCTTTTCTTTTTTTGCATGTTTTGGCAATGGTGTGGAGAAATCCTGGCCGTCCAATTCTCGATCGGACGGACTCACGGACAGGATATTAATTTAAGATCGTTTATGAGTACTACCTTTGTTTTTTTTACTATGTCTAATTATTATTATTTTCTCACTATATAGTAGTAAAAAATATATTGAAAAATTAATATATGAAGGTGTTTTGATGACAAATTAATCTACCAATACCACTTTCTTATATCAAGTTCTAATATCGTTTATTAATTAATCATTCTCTCATGTGTATTAATCCCAATAAACATGTCTAATGAGATTTCACTAGAACAGATCGAGGTAGTAGAAACAAAGCATATATTTGTTGTTTGGCATTTTATGCATGTTTTGATTAGTGAAAGCGCGCAGCATAGCTATAGCTAGATTTGTTCTACGCTCTGAGATTATACCGGCGGCGTGGGACTTTCGTTAAGATCATCAAAAGGTAAACCGACGCGACAAATCCAAGTAGCATGATTTCATCAACTTTCGTATGACTTACTTGGATAATAGAGCAAATTTACTTGCATTTCAAGATACTAGTAAATTACCTATGCGTTGCATTGAAAAAAAAGAATCATGTTGTGTATATTATTGCACGCTCATCATTTGAAGGACATGTAGATTGACTCATTCCATCCCCTTTAACTATATGGAATGTTCCCTGTAGATCTTACCAAATAATATGAATATTATTTTTTTTAGACATTGTTCTTTTGGAAACGTTTGAATTTATTGAGTATGTGGGTTTCACCAACACGGAGAACTCATACGTTAATAATGGAGATAGTGGTGAATGATTCATTGCCACCACTGCTAATTTGAAGAGTAGTGTAGATACATTTTACCTATTTTTACTCTAGCACAACCTTTGGCTGAATTTTTAGTATACTAGCAGGATCAATCACATTTCACATTTCGTGGCTAGATTGGTTCGCAGTCCGGATGATGCATATTATTGCTCATTATATATGCTGTAAACATCAATTCTTAAGGACAAATGAATTCATAATATATATGAGAAAAACATGAACTGATGAACATACCAAAAAAATAACTTATAGATCAAAGTCTCACAAATAGGATAACCACTATGTCGACGATTAAAAATGACAAAAATGTTATATAAAAAGAAAATTTAATACGAACAAACTTTTGACAGGTGGAGACAATTCTTGCACCACATGTTTGATTGGCCTTTATTTTTTCAATTATGAATGGTTGACCCAGATATATACAGTGGCCAAAACTTTGTATTGAGAAGTCAACTTATGCTTAGAAATTTTATGAGGTATATGCGTATTGGTTATGGCCTCTATCTAATTTATTAGGAGATACACTCACACTTTAATTATAATACAATACAGACAATTCCTTGTGTCTTTCTGAGTTTTCGCTCCATCCCTTCCCTTTCATGCTCTTGCTTTTGGGTTTTCCCTTATCTCCTGCATGCCCCTGTTTCAATCCCCTCCATATCTTCCATACTCTTGAGTTTGTCTTATCACCTACGCCCAGTTTTAATCCTCTCTATACTCATTCTGTCATTTGGGCTTGAGTAAACCACTATATTTTTGTTAAGAAAAAAACTATATTGCCTCTCATTAGTTTATAAGTCCTAGCTTCTTATAAAAACTTACTATTTAAGTTGAAAAAATAATTATATAAAACCAGAGGAACAAAACTGTTTGATGCAAAACTTAAAAAACAAAAAAATAAACTGTTTGGAGTTAAATAATTTTATTACATACGATTTTTAAACTGAAATAGTTCTCATGTTGAGAATGACACTCTTTAATCTAGCTAGCACTTTTTTTTTTGAGCAAACAACAGTATAGTTATTTCTAATAGACAACTTTGCTGAAATGGGCGTAGCAGGAATCGACACGAAAACTCGACGGTATGTACAGGATAAACTTAAGGACATATATATTAGACACATAACGAATACCTAGGGACATGTAAGGAATTATCTAGATAATATCTGTGGACGCTATCTATTTAATACGAAAAAGTATGAGACTAAAATTCTGTCTTTATTACTACATAAAGAAGAAGAAGAAGAAGGCAAGTTCTATGGCCCTTGCACGGCTATTCCCTATGCTGTCCTAATCTACACCATTCCCGCCTAACTTATCCAGTTATCCCCATCTTTGCTACTCCCAATCCCAATTCGAGTATGTTTCCAGTAAAAAAAAAATCGATTATGTCCCATCCTGTCTCTCTATACGGTGTTTCCTCTATTAACCTAGCATAATTTCCCTGTTTTTTTCCCAACAGAGTACCATACTCCTGAAAAACTGAACAAGCCCGAGTCCGTTGAAAGTCCTAAAACTTGACCAAGTATATCTTGCTGTAACAATGAAAATAAAATAAAGATATACATGAGAAAAGCAATAGTCAATTGTATTTCTATTAGGGATGGACTGGAACAAAATAAAGAGGGTACTACTTTCTTAGTTTACTTTACTTTGATCGAATTTAAGCTTATGTAGGTATCTAAGTTTATATTGAGATGGGTGTACACATGGTAAAAATATGAAAGCTATAGCTTAAAAAAAAGTTTTCTTGACCGAAGTTTCTGGGCATTCCCCTCGTATACTCTAGTCCCACCCCTGTTCCTGTACGACCATGCACTTAACTTGGATAATACGTAGTTCATTATTTTCAATTAGCGTATCTCATAAAAGATAAAACCCATGCAATTGATCCCCATGAACTTTAACTAAAGCTAATTTTCTGCTACATGAGGAGGCCATGTCATCCCTTTCTATCCTAATTAAGCTGGATGAGTGCTTGCGGTTTGCCTATTTTACCTCGTGTAACTGACTCTCTATGCAATTAATTCCTCTTATGAAAATGCCATCATACGGGTGGATCAAAATTCCTTTCCTAGCTAGCAAACACTGATTGTGTCAACTCACCATTGGCACTCGACAGTAATGCGGTGCTGACCATGAGTTTTGCAGTCCAGTTGCTGCATTTTTGGCTGCTGTTAGTCAGTCGCTGAATTCAATCTTGAGTGTCAATCATAGTATTTTCATAACTTACTAGTTTCGAAATTCAAAATCATCAACTTGTAACAAGGACAGACTCTTATCTTAATTAATTTGAACCATTTGGGCCTTGGTCCCCTTAATGGATGACTAGATTTATTCACTATTTTTGGGATTAATATGGAAAAGTTTTCGGGCTGACATCTATCTATCTATCTATCTATCTCAAGTCGGTGGTAAAACTAATAGCTGATTGGACCACGTGGCATAATTAGTTTTATGATAAATATGAGAAACATTGGTGAAAAAATAATAAAGAAAATATTCAGATTCCAGACTCTTCTAAACTATTTGCACAGCTTCTTCAATTGATTGAACTGAACAAATGGGAAAAAAAATTGACCTATTCAGCTACAAGGTTTCAATGTTCGCGGATGATGTAGCTTTCTTCATAAGACCAGCACTCCAATCATAGATTGAAAACCTAAAGACCCTACTAGCTCTCTTTGGTAAAGTCTCAGGGCTACAAAACAATATTCAGAAAACTGAGACCCCACCATTTTGTGTGCAAATTTGAACATTGAACGTGTCATACAAAGCTTCCCTGGAAAAGTAAATGCTTTCCCAACAACTCATCTAGGCTTGCCCTTGCATCTAAGAAAGCTACGCAAGATTGACTTTGTACCACTGTTGGAAAAATTTGGATCAAGAATTCAAGGACAGAAAGGGCGCAACTATACCTCAGTGGGAAGGAAAACCCTTGTGAAATCAGTCCTTTCTTCAATGCCAATTTACCAGCTAACTTCCTTGCAAATTCTGAAGTGGATCATAAAAAAAAATTGACCAATTGAGGAGTGCCTTTTTCTGGAAAGGAACAGAACCGGAGAATACCCACTCATGAAATAGCCTGCTGAACTGACAAATGGTTTGCCGACCAAAAGACCTTGGAGGGCTGGGAATTCTGGATCTCCAAAAATGGAAAGATGATTCTAGGCTATGGGCCTCAATGGAGCTTCCCTGCAATGATGTAGATCGCAATCTCTTCCATGCATGCACAAAGATCTTCCTTGGAAATGGTAAAAAAAAACATTTTTTTGGAAAGATAATTGGCTTCAAGGTCAATGTCCAAAAGACTTGCCAAATCTTTTCAATCTGGCGATAAAGAAGAACAGAAACAATCTCTGTTGAGATCCACAACAATTTCTAGCTCACTTCCTTTAGACAAATAACAAATGTTGAAACACTCCACGAATTAGTTCAATCGGGCAATCTACTCACCTGCATCCAGCTTGCTGAAGACATTGAGGATGATATGGTCTGGACAATGAGCTCATCACGAAACTTCTCAACAAAAAGTGCATAGAAAGCACAGTTCTTAGGATCAGCAATCAACACCCAAGTTCTTAGGATCAACAATCAACCCAATCTTCAAGTACAATTGGTCTTCGGATGCGCAACCAAACCAACGCTTTCTAGGATGGTTAATCATGCATCAAAAGGCCCTCACAGCTGAGAATGTCCTAATCAGACTTTGGCCGTGCGATTGGATATGCTCTCTGTGCACAAATGCCTTTGAAAATACATATCATCTATTCAGAGACTGCGAATACACAAGACAAGTTTGGAGCTCGATCTCTATATTAAGAAGAATCACAAAGACTCCACCACAAGAAACTATCACTAAGTGGGTTAGCACCATCTCTACTAATGGAACACCAAGACAAACAAGATGCAACTTGGGAACTTTGATCACAACATGGTGGCACTTCTGGATACAAAGAAATGCAAGAATTTTCCAACGGAATTCTAGGAGTGTAGAAGAGGTTGTAAACCTAATTTTAGAAGATTTAGAACAAAAGGAATTTTCTTTCAAGCCCCCGTGAATATCTTTTTTCTCCTTTCGTTAATTCAGTAGCCTTTTGTTCTTTTCTGCTTCTGCCATTGTAATAATTTTAACTTTTACTTGTCCACCGCTTTACTCCACCATATATATCATAATGGATTTATACCTTGTATTTCTAGTAGTTTTGGATTATGCATCAGTAAAAAAAAGCAAACTACAACAGGTCAGACAACTTTCAAAAAAATTGAAAATTTGAATGTGCACATTCAGATATGGCTGGATGCTCCAAACCATGCAAAGTGCTAATCAGCTAAACTAAATAAAGTGTTTAGAACATATAATTAAACATTGTTTAGAATGATATTTGTAACAAACAAACTGTCCATACAAAGACACAAGCCGTATCAATAAAGGAACAAAGTACTTAGGTCCCTGTTTGATACACTTATCTTTCACCTTTTCCATAAAGAGGCAAGCTATTATAAATGGAAGGATTCTAAAATAGCTTCTAAATAAGCCAATCGAGTTATTTCCACTAGTTTTGCATAACAAAATTGGATTTTACATAGGCATAAGTTGTCCAAACATAGTCATTCCTTATCGCGATGTTTAAGCTAATTTAACCATCCTTTGGAAACAAAAGGAACCAAATTTAGCAAGACACTTGATCCATGGTGGCTATGATGTCATCAACAATATTCTTGGCATCCATGGCAGTACTGACCAATCCTCTCCTTGCAAACCCAGCACAATAGAGCCCATTTTCACCTCTCCAATGATTTGGAAATTTTTTCTTGGGAAAACCATCATTTCTAAACATGCTTTCACCATTCTGACAACAACTAAAAAAGGATTATCCATTTGCAGTAATGAAAAAAAAATGATGTATGCTACAACAATATCATTGTCTAAACCAAGAGATTTGAAAAAAAAAAACTACCAATAATCTTTGTACCTTTAGCCACGTATTAACTGTGCTTTTGTAGCCCGTGGCAAACACAATGGCATCAAATGGAATTTGCCTCCCACAGTGAAATTCAACATTGTTTGCATTTATCTTCAATATTGCTTCGAGCACCTAATAAATACATAAAACAACGGTGTTAAGGTTCGTCACATCAATTGAGGCTAAAAACTTCACTATCACCAAGCAATTTACTTTTATATCTTAAGAGTAGATGCACAATTACGTCGATAACTCCTCTAGTGATTAATTTTGCAGTGCCGACATCAATGACAGCAGATTTGCCAGTTTGTGACTTCAGTAAGAGAGGGCCCATTTTAGGCCTCATAATTCCATGCTTTGACAAGTCCCAAAAAATTAATTTTGCTGCCATTACAAGAAGAGAGTCCACAATTGTCACTGATAGGCCTAGATTTTGCACCATTGTCATCCCAAAACGTATTAGTTCTTTTGTCATTATGTGTACCTGCATTCAAGTTGCCATGAAACCATTATAATTTAGGGGGGAATATGTAGCTAGAAAGTGAGAACAAGTCGGCCTTGGATAATATACATAGAGATAGCTAATAACATTCTTGGATAGAAATAAAGCTAAACGTTGAGAAATTTTGTACTACACCGATAATTCCCAGTTATATATGCATAATGGAATTACCATATTTCAACACTACTTAGATAGTCTACCTTGCAAAGAATCAGAACCCAAAATGAAGTGCATACATGCAAGATGAATAAATATGATGTACATACCTGGCTGCGAACAACTATAGAGGTGTGGGTGCCATGTGTGGCAAGGTCGTAGGCGATCTCTATGCCAGAATTCCCGGAACCAACAACAAGCACACTCTTCCCAGTATAGCCATTCCCGGATTTGTAGGCTGATGAGTGGATAGCTTCTCCTTCAAACCCGGCGAGGCCAGGGACTAGTGGAATGCTTGCTGCGCTGTTCTCACCGGTGGCCACGATGAGGAACCGTGCAGTGAGTCTTGCTACAACATCGGTGTCAGTGTCCTGTGCTAGCACATCCCAATGCTTCTTGCCTTGATCATACGTTGCTGACTCGACAGAGGTATCGTACCTTGGTTGGATCCCAAACCGGTCAGTGTAGCTGTCTAGGTATTTGTCACGCCCAGAAATTTAGCCCAAAATTTCCGGACATTACAGTATTCCAAAAAACTCTCCCTGGGGACGTATGTCGGCGTGCCAGAGGGATACGCCATGTGTGGCAACTCGTAGAATTCCTTGGCGAGGTGCAATTTGAGGTGGTCATAGGTACGGTGGTGCCACAATGATGCGGTGCATGACTCACGCTCAATAATGGCATAGGCAACATGTTGCAGTGTGAGGCATGCTGCCGTCGCTAGGCCTGCCGGCCCCGCACCGATGATGAGAACAACCACCTCCTCCATTGCCTCAATTGCTCATAATCACGTAACACAATGCAACTAGTGAACTGAAGTGGAGAACTGTAGTTAGTGATGTTTCCGTGATACATACTAACGCGGAACATGGGTGTATTTGTAGTATGAAAAATGGGACGGATCATATTGGTAGCAATTATAGCAGGTAATGCATTTCTGGATTTGGACGTAATTTTTAGATGAATCCACTAAATGCATTAAATGTGTACTAATGCTTGGGTTCTTATTATTATCTTGTTGCATTTATATATTGATATGATGATATCACATCATTTATGATTTGAAAAGGATATGGACAAGGTGTCTTCAAATACATTTATTAATTTCCAATGATGAGGCATATCTTTCTACCTACCTACCTACTCTATCTACCAATATTTATACATATATTAATTAGACACTTTCTATGAGTTCCCACGACATCAGATATATTTGACCGTTGAACAACTAAAACATCTTATGTTAACTGTATATTATTAATCTCTATTATTTAATGTCATGTCCTAATGGGCCTTACAAACCCATCTAATCTGTCTCCAACGCAAGTACGCATTCTTTTTCTTTCGTCTTATGTACGTGCCTTTTGTTTTAAAAAAATCTATTGCCGTAGCATACAGTTGGTATTTCTTACGGTCACAAATAAATCCGCAAGTGCACGGATACTACTATAGTATTTCATCTAGGAATATTCCAAGGGTATCATATTTATATTTCCGCTGGGAAGGCGACGGTGCAAAGATAAAGTTCATACATTCTTTAATCAAGTTACAATCATATTACAAAGTCTGAACATGGGTTAATTGATAAATGATAGAGGGTAGTGTGACACACAAGAGATGTGTCTCTAATAAATACACACTAGGCAGTGGAGAAGAACTGTACAGAGCTAAGGTTCATATGTACTTTTATATTACTAATATTTAATTTACACTTTACACTTTCATGCTTAAGCTAGGACTTATTTCCAGGCACCCATATACTGCTGAGAGACCACTCCCTATTGGTCTTCCAGTGTGTTTATAGCGTTTTTATGAACCCCTACATACCCAGACATGGAGGAATACAAAGGACAAACAAGACTGTCACCACCTACCACCTACCTCAATTTTGTGGGGCATACCTGCATCCAACGACATTTAACTAACCTAAGCACCATGCTTATGTAAATAAATAATGTGACTAATTCCCCTGGACTCCCACCCTTTAGATGGCCAAGTTAGAACTTGTGCAACCTGTTAAGATCATTTGACCATTACTGTAGTATAGAATTGACTAGCCTAATGGGTGCACCTAATGGGCGGGTGATCGCTGGGAGCGATCACCCGCTCGCCCCTCCCCTATACCCCTATACGCTCTCTCCCCCTTCCTCCTTCCCTTCTTCCCTTCCTACTACAGTACACCATAAAATTTAAAAAAAATAAAAAAACAAAGTTGGAAAAATTTATGTATAGAAATACTATATATAAAAAATATTTGAATTCAAATTCAAATTTAAAATGGATATGTAAACTTTTGGCTTATAAACTTTGGGTCTATAAACTAATATTTGAATTCAAATTCAAATTTGAATGGGTATGTAAACTTTTGACTTATAAACTTTGTATCTATAAACTAATATTTGAATTCAAATTCAAATTTGAAACGGGTATGTAAACTTTTGACTTGTAAACTTTGGGTCTATAAACTAATATTTGAATTCAAATTTAAATTTGAAGCGGGTATGTAAACTTTTAACTTATAAACTTTGGGTCTATAAACTCTAGATGTATAGAAATACTATATATAAAAAATATTTGAATTCAAATTCAAATTTGAATCGGATATATAAATTTTTGACTTATAAACTTTGGGTCTCTAAACTTTAGATGTGTAAACTTGAGGTGTACAAACTTTAGGTGCATAAATTTACTAAAATAGGAAAGCAATGCGGTACCAAAAAAGGAAACCACGTGGAGGGAGGAGGGTCGGTCGGCCTGATCGCCCAGTAGCAATCTCGTAGCCTAATCAGGTGAAGCATATAAATGAAGTATAAACCGGTGAAGCTAGTATATGAACTGTGAACACTAATAAGTAAAGAAGATAATTTCTTGATTGCAACTATAGTCTTACAAGAAGAGTAAAGTATTAAAAATATACCAAAATCTCCAAGAAGACTATAGGAACAAAGACTACTTGAGAGAATACAATATATGGAATGAGAGAATTGCTGCTTGAAGTGTATGTTGTGAAGTGAGAAACTCATCCCTATTTATATCCTTGTAATGATCGTTGTATGGCGGTTGGAGGCTGGGATCCACGCATAACCGTTATTGAGAGTGGCTGAGGGAGTGACATGTGGATCGTGGATATGAGAGGAGGTGAGGTCGGTTTGGCCCTAGGCCCTACCCCTCTCAACCGCCTTTCACAAGGGGATGACATGTGGGCCCCTATGGCATTTCGTAGTGATTTGGCTCCACTTTATGTCAGTTTGATTTGACTTATGGGCTCATCAATTCGTGTGCTCGCACGTGATTCGCCGGAGGTGTGTTTCTTCGCATGACAGCTATTTCTCTTTCACTTTAGTGTATGATTCCTGCATCCTTATTAGTTCTTCAATACAAGTGGAACTACATCATTTATAAATAATATACGTGTAAGAAATGTTAGTTCTCCCTTTATTTATTTTGATAGTTGAAGGTCGATAGCGGCGCTTAACGACCATTTACAGATACCTCTATTATCGTATGAATTAAATTGTTTTGAAGGTTTGCGCCAACCATTAATTTGTTATTTAATTCAATTTCTCATGAAATTTGGGGTACTTTTCACGCGCCCACTGTATTCATGATGAGTAGACCAATAAATTAAATCTTAACTCTCTATAAATTCTAATGAATTAAAAAATAGAATTAAAATTTTGCAAGTAAGAATTTTTTTTATTGTGTGTAGTAGAGCATAAAATATTATTTAAATAACATATATTTTGAGTATATCAAATTTTCCTATACTAGTTTAGCTCTTTGGAGAGGTATTTTGAGTCTTAAAATGATCTATTGATTAGTTGGATTTAATTATTATGAGTGTATCGATCATATTTAGAATAAAATCGGCTATTGAAAATATCGTGGATTTTTTAGTTTTTACTACCATTAACGTTGTAGTGTTAAATATCCTAAAACATAATAATTATTAAATTTTCAATAAATAAAATATTAATAAAGTCGTACCATCTTGGACCCTTAATTTATTAGTTTCTTAAATTAATTTGAAATTTAAAATTAATAATTATCAAGTTGTAATTGACACAACAATCCTCTTTGTTGGGCTAGGGCCCACCATATGCTGGGTAGTGGCGCACGGTCTAGTGGGCCACATCCACCTTGAAAGAGCGTCTATTTTTTGGTAAATTGATGATGAACGATTAACAGACTAATGCGCTTATTGAGTGTACAAGGAAAGGCTTAGTCCAATGAAGATTCGACGAAGATAATGAAGAAGAAGATGTGATATAAACATATTCCATTGTGATCCAAGGCTACAAGTAATAGAAGATGGCAAGATGTGGTGAAGGGTTGGTGTTGACGGTTGTTATCGATAAATTTCGACCGTCAATATTACCAAAATAGAGGAGAACTAGTGATGCTTGCAATGCATATGTCTGTTAGAACAATAAACTTCCACTAGTATTAGGTATACTAACATCTTGCAGGGAATGACACTAAAGTGGAGGAGAATCGACATCAACTCAGACGATAAATCAATTGGACGATGTCGAGAACCAGACTTGTGTATGAATGGACCAAGAACTCAAAATTGACACGATGTATTGGGCCAAAATTCACAAGTCTGCGGAGAAGAACAACGGAGAAGGCCGCCAGCCGAAATTGGGCTGGATTAGGCTGGCCCCAGGTTCGGCCGAACCTCTCCCTCACCTCCGTTGGATCCAGGTTTTGGCTGGACAGTTGAGATGAAGCCCCAATGACGGTTGGAGGGTATTACCGACCATTCCAACCGTCACAGCCGTCATAGTTCAACTATAAAAGGACTTCACCTTCTCACTTCACTCACACACCTCAAGCAATAGCTCTCTCATTTCTCTCAAGTTTAGTTTAGTAGTATCTAGCTGGTGGAATAGGAATAGAGTAGAAACCAGGAGTTCAGAAGCCTTCGGAAGAGTTCGGGTATGGCTCTAGCAGCTTTCCTTTCCTCTTTTGTAAGCTTTGTACTTTTATTAGAATACTTTTCTATATACATTTATGGTATTGAAATACTTTCCGAGTATATGAGTACCTACTTTACATTATGTTCATGTTATACTGAATATACGGCTAGCTTATCTGGGAGATGCTTTGGTACGGGTATAATGTTTGCTTATGCAATTACTCTATGTCATGACGATGATATTAGAGTAGTATCTGGTAGTTTAGACGTGGTTTCTAGATTACGGGATATCATTATTTGGGATTATATATTGCGGATGAGAGGTGGGCCGCTGATGGTGACAGCTCAGTATGGGTATTCCTCCGCGCCAGTATATAATCCTAAGTTAATTCCCTGGGGAGGGTATTCCTCCGTATTTAGCCCCGGTTGTATGGTCATGACGGGCTGTCGTAAGGAACTCGGCAGTCAGGGGTAGCTTCTCGAAGTACCAGGAGGGCATCAGATAGAGGGTATTAGCTAGTATACCAGTTAACTAGAATGTATGTATACTATGTATATTAGAAGTATAGGAATAGATTTTCTTTCTCTTTTCTTTCCACTTAGCTTAGATGATTTATTATGAGAATAAGTAGTTAATGCTTGTGTGTCACTCTACCCTTGGATTATCTTAACCCCTGCCAAGAATATGATTATCACAAGTAATATATAAATTATTAGACAAGCTCTCTCTACATGATCTTCCCACGGGATAATAAATACGATACCCTTGGAATACTCTCGGGTGAAATGCTACAATGGTATATCCGTGCGCTTGCGGATAAACTCTGTAACCATAATATACCAGGAGTATTTCTGCGCCATTGCTAGGAATTATATTTCTAGTAATGTCGTTAAGAAATACCAACAGTTGGCTAGACTTGGCTACACGATAGACATGGGAGAAGGGCAAGCATCGGCTGGTGCCGAAGGATCCGACGTAGTGTTGATGGCAAATGCTTTGCCGAACAATAACGAACTGATCGAGGCCATGGGATGTCACACGTTGTTGAGGATCAATCCTTGGTGAAGAAGAAGCGCAAGATCAAATGTCGAAGATCAAGATAATGTGATGCATTGATGAACATCAAATCAAAAGCCATAATAGCATTGATCAAGGCAAAGAAAGAAGATGATGTGAAGATATTCATATTGGTATAACTTTTCTATTTGCTCTTGAGTTGGTAGGAAAACCGTACTATAAAAAGGGATGTTGCTTTGAGTTCTAGGATTGAGTTTGGTGCTCAAAAATCACGTTGAAGTGTTTCTCATTCTCGGATTTTACATTATGGTGATTTTTGGAATTTCCAAAAAGGCCGCGCCATGAAAAATGCTCTCCGATGATTTTTAAACACTTCTGCAAGTACTTTTCAGAATTTCCGAAATTGATATGTCCACAAATTGCACTCTAGTGTTTTTCGGATATTTCCGAAAGTGCATTTCAGAATTTGAATTTTTGTAAGTTGATTTAGCTCTTATGTGATTTTCGGAATTTTTCGAAAACGGTTTCCGAAATTTCAGGAATTGCAAAATTTGTGAAAAAGCTCTCTAGTGATTTTTGGATTTTTTCCAAAAATATTTTTGAATGTAATTTTCCCTCTTTTTTTTTTGGCTGAGTTCGTGCTAAAGTTTTATGATGTTCAGAATTTCCGGAAAATGGAATCTTTGCCTTCAACGGGTATATCTCAGGAAGTGGCTATAAATAGCCCCTCCACCCCCAAGTCAAGGTTGCTAGTCCAATTGCTTATCTTGAGCATTGCCTTCTCACCTCCTCCACCAATCTTCAATCTTGGATTTCGTGTGTATCAGCGGTTGATTTGAGTTTGTTTGAGTGCTTGGTGTTGACTTCATGAAGATTTATTAAGCACTCGATTCATCCTGAAGAAATTTTAGTCGTATTTATTACTCATGGTGGTTGAGGACACCTATATGGCTAGGAGTCAACCTCGAGACACCGATTTATTTGTGGTGTGCTGAGGGATGTGAAGGTTAGATCTCACCTCCGAAAGGGAAAGATATACACTTAGTGGAAGAAGGAGTATATTTGTGCAACCTCACGAGGATAGGGTTAGAAAAGACCCGACTTATTATGAGCTCCTCAACGGAGAATAGAATCCCCTAGAGGATTTGAACTTCGGGAACATACCGTCTTACAAGAATCCTGGTGATATCTCTCTCTCTCACTCATCTAGCTTTGCTATTTAGAGCCGTTAGTAGTTTTGTTGCTATTTGTGTGGCTATCCCTTTTTTACTTGCCTTGCTAGCTTGCTTGACGAGGAATTTCAGAATATCCAAAAAATATTCTGGAATATTCGTAAAGTTTAGCTTTCGCATTCTCTTAAAAGTTTTAAATGCCTATTCACCATATTCTAGGTGACATCAAGGTCCTTTTACACCTTATGTTGGTCCAAAGCCAACGGATCATAGGGCCCACCATATGTTGGGTTGTGGGCTCGTGGCGCACGGTAATTTGGGACACAACCCACCATTAGTTGGGCCTCGTTCTACCATACATTGGGCCATGGGCCATGGCATAAAGTTCCTTGGGCCTCGGCCCCCTCATATGCTGGGCCTCCGGTTGTTTACGACAAAAGGAAATAATTAGTGAAGAACGGTTTGTCAGATCAGCGTGTGGCAAACTGCAAATTAAGCCATGTTGTATTGATGCCATCATCTTGTCCACGCGGCACCACCGTCTCAACCGGTGTGTGAAGTTTTTTGTTTGATCGGTGACAATCTGGAAGGTCATTAGTTCTTGACGACGGGCGGAGAAATCGTCGCAACCATTTGACAGATGCAGCATTTTGCACACATAAGGTAATCCCAAACAAAGCTTCTGCGGTGGTGTCCTTTCGTCACAGGCTAGGTTGTCACAATTGTGACGGAATTTCGCTAATTCTTGATGAAAGTGTCTCGTCAAAGGCTAGAACCCTTGTAGCGAGGACTCCTCTAATTTAATCTAACTACTATATTTTATATACGATCAGAACATAAATATTTTATTCTAAAAATAATAGTCCATGCAATACGTACACAAGTTAACGGCTCCAGTGTATTAGTAGTGGTAGTAGGAGAATGGACGATTAGAGGCAGTAATAAATGGATACAGTTTCTTGTTTTTTTAAATTACTTTTGGATGTAAGCCTGGGCCTGGTGTTTTGGACATTTTGAACCCTTTACAAAACTTATTTGACAAATGGACATCCTACAAAACTAACCATCGAAATGGACGCTCAGATCAACCATATATAGAGGATTTTGTCTCTCATTACCAAGGTTCAAACTCCCAACTTTTATTTTGTGGATTTTTTTCTACCACATCCGAGAGATAAAAGTTTAAATATATCCTCAAACTTACATCCAAGATAAAAGATTACATCTTCTAAAGTGAACAACCATGAGCTCATGATATACATGTACTCTATCTGTTTTTTTAAAATATACGATGCCATTGATTTTTTTAAGATATGTTTGATCATTCGTCTTATTTAAAAAATATTATGTAATTTTCATTTGTTTTGTTGTGATTTGATTTATTATTAAAGGTTCTTCAAGCATGACTTATATTTGTTTCATATTTCCACAAAAAATTGAAAAAAAAAGACGAGCGGTAAAACGTATCTAAAAGAGTCAACGGCATTATACATTAAAAAACAAGGGTAATTTGGAACCATGCCATTATAATTTTTCAAAGTTTGAGATATGCCATCGGTATCTCAATCACATGCAAAGGTAGGAGTACCTTGGACCATGCTCTAACCCTTTATCTCCTTTCTTCTCAAGTGTGTAGGCACGAGTTAGGTAGGAGGTTAATTATCCACTATTTTTCAAGCATCGAGGTAGTGGCAGACCCAAGAATTCTATGCCTTGCCGGAACACTTGGTGATCGGTCATTAGCATCGCCAAATCACTGGGCCTAGGGTTTGTCATAGAATAGAGGGGTTCGATAAGATTTTGCTTAATATGGTTCATCTAAAGGCGGTCCATGAGTGGCGTACCAATGAATAGCATGTTTGTGGAAGACGAGTAGTATGATAGAGTAAGATTGCCGTTACGCTTTTCCACCTTCCATCTCAAGTATAACTGTAGGTTTGTCGATCGATATAAACCTATTTTAAGGAACGGACGAATATGGCGGGAAAAAATTATACGAAATGTATGACAACTTATCATCGACTCATCATAGGTGCATATTTGTCAATCGATATGATGAACATGGATTTTCGAAACGGAGGAATGACGGAACAAAAAATATTGTATATCCTATGTGAAATGTACGGTAGCTCTTATCACATCAACTCATCAGTATCGTCAAACATTGATGACATGGCATGCTTGGTCTAGCATGACAAGAGCCTAGCTATATGCATCGTCAAACAAAATTGTATCTTGTACTCTTCGGGAGTTGCTTGACAGCTGAAAATTTGGCGCGACTTGGTTGACCGCATGAACAAGTCTGTTGTTCTCTTTGTGGGGTGTTGAGCCAGAAACTTGTCGTCATTTTTTCATGGCCAGCTGCGATTTCACACGACAGGTGTACTGCGCGACAGGATTCTTAGCCGGTTACGCTCATCAGAATCCCCGATATATATATATATATATATATATATATATATATATATATATATATATATGTATGTATGTATGTATGTGTGTGTGTGTGTGTCATAAAAAATGGAAGCTTTGGTGGCTCTTTTTCTCAGACTGCCATGCAAAAGGCTCAACGAAAAGTTCTTTTTTCATAATGCAGGAGTGATCTTGATTACTTGGATGATTTGGAAGCATAGAAATGTCAGGATCATCGAGGGAATCACTAAATCTGCCATGGAGGTCCCTTGATATGTATTTCGGAAGAACGGTGGGCATGACATATTGCTGGTTTTGAAAGCATCATGATCAAAGAGATACATAACGGTTAATTACATTTTGATTGTGCCGGATATATAGTTAGTCGTTTGCCGGTAAAACCCCTTTCTTGTCTAGGATTGGCTCATCTATCTATCTATTATATACTAAAAGTTCATTAAACTTTCTACAAACGCTCTCAAGTCGCCACGTGGGACTTCTAAAAACACTCCTAGATCGTCACGTGGCATTCTAATATATTAGAAATATCTAGCCCTTAATTTTCACTTAAATAGGTGGGTGCATTATTTTAGACCATTAGATTAGCTTAGATTAAAAAAAAGTTACTACAAACGCTCTCAAGCCGCCAAGTGGGACTCCTAAAAACACTCCTAGATCGCCACGTGGCATTCTAATATATTAGAAATATCTAGCCCTTTATTTTCATTTAAATAGGTGGGTCCATTATCTTAGACCGTTAGATTAGCTTAGATTAAAAAAAAGTTAATTAGTCCTCCTCTCATCTCACGAGCGCGTACGTACGCCTCTCTCCCAATGACACGCATGTAATATACGTGAACGTGCCCCCACCTTTTTTTTACTCCCCCCCAAACTTTTTTATTTAATTTTATCTGAAATAACTTACAATATATTTATATCACCTCATTTTTATGCCATTGATATTTTTGAGCGTATATTTATATTCATGTTAGTATAACAAATTTGAGAATAAAATAAAACATTTGATCCTCGATTTTCACGTTAAATCAGATGGACAAGTTATTTTATACATTAGATTAGATCTATAAAAAAAATACCTTCCAAACCAAAAAGAATATCCTATATACGTATAAATATATAGCACTATTCACCTAAAAAAACCAAAAGAATCGTCCTATATGTACGCACTTACTCCATTATTCACCGAATAAAAATATTTTTACTATGTGAGATATAAATTGGTGGGTCCATTATTTTATATTTAGATTAGATTAAAAGAAGAGTTAGTCCCTCCCTCTCATCTCACCCGCGTGTATGTACACCTGCTTCATCCCGTTTGTACCCAGGTAAGGTATGTGCCCTCCTTTCTTTCACTCCCCTAATTTACCCGTTTTTTACCCTACAACCTCTACTTTTTTAGGATGTTTTAAATAGCGGGCTAAGACATTTAGCGGTTAGCTTCTCAAACAGATATAGCGGCAGTATAGCGGGCTAAATAGAGCTATAGTGGCTAAATTGTACATGAGAGCAAATAGCTAAAACCCTTTTCAAACAGCTATAGCGGGAGATTTAAAACCTTGCTTTTTTATGCTATTGACATTGTTTGAGTGAGTGCATATTTGATCACTCATCTTCGTATTAAAATTATGTAATTATAATAGGAGATTCTAGAAATTCCGACCTTCGATTTTTATTTAAATTGGTAAACCAGTTATTTTATAGCATTATATCACATCTATTAAAAATAATTCCTCCCAAACAAAAAAAATCCCGCGTACATATGAATACATAGTACTGACAAGAAAAAAAAATCCAAAAAGAATATCTTGTGTATATACGTTACCCTCCTAGAAAAATTGCATGGATTTTAAAGAAAATGAATGGCCTATATTAGAGGGCACCTAACGCCTAAACTTCATACAAACTCTCTTAAGCCGCCACGTGGTACTCCTAAGAGCATGTATAATGTAAATGCTCTAAAAACGCTCCTAAGTTGTTACATGGAGTTATAATAAATTAGAAAAAATTATTGATTTTCTATTAAATCAGTGAACCCATTAATTTTAACCATTAGATCTCTCTAAAATTCAAAATTCCGGTAGCTAGCACGTACTCCCTCCCTCTAACCACCCTCCAACTCTTCCCTTCTCTCTTATTTTTAGCTAACATTTTCTATTATTTAGCTAACATAGATCTATCTTAAGATTTTGAAATTATGCTCATCTAGAAAAATAATCACACGTAGAAAAAGTCCTCTATCTCTCCATGGACGTGCACGTACATATGTACCTACCCTCTTTGTTCTTTCCCTTTTTTTCCCTTCTAGGTTAGATGAGATAGAAATCAATATTCGAATTAACTGTATTTTAAGTTGTAAAAATACACTCTAATAAATTAGAAAAATATCTAGAAAATGTGAGAAAAAAACTAAAATATCTCGCCATCAATGTTTATTTAAATTGATGATCCGTTATCTCTGACCATTAGATTAAATCCTATTAATAATATCTCTCCTAATCTCCCTCAGCGCACCGACGAGAGAAAGGTATGTACATACGACTTGTAAAAAAGCCAAAATACATATACAACTGTAACGTACATTTAAAAAAATAAAGTGGAAAAACATAAAAATATAAATTATGTCATTAAAAACGTACATTTGCTTCCTTCTTCTTCCTTCTCTTCTACATGTATAGACGAAATTGTAATTATTAGTAATGGTAATAAATTTGAAGAAATTATAACTTTATAAACATAGACTATATTTATCATCATATATATGTCTAAATTAGCTCCACAAATGTTTGAAAATAAATTTTATAAAACTATATTATTTTCCCTTTATATTAACAATATAATATATTTTTTACTTAAACCGATGTATCTATTATATCAAATCATTATTTTATATCAAAATTTTAAAAACACGTTGTTTAATATAAATGTTACGCAATAATATTCTCTACAAGTAAATTGACAATCTATGATCTATATTAACTAATATTTTACATTAATTACTGAACCCACTATTTTATACTACTTTTAAGAAAAAATATTTTGATATCGGTTTTCACTTAAACTGATGAACCTATCAACTAGACCTATTAAGGACCTATTAACAAGCATACCATATCTATCTTTTATAAAAGTAAAATGAATCTTTTAAAGACCTCGCACATGTGCATATTTGCCTTCTGCACGTATGACGAAGCGTCGTACCTGACGCAGCTAAGGTGATTTGCCAAGGTGATCCGATAAACACTATACATACCAATTAAATTTATATAATTTTGCTCTTATTTCAAACAAATATTGTTTCGAAGAAAACAATCAAACATGCAAAAAAGAAAAAAAAAGAAAAGCTTCAAACAATTGCTGATATTTTGCACTACCCAACCAAGCAATTCTGCAAATGATTTGTGTCCTAACAAAAATTCTTTAAAACTTTGGAAAAGAATATGAAAATTTTGAAGTTCTACGAAGGAAAAAAACAATCCAACCGCTAATCTATCCTTAATTTGGTTGTCACTAAATCATGCATCTTCATGAGACAATTTGATCACAATAACTTTGAGTCCTTGCTATCATAATTTTTACTTGTAGCAATATTGTATGGTATGTGTTCAAATGGTATACATGATATTTACTTTTCGTGAACACGTATGCATGATATTTACTCACTCAATCCAAAAGTAAATTCAAATGTCATATGACCTTGATCTATCTTCTAAGTCAATGAATGGTTTTCAGATATGTCCGACCTATAGTTTACCCTTATAAGATATAATTTCTAAAGAAATTATAATATTACGTTATGATAGTACAGATGCCCGCGCATCGCGTGGGCCACCTTCCTAGTTTCCATAACAACCATATTTTATGTAATATGCAAATTCTCATGATAGTCTTAATAAAAATTTGTCGGGGCTTTTTTCACCTGCCCAAGAAAGAAAACAAAAATGTATCATATATACATGTAAACAGAATTAACGGTAGTATATTAGATTGAATTTTATATTTCAAATCTATCTCCGCGGAAAAACTGTGCGGGAAAATGTACTATGTTAGAACTTACCAAATTTTTCTAGGCAATAACCAGTTCACATGCAAATTAGGTAGACACATAATAGCACCAAAGTATTGATTTTCTCCTAATTTGATTTATCAAAATTAATTTTCTTGACTACAAAAGAACCCAAATGTGCCTTCTAACCACACCAAATTCACAAACCCTCGCACATCTACAACCCTCCCGGCGGCGAGGCATTCGTTCGTTCCGCCGCCATGGCCGCCAAGATCTCTCCCCTCCACAAGGTCGTCGACGACGGCCGGTGGGCCGCCGAGCGCCTCCTCGGCCGCCTCATAATCCTCGCCCACGCCGCCTTCCTCGACGCCGGTTTCGTGGCCGCCGCCGACGCCGCCGCCGACCAAGAAAACCCCGTCAGGCTTCCGTCGGAGGTGGGGAGGACGGCCGCCGCGCTCCCGCTCAGGTACGCCGCGCCGCAGCTGCTGCACCGGCCGGACGCGGCCGCCGCCGCCGTCGCGCTCAGGCTGCGCACCCACGGGCGCCGCCACCTCGTCTTCTACGTGCGCGTCGGGCTCGCGGATCTGTGGGTGGCGGAGGAGGACGCGTACTGCTTCTGCGTGGACGCGCTCGCCGCCGCGCGGCTCCTCGCCGGCGGGCTGGACGCCACGGCGCGCGCGCTGAGGCGCGACCCGGCGCTGGCCGCGCTCTGGGGCGCGCTCACCGACGGGCTAGGCCGGCGCGCCCTCGCCGACCTGTGCGCCAAGAGCGGCGTGCCGCTGGGCCGCACCCTCCTGTCGCTCCCCGCCGACGCCATGGCCGCCATCCTGTCGAGGCTCGAGGACGGCGAGGACCTCATGGTGGTGGAGTGCACCTGCACCGCGCTCCGGCGCCTCGTCGCCGAGCTCGACGCCGTGCTCTGGAAGCCCATGTACGAGGATGTGGTAGACGCGCGGCGGTTCGCCGGAGTCATCGGTGCCGACGACGAATCGCCGGAGATGAGCTGGAAGGAGAGGTTCACGGCGGCGATCCATCGACCTATACCTGTTAATATCGAACCTCATGCAGCCACGGTGAACCTCGCATGGCTGCTCGATTTGGAGGCGGCAATTGTTGAAATGTGGCACAATGATCATGTTCCAGTTCCACCTCAACATCCAGTCGTCCCTGTCTCCGACGACGACCGCTCCGACTCGCCGGAGCTGCCGCCGGAGAGTGTCCCTCGTCGGAGGAGGAGGCAGTGGAGAGCAATGCCGAGGGACTTCAGCCATGGCCGTGCACTGGTTCATGGTGGACACAATAACCAGCGGCGTGGCGGCGCTGGCGCGGTTCACTCGCCGTCTTCCCGCTACCGATGGAGCCGCCGCTGACCGCCGGCGATGTACTTTGGGGGATTTCGCTGTTCAAGAGATATTAGAGGTGGGTTAAAAGAGTTTCCCCTCTTATAGGTGTTTCAATGGAACAATGCTCCGTTTATTCTGTCATGTTTGTACCCTTAAAAATCCAACCTACATTTAGGTTCTTTATATGCATGGTGATCTCAAAATCCGGCATCAGTTACGAGTTTAGTTATTGTTCACTCTTCAGCAAGTAGACAGATGATTAAATGGGTTTTTATGTGGGCGACGATTGTGTCTTTAATAATGAACTATTAAAATCGCGCATCCGCTACTACATATCATTATTTATACCTTCATGTGTATGATGTTTTGTAGCAGATTTGTTACGCATATTTATGATCTAATATATAGTGTTTAGTAGGAAATTTATAAGTTTATTATGGATTTTTTTTAGTGAACTAAGGGTTGTTTGGTTGCTACCTCAAGGTGAAGTTGCTGGCCTAGCATACGCTTGACAGTAGCATGTGTTTGGTTGGCTCCCTTAGCTCATCTGCTCCATGCCTAGCCTGGGTTTTTTCGCCGGTTTATTAGCCTAAGTCAGGAGATGGATTTTGGTCGCGTGAGCTGAAGCATGCGATACACGCTTGGTTAGACTGAGTGGTTGATCAGTGATTATTGCATTATTTAGCCATCCTGCTTGCTGCTTGCTGTAAGTTGTTGCCTTCGTTTGTTTTTGTTCTGTTCAGCTCCCTATATATTTTTGCTTCGAAAGAATAAAATGTTGGCTGAACAATATTAGTTCATGATTTATTCAGAGTTTAAGAAAAACAATACATGATTATTTTAGTTTTTAAGAAATAATCCATAATTAATTTAGTGTTTCAGACTAAATAATCTAACAAGTTTCTCTCATGCATATGCCTCCTCAAATCATCAAAGTCTCACGTGCCCAATGACAAACGCAGATTAAAATTTAGGGGGTGCTAGGAAAAACACAAGTGGTAGCAACTTAAGTAAACATTAGGAGAAAACCTTTTTCCAATCGCAAATTACATATGAATTGCATATAACAACAAAAGAAAAAAAAGAAACACCGAGGAAAGTAACCGACAAACATGCATAAATAATCATTAATTTGTATATATATTGATATTTGTCAAAATCAGTGTGAAGGTAAATTAACTCTTGGGAAACATGTTCTCTAGATCGATTTCTTTTATATATGATCCCTAGCTAGTGTGTATTTGGCTCTATCTAAGGATCCCATGGAATTATAGTAGTGATATCTAAATACTAAAACCTCAACATTATATAGAGGAACCAATGGCCTGGGCTGCAGTAGCCAGTAGGGGGTGCTCACTGCTCAGGCCCCTCTTGCCGACCCCCCTGCTGCGTCCCTCCTGCATGTGCCACTTAGGCATACAATTTTCTCAGGCACGTTGCTCAGGTCGCTAACCAAACAAAGTCGCAGATGCTTAGGCAGTTTCTTGGCTGAACAAGATTAGTTCATGATTTATTCAGAGTTTAAGAAAAAATAATATATGATTATTTTACTTTTTAAGAAATGATCCATAATTAATTTAGTGTTTCAGACTAAATAATCTAACAAGTTTGTCTCGTACATATGCCTTGTCAGGCATAAATTATCAAAGACTCACGTGCCTAGTGACGAACGCACGATTAAAATTCAGGGGTTGCTAGAAAAAAAACACAAGTGGTAGTAACTTAAGTAAATGCTGGGAGAAAAAAAAAACCTTTTTCCAATCGCAAATTACACATGAATTGCATATAAAAACAAAAGAAAAACAAAAATGAAGAAAGTAGCTCGGTAATTCGTAGAGCGATCCTACCAACCGATAAAACATGCATTAATAATCGCTTGTGTATATATATATATATATATATATATATATATATATATATATATATATTGATATTATTAAAATCAGTGTGAAGGTAAACTCTAGGGAAACATGTTCCCTAGAGTTCTTTTTATATGATACCTAGCTTGTGTATTTGCCTCTAACACTGGTGGAGAAACTATCTTTCGTCGGTCGGCCAAATTCCACAATAGTCCCGGTTGCAATAAAAACCGGGACGTCCCGATTAAAAAGGGTAACGGGCATATTTGATCTTTAGTCCCGGTTGGATCCCGGTTCAAATGCTGTCAGGGCTTGTCAGGCCCCCCGGGATCTTTAGTCCCGGTTTATAACACCAACAGGGACTAAAGATCGTAACTTTAGTCCCGGTACCAACCGGGACTAAAGATCCCGGCGATCTTTAGCCCCAGTTCATAACACCAACCGGGACTAAAGTCCCACCCCTATATATATATATATATATGTCTTCTTCCTCCTCCAGCCCGAGCAAGCTTCAAAATTTCTTCAAAAAAGAGGGGAGGTCATGCAAAAATTTCTAGTGAATTTATTTTGGTGATTATATATAAATCGGAGGTGCCTAAAAGGTTAGCAACTTTATCTTCCAATGTTTTTTTTGTCATATTACATTTGGAGCTATGTTTTGCACACTTTTTTGTCTCCAAAATTTTGTTGTAAGTTGATGAGAGAGAATATTTGTGTGGGGAAGAAAGAATATATAGAAATTTAGTTTATTTGCTAAAGAAGGTTTTATAAAATAGTTGAGAAGGAAAATATAGTGAAAGTTAATCTTAAATAATAGAAAACAAACTAAAAGGAAAACTAAAAGAAGTACAACACATTAATATTAGTTTAAAACTTTAGAAATAGTAAATAATAATTATTTGGTGTAATATTTTATAATTTTTGTATGAATAATGATATGTCATTACTGTACGAATGTTGAAAGAGTTTGTAATTATTTTATCATTATTGTATGACAGTCATTATTGTACGAATAATTATTTGTGTACGATTTTTTTTCATTTCATGTAGTGTCACGCCCGGAATTTCTATCCAAAATTCCAAACGCTTACATGTGTGTAAACCCTCATCCAGGAATCAGCTGAGGTACACAATAACAAATTGATAATAGAGTACAATTATTACTCTAATTAATAAGCGAATAAAATGTCATTACAGAGGTAGATAGTTCCTCTCAATCAATAAAAATCTAAGCAGCGGAAACTAAAGATAAACAGCGCAGATGACTCCACTCCACAGGCAGCTTGACAAGGACTACGCCAAATCCTCAACACCATCAGCATCACTGTAGAACTCCTCCTCTGATGAATGATTGCAAGGTGAGTATATGACATACTCAGCAAGCCACGCAGCAAATATGCAAGTGCACAGGATAACCAAGGATGGCATAATACATGCTTCTTTGCATAAATAGCATTTAATAAATATTTCAGACTTTAATAAAACAGTAGAGTATTAATTAAGCAGTATTAATCCAACACTATACAACATACCCTGTTGTATAGGCCCAACCATTCTGAACAACCAATCCCGGCTGCACAGTTCTATCTCCAAACCAGGAATATACCATTCCAAACCAGGAGCTAATCAATTATAACCAGTTGTATCATCTTTCAATATGGTGTGAAAGGTGAGACTAATCACGAAAGACATTGTTAGACCCGCCCATAACCGCGGGCGCGGCTATTCGAATAGTTTTACTCTGATCAGAGGTGTACCACTGTACCCACAAGACACAACCCCACAACATGTCACCATGTGCCTTGATACCACCACGGTACCTCGGAAAGGAGCTGTGACATTACCCCTCACACAACACAATCCACCACAGCGCACCATTCCTGGATCATAATCACCCCCTTATAAACAAGGCATGGACTCCCCAGCGACCCCCGTGGGCTTATCTCCGCCACTTCTCAGTCTGGTGCTCCGCAATGAACTATGCTATGCAAAAGATAAAGCCGTTGCCCACGCTGGCTTGTGGTTGGCACGGTTAATGTTTCACAACCGAAACTCGTGAACCGGTCCTTAATTGTCATGAGCACGACCATCAAAACCATGTACTCACAACCCACCATTATCAGGTTTTAGTTGGCAAATTAATTAATTAACCAATCACGATTGACCATCGTGAACTATCATTAAGCCATCATTAGGTAATAGTGAATCATAAGTTATCCCATTAGTGTGCTAAAGTTTCTAAGCATGGCTAAGCAATTACACCTAATATCTAGTCGAACCAATATAAAGCTCAACTAGTCAAGTTATAATAACCCAAGGTATTAAGGAATAAGATAATCAAGAACAAAAGGGCTATAACAAACGATAGGTTAATTCCACCCAATGACATTCGAAAATAAATGCAATAGTTGAATAGAAACAGTAGCTTTAAACGGGATCAACATGCTCAAAGGATTGATTAGGATCTGTGTGACTTGCCTTGCTAGCCTTGGAACTCTTCTAAATCTTCTCCTGCGAAAACGGACTCTCCGGAAACGTCGGATTCTAAACAGAAAAGAGCAAAAACACCAAAACAGCACATAAGCAAGCATGAACAGTACATGTGGATATTTTTAACATGTAGATCTCAATTTTAGAAAAATTTAGAGACTTGAACCAACTAAATCCGAGCTAAGATGAATTAGTTATGAATTTTTAAATATTTAATCGGATTAAATCATTTATATAAATTTTAATTGAATTATGACGCAATAATGAATTATTTTTGAAAAGGAAAAGGGGAATTATTGCGTCAGCGGGGCTCGGGTTCACGGTGGACCGGGTCCACGGCGGCGGTTCACGAGATCGGACGGCCGAGATCTATCCAACTCGAATGGACGGCTGAGATCTAACCCGACCACGGCGGTCCACGGGGCACGGCAATGATGACGTCGGCGATGACGTCATCACCGGCGGCGGCTCGGGTACGCATGCCCGCCAGCGAATGACGGCACGACGGCGCGAACGGAAGGCACCAGCGGGTAGCGGACGGCGCGGCGAACTCACCGGTGACCAAAACGACGTCGGAAAATGACCGGACGACGACGGCGGCGAGGTTGAAGCGGCGGCGGTCTTCGGCTTGTCGACGGCGACGGTGGTGCTCCGGCGGGAAACAACGGCAACGGAGGATGGGACGAGGACGGCGACGTGACGGCGACCACGACGGCGGTCTTCCCGAGCGACGGCGACGGCTGGAGCGACGGCGGCGCACGGCTGGAGCGACGGCGGCGACGGCGGCGCTAGGGTTGCACGGTGCTAGGGCACTACGGGCGACGAGAGGCGAAGGCGAGGGCGGCGACGGGTAGAGGGGAGCTCGGGGATCCTTTTAAAGGGGTCGGAAGGCGGCGGCGAAGCCCACGGCGGCCCGGCGACGGCGATGGAAAGCTAGGGCTAGCCGAGTCCGATTCGAGATTGAATCCGCGGACTTCCAAAGCGAGTTAGCAATTGCTTCCATAAGAGAAAAGGTAGAGGAGCTCCCGGGGATCGTTTCCCCTCAAACAATTGCACCGGAGAAGGAAAGGCGCGGCCGAATTTGGAAGGGCGGCGGCAGCGGCACTCGGCTAGGGTTTTGGCCCGAGGAAGACGACTACTGACGGGTGGGACCCACCTATCAGCGGCAGCGAGCGCGCGCGCGCGGCGGCTGCGGCGGACTGGGCCGGCTTGGGCCGACTGGGCCGGGGAGGAGAGAGAAAGGAGGGTTTTGGGCCGACTTTCGGCCCAAAGCCAAAAGAAGAATTTTAAAACCTTTTTTCAATTTAAATAATTCATTAAATGCAATTCCATTTATTAAAAATACTTCCTTAGCTCAAATAAATCCCAGAAAAATCTAGGAATTATAGAATTGAGCAAAATATTTAACAAAATTTTATCTGGCCCAATTTTATATTGGAATTTATTATTTACAATTAAATCTTTTCTTCTAGGCTTTTAAAAATCATTTCTGATAATTCCATTTAAACAATAATTTATAACCTTAGGATTTTTAGGGTGTGACAAACCTACCCCCCTTAAACAGAATCTCGTCCTCGAGATTCGAAAGAACTGGCGAAAAGATGCGGATAAGCGGACTTTAATTCATCTTCTCGTTCCCAAGTAGCTTCTTCTTCTGAGTGATTACTCCATTGCACCTTACAGAAACAGATAACTCGATTCCTGGTCCTTCTCTCGTTTATTTCCAAAATACGGATTGGTCTCTCGACATATGTCAGATCCTCTTGGATTTCTATCTGTTCAAGATTAGCTTCCTCAGTAGGCACCCTTAAACACTTTTTCAACTGTGACACATGGAACACATCATGGACTCCTGCCAATGATTGAGGTAATTCCAACTGATAAGCAACCTCACCTCTTCGACTGACGATCTTATAAGGTCCCACAAAACGCGGAGCCAATTTCCCTTTGGTATGAAAACGATGAACACCTCGGAGAGGCGTGACACGAAGATACACATGATCTCCTTCTTCAAAACTCAAATCTCTGCGGCGATTGTCGGCATAACTCTTATGGCGAGACTGAGCTACACGCAATCTTTCTTGAATGACTTTTACTTTTTCTTCTGCTTCCCTTAGGATATCAGTTCCGAAAACCTGACGTTCTCCCATTTGATCCCACAAAAGCGGAGTACGACACTTACAACCATACAGTGCTTCGTAAGGAGCCATTTGAAGACTAGATTGATAACTGTTGTTTTACGAAAATTCTGCGTAAGGCAAATTCTTATCCCAACTTCCACCAAAATCTAAAGCACAAGCTCTCAACATGTCTTCCAAAATCTGATTCACCCTTTCGGTTTGTCCGTCTGTCTGCGGATGATAAGCAGTACTGAAGTTCAGCTTAGAACCCATCTCTTCCTGAAGCTTCTTCCAAAACTTCGAAGTAAACTGACTACCTCGATCAGACACTATTTTCTTAGGGACGCCATGCAAACACACAATCCTTGCCATATACAATTCCGCCAAACGACTCCCGGAATATGTTGTCTTTACTGGAATGAAATGAGCCACTTTGGTAAGTCTGTCGACTATCACCCAAATAGAGTCGTGACCCGATGACGTTCTGGGTAAACCCGTGATAAAATCCATACCGATCTCTTCCCACTTCCATTCTGGTATCCTCAAAGGTTGCAACAAACCTGCGGGTTTCTGATGTTCTGCCTTAACTCGCTGACAAACATCACACAAAGCTATAAACTCTGCTATCTCACGCTTCATACTTGTCCACCAAAATCTTTCTTTGAGATCTTGATACATCTTAGTACTACCAGGGTGAATGGAGTACAGAGTGTCATGAGCTTCTTTCAGAATTGTATCTTTCAACTCTTTGTTCTCTGGAACACAAATTCTCTCGTCCAACCACACGGTCCCTTGCTCATCTTCCAAGAAACCGATAGCTTTTCCTCTTCTCATATTTTTCTTGATCTCATGAATGTCAGGGTCATTAATCTGAGCTTCTCTAACCTGGTCAATGAGAGTAGGCTTTGCTTCTAAGATTGCAACAAAACCTCTAGTGGCAATTCCCAAATTTAGTCTTTCGAATTCCTTGCATAGCTCCAATGGCAACTGTCGTCCTTCCGTAGCATTGCAATAGCCTTTCCTGCAAAGAGCATCTGCTACAACATTAGCCTTTCCCGGGTGATAATGAATTCCCATGTCATAATCCTTGATTAACTCCAACCATCTCCGTTGTCTCATGTTCAGATCCGGTTGAGTGAAGATGTACTTTAAACTCTTGTGATCGGTATACACCTCTGTACGGGTACCGAAAAGATAATGTCGCCAAATCTTCAATGCATGAACCACTGAAGCTAACTCGAGATCATGAGTAGGGTAGTTCTTCTCATGCGGACGTAACTGACGAGATGCATAGGCAACCACCTTCCCATCTTGCATCAAAACACATCCTAACCCAAGCTTAGATGCATCGCAATACACTTGGAAACCCTTCTTTGGATCAGGCAAAATCAAAATGGGCGCTGATATTAATCGACTTTTCAACTCCTGAAAACTCCGCTCACATTTTTCCGACCACTTGTACTTCACATCTTTCTGAAGCAGTCGTGTCATGGGCTTAGCAATCTTGGAGAAATTCTCTATAAACCTCCGGTAATATCCTGCAAGACCCAGGAAACTGCGAATCTCTGAAACTGTCCTTGGTTGTTTCCAGCTGGTTACTGATTCCACATTACTAGGATCAACGGCAACTCCTCCGGCTGAGATGACGTGACCAAGAAACTTCACTTCAGACAACCAGAATTCACACTTGCTAAACTTGGCATACAACTGATGTTCTCGTAGCTTCTCCAATGCAAGACGAAGATGTTCTTCATGCTCTTCCTTGGTTCGAGAGTAGATAAGAATGTCATCAATAAAAACGACCACGAACTTGTCTAAGTATTCCATAAACACCTTATTCATCAAGTTCATGAAGAAAGCGGGGGCATTGGTAAGTCCGAAAGACATAACAGTACACTCGAATAACCCATACCGAGTAGTGAAAGCCGTCTTAGGTATGTCTTCCTCTTTAATCCTTAACTGGTGATAACCTGATCGAAGATCGATCTTAGAGAAAACAGTGGCACCCTTAAGCTGATCAAACAAATCATCAATTCTGGGTAGCGGATACTTATTCTTGATAGTCACATCATTTAGGGCACGATAATCTACACACATCCTCTGGGTATGATCTTTCTTTTCAACAAAAATAACTGGAGCACCCCATGGAGACGAACTTGGTCTAATGTATCCTTTCTGAAGCAAATCATCTACTTGTCTCTTGACTTCTGCTAACTCATTGGCTGCCATTCTATAAGGTCTCTTATGTATTGGAGCTGTACCGGGTACCAGATCTATTCTGAACTCTATATCTCTTTTAGGCGGCATACCAGGTAAATCATCCAGGAACACATCTGGGTATTCTCGTACTATAGGAATCTCTTCCAAAGCTATTTGGTTCAGTCTTGACCTTAAAGGCTCTGAAGGCAATGCGTGAACAGTTACAACTTGGCCATCATTGCTGGTGAGAGTTACTTTTCTATTGGCACAGTCTATCACACCTTTATATCTGGCTAACCAGTCCATCCCTAGGATGACATCAAGGTCTTTGGATTCTAACAGAATAAGATTGGCCAGAAATGGCACTCCTTGAATCTCTATTCTGACAGAGGGGCTACGTTGCACTGAGAGTGCTTGATTACTCGGGGTACTAACCATCAAAGGACGTCTAAGATCTTCTACTTCCATCCATGATTTTCCGCAAAACTCATAGATAAAAATGAATGCGTAGCACCAGAGTCAAAAAGTACTGTTGCAAGAACTGAGTTAACAGGGAACGTACCCAAAATCACATCTGGAGCATCTTGAGCTTCTGCAGCAGCAACGTGGTTGACATGAGCCTTTGTCGCTGGTGCGGTGGAGTTGTTCTGTGCAGGGACAACCTTCACGCGTCGGGGCTTCGGACACTTGTCAGAATAGTGGCCTGGTTCACCACAGTTGAAACATACCCCGGGCTTGTTTCCTTGTTCCCTCTTGACAGGCTGATGCGGTGTCGGAGCGGTCACAGGTCGTGGAGCTTGGTTGCGGTTGTTGTTGCCAGCATTGTTGTTGAAGAATTGACGCTGCGGACGAACAACAGACGAAGAACCTCCCGGTGGCATTGATTGAGGTCCCGAAACAAGACGTGGCTTCTGATTATTCCCTTGCTGAGCTTTGAAGTGAGCAATCCTGCGTTTCTTCTGCTCCATGCGGTTGTGCTTATCCTCCTGGCGAATAGCCTTATCCACCAATTTCTGGAAATCATGATAATCTCCAGCCATTAATGGGTAAGAAAGCTCATCATTTAGTCCTTCCAGGAACTTCTCTTGACGCTCTTCATCAGTGCGCACTTCTTCCGGAGCATAACGAGCTAGGTGATTAAATTCATGCAAATATTCAGTAACAGAGCGAGATCCCTGAGTGAGCGCTCTGAACTCCCTCTTCTTAAGAGACACCACTCCCGATGGTATGTGCGTCTTGCGAAAGGCAGTAGTGAATTCAAGCCAAGTGATAGGTCCTGCCGTAGTTCTGTTGAGACGGAAGTGATCCCACCACTCAGAAGCAGGGCCATGCAGTTGATGTGAAGCAAAAGAAACCTTCTCCTGATCAGTGCACTGAAGCAAGTCCAACTTCTTTTCTATGGCGTGCAGCCAATCACCAGCCTCTACCGGATTGGTGGTGCTAGAAAATGTAGGTGGCCTCACACGAAGAAATTCTGCTAACTTGTTCTGGGGAGGTGCTTGGTTATTCCCTTGGTTCTGCTGGTTCCGGAGTTGCTGCATCATCATATGTATAAGCTGTGTCTGTTGAGCCAAAACTTGGGCAAGCGTGGGATTCTCTCCATTGTTGTTATTGCTCTTGTTGCTGTTGCTGTTGTTGGGACCATTTCCAACACTGCGAGTGAGCACCATCTGGCAAGGACAGGAGCACAAGAAGAGAAACCGGGAAAAACTACTTAGGACAGGGAATTATTTTTTTAACTTAACTTTTATTGATCTTAACTGAGTTTCATTATTACAGAGATTTGAAGACTCTCACACCACTAAACTCACCAACTACCTAACACTCGAAAGCAAACAAACGCATGCACTTACATCTCACCACTGATGTAAACCACATGCGAGACCCACACACACAACCAAACTTAAACAAGCAAGCTAACACAACGATCTAAGGCAACGACTTAACAAGACGTTCTAGGTCTTCCGAGCATCGGAGTTGACTGAGGGCTCGTTCGGCTCGTCTTCATCATCATCTTGAGTTGCTCCCCACTCGACCTTGGAATGGGTGCGCTTCAATTCTTCCTCTTCATCATCACTTATGATGATGACCTGGGGATTTGTTGGAGTAACTTCTTTTTCCACCACACGAACCTTTGGCGCCAACTGGTAGCGCGGAACAAAAAGGGCTCTCTTTCTTGCAGTAAGACGAACTCGGGCCTTTCGTGGTGGTGCTTCTCCCTTCAGTGCAGCTAGCTCCTTCT
Source organism: Oryza meridionalis (assembly GCA_000338895.3). Lineage (NCBI taxonomy): Eukaryota > Viridiplantae > Streptophyta > Magnoliopsida > Poales > Poaceae > Oryza > Oryza meridionalis. Next base: position 10,233,475 of record CM002525.2, on the reverse strand, counting down.
CCAAACGATCCACCTTGTACTCCAGCTTGCAAATCTTCATACGGTTCCAGTCTTCACGATCATGAGCTGCTATCACAATCTCAGCACGAGTCTCATCCATAGCCCATAGCATCTCGACCAAATGTCTTGTAGTAGCATCATTCTCAATTCCTGCAGGTTCAAGGTAGCTGCCACGGTCACTTCCCTGGGGTTGCCGAGGATGGTAGCGATACTCCGTATTGGCCAACTGATTGCTGTAGCGGTCGCGGAGCTCTCCGATGGCGATTCTTGCCCCATCCTGACATGCATGCATATAGCTTCCCCCTCCAGCCTCGAACATCACTGATGGGATATCTTCACGATTACTGTTCAAGGTGACTTTGACACGGCACTTCTCTTCATCGCGATCATGGGAAATCTGGGCATACAACGGGGCAGTCCCAAATCTTATGGCAAAGGACATCGTACGCAACTCCTGGACAAATCCTTTAGTACCAAACAAGTACTCAGGCTTGTAGCGCGGCATCTAAAGGCAAGTGAAAGGAGGGAGTTAAGACATTTATCCAATTAATAGCATAAGTTTTTCGGATTACTTTGAATAAAATTAAAAATTCAAATTGACAGGTAAATGAACAAAGTAAACCAATCTTGTAAGATAAGTTGAAACGGTTAAAAAAAACAGGATCACCGGTTTTGCACTTTTGAATAACAGGTTTCAAAAGAAGTAATTTAAAAGAGAGTTATAAAATCAGCATGTTAAATTTATTATATTGCAGCAAGATTAAGTAAAACAATGTTGTAAAACTTTTGCTAATAAAAGAGCCATTAGTACAGTAATAGATGTACAGTACTAACAACACAAGAAACAAAAAGTAAATTTTAAAAGGAACAGTTTAAGAAAGTATAAACTGCATGTGCCATTAGCTTGGTTTAATTAAAAGAGAACGGGAGGAGAACAGTTCTAATTTTCCAATATTTTTAGAGGGCTCTTATAGGTAACTGTTTGGCATATCCTATGGTCAAGGTAGCTCTGATACCAACTTGTCACGCCCGGAATTTCTATCCAAAATTCCAAACGCTTACATGTGTGTAAACCCTCGTCCAGGAATCAGCCGAGGCACACAATAACAAATTGATAATAGAGTACAATTATTACTCTAATTAATAAGCGAATAAAATGTCATTACAGAGGTAGATAGTTCCTCTCAATCAATAAAGATCTAAGCAGCGGAAACTAAAGATAAACAACGCAGACGACTCCACTCCACACGTAGCTTGACAAGGACTACGCCAAATCCTCAACACCATCAGCATCACTGTAGAACTCCTCCTCTGATGAATGATTGCAAGGTGAGTATATGACATACTCAGCAAGCCACGCAGCAAATATGCAAGTGCACAGGATAACCAAGGATGGCATAATACAGGCATCTTTGCATAAATAGCATTTAATAAATATTTCAGACTTTAATAAAACAGTAAAGTATTAATTAAGCAGTATTAATCCAACACTATACAACATACCCTGTTGTATAGGCCCAACCATTCTGAACAACCAATCCCGGCTGCACAGTTCTATCTCCAAACCAGGAATATACCATTCCAAACCAGGAGCTAATCAATTATAACCAGTTGTAGCATCTTTCAATATGGTGTGAAAGGTGAGACTAATCACGAAAGACATTGTTAGACCCGCCCATAACCGCGGGCGCGGCTATTCGAATAGTTTTACTCTGATCAGAGGTGTACCACTGTACCCACAAGACACAACCCCACAACATGTCACCATGTACCTTGATACCACCACGGTACCTCGGAAAGGAGCTGTGACATTACCCCTCACACAACACAATCCACCACAGCGCACCATTCCTGGATCATAATCACCCCCTTATAAACAAGGCATGGACTCCCCAGCAACCCCCGTGGGCTTATCTCCGCCACTTCTCAGTCTGGTGCTCCGCAATGAACTATGCTATGCAAAAGATAAAGCCGTTGCCCACGCTGGCTTGTGGTTGGCACGGTTAATGTTTCACAACCGAAACTCGTGAACCGGTCCTTAATTGTCATGAGCACGACCATCAAAACCATGTACTCACAACCCACCATTATCAGGTTTTAGTTGGCAAATTAATTAATTAACCAATCACGATTGACCATCGTGAACTATCATTAAGCCATCATTAGGTAATAGTGAATCATAAGTTATCCCATTAGTGTGCCAAAGTTTCTAAGCATGGCTAAGCAATTACACCTAATATCTAGTCGAACCAATATAAAGCTCAACTAGTCAAGTTATAATAACCCAAGGTATCAAGGAATAAGATAATCAAGAACAAAAAGGCTATAACAAACGATAGGTTAATTCCACCCAATGACATTCGAAAATAAATGCAATAGTTGAATAGAAACAGTAGCTTTAAACGGGATCAACATGCTCAAAGGATTGATTAGGATCTGTGTGACTTGCCTTGCTGGCCTTGGAACTCTTCTAAATCTTCTCCTGTGAAAACGGACTCTCCGGAAACGTCGGATTCTAAACAGAAAAGAGCAAAAACACCAAAACAGCACATAAGCAAGCATGAACAGTACATGTGGATATTTTTAGCATGTAGATCTCAATTTTAGAAAAATTTAGAGACTTGAACCAACTAAATCCGAGCTAAAATGAATTAGTTATGAATTTTTAAAGATTTAATCGGATTAAATCATTTATATAAATTTTAATTGAATTATGACGCAATAATGAATTATTTTTGAAAAGGAAAAGGGGAATTATTGCGTCAGCGGGGCTCGGGTTCACGGTGGACCGGGTCCATGGCGGCGGTTCACGAGATCGGACGGCCGAGATCTATCCAACTCGAATGGACGGCCGAGATCTAACCCGACCACGGCGGTCCACGGGGCACGGCAATGATGACGTCGGCGATGACGTCATCACCGGCGGCGGCTCGGGCACGCATGCTTGTCGGCGAACGACGGCACGACGGCGCGAACGGAAGGCACCAGCGGGTAGCGGACGGCGCGGTGAACTCACCGGTGACCAAAACGACGGCGGAAAATGACCGGACGACGACGGCGGCGAGGTTGAAGCGGCGGCGGTCTTCGGCTTGTCGACGGCGACGGTGGTGCTCCGGCGGGAAACAGCGGCAATGGAGGACGGGACGAGGACGGCGACGTGACGGCGACCACGACGGTGGTCTTCCCGAGCGACGGCGATGGCTGGAGCGACGGCGGCGCACGGCTGGAGCGACGGTGGCGACGGCGGCGCTAGGGTTGCACGGCGCTAGGGCACTACGGGCGACGAGAGGCGAAGGCGAGGGCGGCGACGGGTAGAGGGGAGCTCGGGGATCCTTTTAAAGGGGTCGGAAGGCGGCGGCGAAGCCCACGGCGGCCCGGCGACGGCGATGGAAAGCTAGGGCTAGCCGAGTCCGATTCGAGATCGAATCCGCGGACTTCCAAAGCGAGTTAGCGATTGCTTCCATAAGAGAAAAGGTAGAGGAGCTCCCGGGGATCGTTTCCCCTCAAACAATTGCACCGGAGAAGGAAAGGCGCGGCCGAATTTGGAAGGGCGGCGGCGGCGGCGCTCGGCTAGGGTTTCGGCCCGAGGAAGACGACGACTGACGGGTGGGACCCACCTGTCAGCGGCAGCGAGCGCGCGCGCGCGGCGGCTGCGGCGGACTGGGCCGGCTTGGGCCGACTGGGCCGGGGAGGAGAGAGAAAGGAGGGTTTTGGGCCGACTTTCGGCCCAAAGCCAAAAGAAGAATTTTGAAACCTTTTTTCAATTTAAATAATTCATTAAATGCAATTCCATTTATTAAAAATACTTCCTTAGCTCAAATAAATCCCAGAAAAATCTAGGAATTATAGAATTGAGCAAAGTATTTAACAAAATTTTATCTGGCCCAATTTTATATTGGAATTTATTATTTACAATTAAATCTTTGCTTCTAGGCTTTTAAAAATCATTTCTGATAATTCCATTTAAACAATAATTTATAACCTTAGGATTTTTAGGGTGTGACATGTAGATGGATCCACAATGGATGTACGCTGACCAGCGGTCCAAAGAGTTTATTGACGGCGTGCATTATTTTTTGAAAGTGGCCGAAGCTAACAGGCATAAGGGTTTTATTTGTTGTCCATGCAATAAGTGTAAGAATCAGAAGGAGTATTCTGCATCCAGGACTATTCATTTCCACTTGTTTGAGTCGGGGTTCATGCCAAGCTATAACTGTTGGACATCCCACGGAGAGCAAGGGGTTAAAATGGAAGAAGATGAAGTGGAAGACGACAATATTCCGGACTTTGCTCAGTACGCTGGATTTGAAGGAAATCAAACGGGCGAGGAGGAAAGGGATGCTGATGGTAACGACGTTGCGGATGATCTTGGTCAGATGTTGCAGGACGCCAAGGAGGACTGCGAAAGTGAAAAGGGGGCCCATAAATTGGACAAGATGTTAGAGGACCACAGAACGTCATTGTACCCAGGTTGCGAGCAGGGGCACAAAAAGTTGGATACCACTCTGGAGTTCTTGCAATGGAAGGCAAAAAATGGTGTTAGTGACAAGGCATTTGGCGATTTATTGAAACTCGTCAAGAACATTCTTCCGGAGGGAAACCAATTGCCCGAGACAACGTACGAGGCTAAGAAGATAGTCTGCCCTCTAGGACTGGAAGTTCAGAAGATTCACGCACGTCCGAATGATTGTATCCTATATCGCGGTGAGGAGTACGAGAACCTAGAAGCATGCTCTATTTGTAAAGCACTACGATACAAGATTAGACAAGATGATCCAGGAGAAGTTGACGGGCAGCTAACGAAGAAGAGAATTCCTGCTAAGGTGATGTGGTATTTCCCTATAATACCACGGCTAAGGCATTTGTTCAGAAACATGGGGAATGCTAGAATGATGCGTTGGCACGCTGAAGAGGGTCAACAGGACGGGTGCTGAGACACCCCGCCGATGGTTCGCAGTGGCGAAATATTGACAGAAAATTTAAAGACTTTGGAAAGGACGCACGAAACATATGGTTTGGTTTAAGTACGGATGTCATAAATCCTTTTGGAGAGATGAGCAGCGGCCATAGCACTTGGCCCGTTACGATGTGTATCTACAACCTCCCCCCTTGGCTATGCATGAAGAGGAAATACATAATGATGCCGATTATTATTCAAGGCCCTAAGCAACCTGGTAACGACATCGATGTGTACCTAAGACCACTGGTCGAAGATCTTAAACTGTTGTGGAAGAAGGAAGGTGTCCCCGTGTGGGACGAGGACAAACAGGAGGAGTTTAACGTACGAGCGCTGCTGTTCGTAACCATCAACGATTGGCCTGCACTTAGCAACCTATCCGGGCAGTCCAACAAGGGGTACAAGGCTTGCACTCACTGTATGGATGAAACAGAAAGTATGTATCTTAAGCACTGTCGGAAGGTTGTGTACATGGGTCATCATCAATTCCTTGCAGCAAACCACCCAGTACGAATATATGGCAGACCACTGTACGAAGCCAAAACATCGCAGCGGTAAAACAGTGTTTGCTATGGTGAAAGATCTTAAAGTAGTGTTTGGAAAGGGGCCTGGCAGCCAGCCTATAGAGAGCGGAGATGGTCACGCGGCGATGTAGAAAAAAAAACTCCATATTTTGGGAGTTACCCTATTGGGAATTCTTGGACGTCTGCCACGCAATCGACATGATGCGCCTCACTAAGAACCTTTGTATAAACCTTCTTGGCTTCCTAGGTGTATATGGAAAGTCAAAAGATACACTGGAAGCACGTAATGATCTGAAGCATATGGAACAACGCGGCAACCTTCACCCAGAATCAAAGGAGAAAGGAAGCCATTACTTGAGTCCAGCCAGCTACACTCTTAGCAAGGCAAAGAAGGACAGTATGTTTGAATGCTTGGAGAGCATCAAGGTGCCATCAGGATACTCCACGAATATAAAGCGAATAATAAGCATGAAGGAGAAGAAGTTCACAAACCTAAAGTCTCATGACTGTCACGTATTGATGACACAGCTACTACCAGTTGTAATAAGGGGTATCCTCCCAGACAATGTCTGGGCAACAATAACAAAGCTATGTGCTTTCATGAACGCAATTTCGCAGAAGGTCATCGATCCGGATATATTAGAAGCCCTTCAGAATGATGTGGTGCAATGTCTTGTCAGCTTTGAGTTGATATTCCACCTTCATTTTTCAATATAATGACGCATCTGCTTTGTCACCTTGTCAAAGAGATCGGTATTCTCGGCCCTGTGTACCTACACAACATGTTTCCTTTCGAGAGGTACATGGGCGTTCTAAAGAAATATGTTCGTAACCGTGCTCGTCCAAAGGCAAGCATCGCCAAGGGGTATGGAACATAGGAGGTCATTGAATTTTGCGTAGAATTTATTGAAGACCTTCGCCCAATCGGGGTACCTGAATCACGCCATGAAGGGAGACTACGGGGAAAGGGGACTCTCGGAAGGAAAGCAATAATGACGGTAGACAACAATTTATTTCGTAAAGCCCATTTCACGGTTCTGCAACAATCTTCATTGATGGCTCCTTACATCGAGGAGCACTTGGCTCTAGTTCGCGCCAGAAACATCGGTAAGTCCGATGCATGGATTACACGGCATCACATTGATACTTTCCCCGCGTGGCTACGACAACATCTCATGGGTAACGAGACGATTAACCAACAACTGGCCTTCCTGGCGAGGGGACCAGATGGCTCGATCGCAACATTCCAGGGATATGAAATCAATGGGTATGCATTCTACACGAGAGCCCAAGACATGAAGAGCACGAACCAGAACAGTGCTGTTCGTATCGATGCCATGGGACACGATGGTGCAACTGGCACATATTATGGTGCCATCGAGGAGATATGGGAACTTGACTATGGACCTCTCAAGGTCCCTCTGTTCCGGTGCCAATGGGTTAGGTTAACTGGTGGAGGTTGTAACGATTGATGACAGTGGGATGACAACGGTTGACCTTAACAAGGTTGGATACTCGGACGAACCTTTTGTCCTTGCCAATGATGTAACACAAGTTTTTTACGTCAAGGACATGTCTAGCAAAGGAAAAAAGGGCGAAGGGCCTGACGAGCCGAAGCGCCACGTGGTTCTCCCAGGAAAAAGAAAAATCATTGGAATAGAGGATAAGACTGATGAGGATTACGATCAGTTTGATGGGCAACCCCCTTTCACGGTGACGATTGACCCTAGCATCCTCCTATCAAATGAAGACACCCCTTACTCACGTAGCGATCATAAGAAAGGAACAATAGTGAGGAGAAAGTACGTGCGGACAACCGTCACCGCCGATGTATTGCCGTAATTGTTGTAAACTATTTTGGATGTATTGAATATGCTAGTTATATATGATTATTAACAAATTTAAATCATGCATATGCTAGGTATATATAATTATTAGAATTTTTAAAAGTTTTAAATCATGCATGTGGTATTTACATATGTTAATTAGAATTTTTAACAATTTAATATCATGCATATGCTAATTATATATGATTATTAGAATTTTTAAAAGTTTTAAATCATGCATGTGGGATTTACATATCTTAATTAGAATTTTTAACAATTTAATATCATGCATATGCTAATTATATATGCTTACTAGAATTTTTAAAAGTTTTAAATCATGCATGTGGGATTTACATATGTTAATTAGAATTTTTAACAATTTAATATCATGTATATTCTAATTATATATGCTTATTAGAATTTTTAAAAGTTTTAAATCATGCATGTGGTATTTATATATGTTAATTAGAATTTTTAACAATTTAATATCATGCATATGCTAATTATATATGCTTATTAGAATTTTTAAAAGTTTTAAATAATTGTAATGCATTATTTACTATTTTAGAAACACAAATGTAATGAAATTCAAAATTCAGTGCTATTATCTTTAGTCCCGGTTCTTAACCCTAATCGGGTTTAAAAAGAATTTGGAAATAGCGGGAAAAGATCTTTAGTCCCGGTTGGTGAGAACATCCGGGAGTAAAGATATCTTTACTTCTTTAGTCTCGGTTGTTGTTACAAACCGGGAGTAAAGATATCTTTACTCCCGGATGTTCTCACCAACCGGGACTAAAGATCTGGGGGTATATATATTCCCGGTGCGCCCTCGTCTTCTCCACCAAAACTTAGACGTTTTCCCATCGAGATCAATCTCGGCTACTCCTTCGCCGCCACTGCCTAGGGCAACCCCGCGCCGACGCTGCCGCCGTCGTCTCTCGCCATCGTCTCATGGTCCTCGCCGCCTCCGCCGCAGACGCCGCCGCCGCATCTCTTGGGTGAGAGCCGCCGCTGCCTCTCTCTCTCTCTCTCTCGATCTCTCTCTCTCTAAACCGCCGCCGCCTAGCTCGTTGCCGACGCTACTACCACGCCGCGGTCAACCGCCACCGCCGACGACCGACTTCAACGCGGCCGCTACCGCCGACGACGCCGACGCCACCGCCGACGACGCCGATGCCACTGCCACGCCGCCGCCCCCGCCTCGAGCTCGCCACCCCGCCGCACCACGCCGCCGGGCCACTACGCCATGCCGCCGCCATGGCACGCCGCCGCCGGGCGCCTACACCGCCGCGACGCCAGGCCGCTGCCGCGCCACCACGCCGCCGGACCGCGCTCCGACGCCGCCGCGAGACGCTGCCGCCGCGCCGCCATGCCACCGCTCCGCCGACGCCATTGCCGCGACGCCACGCTGCCGCCGCGCCCCCACGCTGCCGGGCCGGCCCACGGTGCCGGACCGCGCCCTGACGCCGTCGCGAGACGCCGCCGCCGCGCCGCCACGCCACCGCTTCGCCGACGCCACTGCCGCGTGCCCCGACATCGTCGAACATGAACGAACGTGATTGAAATGCGAACGAACGTGAACGAACATTAACGAAACGTTAACGAACGCGAACGAACGTGAACGAAACGCTTACGAACGTGAATGCACTTGTACTAAAAGTTTGAGAACGAACGCGAGCGAAACGTATACGAACGAGATAATTAAACGATTATTAAACTTAGCATACATATACGATTTTATATATAGGTTAAAACGTGAAATACAATATATGTAACTTGGCCCATTTAGACTAATACATTTTCCTGGTAATGTTGCAGAGAAGACGTCGTCGTCATCCCTCAAGCCGAAGTGGTAGCTAGCCATCAAAGGAATTCGCGCAGGCAAGGGATGTAAAGAAGTGATTGATAGAGATTTAATATAAGATTATTAGATTATTAGAGTTTTAATATAAGAATATTATATTATTAGAGATTTAATATAAGATTGTTAGACTTAGCATATATATAAATATATATATATATATATATGATTGTTACAATTTTAATATAAGATTAGTAGCGATTTAATATAAGATTGTTAGACTTAGCATATATGATTATTACAATTTTAATATAAGATTATTAGAGTTTGAATATAAGATTATTAGACTTAGCATATATGATTATTACAATTTTAATATAAGATTAGTAGAGTTTGAATATAAGATTGTTAGACTTAGCATATATGATTATTACAATTTTAATATAAGATTAGTAGCGATTTAATATAAGATTGTTAGACTTAGCATATATATATATATGATTATTACAATTTTAATATAAGATTAGTAGCGATTTAATATAAAATTGTTAGACTTAGCATATATGATTATTACAATTTTAATATAAGATTATTAGAGTTTTAATATAAGATTGTTAGACTTAGCATATATGATTACTACAATTTTATATAAGATTATTAGAGATTTAATATAAGATTAGTGGAGTTTTAATATTACGCTTAGCAAATATGACCTATAGACCTAACAAATATTTTTTGTATGCACAGATGGCTAATCGCGATAAGGAACAAATACTGTATGATACAATCGCAGAGGGAAGCAGCCAGTACTGGAACGAAGAAGAGGCGAACGAGGATCCAAACCAGTACTGAATGAGGAGGGGAACGTGGAGAGGGATGCGGAGGGGAACGAGGAGGAGGAGGCTAGTGGAAGTCATCCCTCCGCTGGACAGAAGAGGGCACGTGGACAACGAGGTGCCGCGAAGAAGATAGAGGGTCAGCACATCATAACTGAGGTGGACGAAGACGGCCGACCTAGTGCCCCGGCAGAAGCAGCCAAGAATTTTGTACGCCACAGCGGTTGGGTTGTGAGGGATAACGTGCCTGTCAGCACGGTGTACTGGCGCAGAACAAGGGCACGCGGGGATAATGACAGCTTTGTACCGGAATCAGAGAAAGAGATGTTGTGTACCACAATGCTCGAGACATTCACACTACCCGCGGGTACGGAGAACATAGTGAAACAGTGGACTCTGAAGAGAATGGCAGAACAGTTCCAGAGCTTTAAGGGAGATCTCTAGAAGAAATACATCCTAAAGGGACTAACACCGAACTTCGACGTATTACCAAAGCTAAGAGATCATTGGGACGTATTCCCAAAGCTAAGACAGGGCAACAAGGGCAAGCGATGATGGCCAGAAACAAACAAAATGCCGCCTAGAAGAAGTACCATCACCACTTGGTGTCAGGCGGATATAGCGTCGCGATGCCGAAGTGGGAGGAGATGGAGGCAAGATTGATTGAGAGGGGTATCGAACCGGCCACCGCTAAATGGCCGGGTCGATCTAAGTTCTGGTACTATACTCATGGTCGAACGCTTAACCCAGTTGATGGCTCCTTTGTCTTCAGCGATCAGATACGCGAGGCTGCCAGTCGACTAACGGACGCAGTGGAAGCCACCTCTCAGGGCACATTCCGACCCGATAGAGAGAAGAACAAGCTGTCACTTGCCCTACAGATTCCCGAGCATCCAGGACGAATACGAGGGAAAGGCGTGATTCCCTAGAAGATTGGATTCAAGGAGGACATCCACACATACAGGAGTCGGATGAGGAGCAAGAGAGATACCGAGGCGAAGATTGCAGATCTTGAGTACAGGGTATTGAGCTACGAGCTCAGCATGCAAGACGAGGTGGCAAGGAAGGTGGATGAACGCATGGCCGCACATCGGTCCCAGGATCCCCAGCCGTACATTCCTCCTGCAATGGTCAGCCCATCAGCCAATCGTAGCTGCTGCGCCTCAACGAGGCAGGTAGGATCACAGAGCATGGTCGCCATGCAAACCTAGGACGAAACCACCTGCCCCGTTGATGAGATCACGCAACGGACACCATGTGAGCTGCATATTCCCTTCAAGGACTTATCAATCAAGGTATGCTCGTAGTTTTATGATTTTTTGACTTGTACATTCCGCAAGTTGCTGCTTAGGTTGATTACTAGATAACCTCTCATCACGTGAAGGTGGCGTCGGGAATGGCCATCCCAACAGACATTTCAGGGACTTACCACTGCAGGCCGATTCTAGCAGGATACTCGAGGGTCGAAGTTGAGTTGGTGGAAGCCGCGTACGAGGACCTCGAGTTGGACTACCCAGGAGGAGATGGTGAGACGCATCTACGAGACACAAGCCACGCCATTATACTATGGCACAAGCGGTACATCATCCTCCCTGGGCGACAAGCGACGTCTCGTGCACCATCTCCTCCTACACTATATCCTCCGGTTCCTCCGCCACGTCCCCCTGCACCATCTCCTCCGGCTCCTCCGCCACCTCCTCTTGCACCATCTCCTCCGGCTGCTCCGCCTCCTCCACCTCCACCGTGTCCGCCTGCACCTCCCAAGACAAGGTCTCGCCAAGCTCCACCGCCTGCCCACACAAGGGCAACAAAGACGGCGAAAGTTGACGCCACCACAAATAAGGAGCCGTCGTACGATTGCAGTCAAGAGGAGCTTGATGCTTATGTGGCAGGAGAAGTGAAGAGGCAACTCAAGCCTCGGAGTCCTGAAAAGAAGATACCTATTGACCCGAGCGTGAAGAACTTCTTCAAGGGAATGTCCACAGCAAACAAGGAGGCCTTAAAAATATCGGACTATGACCGAACACTTCAGAAAGCCTATCACAAAAAGTCCAAACCAGTCCCTCAGCTTGGAGAACAACCAAACCAAGAGGTCGAGCCGTTGGTGACCGGCGAAAATTTTGGAATAACGGATTTCATTTCAGATACCAGTCTAACTATGGATCAGCTAATTGGAGCTGCACCAATCCCGAAGGCGGAAGTGGCATACAAGTTTGAACTGGGTAAACCGCTTGTCTCGCCTGAGCAGCTGCAGTCCCTACCGACATAGATGTACAAATTCCATGAACGGTACATGGAAATGAGCGCCAAGGGTAGAGAGATGTTCGGAGCGAGGATTAGAAACCCCGACTTCTTACAAGGAGAAGACGTTCTTTGGCTCCATTTCAAGGATGTCTTCGAACAGTATCATCTGGACGCCCTCGACGTCTCTCTTTTGAGCGCATGGATTTTGTAAGTATCTTTGAGTTCGATTTGTTTTATTCAATAACTAGCTCCTGTCATATATGTAAACAATAATAATTTCATTTTATCGTTGTAGAATGGAGATTCAAAGGGCCCGACGGCGGGGCGTTTACGATACTGGGTTCATCGACCCTCGGAAAATCAACACCGAAATGATCGACAAGTACGAGAAAGACACAGAGGACAATCTCGTCCATCTCCTAACGCAGCAGCATTTCAAGACGTTCATACTACTGCCGTACAACACAGAGTGAGTTTTTATTGTCGTTCGAACAAATTTCGTTCCCATACATATAGCATGTACATTTTCATATATATCTCATCTCACGCATATTCCAGATTCCACTGGGTCCTGTTATTCTTCGACTTGGACGCATGCAGAGTCACTGTGTACGACTCAATGAATAAAGATGAGAAGATTTTTGACAAGGTCTTCCAACTGATAGACATGTAATATAATGCCATCTATTCCAAAGTCGTGGGGATTTTATTGCTATTATGTTGATCTGGGTAATAATTAATTAATCATAGCTTGCAACTGCACATGTAGGGTTTGGGATCGGTTCCGTCAATTGGTCCGCGGGACTTGGAAAGAAAAACTTGGACGGATGTTTCATTTTTCGGTGAGTATATGCATGATCCAAAATTGTATTGAATTAAATCTCTAATTACCGTTAAATATAAAGATTATATTAAATCTCTCATCGTTTCTCATGTAGTGTGCAAAGCAGGACCAGGGAACTAACTTATGCGGCTACTACATATGCGAGTATGCTCACTGCCTATCAAACCAAATATACACCACACGAGAGCTCGATGTACGTATACATAAACCATTCAAAATTTCATTGCGTATCGATTTGTTAAGTTGTTTATTAATTTCATATATTGATATGTCATTATTTTTCGAATGATAGCGTATTCACATCAGGGATAATCTCCGACACAAGGATTTTATCACGGCTGTTCAAGAACAACTGATCAACGATGAAGTCCTTAATCCTGATGTTGAATTCTACTACGATGGATCGACAATTCATAACGTCGGTCCTTTCTCTTCTGACATAATGCCGGCTAACGCCGGCGTCGAAGTCGTAGCTATAGCTAGCGAGCAAATGCATGTATATATATATATACTTATATATTTACACATTTACTTTAGTGTTAATATATATTTTGGTAATATATATGCATATAAAATGTTAAGTGCTTTAAATTATACATATGTGTGTAATATATGTATTTATACATATACACATATGCACATATATATATATATATATATGTATGCATAATATATAAATATAAATATAAATAAATAAATACATACATATGTATGTATGTATGTATATATAATCAACCTTGCAACAAACAGGGCCATGCAAAATAAAAAAAATGGTACATCGATCTTTAGTCTCGGTTGGTTATACAAACCGGGACTAAAGATGGTTTGGCCGGCCGCATGACTGACCGATCTTTAGTCCCGGTTATTTCACCCGGGACTAAAGATAGCTATTTTTTAGGGAGATTGAGCTTTTCCCTGAGTGGGTGTGCCTATGAACTGTTGGGGTCCGGGGATTGTTATCTTTTGGTATCAGAGCTGGGCCCTTGTTAAGTCTAAATAATCCCACCTTACTTAGCTTGGGAGGAGGAAGCAACCCTTCCCCTATTGGACTAGTCTTTTAGGAAGATTGGGCCTTTCCCTGAGTGGGTGTGCCTATGAACTGTTAGAGTCCGGACAACCTTAAGTTATTGGGCCTCGGCCAATCCCACCTGAGCCGATTTGATATCATAGAACCTCAACGTTATATAGAAGAAATGGAGCAATTAATCACATAGATCGATGGAATATTACTTATGTATGCTGCCTTGCATACTTACACTACGACATTGCTGGTTAGCTTCATGTACGCATAGGGAACCAATATGGCCTGGGCTGCAGTAGGGGGTGCTCAGGCCCCTCTTGCCCATCTACTGCGTCCACTCTTGCATGTGTCACTTAGAATAGTAGAGAAACCATCTTTGATCGGTCGACCCAAATCCACAATAGTCCCGGTTCCATTAAAAACCGGGATTAAAAATAATTTTTACTCCCGGTTTATAAGAGGAAGATCTTTAGTCCCGGTTGTTGTTATCAACCGGGACTAAAAATCATCTTTAGTCTCGGTTGGTAACTCCAACCGGGACTAAAGTTCATCTTTAGTCCCGGTTGATTCCATGTCAGGCCGTATGAGGGTCCTAGTATATTTAATTCCGGTTAATAACACCAACCGAGACTAAAAACATATTTTTAGTCCCGGTTGATGTTACTAACCAGGAATAAAAATTAAAACGCACTATATAATCCCTAGTACCGATCCTCTTTTCCCGTCCACACAACAAACTCCTCCCTCTATCTCTTTTTTCCTCTCTAACTTCTTATCTCTAACTCCTACCTTCTCTTTCCTTTTTTTCCCTTCCATTCATCACAGTGAAGCAGACGGCGGCCGGCCGGCGGCTGGCGAGGTGGCGCGGGGGGCCGTGCCGCGGCAGCGGCGGGCGGCCGGCGCGGTGGCACGGGGGGCCGCGCAGAGGCGGCCTGCACGGCGGCGGCCGGCGCGGAGGCGCGGGGAGCCTCACGGCGGCGGCGGCGGGCGAGCGGCCTGCGCGGCGGCGCAGGGGGCCGCGCGGCGGCGGGCGAGGGGCCGCTCGGCGTCGGCCGGCGCGGCGGCACGGGGGGCCGCTCGGCGGCGGCCAGCGCGAAGGGGAGGAGGGGAGGCGGCAGTGGCCGGCCGGCCCGCTTTTCTTTTTTTCTTTTTTTTTACAATTTATGATTTATCCTGTGATGTATTTGATTTGTGTGTGATGGGAATCTGTGATTATTTTTTAGGACTTGTGATATAATTTTTTTAAGTGTTTGTCATGTATTTGGAGATGATCTACTTGAGGATTTGGAGATGCTCTGTGATACGTGATGATTTGGATTTGGGATTTCTTGGCATGATTAGGGGATGGTGTGAAATCAATATTTAATACTAAAAACAAAAAAGAGAAAAAAAAGAAAAAATATCTTTAGTCCCGGTTGGTAACAACAACCGGGGCTAAAGATCATCTTTAGCCCCGGTTGTTGTTACCAACCGGGACTAAAGATCGATCTTTAGTTCCGGTTATTTGAACCGGGACTAAAGATATCGATTTTTAGTTCCGGATTTATAGTCCCGGTTGAAAACTCGGAACTATAGGGGGGTTACGAACTGGGACTAAAAAGCACTTCTCTACCAGTGTTAGACATACAATTAATTTTCTCAAGCACGATGCTCAGATCACTAATTAACCAAACAAAGTTACAGATATGCATAGGCTTATATATAGCTGCCTGTGAAGAGATAAGGCCGAGGGAAGAGCGCGAGGGTTCGACTCGGCTCGATTTTTCAAGTGACGGTATCTTTTAGAAAAACAACACGTACAATATATTATATATGTCACCCTGAGGTTCCATATTTAATCCCAGTACACTCACTATTTCTTCTTAAAAAAAGTTTGGAGGGACTTCTCTCTTCAAATCTCATTTTTAATATATTATTGGTGGTAGTTTTTCTTTAGATCCAGCACCTACAATTGTCAAAAGGTGCCGGTAATATATGTTTTCAGTTTTCAAAGGTGGAAAAATATTTATAGGTGCCGGTTTTAACACTTTCGTCATCTATAGTATCGAACTTGTGTGTATTTTTGTGGTAGTGTGTGAAAGTGTGAGGCACATTTTTGTGGTAGTGTGTGTCTCGCTGTGCCTCCTGAGCTGTCGAAATTTCTAATGACCCAGCGTATTTGCCAGGAAAATAATGTAATTAATATCATGATCGAAGAAAAGAATGCTTCTTGCCTTCATGAACAAGTAAATCTTCCAATTCTACCTCAAGATCCAGTCGTCCCCTATGTGACTGGCGACGACCGCTCCGACTTGTCGGAGGAGGAGGTGGTGGAGGGCAATGCCAAGGGGCGTTACTATGTTAGCCATGGCCGTGCACTGGTTCATGGCGGCCACAATAACCAGCGGCGTGGCGGTGCCGGCGTGGTTCACTCGCTGTCTTCCCGGTACCGGTGGAGCAGCCGCTGACCACCAGGGATGTAGTTTGGGGCTTTTCGATATTCAAGAGATCTTACAGGTGGGTTAAAAGAGGTGGGTTCCCCTCTTATAGGTGTTTCAATGGAACAATGCTCTGTTGATTCTGTGTTGTTTGTACCCTTGTCTTAAAAATCTAACCTATATTTAGGTTCTTTATATGCATGGTGTTCTCAAAATCCCACGTCAGTTACGGGTTTTAATTGTTATTCAGCAAGTAGAGAGATGAATTATTAAACAGGTTTTTATATGGACGACGGTTACATCACTGGTTATGCACTATTAAAATCGTATGTCCACCACTATATATCATTATTTATGTTGTCATGTGTAGTTCTGTAGAAGATTTATTACCCATATTTATGGTCTACATGCATAGTGTTCAGTAGGAAGTTTATCATGAATTTTGTAGCGTCCATCGATAGATTAGACTTTAGATGGGTGTAATAAGAGAGTGTATTCTTATATATGCGTGTGCACACCCAGTTTATGTCAGTGATAAGCAATCTAGTGTTTCTAAAAGACATGAACAATAAAGCCTGTTTGGATCCAGGAATTATGTAGGAATCAACGAATTGGATTTGATTCTGGAAATTTTGGCTCTGTTTTTAGTCGTAGTAGGCTAGGCCCCTTTGAATCGCAGGAGTGGAAAAACGGAGGAATAGGAAAAACACAAGATTCTGACAGGAATATAGGTGTAAAACATAGGATTGGAAAATACAGAAAAAATATAGGAATAACCGTTTGATTGGATCACAGGAAAAACACAAGAATCGAATGAGAGAGATAGAATCAAAGGAATTTTTCCAAGAGGTTGGACCTCTTGCTAACTTTCCTCCAAAATCTCTATAAGATTACCCATTTCATAGGAATTTTAAAGAATAGTATATGATTCAATCCTTTGTTTCAGAGGGTTTTATAGGAAATTTTTTCATAGGATTAAAATCCTCGAAATTTCCTATACTTTTCCTACGAATCAAAAGGGGTCCTGAATTGGAATCGGTGGATGACGGTAAACTACCTTGAGCTAAAGGGGTTATATATTTGGTTGCTACCTCGAGGTGAAGTTGCTGGCCTGGCATAATAAGCCTGACAGGAGCATGTGCTTGGTTGGCTCCCTGAGCTCATCTGCTCAATGCCTGGCCTGGGTTCTTTTGCCAGTTTATTAGCCTGAACCAGGCGATGGATTTAGGTCGCGTGAGCTGCAGCATGTGTTTCTACTGAAGATCTGTACACTCCTTCAAGCTACAACTTATACAATTTTTTGGGATATTTTTTCAACATTTGATTAGGTTTTCTTAGGCCTCTTTGAAACGAAGGACTGAGAAAACACAGCAACAGAAAAAACATAGCACAGCAACAGAAAAAACATAGGAATTTTCCTCTAAAATCATTGATTGAAATACAAGTTTAAAAAACGACTGCAATAATAAGTTTTTATGAGGTTGGACCTCGAGGTAACTTTCCTCTAAACCTTCTTGTCTTGAGCTATTCCATAGAAATTTCATACGATTAGTTGTTGGAGTCCCAATCTTTGTTTCAAAGGATCAAGTAGTTTTTATATAGGATTTAAATCATACGAATTTCCTTCTATCTCAGTCCTAAAATATAACAATTAGTACCAGATGAGATATTAAATCTTCGTATTATGAATCTGAATAACCCTTATCTAGTTAGATTCGTTAGCTAGATTCATATTATTATAATGTGTTTTATCTAATACTAGGTTACTATATTAATTTTGGGATGAAGGGATCATGTTTTTTCTATAAACAAAAGGGACCCTAATAATTTTTATCTCCTGCCCTGGCGATTATGACAAAATGTTTTCTTATCAACTTGTTTTTTTGCTGATGCTGTTACTTTCTGTGGTACAATTTTGAAACTCTGAAGGGCACTCAAACAGAATAATTCAGTTGTTTTCAATTCTAACTACAGACGATTATATTTGGGGCATTTATAAATTTGCCACCGGTTTTTTAGTTTTGCAAGAATATCACTCGAATGATAGTTCTAGTGGGTATTTTTTGCAATTTTTTAATGGCAGTCTTGCAATAACGATTCAAAAAGTACTGGTAAATTTACAATTGTCCCATTATATTTCCAGTAGAGATGGAAATGGACTCTATTTCGACTAAAGACTTAATGCTCAAAAAGGAAGAACGGCAGCTTATCGCCCCCGACAAAGTTAGCCATTATTGTATTTTATACCACCTCCACCCTAAATATTTGGTGTTGGTTGCTTCAATTTATGCCAACGCGAAAAAAAGAGAGAAATCCATCTCTGGTTTTCTTTTTTTTTCCCTCAGGCATCAAGTAATTAAGCAGGAGTTTTCTTTTGTTTTTCACAAATATAGAGAGGAGAGCAAGGTGCACACAAATACTACGATATACAGAAATTGGACACAGCACACTGGTGGAGAAACTATCTTTGGTCGGTCGGCCAAATTCCACAATAGTCCCGGTTCTAATAAAAACCGGGACTAAAAAGTATCTTTTGTCCCGGTTTAAAAGTTGAAGGGCACTTTTTGATCTTTAGTCCCGGTTGGTAAAGATCATTTTTAGTCCCGGTTCAAGAAGTTGTCAGGTTTAAAACAGATCCCAATTATTTTTACTACCGGTTGGTATAAACAACCGGGACTAAAAATAGATCTTTAGTCCCGGTTGTTTATACCAACTGGGAGTAAAGAGTAACCCGAGCCGCTGCCATCTTGATAATATCCGCGCACAGACCTCTCGATCTCCTCCCCTCTCATTAACTCCTCCATCCCTTCCTCTCCCCTTCCCCTCTGTTCGTTCCTCCCCTTCCCCTCCCCTTCCCCTCTCTGTATTCCTCCCGTTCCTCCCCTTCCCCTCTCTGTATTCCTCCCGTTCCTCCCCTTCCCCTCTCTGTATTCTTCTGTAGCTGCGGCCGAGCGGGAGCAGCGGCGCCCGGGCGGGTGGGCGCGGCGGCCGGGCAGGAGGGCGGGCGTGGCGGGCAGGAGGGCGTGCGCGGCGGAGGCCGAGCGGGCGGCGTGGCTGTCGGGCTGTCGCGGCGGGCAGGAGGGCGTGCGCGGCGGAGGCCGAGCTGGCGCGGGGTGGAGGCCGGGCTGGCGCGGCGGCAGCCGGGCGGGCGGGGCGGAGGCCGGGCGGGCGCGGTGGAGGCCGAGCTGGCGCGGAGGCCGAGAGGACGGAGACCAGGAGGCCGGCGGCGCCCTCCCATCTGCTGCCGGATTTTTTTTAATTTGTGATTTTTTTTGAATTTGTGATTCATTGCATTTGATCTGTGATGTATGTGATATTGGATCTGATCTGTGATGTATTTGAGTTGTGATGTATTTCTTTTAAGATTTGTGATGTATTTTTTGTTTAAGATTTTGTGATGTGATGTATTTGTAATCTGTGATGCATTTCTTTCTAATCTGTGATACATTTCTTCCAGATCTGTGATGCTACTTTGATTTGTGAATGATTTGGGGATATGATTAGTGATATTTTGGAAGCAGATCGATTTGAGCCAAAAAAAAAATCAACCGGACTGCTCCCACCATCTTTAGTCCCGGTTGGTATTACCGGGGCTAAAGATGAATGTTTAGTCCCGGTTATTTCACCCGGGACTAAAGATACCCATCTTTAGTCCCGGATTCGTAGTCCCGGTTGTATAACCGGGACTATAGGGGGGCTCCCAACCGGGAGTAAAGCCCCTTTCTCCACCAGTGGCACCTCAGAGAAAAAAAATATTTTCACCGATTGTACAGAAATATAAAAGTTGGAAAAGAACTGACAAAAAAGAATATGCCGTCATCGCCGAGTATAGGGTACGAACTCGCGGCGGCGCACGAGTTCACTCTCCCCTCATGCGATCTCACGGGGGTATATAGCTAGTACACGCATGTTCAGACTTCCATTGTACGAACTTCACTGCACTTCCATCATGAGTCCAATCCATCGTGCCATCATGCGAACTTGATGCACGGCGCTTTTGCTCACATTTTCTTCGCTAGCTACGAAGTCGCGTCGACTTTGTGGCGTCCCGGTTCTTACTCGCGGCATGCAGGGTCCGAATTCGCTGTTTACCTGCGCGATCTCGTGAAGACATTACAAACACGTTACGAGTGCGCGTGCTCACTGTACGAACTCGTCACGAATTCACGTTCCCGCTCCACCGTAGCTGTATATTTTTATTTTTTCACTGGAGAAACCATCTTTCATCGGTCGGGCTATTTCCATAATAGTCCCGGTTGCAATAAAAACCATCTTTAGTCTCGGTTAAAAAGGATAACAGCCATATTTGATCTTTAGTCCCGGTTCAAATGCTGTCAGGGCTTGTCCAACCGGGAATAAAGATCTAAAGATCCCGGCGATCTTTAGTCCCGGTTGGTATAACACCAACCGGGACTAAAATCCCACCCCTATATATATGTCTTCTTCCTCCTCCAGCCCGAGCAAGCTTCAAAATTTCTTAAAAAAGAGGGGAGGTCATGCCAAAATTTATAGTGAATTTACTTTGATGATCATATACAAATCGGAGGTGCTTAAAAGGTTAGCAACTTCATCCTCCAATGTTGTTTTTGTCATATTACATTTAGAGTTATGTTTTGCACACTTTTTTGTCTCCAAAATTTTGTTGTAAGTTGATGAGAGAGAAAATTTGTGTGAGAAAAGAAAGAATATATAGAAATTTTGTTTATTTGCTAAAGAAGGTTTTATAAAATAGTTGAGTAGGAAAATATAGTGAAAATTAATCTTAAATAAAAGAAAACAAACTAAATTAAAAATTAAAAGAATTTAAAACTTCAAAAATAATAAATAAGAATTATTTGGTGGAATATTTTATAATTTTTGTATAAATAATGATATGTCATTATTGTATGACTGTTGAAAGAGTTTGTGATTATTTTATTATTATTGTATGACTGTCATTATTGTACGAATGATTATTTGTGTACGATTTTTTTTCATTTTATGTAGATGGATCGGCAATGGATGTACACTGACCGGCGGTCCAAAGAGTTTATTGATGTCGTGCATTATTTTTTGAGAGTGGCCAAAGCTAATAAGCAGAAAGGTTTTATTTGTTGTCCATGCAATAAGTGTAAGAATCAGAAGGAGTATTCTGCATCCAGAACTATTCATTTCCACTTGTTTGAGTCAGGGTTCATGCCAAGCTATAATTGTTGGACATCCCACGAAGAGCAAGGGGTTGAAATGGAAGAAGATGAAGTGGAAGACTTTGCTCATTACGCTGGATTTAAAGAAAATCAAACGGGCGAGGAGGACAGGGATGCTGATTATAACAACGTTGCGGATGATCTTGCTCAGATGTTGCAGGATGCCAAGGAGGACTGCGAAAGTGAAAAGAGGGCCCATAAATTGGACAAGATGTTAGAGGACCACAGAACATCGTTGTACCCAGGTTGCGAGTAGGGACGCAAAAAGTTAGATACCACTCTGGAGTTCTTACAATGGAAGGTAAAAAATGGTGTTAGTGACAAGGCATTTGGCGATTTATTGAAACTCGTCAAGAACATTCTTCCGGAGGAAAACAAATTGCCCGAGACAACGTACGAGGCTAAAAAGATAGTCTGCCCTCTAGGACTGGAAGTTCAGAAGATTCACGCATGTCCAAATGATTGTATCCTATATCGCGGTGAGGAGTACGAGAACCTAGAAGCATGCCCTGTTTGTAAAGCACTACGATACAAGATTAGACGAGATGATCCAGGTGAGGTTGACGGGCAGCTAACGAAGAAGAGAATTTCTGCTAAGGTGATGTGGTATTTCCCTATAATACCACGGCTAAGGCGTTTGTTAAGGAACAAGGGGAATGCTAGAATGATGCATTGGCACGCTGAAGAACGTCAACAGGACGGGATGCTGAGACACCCCGCAGATGGTTCGTAGTGGCGAAACATCGACAGAAAATTTAAAGACTTTGGAAAGGACGCACGAAACATATGGTTTGGTTTAAGTATGGATGGCATGAATCCTTTTGGAGAGATGAGCAGCGGCCATAGCACTTGGCCCGTTACGATGTGTATTTACAACCTCCCCCCTTGGCTATGCATGAAGAGGAAGTACATAATGATGCCGATTATTATTCAAGGCCCCAAGCAACCTAGTAACGACATCGATGTGTTCCTAAGACCACTGGTCGAAGATCTTAAACTGTTGTGGAAGAAGGAAGGTATCCCCGTGTGGAACGAAGACAAACAGGAGGAGTTTAACCTACGAGCGCTGCTGTTCGTAACCATCAACGATTGGCCTGCACTTAGCAACCTATCCGGGCAGTCCAACAAGGGGTACAAGGCTTGCACTCACTGTATGGATGAAACAGAAAGTACGTATCTTAAGCACTGTAGGAAGGTTGTGTACATGGGTCATCGTTGATTTCTTGCTGCAAACCACCCAGTACGGAAGAAAGGTAAGCACTTTGAACATAAGGCACACCACCGTACGAAGCCTAAACATCGCATGGGAAAACAGTGTTTGCTATGTTTCCCCCCAGAATCAAAGGAGAAAGGCAGCCATTACTTGAGTCCAGCCAGCTACACTTTTAGCAAGGCAGAGAAGGAAAGTATGTTTCAATGCTTGGAGAGCATCAAGGTACCATCTGGATACTCCATGATTATAAAGCGAATAATAAGCACGAAGGAGAAGAAGTTAACAAACCTAAAGTCTCATGACTGTCACGTGTTGATGACACAACTGCTACCAGTTATAATAAGGGGTATCCCCCCAGACAATGTCCGGGCAACAATAACAAAGCTATGTTCTTTCATGAATGCAATTTCGCAGAAGGTCATCGATCCGGATAGGTTAGAAGCCCTTCAGAATGATGTGGTGCAATGTCTTGTCAGCTTTGAGTTGATATTTCCACCTTCACTTTTCAATATAATGACGCATCTACTCCTGCTCTTAGTCAAAGAGATCGGTATTCTCGGGCCTGTGTCTCTACACAACATGTTTCCTTTCGAGAGGTACATGGGCGTTCTGAAGAAGTATGTTTGTAACCGTGCTCGTCCAGAGACAAGCATCGCCAAGGGGTATGGAACAGAGGAGGTCATTGAATTCTGCGTAGAATTTATTGAAGACCTTCGCCCAATCGAGGTACCTGAATCACGCCATGAAGGAAGACTACGGGGAAAGGGGACTCTCAGAAGAAAAGCAATAATGACGGTAGACAACAATTTATTCCGTAAAGCCCATTTCACGGTTTTACAACAATCTTCGTTGGTGGCTCCTTACATCGAGGAGCACTTGGCTCTAGTTCGCGCCAGAAACATCGGTAAGTCCGATGCATGGATTGGTCGGCATCATATTGATACTTTCCCCGCATGGTTGCGATAACATTTCATGGGTAACAAGACGATTAACCCGCAACTGGCCTTCCTGGTGAGGGGTCCATCTGGCTCGATCGCGACATTCCAGGGATATGAGATCAATGGGTACACATTCTACACAAGAGCCCAAGACATGAAGAGCACGAACCAGAACAGTGTTGTTCGTATCGATGCCATGGGACACGATGGTACAACTGGCACGTATTACGGTGCCATCGAGGAGATATGGGAACTTGACTATGGACCTCTCAAGGTCCCTCTGTTTCGGTGCCAATGGATTAGGTTGACTGGTGGAGGCGTAACGATTGATGACAGTGGGATGACAACGGTTGACCTTAACAAGGTTGGATACTCGGACGAACCTTTTGTCCTTGCCAATGATGTAACACAAGTTTTTTACGTGAAGGACATGTTTAGCAAAGAAAAGAAGGGCAAAGGGCCTGACGAGCCAAAGCGCCACGTGGTTCTCCCAGGCAAAAGAAAAATCGTCGGAGTAGAGAACAAGACTGACGAGGATTAAGATCAGTTTGATGGGCAACCCCCTTTCACGGTAACGATTGACCCTAGCATCCTCCTATCAAATGAAGACACCCCTTACTCACGTAGCGATCACAAGGAAGGAACAATAGTGAGGAGAAAGTACGTGCGGATATCCGTCACCGCCGATGTATTGCCGTAATTGTTGTAAACTATTTTGGATGTATTGAATATGCTAGTTATATATGATTATTAACAAATTTAAATCATGCATATGCTAGGTATATATAATTATTAGAATTTTTAAAAGTTTTAAATCATGCATGTGGTATTTACATATGTTAATTAGAATTTTTAACAATTTAATATCATGCATATGCTAATTATATATGATTATTAGAATTTTTAAAAGTTTTAAATCATGCATGTGGGATTTACATATCTTAATTAGAATTTTTAACAATTTAATATCATGCATATGCTAATTATATATGCTTATTAGAATTTTTAAAAGTTTTAAATCATGCATGTGGGATTTACATATGTTAATTAGAATTTTTAACAATTTAATATCATGCATATGCTAATTATATATGCTTATTAGAATTTTTAAAAGTTTTAAATCATGCATGTGGTATTTACATATGTTAATTAGAATTTTTAACAATTTAATATCATGCATATGCTAATTATATATGCTTATTAGAATTTTTAAAAGTTTTAAATCATGCATGTGGGATTTACATATGTTAATTAGAATTTTTAACAATTTAATATCATGCATATGCTAATTATATATGCTTATTAGAATTTTTAAAAGTTTTAAATCATGCATGTGGGATTTACATATGTTAATTAGAATTTTTAATAATTTAATATCATGCATATGCTAATTATATATGCTTATAGAATTTTTAAAAGTTTTAAATCATGCATGTGGGATTTACATATGTTAATTAGAATTTTTAACAATTTAATATCATGCATATGCTAATAATATATGATTATTAGAATTTTTATTAATTTTAAATCATGCATGTGGTATTTACATAGGTTAATTAGAATTTTTAACAATTTAATATCATGCATATGCTAATTATATATGATTATTAGAATTTTTAATAATTTTAAATCATTCACGTGCTTATTATATATTATCCACTTAATTTACTACAGACAACAATAATTTTTCGAAGGTTTTGTCATTAATTTTTCGACTTTAAATAATTTTAATGCATTATTTACTATTTTAGAAACACATATGCAACGAAATTCAATATGAAGTGTTATTATCTTTAGTCCCGGTTCTTAAC
The DNA here is from genome assembly GCA_000338895.3 of Oryza meridionalis. Classification (NCBI taxonomy): domain Eukaryota; kingdom Viridiplantae; phylum Streptophyta; class Magnoliopsida; order Poales; family Poaceae; genus Oryza; species Oryza meridionalis. The sequence continues at coordinate 10,207,857 of CM002525.2, read as the reverse complement.
CCTAACCGGGTTTAAAAAGAATTTGGAAATAGCGGAAAAATATCTTTAGTCCCAGTTCGTAAGAACAACCGGGACTAGAGATTTGGAGATCTTTACTCCCGGTTATTCTCACAAACCGGGACTAAAGATCTAGGGGTATATATACTCCCGATGCGTCCTCGTATTCTCCACCAACATTGCCTAGGCTTCTAGCTCCTTTGCCGCCACTGCCTAGGCATCCCCGCGCCGACGCCGCCGTCGTCTCTCGCCATCGTCTCATGGTCCTCGCTGCCTCCGCCGCCGACGCCGCCGCCGCATCTCTCAGGTGAGAGCCGCCGCTGCCTCTCTCTCTCTCTCGATCTCGATCTCTCTCTCTCTCTCTCTCTCCAAACCGCCGCCGCCTAGCTCGTTGCCGACGCCGACGCCGACGTAGACGCGCCGATGCCGACCCCTCCTCCGCCTGCCGCCGATGCCAACCCCGACTTGCACGCGGCCGCCACCGCCGACGCCGCCGCGTCCACGCGGCTGCCACGGCGACGACGCTGACGCCCCCGCCTCGAGCTCGCCACGCCGCCACGCTGCGTCCACGCCGCCGCCCCCGCCTCGAGCTCGCCACGCCACCGCGCCGCCACACCGCGCGACGCCGCCGCGACGCCCCACCGCCGCCGCGACACGCTGCCGCCACGCCACCGCGCCGCCACGCCGCCGCTCCGCTACCGCCACGGCCGCCCCAACGTGAACGAGGAGGGGAACGTGGAGGATGCGGAGGGGAACGTTAACGAACGCGAACGAACGCGAACAACGTGAACGAAACACGAACGAACGTGAACGAACGCGAACGAACGCGAATGAAACGTGAACGAACGCAAACGAACGCGAACGAACGTGACTGAAATGTGAACGAACGTGAGTGTTAGTGAACGAACGCGAACGAACGTAAATGAAACGCCAACGAACGTGATTGAAACGTGAACGAACGTGAATGCACTTGAACTAAAAGTGTGAGAACGAACGCGAGCGAAACGTGTACGAATGAGATAATTAAACTATTGTTGAACTTAGCATATATATATGATTATATATACTTGAAAACGAGAAACATATTATATGTTCCTTTGCGTTTAGACTAATACATTTTTTTTTGCATGTTGCAGAGAAGACGTTGTCCCTTAAGCCGAAGTGGTAGCTAGCCCTCGAAGGAATTCGTGTAGGCAAGTGATGTAAAGATGTGATTGTTAGAGATATAATATAAGATTGTTAGATTTCTAATATAAGATTATTAGATTATTAGAGTTAGCATATGTGAGTGTTAGAGATTATTAGATTATTAGAATTAGCATATTTGAGTGTTAGAGATAGTTAGAGATTTAATATAAGATTATTAGAGGTTTAATATACGAAACTTAATTAGACTAACCATATGTGAGTGTTAGAGATTGTTAGAGATTTAATCTAAGATATTAGAGGTTTAATATACGGAACTTAATTAGACTTATCATATTTGATTGTTAGAGATTGTTAGAGATTTAATATAAGATTATTAGAGATGTAATATTCGAAACTTAATTAGACTTAGCATATATGATTATCTAGGGTTCTAATACACGACACTTAGACTTAGCATATATGATTATTTGAGTTTTAATACAAGATTAGTAGAGTTTTAATATTACACTTAGTAAATATTTCTTCTATGAACAGATGGCTGATCGCGATGAGGAACAGATACTGTACGATACAATCGCAGAGGGAAGCAGCCAGTGCTGGAACAAAGAAGAGGGGAACGAGGATCCAAACCAGTACTTGAACGAGGAGGGGAACGTGGAGAGGGATGCAGAGGGGAACGAGGAAGGGAACGTGGAGAGGGATGCGGAGGGGAACGAGGAGGAGGCTAGTGGAAGTCATCTCTCCGCTTGACAGAAGAGGGCACGCGGACAACGAGGTGCCGCGAAGAAGATAGAGGGTCGGCACATCATAACTGAGGTGGACGCAGACGGCTGACCTAGTGCCCCGGCAGAAGCAGCAAAGAATTTTGTACGCCACAGCGGTTGGGTTGTGAGGGATAACGTGCCTGTTAGCAAGGTGTACTGGCGCAAAACAAGGGCACGCGGGGATAATGACAGCTTTGTCCTGGAATCAGAGAAAGAGATGCTGTGGACCACAATGCTCGAGACGTTCACGCTCCCTGCGGGTACGGAGAACATAGTGAAACAGTGGACTCTTAAGAAAATGGCAGAACAGTTCCAGAGCTTCAAGGGAGATCTGTACCAGAAATACATTCTGAAGGGGTAGACACCGAACTTCGACGTATACCCGAAGCTAAGGGATGACTGGGACGAGTTCGTTGCTTACAAGACAGGTCAACAAGGGCAGGCGATGATGGAAAGAAACAAAAAAAAATGCCGCCAAGAAGAAGTACCATCACCACTTGGGGTCAGGCGGCTATAGCGTTGCGATGCCGAAGTGGGAGGAGATGGAGGCAAGCTTGCTTCAGAGGGGTATCGAACCGGCCACCGCTAAATGGCCGGATCGATCGAAGTTCTGGTACTATGCTCACGGTGGAACGCTCAACCCAGTTGATGGCTCCTTAGTCTTCAGCGATCAGATACGCGAGGCTGCGAATCGACTAACGGACGCAGTGAAAGCCTCTTCTCAGGGCACGTTCCGACCCGACAGAGAGAAGGACGAGCTGTCACTCGCCCTACAGACTCCCGAGCATCCAGGACGAACACGAGGGAAAGGCGTGATTCCCTAGAAGATTGGATTCAAGGAGGACATCCACACGTACAGGAGTCGGATGAGGAGCAAGAGAGATACCGAGGCGAAGATTGCAGATCTTGAGTACAGGGTATCGAGCTACGAGCTCAGCATGCAAGAGGAGGTGGCCCGAAAGGTGGATGAACGCATGGCAGCACATCGATCACACGATCCCCAGCCGTACATACCTCCTCCAATGGTCAGTCCATCAGGCAATCGTAGCAGCTGCACCTCAACGGGGCAGGTAGGATCACATAGCATGGACGTCATGCAAACCTAGGACGAAACCACCTGCCCCGTTGATGAGATCACGCAACGGACACCATGTGAGCTGCATATTCCCTTCAAGAATTTATCAATCAAGGTATGCTCGATGTAATATATGATTTTTGACTCGTATGTTCCACAAGTTGCTGCTTAGGTTGATTATTAATAGATAACCTCTCATCACGTGAAGGTGGCGTTGGGAATGGCCATCCCAACGGACATTTCAGGGACTTACCACTGCAGGCCGATTCCAGCAGGATACTCGAGGGTCGAAGTTGAGCTTGTGGAAGCCGTGTACGAGAACCTCGAGTTGGACTACCCAGGAGGAGACGGTGAGACGCATCTACGAGACACAAGCCACGCCATTATACTATGGTGCAAGCGGTACATCATCCTCCCTGGGCGACAAGCGGCGTCTCGTGCACCATCTCCTTCGGCTCCGCCGTCTCCTCCTGCACCATCTCCTCCAGTTCCTCCGCCACGTCCTCCTGCACCATCTCCTCCGGCTCCTCCGCCACGTCCTCCTGCACCATCTCCTCTGGCTCCTCCGCCTCCTCCGCCTCCTCCACCTCCACCTCCACCGTGTCCGCCTGCACCTCCCAAGACAAGGTCTCGCCAAGCTCCACCTCCTACCAGCACAAGGGCAACGAAGAAGGCCAAAGTTGACACCACCAAAAACAAGGAGCCGCCGTACGATTGCAGTCAAGAGGAGCTTGACGCTTATGTGGCAGGAGAAGTGAAGAGGCAACTCAAGCCTCGGAGTCCTGAAAAGAAAATACCTATTGACCCGAGCGTGAGGAATTTCTTCAAGGGAATGTCCACCACAAACAAGAAGGCCTTAAAGCTATCGGACTATGACCGAACACTTAGGAAAGCCTATTACAAGAAGTCCAAACCAGTTCCTCAGCTTGGAGAACAACCAAACCAAGTGGTCGAGCCGTTGGTGACCGGCGAAGATTTTCGCATAACGGATTTCATTTCAGACACCGGTCTAACTGAGGCTCAGTTGGTTGGAGGCGCACCAATCCCGAAGGCGGAAGTGGCATACAAGTTTGAACTCGGTAAACTGCTTGTCAGGCCTGAGCAGCTGCAGTCCCTACCGACACAAATGTACAAATTCCATGAACGGTACATAGAAATGAGCGCCAAGGGTAGAGAGATGTTCGGAGCGAGGATCAGAAACCCCGACTTCTTGCAAGGAGATGTTCTATGGATCCATTTCAAGGATGTCTTCGATCTGTACCATCGGGATGCCCTCGACGTCTCTCTTCTGAGCGCATGGATTTTGTAAGTATATTTGAGTTCGATTTGTTTCGTTCAATAATTAGCTCCTGGCATATATGTAAGCAATAATAAGAACATTCATTGTTGTAGAATGGAGATTCAAAGGGCCCGACGGCGGGGGGTTTACGATACTGGGTTCATCGACCCACGGAAAATCAACACCGAAATGCTCGACAAGTACGAGAAAGACACAGAGGACAATCTCGTCCATCTCCTAACGCAGCAGCATTTCAAGACGTTCATACTATTGCCGTACAACACAGAGTGAGTTTTTATTGTCGTTCGAACAAATTTCATTCCCATACATATAACATGTACATTCTGATATTTATCTCATCTCACGCATATTCCAGATTCCACTGGGTCCTGTTCTTTTTCGACTTGGACGCATGCAGAGTCACTGTGTACAACTCAATGAATAAAGAGGAGAAGGTTTTTGAGAAGGGCTTCGAACTGATAGACAGGTAATATAATGCCATCTATTCCAAAGTCGCGGGACTCTGTTGCTATTATGTTGATCTCGGGTAATATTTAATTAATCATATCTTTCAACTGCACATGTAGGGCTTGGGATCGGTTCCGTCAATTGGTCCGCGGGACTTGGAAAGAAAAACTTGGACGGAGGTTTCATTTTCCAGTGAGTACATGCATGATCCAAAATTATATTGAATTGAATCTCTAATTACAGTTAATATAAAGAGTATATTAAATTAATCATCGTTTCTCATGTAGTGTGCAAAGCAGGACCAGGGAACTAACTTATGCGACTAGTACGTATGCAATTATGCCCACTGTCTATCAAACCAAATATACACCACACGAGAGCTCGATGTACGTATACATAAACCATTCAAAATTTCATTGCGTATCAATTTGTTAAGTTGTTTATTAATTTCATATATTGATATGTCATTATTTTTTGAATGATAGCGTATTCACATGAGGGAAAATCTCCCACACAAGGATTTTATCACGGCTGTTCAAGAACAACTGATGGGGTTCATCAATGAAGAAGTCCTTAATCCCGATGGTGAATTCTACTACGACGGATCGACAATCCATAACGTCGGTCCTTCCTCTTATGACGTAACGCCGACGTCGAAGTCGTAGCTATAGCTAGCGAGCAAATGAATTGTACTATACATGCATGTATATATATATATATATTTACATATGTACGTACATTTACTTTAGTGTTAATATATATTTTGGTAACATATATGCACATAAAATGTTAAATGCTTTAAATTATAAATATGTGTGTAATATATGTATTTATACATATACACATATGCGCGCGCGCGCGCGCGCACACACACACATATATATATATATATATATATTTATATGAATTCTATATATATGCATAATATATATATTACAATGCATATATGTTATGCATATATATGTATTGTAATATATATATATATATATATATATATATATATATATATATATATATATATATATATATATATATATATATATATATAATCAACCATGCAGCAAACAGGGCCATGCAAATAAAAAAAATGGTACACAAACCGGGACTAAAGATCGATCTTTAGTCCCGGTTATTTCACCCGGGACTAAAGATCGCTATCTTTAGTCCCGGATTCGTAGTCCCGGTTGGACAAGCGGGACTAAAGGGGGGTTGCGAACCGGGACTACAGACGGTTTCTCCACCAGTGTTTTAATCATGTATATTCATGTAAAATCAGTAAAAAAAATTATTCTCAACCAGCAGTATGTCACTACTACATAAAAAACACTTTAGGTACCGGATTTGGTTACCGGCACCCAACAGGAATGAAAAAAAACTAGCCCCCCATCACCCCCAACCAGATTTTATCGCACTTTTAATTACATTTAATCCAAGAAAATATAAGAACACAAGAACATCGACAACACAAGAAAGAAGAGAGAGGAGCGCGCCGCTGCCTTCCCTCCTTCCGGATCTGGCGAGGGAGGGCGCCGCCTCCGCCTAGTAGCATGCTGCCTCCCCTCCCGCCAAATCTAGTGAATGGGAGGTCGCCGCCGTCGGGTGGGTGCGGTGGAGAGAGAGGGATAGATAGATAGATAGATAGATAGATAGATAGATAGACAGATAGAGTAAGCATGGAGGAGAAGAGAGAGAGATGGAGAGAGAGGGAGGAGGTAAGGATGGGTTGGGTGAGGAGATAAGGAGGAGAGACAGGTGGGTGGGTGTAGCGAGGAGATAAGGCTGAGGGGAGAGCGCGAGAGTTTGTCTGGGCTCAATTTTTCGAGTGCCAATATTTTTTTAAAAGAACGACACCTATAATATATTATAATATATTTTGTGTGTCACCCGGAGGTTCCGTGTTCAATCACCAACACGCTCACTATTTCTTCTTAAAAAATGTTTGGAGGGACCTCTCTCTCCAAATCTTATTTTTAATATACTATAGGTGTCTTTTTTTGAAAAAAATAACCAGCACCTATATTATTGGTGGTGGGTTTTCATTAGATTCGGCACCTACAATTGTCAAAAGGTGTCGGTTCTATATGTTTTCAGTTTCCAGATGTGGGAAATATCTATAGGTGCCGATTTTAACACTTTCGTCATATATAGTACCGAACTTGTGTGTATTTTTGTGGTAGTGTGTGAAAGTGTGAGGCACATTTTTGTGGTAGTGTGAATCTTGCTGTGCCTCCCGAGCTGCCGAAATTTCTGATGACCCAGCGTACTTGCCAGGAAAACAAGGGAATTAATATCATGATCCAAGAAAACAAGTGCTTCTCGCCTTCCAGAACGAGTAAATCTTCCAATTCCACCTCAAGATCCAGTCGTCCCCTTTGTGACCGACGACGACCGCTCCGACTCCTCGGTACCGCTCGGACTCGTCGGAGGAGGAGAGGTGGAGGGCAATGACAAGGGACGTCAGCCATGGCCGTGCACTGGTTCATGGTGGCCACAATAACCAGCGGCGTGGCAGCGCCGGCACGGTTCATTCGCTGTCTTCCCGGTACCAGTGGAGCAGCCGCTGACCGCGGGGGATGTAGTTTGGGGGTTTTCGCTATTCAAGAGATATTAGAGGTGGGTTAAAAGAGTTTCCCCTCTTATAGGTGTTTCAATGGAACAATGCTCCGTTTATTATGTGATGTTTGTACCCTTATCTTAAAAATCCAACCTATATTTATGTTCTTTATATGCATGCTGTTCTGAAAATCCCACGTTGGTTATGGGTTTTAATCATTGTTGAGCAAGTGGAGAGATGAACTATTAAAAGGGTTTTTATACGAACAACGATTGCCTCCCTGATAATACACTATTAAAATCGTCTATGTATATTGGCCACTCTAGTTCTACTTAGAGAAGGGGACATCTATGGGTATAAGTACAAGACCCCCTAAGGGGAGGGGAGACAGACCAACAAGACACAACAGACACGAGACACACAAGCCAACACACGCCGCCAGATATCGACATCAGAAATAAGCCTACGCAAACCCTATCCGGTGCCTGCGGAGGCCGACGACGAGGATCTAGCGCCATCTCTGATACTTGTGTGATTCAGATAATAAAGCAACACCGGCTTCGGCCAACAGGAGTAGGGTTGTTACCTTCCTATGAAGGGTCCGAACCTGTATAAAATCATTGTCTCTATCTATTTTATCTCAATCTCGCATATACTCTGGTACCGACGATCCACATATCATGTAAATACCGTAGTTGAGATCTCAAATGTCAACGGTCTGTTTCTCGCCTTCCAGCATGAGTAAACCATGCATTGATGTCGAGTTCTCGACGAAGCGGCATAGCAACTGATATCATTTTAAGATAGTAGCTAGCTAGAGACAACCTGTACTTAATTTATACACTAAGGAGGAAATGTATAAGCAATGCAGCAGACATTACCACCAAAACTGCATGCCAGTGTCTGTGCCTTACAAGAAGTGATGTACATATATTTAGACAAGATGAATACAGAATGCTACCACATAGTACATAGATACACTCACTTTGTTCCAACAATATTTATATTTATATATCCATGCAAGGATATCGTCGTATTAATATCTAGGTACTCTCTCCGTCCCATATTATAAAAGATTTTCGGTGGATGCGTCTGGAGGAAGTACTACTCCCTCCGTCCCAAAATATAAGAAACTAGTACCGGATGGGACATTTTACTCCCTCCGTCCCAAAATATAAGAAACTAGTACCGGATGGGACATTTTCTAGTACTACGAATCTGGACATACCCCATTCAGTTCTAGATTCTCATATTGTGGGAGAGAGGGAGTAGTTAAAAAGAAAAATGCTATACACACAAGTGTGATATATGACTTTTCTACTACCACAGTGACGGCGTATACGCGAGATGATTTTTTTAGCTTGTGATGCCTCACGAGTCGTACGTTGGTTGGACGCCTGCGTCGGAAGTATAGCAGCGTTCAGTTAAAAAAATATAGTTATATTTTAAAACGTGGGGAGTATATAACTGTATGGCACGGTCTGGCGGATGTCGAAAATTAAATTGGCTGGTGACATAAATATTTTAGGCATTCTTTGGAAAGTAGTATATTTCAATTAATGCAGAGATTGAATCATTTCGCATTTTCAGAAACCAAACCAATTCACATGAAAAACGCATGTAAAATTTTAATGATTTACACCTCTCATCTAGCTGTTATATTAGGGTGGAAACGAGCTAAGCCAAGCCAGCTCGCAATAAGCTAGGCTTAGCTTGGTTAAGGAAACGAGCTAAAACCTAAAACTGGTGGAGAAACCATCTTTGGTTGGTCCGACAAAATCCACAATAGTCCCGGATCCAAAAAGAACCGGGACTAAAGATTGTTTTTAGTCCCGGTTATAAAAATTTTGATCTTTAGTCCCGGTTGGTAACACGGTTCATCCCTTGTCAGATGTATGTCAGGGGGCCGAGGATCTTTAGTCCCGGTTGGTATTAACAATCGGGACTAAAGATCACCACTTTAGTCATGGTTGGTACTATCAACCGGGACTAAAATTAAACATATAGTATATAATCCCTATCACTTATCCTCTCCTCCACAGTTACAACTTAGACAGATCGAATCTCACCCCACTACTAGAATTCAATGGCATCCTTAGAGCCAAAAACCCAAGGGAATGGTGCAAAAACTCTAGGGAAGAGGTTTCCCTAGAGTAAACCCTAGGGAATGAGGCCTACGGGAAAGAAAGAGCTCCCTAGGGTTTTTGCAAGAGAAACCTAGGGAAAGGAATGCTCCCTAGGGTTGTTTGGCCTAGGGAAAAATGCCCAGCTGGTGGGTGTGAAGTGACGTGTAAAGTTATTGTCCCTAGAGTTGTTAGATTCCTTTTGAAACCCCAGGGAACAAAAACATGCATTCCCTAGGAATTACTTATTACGTTGAGCATTTTTTTAATATAATTATTACAATTTATGATGTTAATAAATTCATTAGGATTTATGTAAAATAAATTGCACTAAAGGTAAGTAATATTGCACAAAGACCACCACCACACATAATATGATTAAACACAGGAACAAAATATTGTTTAAATCCACCAGCACCATATATAGCATTCAAAAGATGCATTATAATCATCTTGCCATCAAAATGGCATAATTCCACTTCATTACACATGTTTCGGTAAGAATCAGCTTTACCCAAAGGTTAGGCGCTATAACTACCAAGTTTTCCCAAAAGTTAGCCCTATGACCACAGCCAGTTGAAATTAAAATGGATCAAGTTCATCTAAAGCTGGGAGAAAGGTGGTGGCACCATTAGCAGATGAATTGGTCAAGTAGCCACCAAACATTCCTTCAGCTATAACATTTACCCTGTCATCTCCAGTTTCCTCTCTAACACCTGAACTTGGGAGTCATCCTATAAAAAAACAATTGTTACAATTTTATTAAAACAAATTTAGTGAACAACCAATTTGTTTGATAAGGCTTGTATAGGGTAAACAACAAAACTAACAATATGCAAGGTACTGATAGATACTCATGTGGCAGAGCATGACTAGAACATGAAAAATCACTAGCATTTGCTTGAGTTGCAATGTGTAATTCAGAACGGTTAGGTAGTTTCAGTAGCACATGCAGCTATATATCAGCATCACTTACAAGAACAATAACTGGACTTGTTGGAGGTTCAGGAGGTGGAGATAAGGGAGGAGGAATGTCAGCAGAAGAATATCCTTGGTCCCTAGCCATTGTCTGCAAATACATATGATTAACCAACTTAAATATAATTCTTTTAGTGATGACAAAAAAATTAAAACAAGTCAAAATTTTCTCCTTATAGAAGAAAGATTGCACCTCAAGAAGCTTATGTCCCATTGTATAGCTTTTGTATGCCTTTGTACTCCACTCTGACATTTTCTGTGTATAAACATTCTGTAGTTGGAACTTCTCAGATTCTCGCCTTCTTTGAAGATCTTCTGCTTCACGACGTTGACGCTTGAGAGCTGATGAAGATGAGCCACTTTTCACTTCTACGAGTGCCTCTTTGTTGTTAACAACTCCATTGAATAGAGGCCATTTACCATGAGGTTTCCCATAGTTGCTCTCATAAAGAGCTAAAGAGTCCACTGGAGATCTCATAGGATCACTTCTATCTCCATTTCTTTCAGCAAATTTACTTTTGTATCTCCTCTGTGCACAAACATTTGTACAGAACATTGAAAAATGGTGAAAAAAATATACACATCATGATTCAAGCAAGAAATTTACCAAACATTCGGTTGCTTCTTGTGTGTTCAGCATGTTAGGATTATTGGGATTGTCTCCTTTGTGAGTATGAACCCAAGCCTCGACTTCTGTTACATCCCGCCCTTGTTCTTCAGACTATGCACAAACAACCCAAATTAAATGTGTAAACGATGAGTTTGTTTACAATGAGTATTAAGTTTAGGAATCACCAGTTTTTGGCATACTGTTGCAATGGAGTTGGATCCACCTATGTGAGGTTTGTATTTTGAGCTAGCACGATTGGCTCGATTCTTCTCAGATTTTTCCCTAAACTTTGGATCACCAATCATCAGCAAGAGCACTCCAAGCCTCTTCGCTGCACCAGACTGGTTTCTGGGCAATGTACTGCTCCTTAGTTAAATACTGTTGCCCAGCAATCTTGTCACGCAATTGTCTGTTTTTCACTTTCAGGTAATGATCCTGTATGGCCTGAATTCGAGCATAGTACTTTATACCATTGAGGAGAATGTCAGCACATCTTCCAACTTCTTGTCTTACAACACATTCGTAATCAGGTTCAAATCTAAATCTTAGCTAAAAAAAATATGCAAAGATGTAATCAGTGATACGAAGGGTTGCAACACATAATGCACATTATTTAAATTTACCCAAAATTCTTCATCAACTTCATCAGCCTTTGATCGCCCATTCGAATCAACTTTAGGGGATTTGGAGAGGGATTTGGGGGAGATTGGAGAAGCAGCAAAGTTGGGGAGGACCAGAGGAGAAACACCCTTCTGATGTTGTTTAGGGGAGTTGGAGGGGGGGGGGGGGGGGGGGTGGGGGAGAGAAGATATTTTAGTCTACTACAATATATTGCCTTCCCGCAAAAAATTTCGCGGCTGGGAGCTTTGCCTCCAAAATTTTCTGTGGGACCCACTTTGGTTGCCACTGTGGCGCCAATAATTTCACAATAGAGCTGATGTGGCATAAGTTCCCTAGGTTGCAAATTATAACTCTAGGGGACATAAATCTTTCCTTGAGTTCTCCATAGTCACCCTAGGGATTCTTATTATCCCTTGAGTTCTAATTTAAACTCTAGGGAACCTATTGAATTCTAGTAGTGCCCCCTCTCCTCAGATCTATCCTCTCTAACTCTCTTCCTCATTCCCTCTTCTCCAACTCCTCCCCTTCCTCCTCTCCTCCCCCTTCTCCCCTTCCTCCTCCCCCCTCCTCCCCTTCCCATCCGGTGGGCCGGCGGGCGGCGGGGTGGCGGGCGGCGGAGCGGCGGGGCGGCGGCCGGCGGGGCCGCGCCCGGCAGCGGGCGGCGGGCGGCGGGGCCGCGTCCGGCGGTCGTGGCGAGCGGCGGCAGCAGCGGCATTCCTTTTTTATTATTATCTGTGATGATTCACTGAGATGTATTTGACTGAGAAGTTACAAATTTGTGATTCATTGTTTGGATCTGTGATGTATTTGAGTAATTTCTTAGGATATTGTGATGTATTTGATTTGTGTGTATAAGTAACTTTATGATTTGTGATGTGGATTTGATGATGTGAATTTGGGATGTTACTTTGATTTAGGGATTTGCCTACTTGATTCGGGAGAAAATAAAAAGGAAAAAAAGAAAAAGGGACCATCTGGTATTGCCGCTATTGTCTCTTTAGTTCCGATTGGTAACATCAACCGAGACATCTTTAGTCTCGGATTCTTACTCCTGGTTAGAAAATCGAGACTAAAAGGGTTCCCAACCGGAAGTAAAGATGGTTTCTCCATCAGTATAAGCTCCGCTCGGCTCGTTTCCTGGCTCAAACTAGTGGCGGAGCCAGCGCCCGGCTAGCCTTTGCAGGTGCCCGGGCTCCGCCGGATATAGCCGCAGTGTATTTTACTTATTAGTTACTGCTAATTATCATGCTTAGGAACAAATTCAGGCGTTTAGTCGCGTAGTGTTGAGTAAAATACTACTAGTAGCTAATTATGTGCTTAATCAACTAGTTCTAATGGATGTCAGATCAGTGGATCATCATATAAACAAGCAAAGTGACTAGCTATATATATAACTGTATAGTATTCAACATTAACAATTAGCTAGTTTCATTTCATCAAATATAATTTTGCACGTTGGTTCTCTTCACCATAAATTAGAACTCGATCTATGATAAATCGTGTACGTGGTTGTTGTATGTATTTAATTGTACTACTTCTCTATCGTTAGGCTTGCTCAGGCTCATAAAAAGTTCTAGATCCGTCATTGGCTCGAGCCAGATCGAGTTGGCTTGCGAGCCTTCCCGTTGAAACACCTCTTCATGTATAATTTATAATCATTAATAAAAGCAAAAATAAATCATCGACATGTAAAATTAAAATAATTTTATATATTCAATTCATCATAATCTAGATGATAAAACGTATATTGACAAATAATAACTTTACTATAAAATAAAATCATCTATATAAGCACATGATGGTTTAGGCTCATAAGCCAAACAAGTGGCGTGGCTCGTGAGCCAGTTTGGCCCATTTCAGGAACGAGCTGAAAAGAAGGTTTGGGCTTCGCTCGTTTGGCATTCGAGCTGAGCCGAGCTAAGCGAGCTCAGCTGCTCAATCCAAGCTCGAGCTGAGCCCGAGTTTTTTTTTCCACCCTAGTTATATATAGGTGTGAACCAGGCCACATCAGCGTTATATATAGTAGAACACCATATGCATAAATGATTTATATACAAGTAAAGAGGTTGAGCTGGTCGCGTTACTACCGTGTCCATATCGTAGGTGTACGTTGCACGCTCTCCTCCGCCCCCACGTGTCAGTTTCCTATTTGGTATAGCAGTAGGACTCTCATGCCCAGAGTCGATATAAACGGAAAGAAAAGAAAACCCTACTCCTAAGCGCACGCCCCCCTCTCTCTTTCAGCTCTTCTTTGCTCCGATGACCTAAGCGCACGCCGCCGCCGCCGCCGCCGCCGCCGACGAGAGAGATGCCGAAGCGCCGAAGCTCGCGCAGCAGGAGCCGGACGAGGCGGCACCAGCGCGACGACGACGACGAAATGCGAGGGGGGCAGCGGCGCCACGGCGAGACGGGGCGGGGAGGAGAAGGTCGTCAGCGGCGGCTCCGTTCGGAGATCGGCGAGGTGAGTGGCTCCCTGAGGAGGATCACCCGCGGCAAGCTCTTGGCCTCCGGGGTCTTTGCGAGGTCGCCGCCGCCGTCGCCGCTGCCGCCGACGCCGTTCTCATCTCAGGTGACGATGATTATTCCCGGTGGAACTGATGGGGTTTTGTTCGGTGGTGGTGGTGGTCAGGGAGGAGAAGCTTCCTCGTCGTCGTTACCCAAGCCGGCGCCGGTGGCTCCCCTTCCAACGGTGAGGACGTCCTCCTCGTTGGCCGTCGCCGCCAACGACTTGAAGTTGAAGCCTCCACCGGAAGCAGCCGCGACGGCGAGCTCCTCCAAGAAGAGGAATTCGGGCCCTGAATCCTCACCGACGGCGAGCTCGAAGAGGCCGAAGACGGTTCATCGTCAACAAAACAAATCGCCATTGCCGCCGCCGCCGCCGAAGCGCGCCGCCCGAGCCCGATTCGCTGCCATACCATTGCCGCCGCCGCCGAGCAACGAGGAGGTGCTCGCCACGCGGAAGCGGGTGGACGAGATGCGCAAGAAGTACGCCGGCCTGATCGCCAAGTCCCAGGATGTGATCGGCGTCGCCCACCGCGAGGCCGCCGTCCCGGAGAAGGCGAAGGGGCGCCGAGCCAACCTCGCCGCCGTCGCCGCCGCCGCGGAGGACGAGCTCCTCCTCCGGCGGCAGCGGCGCCGGGGACGAGACGCCGAGAGGGCGAAGGCCCGGGAGGCGCTGCGGGAGATGGAGAGGGAGGCGCGGCGCGCCGGGCTGTTCGCCATGGATGCGGTACGCCCCGAGCACCTGCGGGCGCTCGACATCACCCGCGACATCGAGTACGCGGTGAGCCCGGAGTGCCACCGCGGCGAGGACGGCGTGCTCCGCGTCATCAGGCCGTCGCGCCACAGCCCGGTGTCGAGCATGCTCGGGCTCCTACTGCGACCACAAGACGGCGGCGAGCTGGAGCTAGACGAAGAGTAGATGCAAGGGCAGGGGAGGAAGAGAGCCTAAGTGTATTG
This sequence comes from Oryza meridionalis, assembly GCA_000338895.3. Classification (NCBI taxonomy): domain Eukaryota; kingdom Viridiplantae; phylum Streptophyta; class Magnoliopsida; order Poales; family Poaceae; genus Oryza; species Oryza meridionalis. The sequence continues at coordinate 10,192,780 of CM002525.2, read as the reverse complement.
TTCATCATTTATTTGAAGAAGTACTAGATGCATGCCATTATATGATTATTATATTGCCTTGAGATGTAATTTGCATTGTAGCAGCTGAAAGCTCTTTGTATAGTGTTTCCTTGGTCCAACTGTGTTTGATTGTCTTAAGGAGACTGCTCTAAATATATGTATCGATTTCCAGTTTGCATTTGAGATCATCTGTGTGTGGATGGACAAGAGTAAACTGTGAACTCAATGGAGAGATTTGATTGAAGAATATTAAATATATTATGTTGTTTATCTTTGTTTGATGAGTGATATATCTGATCTCTGTTTTAACTTTGTGAATTTAATTTCTACACAACATGGGGAATTTCGCTTCAAAGAAATGATAGAGTTTTCGATGGTGCATATGGATCGATGCAACAAGTATTCCATCATCACCATGCGCAATGCCTACGATGAAACAAAGTTTGATTACGTATCTTTACAACGCCTGATGATATTAGTTGCTTTGCATTCTCTCAAATTACCTGTGCCCCTCTCCTCTCTTTTAGTGGCATTACTTAGTGTCACCCTTGGTTTGTTGGAACAATGTATGTTAAAACCTTGTTTTCTCTTCTCCTATAATTGAAATGGCAGAGCTCCTGCCCGTTCCCTCGAAAAAAAAAAGTTAATTTCTACAAGTATGCCTCTGTTGGAGTAGGGTATATATATCCTGATAGCAAATGTAGCCATGTTGGGTATTATATGTGTTCTAATTAATAACCAGGTTCTTACAAAAACGAAATTCATCAATAGTTATATAGGTCAGATTAAAACATAAAACCAGACCGAGTAAATCAAAATTTAAGTTCTGCTCTCTTGGTCGTTTGGCAAATCCCTCGAAGCTTAAAAAGTGGTATGAGGCAATAATATGGCTAGTAGACAATATGTTGTCTCAATACCACATGCTCATATATTGTACCTGTGGAGGGTCAAAAGATGCAGTACAGGACAACATTGCTAACAGAACAACACATTGCTAGCTCTTTTCGAGATAGGTTCTTGATCTAATGCAAAGATAATTAGACAGGAACTATGTAAGTTCATCAAAAGATGCACAGCAGCATAGCGGCTTTCTTGTTTTTTTTTTACAATGGATTGCTAGTGCAATACCAGCGCGGTCTACTTGTCTGTGCCCCTTTCATGTCTCATATGAAATCACCATCGTATGGACAACCTGCAGGAGGAATGATCATCAAGCCATCGATGTATGACATGTCTAGAAGATCTGAGACATTCGCCAGATGTTGCTCCAGTGTGCATGGGTCTGAGGAGGTCTCCAAAGAACAAACATTCTTAGTTTGGTTAAAATCAGCCAGTGGTGGTTCGACTATCTTTTCACATACTGATGGAACTTCTGGTGAAAAACCTTGGAGTACAGCTGGTGGAGAAACGATGTTAACTTCTGGACTCATTTCTTTACTTTCCTGTAAGTGCCTTTCAGATTCTGCCACAGCAGACACCTTGAGCTCCACCGGGCTTGACAGGAAAACCAGCTTCTTCCTTGCTCTTTTACGCCAATTCAATCTATCCCTTATCCTCTGAGAAGCTTCACCTGAATCAGGATCTGGTCTCTCTGTACATATCAACTTGGAACTTTCTCCTTCTGATGTATCGGTATTTTCACATAGGTCTATGATCCCTTGTTTAGACTTTGAGCTTGTCCCTTGTTTAGATTTGGAGCTTGCCCCTAGTTTATATTTTGAGCTTGTTCTTTGTTTAGACTTTAAGCTTGCTTGTAAATCTGATAACAACTGATTCTCATCAAATGAACCATCACATTTTGAGCTTGCCCCTTGTTTAGATTTTAAGCATGCTCGTAAATCTGATAATAGTTTATTCTCATCAGATGAACCATCACATTTTGAGCTTGCCCCTTCTTTAGATTTTAAGCTTGCTCGTAAATCTGATAACAGTTGATTATCATCAGATGAACCATCACACTTTGAGCTTGCCCCTTTAGATTTTAGGCTTGCTCGTAAATCTGATAACAGTTGATTCTCAGAAGATGAACCATCACATTTTGAGCTCACTCCTTTAGATTTTAGGCTTGGTCGTAAATCTGATAACAGTTTATTCTCATCAGATGAAACATCACACTGCTGAAGAATATTTGAGTCACTACTCTGCGAAACTGATAGATTTTCAGGCAGACCAGGAGATTTTTTGAGCAATCCTGAAGCTAAATACGAATTTAATTTTCTTTTCATAGGACCTCTCCAGTGTTCTTTGATTGCAGCACTTGTCCTGCTAGTACAAGACTTCAACAATTTTAGTTCAGAAAGCCTTTTGAAGTGGTTAGAATAGATGCATGCTGAATAAAGTAAACAAAGGTAAAGTACAGGGAAAATTAGAGGACAGGGGAGATCCTGATTTTTCATCTGTTTAAATATTTGAGATCTTACCTCCCTGTGAAATGTTCAGCCATTCTACACCACTTATTTCCATAAATTTGTTGGACATGAATCAGTCTTAGCTCCTCCTCTCGTGACCACGCCTGTTTGTTGATTGCAGGGTCTAGATTGAATTTCCACCTGATTTCCATTACGTCCACCCATACTTAGTTAATAAACAGATATTATTGACGAAATCTGAATGCATATTGACCATGTACTATAGGAACTCATTAGTCACTACTCAAAGCCATAAAGGCTTTTAGTCGATATATGATAACAGAGAGCAAAGAAATGTATAGTAAGAAAGTTTCAGGACATGCTTTTAGTGCAACAAATATTTCTATTCTAGTTCACAAAAGATCAGCTGTAACATGGGTGTTGGAAATAACACAGAAGGCATCAAACAACCTATTCCATTTATTGCCACAAGGGAATCACTTTTTTTTAGCTTAAAGGATATCGACACAAGATGGCATGTCCATTTTGTTGTTTCTAGTTATCTATCACAAAAGTTGCACCATGAAGAGATGATGTCAAGCATATTTTCTAACACAAGCATGCAGTTTCATTTGTTGAAATGGATTTTATGTTTCTAAGACAAATTAGAAGTAGACAGCATGCTTATGAATCAAGATATGTAGGCTACAAGATATTTATGAGCAGAACAGACTAGGTTGACAATGAAATGGGTGAGAATAAGAAAATGCCATTGCGGATGGTGGCAATGAAAGCTTAAGCATAAATAACCAAGACAGTATTTAATGTGGAGATTATTCCAAGCTGTTAACTCAAGTATAAAAGGTCATGGCTAGAAAATATAAAAGGTCTCAATCAAACAATTTAGTTTCACTTAATTACCTTACTCTGCATTGTTGTGCATTTCGACCAGGTATAGCACGTGCAACAGTTTCCCAGTTGTTATGCCCATATATGTTAATCATTTGAATAAGTGACTCATCCTCCTGGATTCAGAGTTGATTTCATGTTGTTAGTGGACATAACGATGAACAAATAAATAAACCCAACAATTACATGAAGCAAAATAATAAAGTTGAAATCTAAACCACTTTCCTTTGTTGACCATCGCCGCCTTCTTTTTTCAGATATTTCAATACTGCACTTGTCCATGACGACTTGATAATGTATCTTGCAAGACTGGCCAGCTGCTTGACAAATTCATAATAATCGTCATGGACTAAAATGAACAGATAGGATCATAGGAATACTAATGGTAGTAAATAGGGTTCATAAATGTGATGAGACAATGAAACAAGTAATGGAAAACTTGAGTAATGTCGTGTGGCAATTTTGATTGACCTTTAAGAAGAGAGGTTAAAACTCGGTATGAAATCCATGGATGCAAGGTTAATCAACAATTGACTATCATGTACTAAACATTTAATTCAACTAGCTACTTGTACATAGATGGGAAAGCACTCCTGATTGAATTAGTACATATAACTAATGTCCTACTCCCATTAACTTTCAATTGGCGGGAACAAAAAAAGACCAGGGCAAATCAATCAATGGTAATCAGTTTCATACTATCAAACAGAAAATGTACTACCCAAAGTCCCAAACTTCCATTTACTTTTGAAGGATAATAGTAGGAAAGGGTCCTTCCATTTACATCTACAAAGTTGCAGAGTGTTTACACATCAGTTGTTAATCAAGCTGCAGTGACCAAAGCGATATCAGGAACTTGTTTTTTTGTCTTTGCTGTATGGGATAACGAAGGAAAATGCTTTCTGAAGTTTAAACATGTATTGTCCAAAAGAAGGCTATCTGCTGAAAAAACTTGCCACTTCTTACAATCCAGACGCCAAGAAACATGAATGAAAATCTCCATGGGAAAATGCAGGTCCGAACTTCCCATATTCTTAAATGAACATGCAATTAGCAAGAGTAAATACCTTCTAATTCTTCTCCTTGGCAATGCTTGTGACTGTCTTCCAGTGCATTACCCTGCACACATAGTTAACTAGTCAAACACTCTGTGATAACAACTCGAGGTAGCACCGATTTTACTAGTTCCTTGTTTTATCACAAACATGGATGCCTTTTAGGTTTCGCTAATTTGCTTCATATATCAAACTCAAATTCTTAAAGAGTAATCTGTGTGGTAGCATCAGAGACACATCATTACCACATCCTCCGCAACCCAATCAACCTCGCTCGAGTCAAGGGGGTTCAGTTAAACCCCCAAAATTTTGGGGGAACAAACAAACTGTTACCACTTGTACTAAGAGAAGTTAATGCCCTGAAGAGAAGAGCTTCTTCCAGATCTAGACGAGAAGCTAGGGTTAACGCAAGCAAATTCCAGAATCCACAGATATAAGTACTCCCGGTGGGAGAGTGAGAGAGATGAATCAGAAAGAGGATGTGGATGCTCACCAGGTTACCCTCCCCCTCCCCCTCCCCCTCCCCCTCCACTGCTCTGCTCGCCACCGGCAGCCGCGACTCGTCTTGGCGCAAGCGCAAGGTGCGGAGGAGACGAGACGGGAGATTTTCGTTTACGCCAGGGGAAGAAGTATCTACGTCTCAAGTACTCCATTTTTATCGTTTTATTTTTACTTCAAAACTGCACCCGCAAAGTTTGAGATGGACACCTTCTCTTCTATGCTAGTATTTTGAAATTTTTGGCCAAATTTCGGAAATTTTCATCTCAGAGATATTTCAGTTATCTCTACTATTATAAAAATTAAAGATGTTTTTGCCGGTATTTGGTACATCATCTGTATTTGAGTCGGTTTTTAAATTTGTTCGCTTTTAAAAATATATATCGTTGTTTAAGTCGGATTTTTAGTTCATTTGCTTTTGGAAATACAAAAGAAGTCAATAAGAAATTTCTTTAAAACAACTTGCATGCTAACCTGATATAAAAGTCGGTCTCCTGATTGCAGCTCATGCTTTTCTTTAAAAAAAATCTAAGCGAATTCCCACAATGAATTTCATTCTAGCTAAACCGTATAACAATAATAAGATTAAAATAACATTCACCCGTTGCAACGCACTGGCATTTTTTCTAGTTAGAACAAAATTATACAGTACCCAGCCGAGTCTAACTGGACGCAATGGTATATTATAGATGTTAAGCAAAATACAATGACATATTGTAAAACTTAACAAACTCAATGGCATATTATAGAACGGGAACAAAATCAGTGACACACGATGGATTCTCTCTAAAAATAATCTAGTTAAAGCATTTCTTTATTTCACTCAAAACAAAATATTTCTTACACATGTTAGGAGAGCTTCGAGAGAAGGTAAGAAAAAGGAGGTTGGTCAGTAGCCCAAACACATGAGGAGAAAAGGTAGCTCTCATCCATAGTATGATATATACTCCATTATAAATTTAATGATCATAGTGCATTATATATATTATTAAAGTATGTTATGACTTTCACTATTTAGTAATTACACGCATATGCATTATAATGGGATTTAGAGATAAAACCCATGTTCCCCGAAACCGAGCCCAAATGCCACAGCAATGCAGAAACATGCGGAATGAGGTGGTTTCCAGCATACTCGGTAAGATTACTCACCACTTCCTCACATCCTCATCCCCACTCAGCGACATGGTTTCATCTAGATTAGACTCCCCGAATCCGCCAGGGGCATGGCTGGTGTGAACCCGGAGTATTCAAAGTATATAGAAAAGACTTGTGTTGGTCTGTGAGGGCAGTCTATGTCCAAGAAAAAATGCCAAATGTAAGTGGGCCCATCCTGGGAGTTGGGTGGTGATGTGGAAAGCTTCAAAGGGGGGATGGAACCCAAGTAGTAGTAAGTGCCATTGTTTAGCTTTTGCTTTGGAGCCTGACAACGAGCTCGAGGAAAGTAGCGGAGGCAAGGGCAATACGTGCGGGCGGCTGAACAGACAGGAGGCAACGAGCGGGTTGGTTCAAGAGCTGGGCGGTCTGCTCTTCCCGCGTGACTGTGTGAGCCTGTGAGGCAATCAATATAGGCTACTGCTGCCTGCCAACGTCCTGGAAGGGCGCGACCTTGATGTCACCTAGAGAGGAGTAAATAGGCGTTTAAAACTTTTAAATAAATGCAGAAGCACCTTTCGGATATTTCTAAATATTTTCAGAATTTTCCAAAAATCTTAGATTTACAAGCAAACTAGCAAGACAAGTGAAAGGGAATAGCAGCACAATTAGGGAAGGGATTGCACATACAGCAACTAAACTACTAGCAGCACCAAATAGCAAAGTTAGATGGGTGGGAGAGATATCACCAGGATTCTTATAAGATGATGTGCTCGAAGTTCAAATCTTTGAGGGGATTCTACTCTCCGTTGAGGATATCACAATGAGTTGGGTCTTTTCAAACCCTATCCTCTTTCCATTAAGGGTATCTCTTCACTTTTGGAGATGAGATCCGATCTTCACAAACTCCCTTGGCACACCACAAACAAATCAGTGTCTTGACGTTGACTCCTAGCCGCTAGGTGTCCTCAACCACCAAGAGTAACAAATGCAACACAGATTTCTTGGGGATGAATTGAGTGCTCAATAAATCTTCACGAAGTCCACACCATGTATTCAAACAAACTCAAATCAACCACTCATACGTACACACGAAATCCAAGCTTGTAGATCAGTGCAGAGGAAGAAGTGAGAAGTCAAGGCTCAAAATGAATCTCAAATCAACACAAGCCAATGGCATAAGGAAAACAATAGAACCAGCAACCCTAGCTTGTGGGTGGAGGGGGTTACTTATAGTCACACCCTTAGATCTGCTCGTTAGAGGGAAAGATTCCATATTTCAGAAATTTCTGAAGTGATTACCAGAGAGCAAAAACAACTTTCGAAACTTTCTTCGGAATTTGCTACAGTAACTTCAGACTTTTCTTTCGAGGTTTGCTAAAGTAACTTCGGAATTTTCTGAGCAGTGCAAAATTCCAGCACGAACGCAATAGAAAACTAGGCAAAAAAGCATTTCGAAAAATTTCAAAATATTTCAAAAAAAATCCGAAAAACACCGGTACCAGTTTTTCACCAATACAACATTTCGGAAATTTCTAAAGCAGTTTGGGGAAATTCTGAAAAACACCAATACCGTTTTTGCAAACTCAAATCAGTTCAAAAATTTCCGAAAATGACTTTCAGAAACTTCCGAAAAATACCCGTACCATTTTTCAAAGGTAATACCAATTTGAAAACTTCCGAAACCAATTTCAAAAAACTCCGAAAAACTCCAATACGCAAATCCAAGAGTGAGAACCACTTCAACAAAGATTTTAAGCACCAAACTCATCCCTAGACATCAAGGCAACATTCCCCTTAATGGTACGGCTTTCCTACCAACTCAAGAGCAAATAGAAAAGCTATACTAATGTGAGTACCTTTATGCCATCGTCTTTCTTTGCCTTGAACAATGATAATATGGAATTTGGCTTGATGTTCATCAACAAATCATATCCTCTTGATCTTTTGACATTTCATCTTGCACATCTTCTTTACCAGGGGTTGATTCTCGGCAACTTCTGACATCCTATGGCCTCGATCGATTCATCGGCATTCGGTCAATCACTTGCTCCTTCATCCTTCGTCGCCAAGCCTCTGCTTGTCCTTCTCCCATGCATGGTCCATTTGTGTAGCCAAGTCTTGCCAACCCTACACCGCATCTTTCCATCTTCCGTCACTTGTAGCCTTGGATCACAATGAAACCTCGTTGTATTGTATATTCTTCTTCATCATCTTTGTCGATTCTTCATCGAACTAATCCCTTGATTATTGTTAACGCCAAAATTTGGTAAGCCCCGAGGTCATCATAAATTTTACCAATAGTAGGATTCTTGGTAGATTCGATTAAAGAAATTAATCAATTAAAGGAAGTTTATCCAAAAGAAACTGAGTTCAAGAAGGATGCGACATGACAGTTTATCTATTAATTAGGAAGAGTCTTTTAGTTTCCTTTTATCTTTAGGAAAGTGTGTTTAGTGTCTGATAAGGACTTTATGTTTTCCTTTTATCTTTAGGAAAGTTTCTTTCTTGTCTAATAAGGACTACTATCTACCAATGTGTATAAATATGTACACCTCGAGTCATTGTAAATAACCTCTCGATCAATAAAACTACTCTAGACGCATCACCACCCACTTTACCGAGGTTTTAACTTATCGCCGGCAGAACTTGGCACCTCACGTGAGGCTGCATCGGCTTCGATCTCCGGCGAAGGGGTAAGTCCTATGTTCTGCTTTAGGGTTTTCGCCGGTATCGGCTAAATTGCTTTGCCAGATTAGATTAGCTAAGTTATCTGCCACTCTTAAAATCAGTCAAAGGCTTGATTGTTTAGACTTTATGTTTCTTTACATACTTCGAGTTGCATCGACCTTAGCCGTGCTTATTAACGTAGAAACTAACATGCCTTTGATTGCCAATAAGGGTTTCACCGGGGTTTCAGCCGATGAGTTATTTGGACGCTGCATCGGCTTATTAGAATTTCATACAAGTTGGATTTAGTCGATTGCAACAAAGATTTCATTGTTTATCTAATCGTTTAGATTTAACGACATCGGACCTTCAGTCGATGTATGCTTTAACCTTCGGATCAGTGTTTATTCTATTATATCATTGTTACCCGATTGGTTTCAATTAGATGATTGTCTATATATCATTATTTACTCAAGTATCAGAATATAAATTGGACACACAGCCAATTGCTCGAAACCCCATCGGCATCGGCTAGTATCGACATCGGCTAGGATCAGCATCGGCTTGTCATTGTCAGTCGATTGGCTCTTCGGTGATTAACATACTTATCTATCTTATCAGTTGCAGGATCAAACTGACTGGCACGCCCACATCTCATCAATTTTTGGATATGCACTGGAGCTAAGCAGATCTCTCGGGCCGTTGTGTTTGTCGACTTTGTTCGCACTAACACAGTTCCGGCAGCATCGGTCGAGCGCAGATTTTCGTCAACAATTATACACTCAATAAGCACATTAGTCCCTTAATCCTTTGTCATCAATTAACCAAAACCCACTAGGGCTATAGATATCTTTCAGGCGCCATCTGTCATTTTGGGTAACTTTTTTTTACTATTAAGAACAAAGGCAGTCAACATGGTCGACAGAAAGAAGCATCGGTCGGTTAGTTGTGGTCAGACCATAAAAACTCAAGTTTAATAAAAAAATCTGCTAAGTAGTATTACTTTTGAATAAAAATTAATGGCGTTAAGAGCGAGTGCAATAAGATAACATAAACGGGTTGTATAAGTTATCATATCATATTTGTGCTTATGTTGAGAACAGAAGAGAAGAGAGAAAAAAACGAGTTACAAATTTATACCCAGCTGCAGCACAAACTCCAATAAATTATGTGAGAGATATGGGTGGATTAGGTATTAATTATGCAATATATATGCGTAACTAACTATTATATAAGTGAGCTATTAGATTTGTTGTAGATGATGTTTTAATTTTTGGAGGTAGTAGTTGGATATAATATTGAACTTGCTCTAAGGATTACAATTTCTCTCTCTCCTTAAAAAAAATCAAACTTCAATATAGCCTAGTTCAAAATAAAAAATAATGTATTTCTGGAAATTAATGCACCTAGACAAGTTATGTTTATAAGAAATACACTTTTTTTAGACGAAGTTAGTAATTCATATCCAAATTCAAGTTTTCGTAAATTCAAAATTCATTCAGTTCAGTGTCGAAATCGGGATTCAAACCTTCTTTCATTGATCGAATACCTCAATATCTAAGGAATTGTGACCCTCAAAATCTTTCTTCCTTCGCATGTTACACTGTTGCAATTGGTGTGGCATGGTATTGTCAACTGGTAGGGTACTGCATGTGAATTTACAAAATTAACAATACCTGAATTTTAATTCAGTTCTGCCATCAATAATGTTGCCATCAACTAGTACTTGAGTTGGTTCGCGTAGATATACTTTGTGTGATTTTTTTTAGTATCAATAATCTTGATGAGAGATGTATTATAGTCATAGAACATTCTTAAGAAACTTCATAAATAAGTATAATTTTGACCCCCTCTATTCATATAAAGCATCCTACAATAAACTTCATTACCGAAGATTAATCAATACTATGTGCTAAAATTAACCCAAATGCCATAATCCACACTTTTGGTTCCCCAAAACTTCTTTGCCTGTCTTTGTCCTGGTTCATAACACCACATTTTCTCCATATAGTCCTCACCATCTTTCAAAACAGTATTTTCACTACCTGACTTTGGTACAAATGCTAATTCACCATCACGAAGAACAAGGTTAACTTGGATAGTCTCAGGCCAGTCATAAAGCTTCGGAAGAAAAACCTTGTTTTGCATCCACTTGATCTTGACACTTCTCATCATCGTCGTGAGCGTGCCGGTAAACAACGTTCTCCCCTGTAAACTCTCCACTTCCTCCCACTTCATCGTCTCCTCGTTAAGTTTCACAATATGCACCGGCGTCCCTCGTCGGCCAACGAGGATTGCCATCAAATCGCCTTGATCTGACTCGACGAGGTAGCTATCATCGGTCTCGAACCCAAAGCTCTCGGGCTTGTCGAGAATGTCAAACCCTCTTTCGTGATTGCACGGGTCATACAATGCCAGCCTCCCATCTTTCCCGAGGAGGTAGAGCATGCCGCCATGGAAGACCGGGTTGGAGATCGGCAATGTCGGAACCATTTGTTCATCGGGGCTATACACCAAATCCCAGTCACCCCACTCGCCGTCATCAGTTAGTACGGTTCTACATATTCGCAGCGACCCAACCGTGTCGATGGCGTACATCGTCCTCCGCGACGCACCGTCGTCATAGACGATGAAGTTGAACTTGCTATCCGGCAGACGCGGGAGCTCGCGGATGCTGCCGGAGACCATGTCGGCGTCGAGGACCACGTCGTCCGGCGTGCATAGAGTCGTTAGGTGTTTTGCGGCGGAGCAGCAGATCTTGGCGCCGGGATCGGTCAGCGTATGGTCGATTTCGAAGTTCTTGTGGAAGTAGGGGCTGTAGTACCGGAAGTTGGTGGTGCCGACGTCGGCGGTGTTGAGCAGCAGCGGGGTGATCCACGCCGGGTAGGACGGCGGCACGGCGGAGCGCCAGTGGCTGCACACCGCGGCGATGCTCGGGTGGCTTGACCACCGGAGCCGCTCCAGTATCAGGAGGAGTAGGTCCTCCGGTAGAGAGGACCAGTCCCGCCACTCCGACGACGACGACGTCGACCGTGCGTCCATCGTGGCGAGCTCGCGCGCTCCGTCGATCGATCAGGCCGTCAGGGACGCGGCGTCCAGACACTTCAACGACAGATTGTATCCGAGTATATGTTGGAACGTGCTATGAGTACAAGCCCGTAATACTGGCAAGTTCTTGGGCAACTCGTCGTGTGTCAATCATGCCGTGTCCTGCTTTGCAAACTTGCAATCGTGTTGGTCCCAAAATCCCAATCAGATTCAGAATCAGAGGCAGCTTCAGTACCATAGGTGGATCGGAAGCAGGAAACAAAATTAGGTTTGAATCATTTCAGTGAATCCGCACCGAATTCAACTGACAGGAATCAAAAGTACAGGCTCCATGGAATCAGGTATGTCCTCTCCAGGATCATACAAAGCAGTTGTTCCCTGTCCCACATCATACACATACAACCCCTTATCATCCGACTTGGTGAAGTAGATGCAGTTCTCCTCCAACCCAGCCTCATCCGCCGCCATTGACACGCCAAACTGGCTCGAAACCAGGAACACCCTGTTGCTGCCGAGCCCGTCCGCCTTCACCCACGCGCGCCGCGTCGAGTCCAGCCGGTGCACCTGCACGAGTAGGACCGTGCGCTGGCACAGCAGCGAGTTCCTGAAGTGCACGACGAACAGCTCGCCGCGGGAGTCCACCAGCGAGCTGTTCCAGTGGTTGCACCACGCCGGGCACGGCACCATGGCGAGGGGAGCGCTCGCTAGCGTCGGCGTCGGCGACGGCGAGAACTCCAGCGTCGCCATCTTGCCGGACCACTCCAGGTCCGCGTAGAGCTTGTCGCCCGACGCCGTGAGCCACCCCATGGACTCGATGACGATGGCGTCGAGGTCGTCGTCGTCGTCGTGGTTGGCCGGGGCGATGATCGCCTCCGGCTGGTACTCGTGCCTCAGCCACCGCCACCGGCCGGCGCCGCCTCCTCCCGGCCGGCAGTAGAACAGCACCGGCTCGGTGGGGTGGACCACCACCACGACGCAGCGCGGGTCCGCGGCGTCGTGCGACAGCACGCACCACGCCGCGTCGTCGTCGCCGCCGCCGCCTAGCGCCTTCGCGGCGAGGCCGCTGATCTCCTCGTCCGGCGGCGGCAGGGGAACACGGCGCGCGGAGAACGGGTCCCGCAGGAAGGCCTCGGCGGGGGCGTCGCCGTCGCCGCGCCAGCCGGCGGGCTGCAGCGTGAGCACCCAGCCCTGCGGCGTGATCCAGGAGTAGTGGCCGATGAGGTCGACGAACGCCGGCGGCGCCGCCAGCTGTCGCCGGCCTCGCCATGGCCGAAGAGTAGAAGTGGAGTTAAGCGAGATTCCACTAGCGACGGCGAGTCCTGCGCCTTCTCGTTGATCTCCATTGCTAGCTAGTGTTAGATTGGTTCTTGCATGCGTCAGAAGCCGACGAGATTAAGATTTCCCAGCAACTTCAGAGTTCTAATTAGATTGAACAATATATACGGCTAATTTCCGTCGATTTTTGTAAAAGGCACAGCTCAATTTGCTAGGCGCTTTACTTAGTATTATCCTACACGATTTCGTATATATGCTTTAGAGCTCTAAGATTCCAAAACAAGAGTATATTAGTTCGCATCGGTTCCTGATCACGATTCACGAGAGGAATCCTAATACTGTACCTATATATACTTTTTTCTAAAAGTATTAAGTACAGCCTCCTAATCTATCAATCTATTATCTATCTATCTATTTATCTACTAAAAGTCCATGAAACATCCTAAAACGCTTCTAAGTCAACACATGGCACTCCTAGAAACGCTCCCAAACCGTCGAGTGTCACTTTAATAAATTAGATAAACATCTAATCATCGATTTTCATTTAGCTCGGTGGACCCATCAATTTTGACCATTGGATTAAATTCTCATCTCTCCACCCTAATATATGATGGTTGAATGCTTTGGTCCCACCAAAATAATTAATTACGAGTAAACAAACGCAGAGAATCAGTTGTTTCTAAGTCGACACATGGCACTCTTACAAATGCTCCCAAGCCGTCAAGTGGCACTTTAATAAATTAGATAAACATCTAACCATCGATTTTCACTTAGCTCGGTGGACCCATCAATTTTGACCATTGGATTAAATTCTCATCTCTCCACCCTAATATATGATGGTTGAATGCTTTGGTCCCACCAAAATAATTAATTACGAGTAAACAAACGCAGAGAATCAGTTGTTTTCTCTCCCGAAAAAATTACCGCAGATTTAATTCTTGGAAAGAAAACCGACGTTGTGGATTTAATGCAGGAGCCTGGTGTGCGGAAATGCTAATGGGCAATCGCTTGCCTGGCGATAGGGTATCGATCAATTCACCCCCTCTCCCCCTCCCTCCCTCCACCTGGTTTCCTTTTTTGGCACCGCATTACTTTCCTATTTTAGTAAATTTATGCACCTAAAGTTTATACACCTCAAGTTTACACATCTAAAGTTTAGTGACCCAAAGTTTATAAGTTAAAAGTTTATATATCCGATTCAAATTTGAATTTGAATTTAAATATTTTTCATATATAGTATTTCTATACATCTAAAGTTTATACACCTAAAGTTTATAAGTTTATATACCCGTTTCAAATTTGAATTTGAATTCAAATATTTTCTATATATAGTATTTCTATACACCTAAAGTTTATAGATCCAAAGTTTATAAGTCAAAAGTTTACATACCCGTTTCAAATTTGAATTTGAATTATATCCGATTTAAATTTAAATTTGAATTCAAATATTTTTTATATATACTATTTCTATACATCTAAAGTTTATAGACCCAAAGTTTATAAGTCAAAAGTTTACATACCCGATTTAAATTTGAATTTGAATTCAAATTTTTTATATATAGTATTTCTATACATAAATTTTTCTAACTTTTATTTTTTTAAAAAAATTTTGTGGTATACTATAGTAGGAAGAGAAGGAGAGGAGGAAGGAGAAGTGGGAGGAGGTATTGCCTATAGGGGGGATCTGATCGCCCATTGCCTATAGGGGGGATCTGATCGCTTGGGCGATCGCATGGCAATCGATCGCCCATTAGACTCACCCCTGGGTGTGTGCTTCCATCATCCAAAAATAAATAAAACAACGAACACTTTTTTAAGTGAATACCACCTTTGCGTCATAAAAGTGAATATCACTAACTGCTCTAAACTATTTACAGATTTAGGTTCAGATTCATGAATATTGCCCTCGGTGGTTAGTTTCTGAATTTTCCTGTATCTGTTTGATTACAAAAGTGAATATCACTAACTGTTCTAAACTATTTACAGATTTAGGTTCATATTCATGAATATTGCCCTCAGTAGTTAGTTTCTGAATTTTCCTGTATCTGTTTGATTACCAGGGCCTGATGATTTTTTCACGGATGCTAATTCTCACTAGATTAAATTCTCTTCTCTCCTCCCTAATATATGATGGTTGCATGCTTTGGTCCCACCAAAATAATTAATTAGGAGTAAACAAACGCAGAGAATCAATTGTTTCTCTCCCGAAAAAATCAACAAATAAATTTTCAGATGCAAAGCCATAGGAAAAAAAAAGCAATGCGCCTCTAGCTCACTTTTTCGACCAATATGGACGACATCCATCTACATTTTTTCAGGAACAAGAAGCAACAACCAAGGGAGAAATAATCCTAATCGTATCAAAAAGATGAATGATGCAAGCAACTTCCACTTCTCGGTTTATTTAAGCATATAATTTTGCTTTTTATACTACTCCTTGGTGAAGTTGTTCATCAATAAAGTGATATATCAAAGCTCTTGCCTCTTGGACAATATATTCACTACTGTCAGGTATTTGTCAGGTATTTGGGTGCTGTTGGTTGATTTTTGAGTACTTAGTCGAGGCGCCTTGATAGTGCGTGCTTTGCCACCAGAAATTTGTTAATTGATATTTTATATAATCATTTTGGAAGGGTAATGCATGCCACCTTTTTTTAAGAAACAGTATAAACACAAGCGCTCATATACACACGCGTACCCTTATCCATAGAAAATATATTCGAGACACTGAGCCAATGATATATCTTCAAATTAACAAAGTCACCACAAACGTCTCGCTGAACATCGCCTACTGCAAGAATAATTAGGCGTAAATATGAGACCCATGTGAAGTCTAGGTCTTGAACCTAGGTGGGTAATTAAGTTCCACCATACGTAACTAACTAGCCACACTCACTAATTAATTGCAGATAATGTGGACCCCCTCTTCCCTCTCCTTAACTCCTTAATTTTTTCCATCTATTGTTTGAGATAACATGTAGTATATAAATAATAAATAAACTATTGTAACTTTTAAATTATATATACAATTTTTTATTCGACCACAATTAAATCAATCCATTTTTACTATATTTTCATTTAGAAAAAAATAAATATTATTTTTATCCATGATTTGACCCTATGCGTTATATCTAAGAAAAAAAACTAAAAACATAGGTTATAGTGTCATAGATCACGTTATAATCATAAATAACCAAAACTAGCTCTATGATGTTTGAAAATAAAGTTTACGAATATATTATATTATTTACCATTAACTTAATTTATGATCTATATTAACTATACTTTAATCTGTAAACTGTAAAGTAAAATTATATTTTAGGTCATATTTTTATTTTTTTCTGTAGTCCAAACGGACATGAAAATTATAAAAAAAAATGACAATATAGAGTTTATATCACTATATATTCTTTATCGGTTATAAAAATATGTACCACTAAATTAGATTTACAATATCAACAAGAAACATGACATATCTTTACGTTTTACATGGCATTTGAGAAAACAATTTAATGATATGGGTAATATCATCACATAAATATGCGACTATGTAGGGTGCACCATATTTGGCCCATATCAGTTCACAAATATGCACGACTAAATTAGATTTACAATGTCAACAAGTAGGTCACATCTTGGACCTTGCATGGCAATTGGGAATTATGACAAATCATGATAAAAAATAACAATATGGATTATATGATCATACAAATATTGTTATCATGTGGATTCCAATCTACTAGGACTATCAATTCTAAAACATCAATTCTATTTACCAAATCATGTGCAAGTTCTACGTTTTGTAGACTACAACCTAAATAATAAGTAAAATAACAGATGGAGTACACGTCATGTTTTTCCCCCTTTGATTTCTATTAAATACGTATGGTGTGTGGGTATTTTGTACATACTAAGTTTGGTTAATAAGGAACATAAACCATACTAAAGTTATATATGAGAATTCATGCATTAAAAATACACTTCATAACAAGAATTTACTTAACAAAAGTGTACTTTAGTCTATGGTGCTTAAATATTTACGAATTCTTTAACATACTAATTATTTCCGCTCTTATTTCAAACTAAATTCATTTTTTCCACATAATGTAAGAGATCATATGAGAAAAAAAAAGGAGGGAGTAGAAGTAAATAAAAGCCTGCCATTAAATAGATAAAATAAAGACATCTATAATATACAAGAAAAAATGTTGATTAAGGTTTATAAACTCCAAAATTAAGATATGCTAATTGCTAAAAAAACACACATAAGGTACACGTAATAGTTCCATATGAAGCAGCACTATTATTGCGACACAATAGTTTCTCATAAATTAAAAATCACATGGTATAAATAATTTTAGTTGAGAATTTATATGTTGAAAGGTATTTAGAAGAAAATTAAAAGCGATATTCACAACAATCTCATACAAATTATTGATAAAAACATGTTCATAATAAAGTAAAAAAATATTTTAAGAAATCTTCATCCACACATAAGTATTCATAATTAAAATACAAGCAACATTAAATAAGGTGCGCGCATGTGCACGGGCTACCTTCCTAGTTGAAATAATTAGTCAAGCTGTGCTCCAACCCGGCCCTGATCGAGAACCCTATCACTTTGATGGACAAGGTACCTGTGAGCCGCCTTAGAGCTTATTCTCGGTTAATTCCCACAAAAAGGGATTTGGGAGAATTAAAGGGATTAATTTCACACTTCTAAATCCCCTTCAATTCTCTTGCGAGATGGGTTAACCGAAAGATCTTAAGAGTACGAAAGTTTCACCTAAGGGTGCCACAGTTCACCTCATCTTAAAAGGAGTGCTCGTCTTTAAATCCAATAAACCTACAGAAGTGATATCATTTAATACATGCAATCACAACACAAGGACATATATCTGGATTTTTGCGCCTTTTTGTGGATTTTGATCTACAGACAATTTGAAAGAATTTTGAGAAAAGGAAGACTGATCCAAGAAGAAAGTATTTAAAAGGGGAAAATTGACCAAAGTTCATTTAAAACCGGCACCTATGAGCCTTTTCCTACCTCCATACGATGAAAAAAGTATAGAACCGACACCTTTAAGCAATATAGGTGTCAGTTTTTTCTCTGGAAGCGACACCTATATATATAATATATATATATAATATAAGTTTAGGTGTCGACTCTATTAAAAAGTTGGCACCTATTAAAAAATGGAGCTACTGCATCCTCGGCTCCTTCTTATCCATAGTGCCCTTATCCTTTCCCATCCATCCATCCCCTTGCCTTACCTACAGCGCCACGTTTCTATCGCCCCTCCTCTCCCTTTGCCTCCTCTCATCTGTCGAGCGGCGGCAGCTGACGGAGGGGCGGCGGCAGCAGATGGAGGACGCGGCAGCAGGCCCTGGTGGTGGTGGCCAATGGAGGACACGGCGGCAGGCCTGGGTGGTGGTGGCCGACACAGAGGCCGGCGCATGCGTAGCGAGGTGGTGGTGGCAGACGACGGAGGATTGTAAAATCAAAGGTGTTTTTTATTATTATTCTGTGATGAACAATTGGGCATGAGAGATTATTGGTTTTGATATTTGGAATTTATTCACGAAGTGGTTTTGGAGATGATTGGGTTTACAGGTGAATCGCAGGTTCTGTTATTTCATGTGACCGGTCAGACCGGGCTCTGGTAGCCGGTCAGACCGGTGGTATGCGAGCGGTCGGACCGGCCAGCCCGCGGTCTGACCGGCCGACTTTGTGTTGGTTTCGGTTTCGGGTTATTTGTTTGGATATCCATGATTATTTCATGATTATGGCTTCTAGATGGATACCATACGTATGTAATACTGCTATTTGCTACTAATAAGTCAAGTTGGAGATAGCTTGGTCTCGGAATATGGTTTCTTTGTTTATTTCATGTGTAGGTGGCTCGATGCCTCGGGAGAGTATTTGCGGTGATGGACCGGGAGTCGGCTTGGGGATAAGACGACGCCCGTGGTGGTCAGAGATCATGCGGGATACTTAGGCTAGAGTTGATGCGGAGTCTAATTTGGAAGGAGTCCAAATTTGTTATGATTGGTTATGTAAAGTTTGTTTCTTGTACTAGAGGGTTTCCTAAGGAGTTTAGGACTCCTAGTATGAGTTTGGTTCGTGGCTTTAGGCTGCCTACCTCATGTATAAATAGAGGGGGAGCGTGAAGCTTCCCGGTATCGCTTTTTAGAGCAATTGAGTTGAGTTTTGAGTTAGGGTTTCGAGTTTAGTCGAAATTTTTGTAAGGAGTGCTGTTGGTGCATTTTGTAAACACAGAGAGAATCAATAGTCTTTATCCACTTTAAGAGTTCTTCGATTTGTGTTTCACCGGGTTTCGGCGGTCTAACCGGCGATATACCGGCGGTCAGACCGGCGGGAGCACGGCGGTCAGACCGGTGACAAGCACGGCGGTCAGACCGGCGGCATCCACCCGGTCAGACCGACAGATCAATCTCGGTCAGACCGATTTCCGTCGATTTCGAGGGTAACTTTTATTTCCGCTAAAAGTTTTCGGTTTTTGGGTATACCAACCATTCAGACCCCCCTCTGGTTGGCTTAGTTATTATGATTCGATCCTACAAGGACACGGCGGCTAGCCCGGGTGGTAGCGGCTGACCCGGGTATGACGCGGAGGTCGGTGCACGCGCGGCGAGGTGGCGGTTGCTGTGGTGATGGTGGAGACTTGCGTGGGTGAGGTGGTGGTGGAGACTTGCGCGGGCGAGGTGGCGGCCGGTGGTAGCCACCGGATCCCGCGACGGCGATGGCGGCGGCGGTGGTGGAGGCTGGCACGGGCGAGGTGGCGGCGGGCTGACAACAAGTTTTCTCTTTTTGAGTTCTTGAGTTCTTCCTCTGTTTTCTCCTCCTTCGTGTCCAACTTTTGAGTTCTTGATACTTTGTACCATATATGTAGTAGTTTGCTGTTGATTTTTGTTTGCGGATGATGTGATCTGGGATGGTGGTGTTGGAGAAGGTGGTGAAGTGACTGCACACGATGGCCTACAGCGGCGGTGGCGGAAGGCGAGACGCATGGTGGGCGGCGGGGTGGCGGAAGGCGAGGTGGAGACCGGCGGCCTTTCTTTCTTTCTTTTGTTTTTGTTTTCCATATGCCTCATAGGTGCCGGTTCTAAAACAGGCATCTATAATTTTAGGAATAGGTGCCGACCAACTGGTGTCGGTTGGGAAATCGGCACCTATAGCCTGTTCCCAACCGGTACCTATGAGGTTTTTTTTTAGTAGTGTGAGTTTGCTTTCAAATTTTCAAATCGAGTATGAGGAATTTTCGGAAATGTTCTAACACATGGATACTTTGCTAGTAAATTTATATGGTTTGGCTCTGACAAATTAGGGAAGACACCGTTATTTTGAGCATAATAATTAAGGTCAATGTCATAGTTTAATTTTGAATACAACTGCGCAATCTTTGCCAACATATGACCTATGCATTTTTTTAGTGAACCCAATATGAATTAACCAAGCAAATTCTATCGAAAACAAGAAATGATATGACACTGAAAAAGTTAAGTTCAATCCATCCAAAATTTCGTGAAAAAGGTTCCTTTCATCAACGAGTTCTACTTGACAAATATCATTATGTTCTTTTTGGTACCTGTCCTTGGTACATTGATACAATCTTCAATATATGCCCATGTTTAGTCATTCTAATATTAATTAAACTAGGAAGGTAGCCCCCTAAATTTAATTGGTACATTTTGAGATAGATCTAATGGTTTAGAAAATTTGAAGATTTTTTTTCCTAAGAGAGTAGGAAAGAAAAGACGAGATGAGGAGAATACGTCCGTACAAGGGAAGGATGTGGAGAAGGTGGGAGCATATACTTTTTTTTTTTCGATCCAATGATTAAAAATATTGGACCCACCAATTTAAAAGAAAATCAATGGATAGAATTTAGAGTGTCACTTGGCTTAATCCAAAAAAATTAAAATTAAATCAGATCTACTTGAAAAAACACAACTAAATTGTTTTATTTTTTTCTCAATTACGTAGTACATTTATCAAGTGATATTTGACATCCTAAAATATGATATGAAATTATTTAAAATTATCATAACATTAATTATTATATATTTGCGCAAGATGTGGTGATGTATTTAGAACGCAATATAAATTTTATAAGACACAAATATTTTATTTAATTAAAAAAATACAACGGGATCACAAATTGGTTATATAATTTAAAATAATTTAAAAGATGAACGTTTAGAGATAATTGATTTGATATTTTTTATTTATATTATAGATCTAGTTTATATTTGCACATATTTGTGGAGTAATATATTTTTTATATGGTAAAAAGTTATATTTTAAAGACCATTGATTTTGTTCCGACGGTAATATGTATTATCGATTTTAATTTATTTTGAATTTTAAATTGTTGGTTTAATTATGTATAGAGCAACATTTAGATTAGATATGATATGTGTAGCTTAAAATAACTGTGGTTGTTTTTCTTTATCATACCTACTTAAAAAATAAAAAATAGAGAGAAGTGGAGGGGGCAGAAAGTGTTATGCGTATCTAATGGTGAGGGTGAGGTAGAGGTAGAGGGGACTTTGTTTATCTATTTTTTTCTAAATCATTTAGGTCAAAAACCAATTATCATGTATTTTGTTTTTTAATAATCTTTTTTAATCTTAAAGTCATCATAATGACTTAAAAAGGTAATCTTAGATACACCGATTTAAGCTGGACGATTTAACTGGAGATGGCTTGGTTCGAATTAGCTACGTAATATCACGGTAAAGCCATGTAAACTGATTTAATTAGCTGTATATGTTATATTACCATTAATCTCCTTCCACAAATTATGTATAATACAGTAACTAATTTAATTAGCTATGTATAATCTTCTTGTTAATCTCCTAGCTTCCATATATATATATATATATATATATATATATATATATATTGTCGTGCATATAATAAATATAGTTATCATTAGTAGTAACACAATATGACAGCTAATTAATCTCAACTTCTAACAACCATAGCTACTAATCATTCCGGCAAACCATACATACGTACGGGAGTAAGGTAGATCTAATTCATTGGTATAAAATATAACGGGTCTATCAATTTAAGTGAAAATCAATGGTAGGTAAAGATCTAATCTAACGGTATAAAATAATGGGTCCACCAATTTAAGTGAAAATCGACGGTGAGATTATATTGTGCCACATAGCGGCCTAGGAGTATTTGTAGGAGCGCCACGTGGCGGCTTGAGAGCGTTTGTAGGAAGTTTAATGGACTTTTAGTATATAATATAATAGTAGATAGATAGATAGATAGATATAGTTGCACCACAGTATATTTTATAGTACAAATCTACCAGCGTTAGTTTCGCTTATCAAATCTTAGTACTTCTGCACACGTTAGTGAGATAAGATTTTGACATTTGACCACACACACAAATTATAAAATGATAGTCCTATTTACCCGAGGACAGTGGGATATTCAGATATATTTTTTTGAACTCTGGGATATTCAGATATTGACCAAGTAACTTCTGGTCTAGCCAAATAGATGATTTATGTGTTAGCTATACATGATAGCTGAAGCATGACTTTGGGAATTTGAAAACTAGAACAATAAACATGTAAAGGAGTTATTTTAAATCCATAGCTCAAACATATACTCCTTCCGTATTTAATGTACGACGCCGTTGACTTTTCGACCAACGTTTGACCATTCGTTTTATTCAAAATTTTCGTGCAAATATGAAAATATTTATATCATGCTTAAAGAATATTTGATGACGAACCAAGTTATAATAAAATAAATAATAATTACATAAATTTTTTGAATAAGATGAATGATCAAATGTTTGACAAGAAGTCAACGGCGTCATACATTAAAATATGGAGGTAATAACATATATGATCCCCCCGTTTCACAATGTAAGTCATTCTAATATTTCCCACATTTATATTGATATTAATGAATCTAAACATATATATATCTATCTAGATTCATTAACATTAATATGAAAATAGAAAATGCTACAATGACTTATATTGTGAAACGGAGGAAGTAATTTCTAAAATCTATCAACCTCTATTTGCACAAGATAATGTTTTTGCTATTCTAAAGTTAATGCATAAATATTTTGTAAGTTTAATAAGTCCGTATAAACTATATTTTTATTTAGTTTTGGAGAGGAATAATATTCATTTTTTCAATAAGCAGGCCATGCGTAATTCCATGCAATTTTCCAGAAAAATCTACATAACAAGCTCATGCAGAGGGTTTTTGTTAAGATATGGTAAATTCTGCCAAATATACAAACGGAAACCAATCATTTTAACCTCCACAAGAAGAACAAGTCATACCACACATGCAAGCTACATAGCTTTTACATCATATCATTGGTGCACTGTTATTATATGTTTGTGCAAAGGATTTAAAATGTCTTCATTTCCGCACAAAGTTGACTGGGTCATTACATCCTTTTCCGTAATTATGTTTAAGCATGTGAACAAATCAAATAACAGTGCTTCTCCCATACAATGTGGACTTGATTTAGTCTTTTAATTTGTGACTTAAACGTAGTCCCATACAATGTGGACTGGATTTAGTCTTTTTGGTACTTACTAATATCAGCACGCAAACATCAGAAGGATGTTCTTTCGACCAATTCTTGCAGCCAAATGGTTGTTGGGGCCAGACTGCTATTTATACATTCATACTACATCACGTGAACACAAAACCACAAGAACAAACTACTCAAAATCCAACATGGATTCGAGATCAGCTTTCTCTTCTACTTTGCTACTAGTTCTTCTACTAGTTTCCCCCTTTTTCACCATTGCATCAAGCAGAGTAAGATGCTTTCCTCATTCAGGAAATGTAATATCGCCTAATTTTTTCCTCAGGAAAGTTACTGATATTGATTCTTGAAACCTTTTTACATCGAAATTTCAGCTCTACATCGTGTACATGGGGGAGAAGAAGCATGACGATCCGTTTGTGGTCACAGCATCGCACCATGACACACTTACTTCTGTTCTTGGGAGGTACAAGGAGTAGTTCAAGTCCAAACTTCTAAATCTTACAGAGCGTTTGAATCAAAAAATAAAAAATAAAATCTTACCGAGCGATAGAACAGGCTGCTAACGTTTAATTATGTGCTTTTGTCAATGCAACACAACAGTAAGGATGGAGCCATGAAGTCCATGGTTTACAGTTACAAGCATGGGTTCTCTGGATTTGCAGCGATGCTCACCGAATCCCAAGCTGAGGAACTTGCAAGTAAGTAATCGTCACAGTATCGAACCTACAATGGCATGAGCATGTTGTTTTAGTGCTACGATTTGCATGCTGCATGCATGATCATTAACGAACTAATGAATTCCTGGTGCAGAATTACCTGAAGTCATCAGCGTGAAGCCTAACACTTACCATCAAGCGCACACAACTCGAAGCTGGGATTTTCTCGGCATGAACTACTACGAACAATCGGGTCTTGTAAAGAAAGCTAACTATGGTGAAGATGTCGTCGTCGGTGTCATCGATTCAGGTTTAAAATTAAACTAGAGTACATCGTACTATTCTGACCCAAGTCACTTCATATTAATGGGCCTGTTCACTTTAATGCCATTTTCAATCATACCATTTTTTTAAAATTGCCAAAAAAACTCTATGTTTAGTTTGTTGTCAAATTTGGTTAATACATAAAAAATCCTGCTAAAATTTTGGCAATATTACCATCTTGCCAAAATTTGGCATTGTCAAAACATGGTAAGGTTTATTTTGGCTATAATTTAAACATGTCCAATATATATATAACTCCTGTAGTTTAATTAAGCTTTGATGAAATGTGACAGGTATATGGCCTGAGTCACGAAGCTTTGACGACAACGGCTACGGCCCTGTGCCGGCACGCTGGAAGGGCAAGTGCCAGACCGGTGTGGCGTTCAACGCCACGGGTTGCAACAGAAAGATCATCGGCGTGCGGTGGTATTCTAGCGACATGCCAGACGAGATACTAAAGAACGAGTATCTGTCAGCAAGGGATGCCTATGGCCATGGCACGCACACCGCCTCAACTATCGTCGGCGGGCAGGTGTGGAACGTAAGCCACAACCAAGGAGGCCTGGCCACTGGCACGGCACACGGTGGGGCACCGCGTGCACGGGTCGCAGTCTACAAGGCGTGTTGGGGCCCGAAGATCAACTGTGGCACTGCCGCGATCCTCGCGGCCATCGATGATGCCATAAACGACGGTGTGGATGTTCTGTCGCTATCAATAGGTCTGGGCGAGTTCTGGGAAACTGTCCACGCTGTGACAAGAGGGATCCCTGTTGTGTTCTCCGCTGGGAACGATGGCCCCACACCGCAAACGGTGGGGAACACCTTGCCATGGGTTATCACGGTGGCTGCCAGCACGATTGATCGGACATTCCCCACCATGATATCGCTCGGGAACAAAGAGAAGCTGGTGGTACGCACGTATATCCAAATTTTGATACCCACTGTCATCCTATTGTTTTCTCTTGACAATGAGTTGAAATAAATATTTAATCGATTTTGCTTACAGGGGCAGTCTCTTTACTACAAAGCAACAGCGAAGAGCGGAAAATTTGAGATGCTCGTTGATGGAGGATCCAGGTAATTAAACGAGCAGTCACTTTGGTCAATAGTAAAAATATTCTATCAAATTCTTTGCTCAACAATCTAACCATCAGTTTAAAAAACGTACGTGCAGCTGCGACACGGAGATGCTGGCATTGATCAACGTCACCGGCAAGATTGTGCTGTGCTCGGCGCCGTTGCAAGCGAAGTTAGATCCGCCTCGGCTGATGTTGTCTCGCATCATTGGCAATGTCGCTAACGCAGGCGCCGCGGGTCTCATCTTCGCTCAGTACACCGTCAACTTTCTTGAAGATCTGGACGCCTGCAATGGCAGCATGCCCTGTGTACTCGTCGACTACGAGATCGCACACAGAATCCGCTCTTACGTGGCCACCACAAGGTGAGATTGAACTTTTTGACAGGATATATATAATACCATTAGCATTGTCGACTGTCCAATTCCGAAAATCACGAATTTCATTTCCATCGGAAAAGCATATGGTCAATTATATATGTACTCTCAAAGAAGCTAGAGTTCTGTATATAATCCTCAGATGTTTCTTATAACTTCTCGGATTTTCCAGGACGCCGGTGGTGGAGGTGTCTCCGGCCATGACCGTGGTCGGAAGTGGGGTGCTCTCACCGAGGGTGGCTGCATTCTCGTCGAGAGGACCGAGTACCTTGTTTCCCGGTATACTGAAGGTAGCATGCGGATCTTGACATGCATTATTAAACAAGTGATGCATTATTAATAATGAGAACTACATGATCTTATATTACTAGTATTTGGTTGTAGCGATATGTCAAAACTTAACTTGTTTCTGTCTCTTAAACAGCCTGACATTGCTGCACCGGGAGTCAGCATCCTGGCAGCCGTGGGTGACTCATACGAGTTCATGTCTGGCACATCCATGGCATGCCCGCACGTATCAGCGGTGGTGGCACTGCTCAAGATGGTTCACCCAGATTGGTCGCCTGCCATGATTAAGTCCGCCATCGTCACCACAGGTATGATCAAGTTTCTTTTGATCACCTCGATTGATTTGTTTCTAGAAACTCATCGCTTCCTGCTTAATTAGGTCTAACGGGTATACATCTCTGTTGATTATTGCAGCATCGGTGACTGACCGTTTTGGCATACCAATCCAAGCCGAGGGAGTGCCAAGGAAAGTGGCTGACCCATTCGACTTCGGTGGTGGCCACATCGAACCAGATAGAGCGGTTGACCCTGGTTTAGTCTATGATATAGATCCAAGAGAGTACGCTAAGTTCTACAACTGCAGTATCGACCCCAAGTATGAATGTGAGTCATACATGAGGCAACTTTACCAGCTCAACCTCCCATCCATCGTCGTACCAGATCTCAAGGACTCTATCACGGTTTGGCGAACCATCATCAACGTCGGAGCGGCAGAAGCAACTTACCACGCGGTGCTTGAGGCACCAGTCGGTATGACCATGTCTGTGGAACCTTCAGTGATTAAATTCACCAATGGCGGTAGTAGAAGTGTGACATTTAAAGTGACATTCACCACAAGACAGAGAGTGCAAGGTGGCTACACGTTTGGGAGTTTGACATGGCAAGATGGTAGCACACACTCTGTGAGAATTCCAATTGTGGTTCGTACCATAATCCAGGATTTTGTTGCAGATACTTCATAAACTTTTAGGTGGAGATATTAATATGTTCGTGCAAAGTTAGTTTGTTCATTTTTGTTTGAGAAAGTCAATGTAACCCATGTCAGGTGCAATATTAGAATTGTAAGACTGTAGTTCAAATTGGTTGTTGTATTTCTTTGTCCATGGTTATATGAGTATGGTGTCTTGTTTGAACAGGTAGTCCTGAATCATGGATGAAATTTTCTAAAGCTTTTGTAGACACACACATAATTCGAAAGCTTTTCGAACTGGTATCGCCTCTTGTTAGCCGCTCCTGTGACTCACGATGCGAACCGCATTGCCCTTCCCTGACCCTCCCAAACCCTAGCCTCTCCTCGCCAGCGCCACCGTGGGCAGCGGCGGTGCCTTCTCTCTAGTCGCATGGCGTGCCCTTGGAACCCACGGGTTGCCTCCCTTGGTGGTGAACACTAGATCTGGCCGGTGGTGTGGGTGCGATAGGCAGTCAGTAGTGCTTCCTGTTACCAGCCGATGGCAAGGTTGCAGTGGTAAGGGAAGACGGCGAGAGTCTCCAGTTAGCTAGGTATGTGGGGGTTGCCGAGATGAAGGCTAGCACACATTGAGGATGGACTGACTAGAGCATTGGCACAGAAGATGACGACAGAGGCTGGTGGGCAATGTGTCACAAAGGGCTGCAGTAGGTTGGCCGGTTGATGGAGTGGGGGTTGCCCAAGAGGCCAGTCGCAATAGGTGGTGAAGCAGGTGCTCTCTGGTGAGTAGCCGCTAGATCTGGGACCCTAAGCTCAGATTCGGCTGTACAGTATCGCCATCGCGAGCAGTGGTGGAGAGTTGTCCCCTGTTGTCGTTACGTTCTGTCATGGTTACAGATAAGACATATTTCTTATCCTATGACTTATGGAATATACGGATACGGCATACCTTCGTGTGTATGATATATTTCCGTATACGTTAAGGGAATTAACAAGAGATTATGGAAATTATCCTCACGAGCGTGTGAACAGCAGAGTCCTACTCGGAGAGGATTGGGTTTTTACTATATCGTGTGGGATCCTTATTCTCCGAGTTATACTTGGAGACTAAGGTGATTCACGATATAAAAGCCACACCCCCTGAGGGGTCCAGATGATCGAATCATAGCACCACCACCACCACCATAGCCTACAATGTGAAGGACGTGAAGCCTACCCGCCGGGAGATCTCGTCGAAACCATCTCGACAAGGGATCTCGCCAGTAATCTCGGGATCGCCGATTCTCTATTGTAATCTGTGGTTTTTCTATATCAATCTCATATAAACTGGATTAGGGCTATTACCTTATGAGGGGCATGAACCAGTATAATCCTTGTCTTCTTGTTTGTTTGATGTCGTATCGTATAGATCCTCGTACCAACGTACCCCTATACCCTATTCATCCGGTCTATGGGTATCCCCCATCGACACGTTCTTATCTCCTTGGATCTCCTCTTCTTCTATAGCTGGCTCAGATCCGGTTGTAGGAAGCTCCATGGTGAGATGATGAAGGCGGCGGTATGGGAGGGTGGTCAAGATTGCAAAAAAAAGTAGCGGTGGGTAGTGGTGGTTACATCACTCCTTGGTGAGGTGATGGTATCGGAGGAAGGCCATTTTAGTCACCGTTGTGCAGCAGTGGGTCATAGTCATGGTCATGGTTGTGGTCATGCAAGCGTGCAACAACGGATGGTCATGGCCGTACCAGCAGCAGGACTAAAGTTGAGTGGATTCTATAGATGGCAGAGGGGCGCCGGTAAGATAGCGGTCGCGTGCTGTCATGGTTGGTTGTCAATGAGGTCATGGCAATAGGGGGTGCATGCAGGTTCTAGGAGAAAGCCAACATGGTATTCCTAGGCTGGTAATGGCGACGCCTTTGAGCACCGTAACCCTCTTGAGGGCATTTGTCAAGGTGTCTCCCTTCCCTTTTTAGTGAGATTTTCTTGGTGAAAACCATATTCAGGTCTCCTTGAATGAACGATGATGGTATTTTCAGCCCTCGTAACCTCCTTGGAGGCTTCGCTTTGGAGGTTCTTTTCATCATGGTTGCCTTCCTCAGGTTGCGTGGTGGTAGTGTTGGCACGTGGTGTGATGTTTCCTTTTATCTTGAGTACAACCTTTCACAGCTATAGTCATGTAAATTTTATTTCTTATAAAATCTTAATATAGATGCACCTTTCTTTTGTGTATTCCTGAAAAAAACACAACATAATTGATGTCTTACATACCACAACCATGTTTTGTTTAGGGTGATTTTCATATAAATAAGCATCAATATAAGAAAGGAGGAGGAACACAAGACATATTTCAGTATCTGTCGACGTTTGATGTCGCGATTCCGGTATTTGCATAGTATGGGGATCGTTGGTACTAGGATATATGCGAGATTGTAATAAAAGAGATGGGGACGAGGATTTTTATACAGGTTCGGGCCCCTGAATTGTCAGGTAATAACCCTACTCCTATTGGCCGAAGCCGGTCGTTGCTCTTATTCACCATAATCACACCAGTACAATATTTGGGGTAGCCTATCTATCTGTTGTCGACTTGGCGGCCATAAAACCATCCCGTAGTCGACAACAGAGTAGTCTTCCTCCTCGAATCCGTGTCCGGCGAGATCAGAGACAGTGCTATGTCTCTCCTATCAGTATCCGTAGACATCGTAGGGGACTAGCCATGCTTATCTCTGAAGTCGATATCCGGCGTCTTGTCTTGGCGCATGTTGGCTTGTATGTTGATCTATTGTTTCCTGTCCCCTCTCCTCCTAGGGGGCCTTGTATTTATACCCATAGGTGTCCCCTTGTCTAAGCAGAACTAGGGAAACTAATATGGATACAATCCGAGTAGTCCTTGTCGTTTCCATGTAGAACTCTATTCATTCTTCCTTATGCGGAACTCCTCCTATATCCGAAGGTGGTTTCCGTATAAGACATGGTATGTGGTGGGTCCTGCCGAGATTTAGTCAACTACTATTAGGTATGTGGTATTCATAACCTAGACAGTAGCCCCCGACTTCAATGCAAATGAACGAGTTCACATTCTCAATGGAAGACCTCGGAATAACTGTTATCGAGCTCACGTGACCGTTCTCGGTGAGTTCAGAGATAATGTTAGACTTCCCTTATCAGCCTCGTGCGGGCACCTATAGGGTTTGTCTGAATCAATCTCCGATGTCAACCAAGAAAGTACAGAGCATACGACTAAGTCTCCCATCTTACTGTAATCAAGAATTTGGATTGAAGTCAAGAGATTTTCTCTCGGCGGGTACACCATCTCTTCATTCCATATTCCTTGTCGAGATCCACCAACCGTTCTCGAGTGATCGAGGAGGCGCAGAGTCTGCGACAGAGCCTTGTCAACATTTGTCGTACTCGCCTCAGTCGATCTTGGTATAGAACCATAGAGACATGGAGTCTTTGACAATGTCGAATAGAATTTTCCTGAAATCAATACTTAGAAAAGAATATTAGATAGAAATAGCCCCCGAGCGAACGCTCAAAGGGTGACATGCTATAATATGTATGGAAAACTGAAAATGAATTAAATTTACAGACCAATGTTTTGTGTACGAGCGTCTTCTCTTTTACCGACTTCGATCAGTCAGTTTGTTGAGTCATACACTCTCCCTAGCCCCCAGCCTTGTCATCGGAGATAAGTTCTCGGAGAAGGCTCTGGGACCCTTGACCTGCCTTGGTTGCAAAAGCGTTTACCCTAGCCCCCAGCCGTGAAGTTGGAAAACCCAATTTCCGATTACACGGCTTGGTTAATACGCACGGTGAGAACTCTTACATGACCAGATCTTACATGGTCGTTTGTCTTTGCATGATCCGACAAGGCCTTATCCGCTCTGGGCGTCCCCAGCCGAAGTTCCCTTAGGTTCCTCAGAGGCCTTGTCAGGAGGGCGTAAAGGGACATGGGGATAGGTTTCAACTCTAGGTGTCGTCGTGGTAAGGGATCTCTGGGTAAAAAACTTGGCGATATTATATACCTGATATCAACTTTGTTAGAGTAGAGGTAATGGGAGAATTGCTACACCTCTGGTCGAGGACCAGGTAGTAGTCGTAACTCGACCACTTAAAGTGGAAATTGTGGGAGAATCGCTACACCGCTGGTCGAGAACCATGTGTAGCCTTAACTCGACAACTAGAAGTAAAAATAGTGGGAGAATCGCTACAGCGCTGGTCGAGAACCAGGTGTATCCTTAACTCGACCACTAGAAGTAAAGGTAGTGGGGGTATCGCTACACCGCTGGTCGAGAACCAGGTGTATCCTTAACTCGACCACTAGAAGTAAAGGTAGTGGGGGTATCGCTACACCGTTGGTCGAGAACTAGGTGTAGCCTTAACTCGACCACTAGAAGTAAAGGTAGTGGGAGTATCGCTACACCGCTGGTCGAGAACCAGGTGTAGCCTTAACTCGACCACTAGAAGTAAAGGTAGTGGGAATATCGCTACACCGTTGGTCGAGAACCAGGTGTAGCCTTAACTCGACCACTAGAAGTAAAGGTAGTGGGAGAATCGCTACACCGCTGGTCGAAAACCAGGTGTAGCCTTAACTCGACCATGAGGAGACCTTAATCTGTTTAATAAAAATTCGTACATATATCATTTGTTCCAAAGGAGACCTTAATCTGTTTAATCCACATGTCTCGGAGTCCTTGGAAAACTGAGGTTTTACAAGAAACTTACTTATCCGATCCATGGAATAAAACAAAGTGGGTGCTAAAGGAGGCAAAATTTGCTACAGGACACTTAAAGTTTGTGCTCTTTGCTATAGGAGACCCAAAAAAATGTGTATTTGCTGCAGGACACCATGAAAACATGGTATTTAGTTACTGGACACTGAACGCATTATTTTATTATATCCGGTACAAATGGAGAGAGAAAAAGGGCGAAAAGTACAAATTTACCCTTGTGTCCATTGGCTTGTATGATGACTCAGCTTGGTTCAAACCAGACCCAGTCCATTCTCACTCTCTCGATATAGTCCATTCTCACTCTCCTAGTGTAGATCTGATTCGAACTAGACCTGATTGGGTTATAAAGAGACATGCCCTATGGGCAAACTTGTCTTTTTTGAAAGTTTCTCCCTCCATTTGGATAAGATATAATAAAATAATATGTTTAGTGTCTAGCAGCTAATTACCATGTTTCCGTGGTGTCCTGTAACAAATACACGTTCTTTGAGTAATACACTACAAGATAATTGAGCTATCGCCACCAAATTATTTAAAAAAAAATAATTCGTAGCAATATATTGTACTATTGAAATGATAATTTTTCTGTGGCAAGTATTTTATTGCAACGATCTACAATCGTTGTTTTATCTAGTACTTTTGTTGCAATAGAAAATGGGATATCGCCAAAAAAACCTTACTGTTGCAAAAAAAACATGTTCTATCGCCACAATTTTAATTTTTGTGGCAATATACATGATACATGACTTTTCACTATTTTTTGTTGCCACGATCAACAAATTCGTTGAAATAAAATGTCACACCCCAAAAATGTTAAATATATAAATTGTTGTTTAATTGGAATTATCATAAATGATTTTAAAAGCCTAGAAGAAAAGATCTAATTTGAAATAATAAATTCCAATTTAAAAATGGGCTAGATAAAATTTTATTAAATACTTTGCTTAATTCTATAATTCCTAGATTTTTCTGGGATTTATTTGAGCTAAGGAAGTATTTTTAATAAATGAAATTGCATTTCATGAATAATTTAAATTGGAAAAAGGTTTTAAAATCTCCTTTTGGCTTTGGGCCGAAAGTCGGCCCAAAACCCTTTCTCTCTCTCCCCGGCCCAAGTCGACCCGCAGCCGAGCCGCCGCCCGCGCGCGCGCTTCCGCCCGCTGACAGGTGGGGCCCACCTGTCGGACTCGTCGTCCACCTCCAGCCGCCGCGCCCGAACCCTAGCCGAGCCGCGCCGCCGCCGCCCTTCCAAATTCCGTCGCCCCTTTCCTTCTCCGGTCGAATTGATAGAGGGGAAATGATCTCCGAGATCTCCTCTACCTTTTCCCTTTTGGAATCGTCGCCTACTTCGTTTGGAAATCGTCGGATTCGAGCTCGGATCGGATTCGGTTTTTCTCTCCCGAACCCTAGACTTTTCTTCTCGTCGCCGGTCGCCGTGGGCCTTCGCCGCCGCCCTTAGCCCCTATAAAAGGACCCCCGGTGTCTCCACTACCCGCCGCCACCCTCGCCTTCGCCTCTCGTCGCCGGTAGAGCCCTAGCGTCGTGCCGCTTAGTGCCGCCGTCGCCGCCGTTCGTTCAGCCGTGCGCCACCGTCGCTCCGGTCGTCGTCGTCGCTCGGGAAGGCCACCGTCGTGATCGCCAAGCCGTCGCCGATCTCGTCCGCCCTTCCGTCGTCGCTGTAGATCGCCGGAGCACCGCCGTCGTCGTCAAGCCGAAGGTCGCCGCCGCTTCTTCCTCGTCGCCGTCGTCGTTCGGTCGCCGTCCGCCGCCGTTTTGGTCACCGGTGAGTTCGCCGCGTCGCCCGCATCATGCTGGTGCCCTCCGTTTGCGCCGCCGCGCCGTCGTTCGCCGGCGAGCATGCGCGCCCGAGCCGTCGCCGGTGATGACGTCACTGCTGACGTCATCGTCGCCGTCCGCCGTAGACCGGTCGTGAACCGTTAGATCTCGGCCGTTCGTTTGGATAGGATCGATCCCGGCCGTTCGTTTCCGTAGACCGCCGCCGTGCACCCGGTCCAAACCCGAGCCGCTGACGCAATAATCCTCTTTTTCTTTTCAAACATAATTCATTATTGCGTCATAATTCAATTAAAATCTATATAAATGGTTTAATCCGATTTAATCTTTAAAAATTCATAACTAATTCATCTTAGCTCGGATTTAGTTGGTTCAAGTCTCTAATTTTTTCTAAAATTGAGATCTACATGTTAAAAATATCCACATCTACTGTTCATGCTTGTTTATGTGTTGTTTTGGTGATTTTGCTCTTTTCTGTTTAGATTCCGATGTTTCCGGAGAGTCCGTTTTTACAGGAGAAGAATTTGAAGAGTTCCAAGGCCAGCAAGGCAAGTCACACAGATCCCAATCAACCCTTTGAGCATGTTGATCCCGTTTAAACCTATTGTTTCTATTCAACTATTGCATTTATTTTCGAATGTCATTGGGTGGAATTAACCTATTGTTTGTTATAGCCCTTTCGTTCTTGATTACTTTATTCCTTGATACCTTGGGTTATTGTAACTTGACTAGTTGAGCTTTGTATATTGGTTCAGCTAGATATTAGATATAATTGCTTAGCCATGCTTAGAAACCTTAGCTCACTATTGGGATAATTTAAGAATCACTATTATTTAATGATGGCTTAATGATAGCTCATGATGGTTAATCATGATTGGTTAATTAATTAATTTGCCAACTAAAACCTGATAATGGTGGGTTGTGAGTACATGGTTTTGATGGTCGTACTCATGATAATTAAGGACCGGTTCACGATTTTCGGTTGTGAAACATTTACCGTGCCAACCACAAGCCAGCGTGGGCAACGGCTTTACTTTCTGTATAGTATGGTTCTTTGTAGAGCACCAGACTGTGAAGTGGCGGAGATAAGCCCACGGGGGTCGCTGGGGAGTCCATGCCTTGTTTATAAGGGGGTGACTATGATCCAGGAACGGTGCACTGCTTTGAATTGTGTTATATAGAGGGTATTGTCACAATCTCTATTCGGGTACTTGTTAAGTATCGCGACGCATGGTTGACATGATGTTGAGGTTGTGTCTTGTGGGTACAGTGGTACACCTCTGATCAGAGTAAAACTATTCGAATAGCCGTGCCCGCGGTAATGGGCGGGTCTAACAATGTCTTTCGTGATTAGTCTCACACTTTTCACCATAATAAGTGATGCTATAAGTGGTAATAATTTGATTAGCTCCTGGTTTGGAATGGTATATTCCTGGTTTGGAGATAGAACTGTGCAGCCGGGATTGGTTGTTCAGAATGGTTGGGCCTATACAACAGGGTATGTTGTATAGCGTTGGATTAATACTGTTTAATTAATACTCTATTGTTTTATTAAATTCTGAAATATTTATTAAATGCTATTTATGCAAATGAGACTATATTATGCCATCCTTTGTTATCCTGTGCACTTGCATATTTGCTGCGTGGCTTGCTGAGTATGTCATATACTCGCCTTGCAATCATTCATCAGAGGAAGAGTTCTACAGTGATGCTGATGGTGTGGAAGAATAGGCGTAGCCCTGGTCAAGCTGCCTGTGGAGTGGTGTCGTCTACACTGTTTTCTTTATTTTCCGCTGCTTAGGTCTTTATTGATTGAGAGGAACTATCTACCTCTGTAATGACATTTTATTCGCTTATTAATTAGAGTAATAATTGTACTCTATTATCAATTTGTTATTGTGTGCCTCGGCTGATTTCTGGACGAGGGTTTACACACATGTAAGCGTTTGGAATTTTGGATAGAAATTCCGGGCGTGACATAAAATTTGTTGTCTCATAATTTAACTTATTTTTTTCATATGGACACGGATTGAGACAAATTTTATATGGAAATTATAGCTCTCGACGAGATCTATAATTTTATAGTTGATAACTTTTTTATTTGAAATATTTTAGATATTCAAATATATGATTCAAATCTCAGTTAGGTAAGCTCAAATGGAACGATATGCATATTCCAACAGAATTGATGCGTATGTGAGTTGGTAAAGGAGACCACGTGTGAAGGATAGGTCTTGGGTTTGAATCCTAGCCAAGACACGGTATAAAGAAATAAATATAAATAGATAGGATGATAGATTAATATTTGAACTTTTAATTTGGTATGTAGAACTAATGCCACATATGCAGTGGTGGCAATAGTTTTTATTACAATGATGTGATGTGTTGCAATATGATTTTTTTGGCACATCCATTCCGTGGCCACATCTAAATTTATTACCACTAAATAAAAATCGTTGCAATAACCTATTACCACGCTATTTATTACCACGGCTAGCAACGATTTTAAAATTGTGGCAATATGTACCTATTGCCATAATTTTAGTATTGATGCCACGATTTTTTTCGTGGTAACAAATAAATTTTCTAACACTCAAATTTGTTATAGAACACTCAAAGTTTATCATTTTTTAGTGTTCTATAGCAAATTTTGCCGTTAAAGAATCTATGCCCAGTGGCGGAAACAGGGATAGGGCATCCAGGGCTGCTGCCCTACTCCGATACCTAAATATCCATTAAAATGTACATTTTGAAACCTCAAATAAAGGTAAATTATGTAAATTATATTCCCTCCATTTCATTTTGATCATCACCTAAGCAAAGAGCGCAGAGACCAAGGGCAATAAAACATTCATTATTCTGTAATTAATTTCCATCGGTTAAGGTGCTACGTTGCTTTGTGTTCCATGGATTACATCCAGTTTTAAATATTACATGTAGTTAGATTAATAGAAATTAATCTTGGTTAGTTGCATGCAGTGCATTCAATCATGCTAACTTATTCTTGGCACAAATAAACAAAGTTGCAATTGTTAGAGGATATTGTTGGCACAAATAAACAAAGATGCGATTGTTAGAGGATAATTAATTATTTTGGGAAGACCTTAAAAATGTTATGTGATGATCCCGATGAGTAATTAAACTGAGATATAGGGAGGAGTACTAGTTGAGAAAATTCTGGCTACGCCACTGTCTATGCCTACACCATCAATCCTGTCATCATGTCCCCCAGAAATATCTTCCTAATTGCCAGCTACCAGTCATCCTCGTCTTTAATTTACATCCATGTGGAGAAGTTTCCTGTATAGACATATCGCTAGCTGATCCCCTTCCCCATCACATTGAAGTTGATCCGATCATTAGATCTGAACTGTATTATTACGCGTCTCCCGCTACAAACATTGCATGACCTAGATTAGGTAAAGTGATCGAGTCAAGTGGTTAGGTTTGTCGCGGTGAAATTAGTTTATTTCGGTTTAAATTCTAGACTTGATACTAGTGCTTTGTATTAATAGCTAATTATTCTTTGAATGATGGGTGACGTACCTATCGATCAATAGCGAGGCTGTCACGGTGACTTCGTTAATTTCAAGATATGCAGGTACAGTCTTTCAGAGATGCTTATAGAGATAGAGTATGTATTTGTAGACATGACTTTGATATGTCATCCTAGTTTTTTAGAAATATTCGCAATAGTATGTGTGTTTATAGGGATGATTGTGCACGTATTATGCGTCTTTACTGTGTTTTTTTAAAAGAAAAACATGACCTAGATTAGAGGGTATTGAGCTATCACGGAATTTGGGAAATAAAAACACCGGGAATTATCTTTATCGGCGACACTTTCGTGTTCATTTTATAAATGATGCGGAATCTACTTTCCAGGGCTTTTAGTTTTAGCAAAGTATAGCAACTAGCAACTATCAGGTCGTGTACTCGTGACTGTGTATCGCTATAGTTGTTTCACTGGTGGAGAAACCATCTTTCGTCGGTCGGCCAAATTCCACGATAGTCCCGGTTGCAATAAAAACCGGGACTAAAGATGATCTTTAGTCCCGGTTAAAAAAGGTAACGGGCATATTTGATCTTTAGTCCCGGTTCAACTGCTGTCAGGACTTGTCAGGCCCCCCGGGATCTTTAGTCCCGGTTGGTTCGTAACTTTAGTCCCGGTTGGTGTTGCCAACCGGGACTAAAGATCCCGGTGATCTTTAGTACCGATTGGCAACACCAACCGGGACTAAAGTCCCACCCCTTTATATATGTCTTCTTCCTCCTCCAGCCCGAGCAAGCTTCAAAATTTCTTCAAAAAAGAGGGGAGGTCATGCCAAAATTTATGCCAAAATTTATAGTGAATTTACTTTGGTGATTATATACAAATCGGAGATGCCTAAAAGGTTAGCAACTTCATCCTCCAATATTTTTTTTGTCATATTACATTTGGAGCTATGTTTCGCACACTTTTTTGTCTCCAAAATTTTGTTGTAAGTTGATGAGAGAGAAAATTTATGTGGGAAAAGAAAGAATATATAGAAATTTTGTTTATTTGCTAAATAAGGTTTTATAAAATAGTTGAGTAGGAAAATATAGTGAAAGTTAATCTTAAATAAAAGAAAACAAACTAAATTGAAAATTAAAAGAATTTAAAACTTAAAAAATAATAAAGAAGAATTAGTTGGTGGAATATTTTATAATTTTTGTATGAATAATGATATGTCAATATTGTATGACTGTTGAAAGAGTTTGTGATTATTTTATCATTATTGTATGACTGTCATTATTGTACGAATGATTATTTGTGTACGATTTTTTTTTCATTTTATGTAGATGGATCGGCAATGGATGTACGCTGACCGGCGGTCCAAAGAGTTTATTGACGGCGTGCATTATTTTTTGAGAGTGGCCGAAGCTAACAAGCAGAAGGGTTTTATTTGTTGTCCATGCAATAAGTGTAAGAATCAGAAGGAGTATTCTGCATCCAGGACTATTCATTTCCACTTGTTTGAGTCGGGGTTCATGCCAAGCTATAATTATTGGACATGCCACAGAGAGCAAGGGGTTGAAATGGAATAAAATGAAGTGGAAGACGACAATATTCCAGACTTTGCTTAGTACGCTGTATTTGAAGGAAATCAAACGGGCGAGGAGGACATAGATGCTGATTATAACGACGTTGCGGATGATCTTGGTCAGATGTTGCAGGATGCCAAGGAGGACTGCGAAAGTGAAAAGGGGGCCCATAAATTGGACAAGATGTTAGAGGACCACAGAACGTCGTTGTACCCAGGTTGCGAGCAGGGGCACAAAAAGTTGGATACCACTCTGGAGTTCTTGCAATGGAAGGCAAAAAATGGTGTTAGTGACAAGGCATTTGGCGATTTATTGAAACTCGTCAAGAACATTCTTCCGGAGGGAAACAAATTGCCCGAGACAACGTACGAGGCTAAGAAGATAGTCTGCCCTCTAGGACTGGAAGTTCAGAAGATTCACGCATGTCCGAATGATTGTATCCTATATCACGGTGAGGAGTACGAGAACCTAGAAGCATGCCCTGTTTGTAAAGCACTACGATACAAGATTAGACGAGATGATCCAGGTGAGGTTGACGGGCAGCTAACGAAGAAGAGAATTCCTGCTAAGGTGATGTGGTATTTCCCTATAATACCACGGCTAAGGCGTTTGTTCAGGAACAAGGCGAATGCTAGAATGATGCGTTGGCACGCTGAAGAACGTCAACAGGACGGGATGCTGAGACACCCCGCAGATGGTTCGCAGTGGCGAAACATTGACAGAAAATTTAAAGACTTTGGAAAGGACGCACGAAACATACGGTTTAGTTTAAGTACGGATGGCATGAATCCTTTTGGAGAGATGAGCAGCGGCCATAGCACTTGGCCCGTTACGATGTGTATCTACAACCTCCCCCCTTGGCTATGCATGAAGAGGAAGTACATAATGATGCCGATTATTATTCAAGGCCCCAAGCAACCTGGTAACGACATCGATGTGTTCCTAAGACCACTGGTCGAAGATCTTAAACTGTTGTGGAAGAAGGAAGGTGTCCCCGTGTGGGACGAGGACAAACAGGAGGAGTTTAACCTACGAGCGCTGCTGTTCGTAACCATCAACGATTGGCCTGCACTTAGCAACCTATCCGGGCAGTCCAACAAAGGGTACAAGGCTTGCACTCACTGTATGGATGAAACAGAAAGTACGTATCTTAAGCACTGTAGGAAGGTTGTGTACATGGGTCATCGTCGATTCCTTGCAGCAAACCACCCGGTACGGAA
The DNA here is from genome assembly GCA_000338895.3 of Oryza meridionalis. Lineage (NCBI taxonomy): Eukaryota > Viridiplantae > Streptophyta > Magnoliopsida > Poales > Poaceae > Oryza > Oryza meridionalis. The sequence continues at coordinate 10,152,869 of CM002525.2, read as the reverse complement.
GAAAGGCAAGCACTTTGAACATACGGCGGACCACCGTACGAAGCCTAAACATCGCAGCGGGAACACAGTGTTTGCTATGGTTAAAGATCTTAAAGTAGTGTTTGGAAAGGGGCCTGGCAGCCAGCCTATAGAGAGCGAAGATGGTCATGCGGCGATGTGGAAAAAAAACTTCATATTTTAGGAGTTACCCTATTGGGAATTCTTGGACGCCTGCCACGCAATCGACGTGATGCACCTCGCTAAGAACCTTTGCGTAAACCTTCTTGGCTTCCTAGGTGTATATGGAAAGCCGAAAGATACACTGGAAGCGCATAATGATCTGAAGCATATGGAACAACGCGGCGACCTTCACCCGGAACCAAAGGAGAAAGGCAGCCATTACTTAAGTCCAGCCAGCTACACTCTTAGCAAGGCAGAGAAGGAAAGTATGTTTCAATGCTTGGAGAGCATCAAGGTACCGTCTGGATACTCCACGAATATAAAGCGAATAATAAGCACGAAGGAGAAGAAGTTCACAAACCTAAAGTCTCATGATTGTCACGTGTTGATGACACAGCTGCTACCAGTTATAATAAGGGGTATCCTCCCAGACAATGTCCGGGCAACAATAACAAAGCTATGTTCTTTCATGAACGCAATTTCGCAGAAGGTCATCGATCCGGATAGGTTAGAAACCCTTCAGAATGATGTGGTGCAATGTCTTGTCAGCTTTGAGTTGATATTTCCACCTTCATTTTTCAATATAATGATGTATCTGCTTTGTCACCTTGTCAAAGAGATCGGTATTCTCGGGCCTGTGTTCCTACACAACATGTTTCCTTTCGAGAGGTACATGGGCGTTCTGAAGAAGTATGTTCGTAACCGTGCTCGTCCAGAGGCAAGCATCGCCAAGGGGTATGGAACAGAGGAGGTCATTGAATTCTGCGTTGAATTTATTGAAGACCTTCGCCCAATCGGGGTACCTGAATCACGCCATGAAGGGAGACTACGGGGAAAGGGGACTCTCGGGAGGAAAGCTATAATGACGGTAGACAACAATTTATTCCGTAGAGCCCATTTCACGGTTTTACAACAATCTTCATTAGTGACTCCTTACATCGAGGAGCACTTGGCTCTAGTTCGTGCCAGAAACATCGGTAAGTCCGATGCATGGATTACACGGCATCACATTGATACTTTCCCCGCATGGCTGCGACAACATCTCATGGGTAACGAGACGATTAACCAGCAACTGGCCTTCCTGGCGAGGGGTCCATCTGGCTCGATCGCGACATTCCAGGGATATGAGATCAATGGGTACACATTCTACACAAGAGCCCAAGACATGAAGAGCACGAACCAGAACAGTGCTGTTCGTATCGATGCCATGGGACACGATGGTACAACTGGCACGTATTACGGTGCCATCGAGGAGATATGGGAACTTGACTATGGACCTCTCAAGGTCCCTCTGTTCCGGTGCCAATGGGTTAGGTTGACTGGTAGAGGCGTAACGACTGATGACAGTGGGATGACAACGGTTGACCTTAACAAGATTGGATACTCGGACGAACCTTTCGTCCTTGCCAATGATGTAACGCAAGTTTTTTACGTGAAGGACATGTCTAGCAAAGGAAAGAAGGGCAAAGGGCCTGACAAGCCGAAGCGCCATGTGGTTCTCCCAGGCAAAAGAAAAATCGTCGGAGTAGAGGACAAGACTGACGAGGATTACGATCAGTTTGATGGGCAACCCCCTTTCATGGTGACGGTTGACCCTAGCATCCTCCTATCAAACGAAAACACCCCTTACTCACGTAGCGATCACAAGGAAGGAACAATAGTGAGGAGAAAGTACGTGCGGACAACCGTCACCGCCGAAGTGTTGCCGTAATTGTTGTAAACTATTTTGGATGTATTGAATATGCTAGTTATATATGATTAATTACAATTTTTAACAATTTAATATCATGCATATGCTAATTATATACGACTATTATAATTTTTAAAAATTTTGAATCATGCATGTCGGATTTACATATGCTAGTTACAATTTTTAATAATTTAATATCATGCATATGCTAATTATATACGATTATTAGCATTTTTAAAAGGTTTAAAACATGCATGTGGGATTTACATATGCTAGTTACAATTTTTAACAATTTAATATCATGCATATGCTAATTATATACGATTATTAGCATTTTAAAAAGGTTTAAATCATGCATGTGGGATTTACATGCTAGTTACAATTTTTAACAATTTAATATCATGCATATGCTAATTATATACGATTATTAGCATTTTTAAAAGGTTTAAAACATGCATGTGGGATTTACATATGCTAGTTACAATTTTTAACAATTTAATATCATGCATATGCTAATTATATACGATTATTAGCATTTTTAAAAGGTTTAAATCATGCATGTGGGATTTACATATGCTAGTTACAATTTTTAACAATTTAATATCATGCATATGCTAATTATATACGATTATTAGAATTTTTAAAAGCTTTAATTCATGCATGTGGGATTTACACATGTTAATTAGAATTTATAATGCATTATTTATATTTTAGAAACATATATGCAACGAAATTCAATATTTAGTGCTATTAACTTTAGTCCCGGTTCTTAATCCTAACCGGGTTTAAAAAAAAATTTGGAAATAGCGGGAAAATATCTTTACTCCCGGTTCGTGAGAAGAACCGGGAGTAAAGATATCTTTACTCCCGGTTCCGGGGGTATATATATTCCCGGTGCGCCCTCGTCTTCTCCACCAGCACTTAGACGTTTTCATCGAGATCGAGCATCGGTCCTTCGCCGCCACTGCCTAGGGCAACCCCGCGCCGACGCCGCCGTCGTCTCTCACCATCGCCTGGCGGTCCTCGCCGCCTCCGCCGCAGACGCCGCCGCACCGTCTCTTGGGTGAGAGCCCCCGGCCTCTCTCTCTCTCTCGATGTACCCTCGTCTCTCTCTCTCTTTCGCCGACGACGCCGACGAACGCCGACGACGCCGACGACGCCGACGATGCCCTCTCTCTCTCTCTCTTACGCCGACGACGCCGACGACGCTGACGATGCCCTCTCTCTCTCTCTTACGCCGATGACGCCGACGAACTCCGACGAACGCCGCCCCCACGCCGCCGCCGCGCCCCCCACGACGCCGCCGCCGCCACGACGCCGCCGCCGCCCCCACGCCGCCGCCGCCGCCCCCACGCCGCCGCCGCGCCCCCACGACGCCCCCACGCCGCCGCCGCGCCCCCACGACGCCGCCGCTGCCACGATGCCGCCGCCGCCGCGCCGCCATCGTGCCGCCGCGCCGGCACGATGCCGCCGCCGCGCCGCGCCCCCACGCCGCCGCCGCCACGATGCCGCCGCCACGTACGGTCACGATGCCGCGCCCTAACGCCTAATGAACTAACGCGAACGAACGAACGAACGAACGCGAACGAACGAACGAACGCGAACTAACGCTTAGCGAACGCTTAACGAACGTGACCAAACGCGAACGAACGCGAACGAACGTGAACGAACGCGAACGAAACGTTAAAGAAACACGAACGAATTGAAAGACATGTAGTATGCACGTAGCTTGCTTGTAGTAACCTGCATTGTTTTTTTTTCACGTAGATTGAATGTGGTTCAAACAATGACTATATAAATAAGGTTTGAATCGCCATCACAAATGTTTTATGTACCAGAGAATTGAATTACAAAATCAAATTAATTTCACAAAATTCTATAGTGTTGTATTTTTTTTGATAAACTCGCTTAAAGTTAGGAATCCTTGACATAGAACAAACCTAAAATAACTTCTCATATGTATGTAACAGAGGGAATATTTATTATGATATTCTGGTAGACATGATCTTTTAGCGTTATATCTATTTTTACATTTTTTTATTAAAATATTTACAAAACAAATTTCCGTTTCAAAAATTTACAAATCTAGATGCCTCACGCCCTCTGGGTCGGCGTTTTCTAAAAATCGCCTTTCTAGAGGGCGTTAAGGGATCTAAATATAATTTTTTTATTTGCATTCAAACCCTTTTCACTAGTTTTAATTGCTTAAAAACTAGTGATGCTTATTTGACACTGTAAATGATTATAAATGGAAAAGTAATAGACTACGTCGAGATCTACAGCTTTTATATAAAGTTTATTTTCATACTATGTCTTTTGAACGGTAGATCTGAGATTTTTGTTAAAATAGGTTTTATATTTTGTAACAAACATTTGGACATCTAAAAGATCTTCAATGAAAAGATTGTTTAACTACAAAGTTAAACAATACATTATATGTTCCTTTGCGATTAGACTAATACATTTTTTTTTGCATGTTGCAGAGAAGACGTCGTCGTCGTCGTCCGTCAAGCTGAAGTGGTAGCTAGCCCTCGAAGGAATTCGCGCAGGCAAGTGATGTAAAGATGTGATTGTTAGAGATATAATATAAGATTGTTAGATTTCTAATATAAGATTATTAGATTATTAGAGTTAGCATATGTGAGTGTTAGAGATTATTAGATTATTAGACTTAGCATATTTGAGTGTTAGAGATAGTTAGAGATTTAATATAAGATTATTAGAGGTTTAATATATGAAACTTAATTAGACTTAGCATATGTGAGTGTTAGAGATTTAATATAAGATTATTAGAGATGTAATATACGAAACTTAATTAGACTTAGCAATCATGATTATCTACCGTACAAATACACGACACTTAGACCTAGCATATTTGAGTGTTAGAGATAGTTAGAGATTTGATATAAGATTATTAGAGGTTTAATATACGAGATAGTGAGGAGATTGTTATACTTAGCATATATATATATGATTAATACAATTTTAATATAAGATTAGTAGCGATTTAATATGAGATTATTAGAGATTTAATATAAGATTATTAGAGTTTTAATATTACGGTTAGCAAATACATCCTATAGACCTAACATATATTATTGGTATGCACAGATGGCTGATCGCGACGAGGAACAGATATTGTATGATACAATCGCAGAGGGAAGTAGCCAGTACTGGAACGAAGAAGAGGGGAACGAGGATCCAAACCAGTACTTGAACGTGGAGGGGAACGTGGAGAGGGATGCGGAGGGGAACGAGGAGGGGAACGATGAGGAGGAGGCTAGTGGAAGTCATCCCTCCGCTGGACAGAAGAGGGCACGCGGACAACGAGGTGCCGCGAAGAAGATAGAGGGTCGGCACATCATAACTGAGGTGGACGCAGACGGCCGACCTACTGCCCCGGCGGAAGCAGCCAAGAATTTTGTACGCCACAGCGGTTGGGTTGTGAGGGATAACGTGCCTGTCAGCATGGTGTACTGGCGCAGAACAAGGGCACGCGGGGATAATGACAGCTTTGTCCCGGAATCAGAGAAAGAGATGCTGTGGACCACAATGCTCGAGACGTTCACGCTCCCTACGGGTACAGAGAACATAGTGAAACACTGGACTCTTAAGAAAATGGCAGAACAGTTCCAGACCTTCAAGGGAGATCTGTACCGGAAATACATCCTGAAGGGGCAGACACCGAACTTCGACGTATTCCCGAAGCTAAGGGATCACTGGGAGGAGTTCGTTGCTTACAAGACAGGTCAACAAGGGCAGGCGATGATGGAAAGAAACAAAGAAAATGCCGCCAAGAAGAAGTACCATCACCACTTGGGGTTAGGCGGCTATAGCGTCGCGATACCGAAGTGGGAGGACATGGAGGCAAGCTTGCTTGAGAGAGGTATCGAACCGGCCACCGCTAAATGGCCTGATCGATCGAAGTTCTGGTTCTATGCTCACGGTGGAACGCTCAACCCAGGTGATGGCTCCTTGGTCTTCAGCGATCAGATACGCGAGGCTGCGAGTCGACTAACGGACGCCGTCGAAGCCTCTTCTCAGGGCACGTTCCGACCCGACAGAGAGAAGGACGAGCTGTCACTCGCCCTGCAGACTCCAGAGCATCCAGGACGAACACGAGGGAAAGGGGTGATTCCTTGGAAGATTGGATTCAAGGAGGACATCCACACGTACAGGAGTCGGATGAGGAGCAAGAGAGATACCGAGGCGAAGATTGCAGATCTCGAGTACAGGATATCGAGCTACGAGCTCAGCATGCAAGAGGAGGTGGCCCGGAAGGTGGATGAACGCATGGCAGCACATCGGTCACAAGATCCCCAGCCGTACATACCTCCTCCAATGGTCAGCCCATCAGGTAATCGTAGCAGCTGCGCCTCAACGGGGCAGGTAGTATCACATAGCATGGATGCCATGCAAACCCGGGACGAAACCACCTGCCCCGTTGATGAGATCACGCATCGGACACCATGTGAGCTGCATATTCCCTTCAAGAACTTATCAATCAAGGTATGCTCGATGTAATACATGATTTCTGACTCGTACGTTCCGCAAGTTGCTGCTTAGATTGATTACTAATAGATAACCACTCATCACGTGAAGGTGGCGTCGGGAATGGCCATCCCAACAGACATTTCAGGAACTTACCACTGCAGGCCGATTCTAGCAGGATACTCGAGGGTCGAAGTTGAGTTGGTGGAAGCCGCGTACGAGGACCTCGAGTTGGACTACCCAGGAGGAGATGGTGAGACGCATCTACGAGACACAAGCCACGCCATTATACTATGGCGCAAGCGGTACATCATCCTCCCTGGGCGACAAGCGGCGTCTCGTGCACCATCTCCTCCCGCTCCGCTGTCTCCTCCTGCACCATCTCCTCCGGCTCCTCCGCCACCTCCCCCTGCACCATCTCCTCCGGCTCCTCCGCCTCCTCCTGCACCATCTCCTCCGGCTCCTCCACCGTGTCCGCCTGCACCTCCCAAGACAAGGTCTCGCCAAGCTCCACCTCCTACCAGCACAAGGGCAACGAAGAAGGCCAAAGTTGACACCACCAAAAACAAGGAACCGCCGTACGATTGCAGTCAAGAGGAGCTTAATGCTTACGTGGCAGGAGAAGTGAAGAGGCAACTCAAGCCTCGGAGTCCTGAAAAGAAGATACCTATTGACCCGAGCGTGAAGAATTTCTTCAAGGGAATGTCCACCGCAAACAAGGAGGCCTTGAAGCTATCGGACTATGACCGAACACTCAGGAAAGCCTATTACAAGAAGTCCAAACCAGTTTCTCAGCTTGGAGAACAACCACACCAAGTGGTCGAGCCGTTGGTGACAGGCGAAGACTTTGGCATAACGGATTTCATTTCGGACACCGGTCTAACCATGGCTCAGTTGGTTGGAGGCGCACCAATCCCGAAGTCGGAAGTGGCATACAAGTTTGAACTCGGTAAACCGCTTGTCAGGCTCGAGCAGCTGCAGTCCCTACCGACACAAATGTACAAATTCCATGAACGGTACATGGAAATGAGCGCCAATGGTAGAGAGATGTTCGGAGCGAGGATCAGAAACCCCGACTTCTTGCAAGGAGAAGATGTTCTGTGGATCAATTTCAAGGATGTCTTCGATCTGTACCATCGGGACGCCCTCGACGTCTCTCTTCTGAGCGCATGGATTTTGAAAGTATCTTTGAGTTCGATTTGTTTCGTTCAATAATTAGCTCCTGGCATATATGTAAGCAATAATAATTTCCTTTCATTGTTGTAGAATGGAGATTCAAAGGGCCCGACGGCGGGGGGTTTACAATACTGGGTTCATCGACCCTCGCAAAATCAACACCGAAATGCTCGACAACTACGAGAAAAGACACAGAGGACAATCTCGTCCATCTCCTAACGCAGCAGCATTTCAAGACGTTCATACTATTGCCGTACAACACAGAGTGAGTTTTTATTGTCGTTCGAACAAATTTCATTCCCATACATATAACATGTACATTCTGATATTTATCTCATCTCACGCATATTACAGATTCCACTGGGTCCTGTTCTTTTTTGACTTGGAGGCAGGCAGAGTCACTGTGTACGACTCAATGAATAAAGAGGAGAAGGTTTTTGACAAGGTCTTCCAACTGATAGACAGGTAATATAATGCCATCTATTCTAAAGTCGCGGGACTCTGTTGATATTATGTTGATCTCGGGTAATATTTAATTAATCATAGCTTGCAACTGCACATGTAGGGCTTGGGATCGGTTCCGTCAATTGGTCCGCGGGACTTGGAAAGAAAAACTTGGACGGAGGTTTCATTTTCCAGTGAGTACATGCATGATCCAAAATTATATTGAATTGAATCTCTAGTTACAGTTAATATAAAGAGTATATTAAATCTCTCATCGTTTCTCATGTAGTGTGCAAAGCAGGACAAGGGAACTAACTTGTGCGGCTACTATGTATGCGAGTATGCCCACTGCCTATCAAACCAAATATACACCAAACGAGAGCTCGATGTACGTATACATAAACCGTTCAAAATTTCATTGCGTATCGATTTGTTAAGTTGTTTATTAATTTCATATATTGATATGTCATTATTTTCCGAATGATAACGTATTCACATGAGGGAAAAACTCCCACACAAGGATTTTATCACGACTGTTCAAGAACAACTGATGGGGTTCATCAACGAAGAAGTCCTTAATCCCGATGGTGAATTCTACTACGACGGATCGACAATTCGTCACGTCGGTCCTTCTTCTTCTGACGTAACGCAGGCGTCGAAGTCGTAGCTACAGCTAGCGAGCAAATGAATTGTACTATACATGCATGTATATATATATTTACATATGTACGTACATTTACTTTAGTGTTAATATATATTTTGGTAACATATATGTACATAAAATGTTAAGTGCTTTAAATTATAAATATGTGTGTAATATATGTATTTATACATATATACATACGCATATATATATATGTATTCTATATACATCCATAATATATATATTACAATGCATATATATGTATTGTAATATATATATATATATATATATATATATATATATATATATATATATATATATATATAATCAACCATGCAGCAAACAGGGCAATGCAAATAAAAAAAAAAGGTACATGGATCTTTAGTCCCGGTTGGTAACACCAACCGGGACTAAAGATGGATCAGCCGGCCACGTGGCTGACCGATCTTTAGTCCCGGTTCGTGTTACCAACCGGGACTAAAGATCGATCTTTAGTCCCGGTTATTTCACCCGGGACTAAAGATCGCTATCTTTAGTCCCGGATTCGTAGTCCCGGTTGGACAACCGGGACTAAAGGGGGGTTACGAACCGGGACTACAAACGATTTCTCCACCAGTGTTTGAGATCGGAACAAATAAAATCACTATGCTTTCAGTAATGTCGATCGACTAGATTTATCATTGAGGCTGCCTGTTTTAAGAAACTAATGTTATAAAATCGGCCCCGAAATCACATCGGAAACCAAACGCAGAAGAAACGCCATAGGAGATCCAAACACGATGACTACACCGAGGCACGATATTTGATAACGGAGTTCAGCCGAGGCCTACATCTCCGGGGCACTGATTACGGGCGCTCCTCCCCGATCCAGCATATACAGCGTATCAGAGTTACATGACTCACGGTTGGTCGCCACCGGCAGCCGCTCCCTCTCGCTATGCTATGTCGCCATAGGTTACAACAGACACGCCTCTCTATTATGAGAGATCCTAGAATAGAGTCCGACTCTTACTCTAGTTCTACAACTCCAAGTCATAAACGGTAACCGACTACGTACACATATTCGACACAAACTCTAACAAACTCCACCTTGGCGAATATGCCACGCCAATCTGAATTTGTCTCATGCGTGAACCTCTATGTACCAGGACTTGAGTTGATACTTTTCCGCTGTTCAAATCAGATTCAACCAATCGGAATAACACACTGTCTATGTGAATAGCACCACGAGCGTGAACAGTGTCGAGCCATAGACAGTAACACCGTGAACAGTACTCAAACTTCAACTGTGAACAGTACCAGGTTGCAACCAAAACCGACCTAGATACTGCTTTGTCGGTCAAAACCAAGTCAACAACCTAATCACTTTGCATGTCAACCGAGAGACCAAGAACCACACGAGGTCTCCTCGGTTCCCTCAAAGACTCCAACTGCCACCACCGAGTACACCACGGCGACCAAAGCAATGAAGAGATCGGACCCGATTTCTTAAGCGACGGTGGTTTGGACGATGAACTGCGAGCGGCAGAAGCACGACTTGGTGTAGTCGTCGTGTAGATGCCGGCGAGTTCAACGCAGGCCGGCTCCGGCGAGGAGGCGGCAGGTACCAGCGAAGAGGCGGCGGCGACGCTCCTGTGTCGGGGAGGCGGCTACCGTAGGCGTCGGCATCCTCACCGGCGGGAAGCCTATGGCGGCAGCATCGGCGGCGTTCTCATGGGCGGTGGTCCTAGGGAGCTGGTACAAGGGGAGACCAACTCATCTGCGCGGCAACGTCTTCTGGACGGGCGGCGGCGTCGGGAACCGAAGCAGTGTCTTCGGTGGCGGCGCGGAGGAGACGGTGAGGCAACGTGGTGTGGACCCCCGTTTTTATAACAGGAATCAATCGTGTAAACAGTACCATTTCCCTGGATCAAGTAGTCTGGTACACACGAATTCATAGCTGAAATATCCAGTGCGCATACACGAGTGTCTAGTACGAATTATTACATCAATAGCCCGCAGGCATAGTCTTAAGTCATCGGACCGAGAGGTCCGGAATACATCCAAAAACAGAAATAGATAAGGCAGCGGAATCAAGGCAGCGGCACGCCATTGCCACAGGCAACGACCGTAACTAAGACCTATTGAGCGCCTTCGTCTTCATCACCCTCCTGGTAATAGGCATAGGGATCCTCCGAAGCTTCATCTCCGGCCTCTGATTAGGTTTAGATTTGCAAGGGTGAGTACCAACCGTACTCAACAAGTCACCACAGCAACAGTGCACATGATAAAGGGGTATTCAAGGATTGGCTATGGTTCTTTTGTGCAAAGCAAGTTTTGTAATTCTTTTCACAACCTAAGACCTAGCATAGACTGATCAAATTTTAGTACCAGTGTTCATATTAAACGATGACGGTTCTGTCCACCATCCATTGTGATCCCAAGGATAGCTTCCCGCCATCGAGTCGTCATGGTTTTCTGAGGACGTCCACCTTCCCCCTTCTCAGGAAGTGGCTCCATCAGCATAGAAATCATCATGCACATCCCATCCCACACAAGTTAAGAATTCAGAGTCTAGCCAAGTGTAATACATGTCCCGATGCTCAATAACCGCGAGCACGGCTATTCGAATAGATTGGGTTTACTCACACTGCAGTGGATGTACACTTTACCCGCACTCCGCGACTGCCCAACACATGAGCCTTGTCCCAACACATGAGACATGTCACGGCAAAGCTTTTCGATAACCTCGCATTGGCAGTACCCGCTCCATGAACTTTACATCCTCATGCACTCTAGGCGTACACAGTTTCTAGCAGTGAGAGGAGTTCTGGCGCACCCGGGAAGGAAAGACTCACACATGCCTTAAGTTATAATTATGTTTAAATTCTCACATGGCAGTCCTACCGATGGCGACACCACTGTAGACACCCGCCTCGCGGTTCTACCAATGACTGCCCCATCGTAGAGCCCCTGCCTCACACATCGAGAAACCACTATGCATGGATACTGCCTCTGCTCAGCTATCTATTCCACTAGGTCTATACCCATACGAGAAGTGCGGTTGTACGGGGGTCGTTTCATGCTTAACTTCATGGCTCGGTCCTTAATTGACCGGGGACGGTACTTGCCTTTACCCGGATACCACCCAAATCCTCCGTCCGCCCCAGTCAAAAACAGTTGTTTACTTTTATTTCTCTTTTCATAAATCATGTCATCAACATCATGGCAACGTGGCGCTCATGTCTCCACATGCCGTATCTCAATTACCTTCCCAAAGGTAATTGCCCAAGCATAGAGCATTTTGATAATTATGAGTATGCATGATTCTAGAATAGCGTTGCTAAGCAATTGTCATAGTTGACTAGGGACTCATACGTAAACATGGTTACGAAGGAATATGGGGTAAACAATAATCAAGGCATGGCATAATCACAAGTAGGATGTTTATCATTGCATGCAATTTTATTTGTAAACAAAACAATTTCGCAATTGGGATCAACATGTTCAAAGAATAGTGATGACTTGCCTTGCTCAAAGTCCTGCGGGTCTCGTCCTTCGCTTGGATCAGCAGCTTCCTCGGGCTCTAAAGTTACGTGCGAAAATAGATTTGAATTCGGTTAGAATTCAATAAACATCCAAGTAAATCCAAATGAAAAATCGAGTGCGAAAGTCGGTATTAATTTTACTATTCGCGAACTATGACAAACCTATTTTTGGGTGTGAATTATTTATGAGTATAATTATCTGGTTGTCCTAAGTTTTTAATTTAATATTCTCGAGTATTATATCCATGTAATAGGTTAGCAATTTTTATCGCGAGCTAAATATCGGACGAAATCCTAAAACTATTATACGATTTAATTTACTCTATGACCACCCGATTAAGTATAATATGCGTCTAAAACTCCTAGTGAGTAAATCCGAACTTCTACCGTGCATCGTTCACTTCTAGAGATTACCCGAACTAATCTATAATATTCTATAAGAATTCGTTTATTTGTTTTAATTATTGATTATATTTAAATTACTACAGTGCATTGATTATTTATTAAAAATTAATCTACAATAATCTATAAAATTTACCTAATTGTTTAATTTCTAAATGCCTTATGATTATAGTATTATTTTTACGAATACTCGATTTTAGTTAACCACAATTAAATTCTATTTTTATATATTTTTTTTTGTTTAATATTTTAAATCTTCCCCCTAAATTTTTTTCCTATTTATTTTTCTTTCTTTTCCTCCCTCTCTCTCTTTTTTTCTTTTTCTTTTTCTTTTTCTTCCTTCTCTTTCCTTTTCTTTCCTTTTCTCCCTCTCTCCCTTTTTCTTTTCTTTCTTTTTTTTTTTCTTTTCTTCCTCTCTTCTTTCCTTCTCTCCTTCCTCCCGGCCTCTCTTCTTCTCCCTTCTCTCTCGGCCGGCTCTTTCTCTCTCTCTCTCTCTCACCCGAGCAGCGGCGGCGGTGGATGCGAGGGGAGGAGGGGTGGCTCACCGGCGACGACAACGGCGACGACGGCGGCGGCGGCGGCGGCGCACGGCGACGCGGGAGTGGCGGCACAGCGGCACGGGAACGGCGGCGCGGCAGCACGGGAGGGGGACGGCGGCGCGGTGGCACGAGAGCGGCGGTGCGGTGGAGGGGGTGGAGGAGATGAGGATGGGGGAAAGGATGGAGCGGGAGGGGGGATTTATAGGAGGGGGGGAAAGAAGAAGAAGAGGGGAGGGGTGGCGGCAGTGCGGCAGCGGGGCGACGCACGGGCGGCGACGCGATGGCGGCGTGGGGCTCGGGGGCGCGGCGCGGTAGGGCGATGGCGACGGCGACAGCGGCGACGCGATGGCGAGCGAGCGGCGCGGCAGCGGGGCGACGTGACGCGCGCGGCTGCACGGGGCTCAAGGGCGCGGCGCGGCAGGGCGCGGGGCGCGAGGTGGCGACGGGACGGGCAAGCGGCGCGCGGGCGCGGCGATGGAACGGCGCGGCGACGGGACGGCGGCTGCGCGGCGACAGACGGCGAGGGCAACGGCGCGCGCGGGGCGCGAGGCGGCGAGGGCGACGGCCGAGCGGCGACGGGACGGCGGCGCGGCGGTGAGCGGCGCGGCGGGGATGGCGACGGCGCGCGGCGCACGGGGCGCAAGGCGGTGCGGGGCTCGAGGTCGTGAGGGCGACGGCCGAGCGGCGACGGGATAGCGGCGCGGCGGCGAGCGGCACGGCGGGGATGGCGACGGCGCGCGGCGCACGGGGCTCAGGGCGCGGCGCGGCGCGGCAGCGGGTAGGGTTAGGGTTAGGGGACCGCGTCGAGCACTTGGCAGGCAATGAACAGTGCCGTTTTTCAATTTTTCCTTTTTTTTTTCTTTTTTTTTTATTTTATTATTTTTATTTTTATTTATTTATTATATAAATTTGATTCTAAAATTCCTAATATTTGCATATATAATTCTTACCCAATATTTGTGTTATTCCTGCTAATAAATTCATCCTAAATTAATATTGCTTATATTTTTATATAATTTATTTAAATCCTAATTTAGTGTTAGTTCCATTCCATCGTATTTAAATTTAATTGATACGAGTAGGTTTGCGATAATATCGGTCTAAATTGATTGATTTAGTTCTTTTATTCGAAATCTCCAAACTCCGAAATCGAAATTCAATGGGACGGCGAATAAAATCGGCATGATGCAATTTATTTTAAAAAGTTTTTGAAAACCCAAATTTTTAGAGTTTTGATTTGTCGGTCGAATTTTCAGGGTGTTACAAACCTACCCCCCTTAAATAAATCTCGTCCCGAGATTTCTTACCGGGTTTCAAATAGATGCGGGTATTCCGTCCTCAAGAATTCTTCGCTTTCCCAGGTGGCTTCATCCTCAGTGTGATTACTCCATTGTACCTTGTACATACGCCACTCTTTGCTCCTAGTTCTCTTTTTGGCCTCATCCAATATCCGGACCGGATGTTCTGGATACGTAAGGCCATGGCTAATGTGAATCTCTTCTAGCGGAGCTTGTTCTTCCGGTACTCGTAAGCACTTCTTTAATTGAGACACATGGAAGACTGGGTGCACATCGGCGATATTCTCTGGTAGCTGTAACTGATATGCGACCTCTCCTCGTCTAGCCGTGATTTGAAAGGGTCCCACATACCTTGGCGCTAGTTTTCCTTTGACCCTGAACCTTTTCGTTCCCCTCATCGGAGAAACCTTCAGATAAACATAATCTCCTTCCTTAAATTCCAAGTTTCTCCTTCGGGTGTCGGCGTAACTCTTTTGTCGTGATTGTGCTACTTTTAGACGGTCTCGAATCAGGCGAACCTTTTCCTCGGCTTCTTGGATAATGTCAGGTCCAAATACTGCCCGTTCTCCCGTCTCAGACCACATTAGTGGAGTTCGACATCGTCGACCAAACAATGCCTCATTGGGTGACATCTTTAGGCTTGCTTGAAAGCTGTTGTTGTAGGAGAATTCGGCGTAGGGCAAACATCTCTCCCAGTCTTTGCTAAAATCCAGAGCACAAGCTCTCAACATGTCTTCCAAGACCTGGTTTATTCTCTCTGTCTGGCCATCCGTTTGTGGGTGATAAGCTGTGCTAAATGCTAGATAACTGCCCAGGGCTTCATGTACTTTCTCCCAGAAATGCGAGGTAAACTGTGTGCCTCGATCAGATACAATTTTCTTAGGTACACCATGAAGACACACTATCCTGGTCATGTATAACTCGGCTAGCTTGGCACTGCTATAGTTTGTCTTAACGGGGATGAATCTCGCCGTCTTGGTGAGTCGATCTACAATTACCCAGATGGAATCGTACCCTGTTGCGGTCTTGGGCAATCCAACAATAAAATCCATGCCTATCTCATCCCATTTCCATTCGGGAATCCTAAGGGGTTGCAACAAACCTGCCGGTCTCTGGTGCTCAGCCTTCACCTTTTGGCACACGTCGCAGAGTGCTACGTATTCTGCCACATCTCTCTTCAGATTGGGCCACCAGTATCCTTCCTTTAGATCCTGGTACATCTTCGTACTTCCGGGGTGCAATGAATATGCCGACTCATGAGCTTCCTTTAGGATTAATCCTCTCAGTCCACCCCGTTCGGGTACATAAATCCTCTTTTTATACCATAGGACATCCTTTTCATCGATCGAAAATTCCTTTGCAAGTCCTGCGGCTAGGCGTTCCTTCACCTCTCGGACTTCCTCGTTGTCCTTCTGGGCATCTCCTATTTGGGTTCTCAGAAGAGGTTGAATGTCCAAGGTGTTTATCTGCCCATGAGGAATTATATGTAGGTTTAGTTGGGCCATTTCCTCCCTAAGTTCAGGAGCCATTCCTTTCGTCCTCAGATGATTGCAACGGCTCTTCCGACTCAAAGCGTCAGCCACAACGTTTGCTTTTCCGGGGTGGTAGTGAACCTCTAAGTCGTAATCCTTGATTAGTTCTAACCATCGCCTTTGCCTTAGGTTGAGGTCTGACTGGGTGAAAATATACTTCAGACTCTTGTGGTCAGTGTAGACATCACAATGGTTTCCAATCAAGTAATGTCTCCAAATCTTTAGCGCATGAACCACAGCTGCAAGTTCCAAGTCATGGGTAGGATAGTTTTCCTCATGTGGTCGCAATTGTCGCGACGCGTAGGCCACAACTTTTCCGTCCTGCATCAATACTCCTCCTAGTCCTTGCCTTGATGCATCACAGTATATAACGAAGTCTTTCCTGATGTCGGGAAGAACTAAAATGGGTGCCGAGGTCAGCTTTTCTTTAAGCTGCTCAAAGCTTTCCTGACACTGTTCTGACCACACAAACTTCTTTTCCTTCTTGAGTAGTCGTGTCATCGGTCGGGCTATCTTAGAGAATCCCTCAATGAACCTTCGGTAGTATCCGGCCAAGCCTAGAAAACTCCGAATTTCAGTCACAGACTTGGGTGCGTTCCATTCCGTAACAGCCTCTACTTTAGTAGGATCCACTGCTACTCCACCGGCTGAGATTACGTGGCCTAGAAAGGCGACTTCTTTTAGCCAGAACTCGCACTTACTGAACTTTGCATATAACTTATGCCTCCGTAATTTCTCGAGTACCAATCGCAAGTGTTCCGCATGTTCCTCCTCATCCTTTGAGTAGATCAGAATATCATCGATAAATACTACCACAAATTTGTCCAAGTAATCCATGAACACTTTGTTCATGAGATTCATAAAGTATGCCGGGGCGTTGGTTAACCCAAACGACATTACTGTGAACTCATACAATCCATAGCGTGTTGAAAACGCGGTCTTGGGTATATCACCGGTCCTAATTTTCAATTGGTGGTACCCTGATCTGAGGTCAATTTTAGAGAACAACTTAGCTCCTTTGAGTTGATCAAAAAGATCATCAATCCGTGGTAGTGGGTATTTGTTTTTGATGGTTACTTCGTTCAGTGAACGGTAGTCTACACACATCCTCATGCTACCATCTTTCTTCTTAACGAATAATACTGGGGCTCCCCATGGTGACGAACTGGGTCGTACAAATCCCTTTTCTTGCAACTCTCTAATTTGCTTTTTAAGTTCCTCCAACTCATTAACTGGCATCCGATAAGGTCTCTTGGATATGGGGGCAGTTCCGGGTATCAGATCAATAATGAACTCTATGTCACGGTCTGGTGGCATCCCAGGTAAGTCTTCTGGAAATAGATCGGGAAATCGTTGCACTACAGGCATCCCTTTCAGGGGTAGCATGGTAAATATGCCTCCGGCGCGTTCGGTCAGTCTAGGATCTTGATCCATGGTTGCTCTCATATCTGATCCCCAGGGTGTGGTCAGGGTAACCTCTCTACGTCTACAGTCGATTACCCCTCGGTTCTTTGCTAACCAATCCATACCCAATATGACATCCAGGGTCTGGGGTATCAACACCATAAGATTGGAGGGAAACACCACATCCCTAAGACGAATAGGTACGTCTATGCAAGCATGACTCACAGTTATCTCGCCCCCAGGTGAGTGTACTATCATAGGCTTTCTAAGCCCCACTAGGGTTAAGTTGTGTTTTTGACTAGCCTTCAATGATATGAATGAATGCGATGCTCCTGAATCGAAGAGAACTTTAACTGGAGTGGAGTTGATAGAAAACGTACCCATCAGTACGCCCTGATCCTCTTGGGCCTCTTCAGCTCGCACATGGTTCACTTGTCCGCGGCCAAATCCGGTAGCAGTCTTGTTAGTCTGTGGAGTCCTGAATAGTCCTCGTCCGGTAGCGGGGGTAGTAGTCCCACGAACAGCCACTGCATTAGCGCCAGTACGGGCAGGAGTTTTGCGTGGATGAGGGCAGTTGTTGGCGTAGTGCCCATACTCTCCGCAGTTGAAGCAGTCCACATTCCTCTTGATTCCAGGGGCAGCCAGAGTTGGTATAGGGGTGCGGTTCTGAATCCCAACCGGCCTATTAAAGTTGCTAGGCGCGGCGGGTCGGTTAGTTGCCACAATAGGGGGCTTCCACCCAGACGAAGTGGCTCCCTTGAGTCGCTGAGGCACCCCCTGAGGTGGGCGGTTCATAGCGATCCTCCTCTTGCGGTTATGCTCTACAGTCCTTTGATCATTCTCCAGCCTAACGACTTTGTTGATCAGGCTCTGGAAGCTCTCATGGTCTTGCCCAATCATAGGTCCACGTAATTCATCATTCAGCCCTTCTATGAACTTGTCGATCTTCTCCTCTTCATCTGCGAGGTCTCCAATTGCATAGCGGGCCAACTGGGTGAACCGGTTCAGATATTCCTGCACCGTTGTGTTCCCTTGTCGCAACCTCCTGAACTCGTTCTTCTTCATACGCATTACCGCAGCAGGTACGAAGTTCTCGCGAAATGCCGCAGTGAACTCTTCCCAAGTGGGTTCTCCAGCATCCTCTTCTCGAGCTTCCTTGTAGGTATCCCACCAATCACCAGCGGGTCCCTCCAGTTGGTTTACTGCGAAAATCACTTTGTCTGCCTCACGTACCCGGACCAGGGTCAGTTTCTTCTCTATGATGCGTAGCCAATCTTCCGCCTCCATAGGCTCGTCTGCCGTAGCGAACGTGGGTGGCTTGGTTCTCATAAACTCTCCAAAGCTCGATCCTCCGCGGTTGCCCTGGTTGTTTGCAATGGCTTGCAAGAGTTGGGTTTGAGTGGCCAAGACTCCGGCCAGGGTGGTTAGATCAGGTGTCTGGGTTTCTTCGTTGCTGATTGGTGTCCGACGTCGGCTTGCCATCTGTGTAGGACGATGGAATAAGTATCCTAACTTTCTAACTAGCTTCTACGGTTTCATCCCATTAAGGGAGTTGTTTTGATGTGAACTTTGTTTTGCAAGCATGGTGGAATAAACTCATTTATAACACAACAGCAACAACATCGTGAACAACATCACAGAGTTCCACAAATAGTACAGAAATCATGATGCAATCGACTGCGCACACATGCAGTCCAAATAAGGTTCATCAAAAGATACATCGAACTAACCACCAAGCTACTCGTCAAACTAGGTAGGGGGGGTGTGTCTTGCATATTATCCAAAACCATCTGACGCGAGATCGAAGCTGCAACAATCCCCTAGTCTAGTCATCCAACCATCCGCAGGATCCTGGGGCCGGTAGAGTGTGGCCGCTGGCACGGGCAAACCTGAGTCCCCGTGGCTCGGAAGTAGCGGCCTCAGAATCTGGCTTGGGCTTCTTGCCCGGAGGTCGGGTGCTCTTGCGGGCAGTGCTGAGGGTGCGGGGGCCTCCGAGGAAGGTGATGCGGGGGACAGGGGTCTCATCCTCTGATGGGTCGGTAAGGTCTGGCTCGCTCTCTGGCTCAGTGTCAGTCCCCACTGTCTCGGAGTCGACCTGGATCGGAGTCTCTAAACTGGAACCCAGCTGCGGAGAAGGTGTAGAGATCAGCGGAGTGTGCACAATCTCCGGGGCAGGTGGCTGTGTCACCGTTGGGTCCACCAAGTAAGGTGCTGACTCAGTGGCCAGCATACCAACCTCTCCCAGAAGAGCGTGGAACGCTGGTGGGTACGGCGGGGTGAGGAAAAAGTAGTGGTCACGCCCTACTGCTGTGGAAGTAGAAGCCCCGGTGGTGCTGATCGTGGCTGCTCGAAGTTGTTCCTCCAGCTGACTGACGTGCTCCTGACTCTCTCTCAGCTGCTCCTCAAGTGTATCCATCATCCCGCGGCGGTCGTTGTACTGGTCAGATAACTGCTGGAACTGGTCGCCGCGGACCTGAAGCTGTGTCTTCAGTGAGTCTATCTCACTGCCCCAAGCCTGGTGCTCCTCCTCCAGCTGAAGCTGCTGCGCTGTGAGGTCAGTCACCTCGGTCTCTAGCTCTCCCACACGTCTCTGCTGGTCGTCGATCTCTAATAAAGCCTCCTCGTAAAAGTCATCCGCTGCCTCAGCCCATCGTGACAGCCGGGTCACTATCGGGTTGTAGCAGCAAGGTGTGTCCTGAACAGTGCAGACGGAGTTGCTCTCCTCCCGAAACGGGTGGTGAGCAAACTCAGTACTCGCCAACTCAGCCCGGTGAATAGAGCTGAGTCGGAGGAAGGCCTCTCGTGCTGCATCCTGCATCGCGGTCTCTGGCAAGTCGCGACGGTGGCGTGTCGGGAAGCTGTAGTCTAACTCTGATGGGACTCGCGTGTGAACCTCAACTCGAGCCTCCCAGACAGACTCGCACTGTCTCACTCGATATATCGGAGATATGGGGTATCGCAGACGCCTCATTAGTCGGTGCAGCTCGATGACGTATCCCTCAGAGCGGGGTACGCCCATCTCCCAGACAGCGGGTGAATCCTGATCTGCCATCTAATTTTAAGAAAATCCCAATGTCAGCTAAGAGTAAAACTTATTTTGTAAAGAAATAGTTAAGAGTAAGATAAAAATCATACAGGTTTTGTAAACATAGCATTTTTTTTTTACTTTTGAAATTATTACTAAGTGGGAACTTTCTCCCTTGGCCAACTTAGAAGAAAAGGGTGGGGCGCCTTTTGGTCTTTTCCTACAGTCGTATGGCTCTGATACCAGCTCTGTGGACCCCCGTTTTTATAACAGGAATCAATCGTGTAAACAGTACCATTTCCCTGGATCAAGTAGTCTGGTACACACGAATTCATAGCTGAAATATCCAGTGCGCATACACGAGTGTCTAGTACGAATTATTACATCAATAGCCCGCAGGCATAGTCTTAAGTCATCGGACCGAGAGGTCCGGAATACATCCAAAAACAGAAATAGATAAGGCAGCGGAATCAAGGCAGCGGCACGCCATTGCCACAGGCAACGACCGTAACTAAGACCTATTGAGCGCCTTCGTCTTCATCACCCTCCTGGTAATAGGCATAGGGATCCTCCGAAGCTTCATCTCCGGCCTCTGATTAGGTTTAGATTTGCAAGGGTGAGTACCAACCGTACTCAACAAGTCACCACAGCAACAGTGCACATGATAAAGGGGTATTCAAGGATTGGCTATGGTTCTTTTGCGCAAAGCAAGTTTTGTAATTCTTTTCACAACCTAAGACCTAGCATAGACTGATCAAATTTTAGTACCAGTGTTCATATTAAACGATGACGGTTCTGTCCACCATCCATTGTGATCCCAAGGATAGCTTCCCGCCATCGAGTCGTCATGGTTTTCTGAGGACGTCCACCTTCCCCCTTCTCAGGAAGTGGCTCCATCAGCATAGAAATCATCATGCACATCCCATCCCACACAAGTTAAGAATTCAGAGTCTAGCCAAGTGTAATACATGTCCCGATGCTCAATAACCGCGAGCACGGCTATTCGAATAGATTGGGTTTACTCACACTGCAGTGGATGTACACTTTACCCGCACTCCGCGACTGCCCAACACATGAGCCTTGTCCCAACACATGAGACATGTCACGGCAAAGCTTTTCGATAACCTCGCATTGGCAGTACCCGCTCCATGAACTTTACATCCTCATGCACTCTAGGCGTACACAGTTTCTAGCAGTGAGAGGAGTTCTGGCGCACCCGGGAAGGAAAGACTCACACATGCCTTAAGTTATAATTATGTTTAAATTCTCACATGGCAGTCCTACCGATGGCGACACCACTGTAGACACCCGCCTCGCGGTTCTACCAATGACTGCCCCATCGTAGAGCCCCTGCCTCACACATCGAGAAACCACTATGCATGGATACTGCCTCTGCTCAGCTATCTATTCCACTAGGTCTATACCCATACGAGAAGTGTGGTTGTACGGGGGTCGTTTCATGCTTAACTTCATGGCTCGGTCCTTAATTGACCGGGGACGGTACTTGCCTTTACCCGGATACCACCCAAATCCTCCGTCCGCCCCAGTCAAAAACAGTTATTTACTTTTATTTCTCTTTTCATAAATCATGTCATCAACATCATGGCAACGTGGCGCTCATGTCTCCACATGCCGTATCTCAATTACCTTCCCAAAGGTAATTGCCCAAGCATAGAGCATTTTGATAATTATGAGTATGCATGATTCTAGAATAGCGTTGCTAAGCAATTGTCATAGTTGACTAGGGACTCATACGTAAACATGGTTACGAAGGAATATGGGGTAAACAATAATCAAGGCATGGCATATTCACAAGTAGGATGTTTATCATTGCATGCAATTTTATTTGTAAACAAAACAATTTCGCAATTGGGATCAACATGTTCAAAGAATAGTGATGACTTGCCTTGCTCAAAGTCCTGCGGGTCTCGTCCTTCGCTTGGATCAGCAGCTTCCTCGGGCTCTAAAGTTACGTGCGAAAATAGATTTGAATTCGGTTAGAATTCAATAAACATCCAAGTAAATCCAAATGAAAAATCGAGTGCGAAAGTCGGTATTAATTTTACTATTCGCGAACTATGACAAACCTATTTTTGGGTGTGAATTATTTATGAGTATAATTATCTGGTTGTCCTAAGTTTTTAATTTAATATTCTCGAGTATTATATCCATGTAATAGGTTAGCAATTTTTATCGCGAGCTAAATATCGGACGAAATCCTAAAACTATTATACGATTTAATTTAGTCTATGACCACCCGATTAAGTATAATATGCGTCTAAAACTCCTAGTGAGTAAATCCGAACTTCTACCGTGCATCGTTCACTTCTAGAGATTACCCGAACTAATCTATAATATTCTATAAGAATTCGTTTATTTGTTTTAATTATTGATTATATTTAAATTACTACAGTGCATTGATTATTTATTAAAAATTAATCTACAATAATCTATAAAATTTACCTAATTGTTTAATTTCTAAATGCCTTATGATTATAGTATTATTTTTACGAATACTCGATTTTAGTTAACCACAATTAAATTCTATTTTTATATATTTTTTTTTGTTTAATATTTTAAATCTTCCCCCTAAATTTTTTTCCTATTTATTTTTCTTTCTTTTCCTCCCTCTCTCTCTTTTTTTCTTTTTCTTTTTCTTTTTCTTCCTTCTCTTTCCTTTTCTTTCCTTTTCTCCCTCTCTCCCTTTTTCTTTTCTTTCTTTTTTTTCTTTTCTTCCTCTCTTCTTTCCTTCTCTCCTTCCTCCCGGCCTCTCTTCTTCTCCCTTCTCTCTCGGCCGGCTCTTTCTCTCTCTCTCTCTCTCACCCGAGCGGCGGCGGCGGTGGATGCGAGGGGAGGAGGGGTGGCTCACCGGCGACGACAACGGCGACGACGGCGGCGGCGCACGGCGACGCGGGAGTGGCGGCACAGCGGCACGGGAACGGCGGCGCGGCAGCACGGGAGGGGGACGGCGGCGCGGTGGCACGAGAGCGGCGGTGCGGTGGAGGGGGTGGAGGAGATGAGGATGGGGGAAAGGATGGAGCGGGAGGGGGGATTTATAGGAGGGGGGGGGGGAAAGAAGAAGAAGAGGGGAGGGGTGGCGGCGGTGCGGCAGCGGGGCGACGCACGGGCGGCGACGCGATGGCGGCGTGGGGCTCGGGGGCGCGGCGCGGTAGGGCGATGGCGACGGCGACAGCGGTGACGCGATGGCGAGCGAGCGGCGCGGCAGCGGGGCGACGTGACGCGCGCGGCTGCACGGGGCTCAAGGGCGCGGCGCGGCAGGGCGCGGGGCGCGAGGTGGCGACGGGACGGGCAAGCGGCGCGTGGGCGCGGCGATGGAACGGCGCGGCGACGGGACGGCGGCTGCGCGGCGACAGACGGCGAGGGCAACGGCGCGCGCGGGGCGCGAGGCGGCGAGGGCGACGGCCGAGCGGCGACGGGACGGCGGCGCGGCGGTGAGCGGCGCGGCGGGGATGGCGACGGCGCGCGGCGCACGGGGCGCAAGGCGGTGCGGGGCTCGAGGTCGTGAGGGCGACGGCCGAGCGGCGACGGGATAGCGGCGCGGCGGCGAGCGGCACGGCGGGGATGGCGACGGCGCGCGGCGCACGGGGCTCGGGGCGCGGCGCGGCGCGGCAGCGGGTAGGGTTAGGGTTAGGGGACCGCGTCGAGCACTTGGCAGGCAATGAACAGTGCCGTTTTTCAATTTTTCCTCTTTTTTTTTCTTTTTTTTTATTTTATTATTTTTATTTTTATTTATTTATTATATAAATTTGATTCTAAAATTCCTAATATTTGCATATATAATTCTTACCCAATATTTGTGTTATTCCTGCTAATAAATTCATCCTAAATTAATATTGCTTATATTTTTATATAATTTATTTAAATCCTAATTTAGTGTTAGTTCCATTCCATCGTATTTAAATTTAATTGATACGAGTAGGTTTGCGATAATATCGGTCTAAATTGATTGATTTAGTTCTTTTATTCGAAATCTCCAAACTCCGAAATCGAAATTCAATGGGACGGCGAATAAAATCGGCATGATGCTATTTATTTTAAAAAGTTTTTGAAAACCCAAATTTTTAGAGTTTTGATTTGTCGGTCGAATTTTCAGGGTGTTACAAACGGGTGTAACATCCCGGCCTAGGGCTTAATAGGATTAATAGAATACTCGTATCAACAAGTAGCGGCGCGGTGCTCTGGTGCTCGCGGTCGGCAGGAAGTAGCGGCGCGGCAGGGGCGTGGCAGGCACTGGGTTGCGGCGCGATTTGGCCGAGGAAGATTAGCAGAGGAGCGAGGAAGCCGCGGAGGAAAAGGGGATCGATATTGTTTCGATCTGTTTCCTGGTTTTCCTATTGACTGGTTTTTTGACCAAGAAAAACCGGTTGGTTTTTGTGCCTACGACTATTGGTGGCCGAGTCAAAGTGGCTTGAACAAGGAGACCGAGCAAGCTATATGTTGATGTTGATGCATAGGAACTTGGTCATATGACCATGCTATGAGGAAACATGATATGTTCATGTAGCAAAGCAGTGGTGTGTTAAGTCAAGGTGTGACTCAGCTTAAGCAATAGTGGGCAGGCGAGAAGGTCCCGGGCAACAGCGGGTGAAAATCGTTGAGGGTGTCAACGGGTCTGTCTGGCAGTACAGGATATATCCAGGATCTATGGAGATTGCATGATGGGGATATATGGAATCTGCGTCACTGAAGGAGAAGAGCGAACGCTATGGTGGTAATTTCTTAGGTGATTCCAGCAACGGTGATTTTCTCAATTATTATCGGGTATTCAGTCTACGGATGCGGGAAAGCGTGGACGTTGAATTCGTTAGCTTGGTTCATAAGACGACAAGGAAGAAATGGTTCTCTTCAAGTCTGGTGAGTTTGATTTATCTATTTGGTGATGACATCGGTTATAAGGCCATGGATTAGATCAAGTCAAATTTAAGACGGTAGATGGAGTTGAACATGGTCTTCGGGGAGTCTATGATGTAACAGCTAGAAAGGAATTCAATTTCACTTGGCAAGTCGACTGTGGTAATATAAGAGAAGGTGGAGCACTGTTGCAGGTGGAGTCGAGAGGAATAAGTTACAGGGATAGCGGAGTCTCTTGTTACGGTGAGCCTGGTGGAGGCTTGTCGGGGTGGCTCGGTGTGAGCGGCGAAAAGGAACCAACTCAAGTCCTGGTACACGGAGATTCGAGCAAGTGACAAATTCAGGTTGGCGTGGTATATTCGTCAAGGTGGAGTTTGTTAGAGTTTGTGTCGAATATGTGTACGTAGTTGGTTACAGTTTAGGTCTTGGAGTTGTAATAGGTATTGGGACTAGAGTATGAGTCGGACTCTATCCTAGGATCTCTCATAAATAGAGGAGCGTGCCTGTTGTAACCACATGGCGACATAGCATAGCGAGAGGGAGCGGCTGCCGGCGGCGACCGGCCGTGAGTCGTTGTAACTCTAATACGCTGTAATATGATGGATCGGGGAGGAGTGGCCGTAATAAGTGCTCTGGAGATGTAGGCCTCGGCTGAACTCCGTTATCAAATATCATGCCTCGGTGTCGTCATCATGTTTGGATTCCTATGGCGTTTCTTCCGTGTTTGGTTATCGATGTGATTTTGGGGCCAGTTTTATAACAACTAAAATACATCAAAAGCTTTTTTTTTTATTCTTTACAAACGAAGTACTCCCTCTGTGACTCCGTCCCATTTTTAGTTAAAAGCCTGTTGTAAAGAAAGTTAAACTTTATAGCTTTTGATTACCAATAATTCTCTATTTATTATAAAAATTGAAGATGTTTTTATCAGAATTTTAATACGTCATCCGTATTTGAATCGGTTTTAACTACAATTTTTACCTGTCCTGGTCACGCTGGTTCTATCCGATTGAATTCCTATCGATCATTCCTTTTTTTTTCCAACATCAGCGTTGGGTCCGCATCGGCGGCGAGTAAACTAGAGCACATATAGCTTCCGGTACTTTTTTATCCTTTTTCTCGCTGTTTTCTTATCACACGCTTTCGGTTTTTTTTTCTTCTGTTTTTCTCACATTTCGCCTTTTTTTATCTCGTCCGATCCATCTCACGTACACCCCGCCACCGCCGAGACATACCCTAGCGCTGCCTGAAAAAGATCGAAAAGAGGAGATCGAGTGGATGTGAGGGATTCGATTTTTGGAAAAAACAGAAAGAAAAATCGGAAAGAGGAGATCGAGTGGATTTGAGGGATTCGATTTTTGGAAAAAACGGAAAGAGGAGATCGAGTGGATTGAGGGATTTTTGAAAAACAGAAAGAAGAGATCGAGTGGATTTGAGGGGAGGATTGGCTCGGGTATACGGTTACATGACTGCCACCACCAAGACAAACCCTAGCGCTGCCTTTCGATTTTGAAAAAAAAACGAAAAGAGCAAATCGAGTGGATTAATAGCCCTTAACTAATTTTGGAATATCAAAAAAGATTTAAACGGATGCCCACGCCGGCCGGCCACCCCTCCGGCACTGTCATCGACACCCTCGACACGGATTGCCTCAACCCTGACGCTAGCTTCATCAGCCCCGCGCGAATCTGCATGCCGCCGCCCCCGGCGGCCTCGGCAACACCGACAGGTGCTGCTGCGCCGCCCTTCCATCCATCGGTGACTGGTGCTCGTTACGGCGATGCCATCCTAGAACACGCAATGCCGCACCGGAAATCGAGGACGAGGATGAGGCCGGCCGTCACGATAGGCGAGGATCCTGCACCGGAAGTCGCCGTCCCCATCGAACCACAGTGAGAACGCGCGGTCGCGGGGATACGGTCAGGGTGATCCATGGTGGAGACAAATGAGAAGTTCACACTGTGGTTGTGGAAGAAGCCGAGATGGGAGAAAGAAGGAAGAAGACGGAAAATAAAGTGAATGGATGGAAAATGTGACGATAATGGTACGGTTTTAATTTTGTAAAATTTTAATGACACGTCTATAAATAGACGAATTGTAATGATATTTTTTTGAATACGCAAATTTGAAATGGTATGATCCAATTTACCTTATTATATATTATATATGTTTGAGCAAAGGATTTAAAATATCTTCATTTCCGCACAACGTTGACTGGGTCATTACATCATTTTCCGTAAGTATGTTTAAGCATGTGAACAAATCAGATGTGGACTTGATTTAGTCTTTTAATTTGTTACTTAAACGCGTACTCTCATACAATTAATGTGGGCTGGATTTAGTCTTTTTGGTACTTAAACGCGTACTGTCATACAATGTGGACTGGATTTAGTCTTTTTGCAAAGAGTAAAATGCACTAACGGTCTTTTAAACTTGTCAGGAGATTTCACTTAGGTCCATGAACTTGCAAAGTGCACATTAAAGTATCTAAACTAGGTTTATTGTATCATTCCGCTCCAAAGCCGCATTTAACCGTGGTCTTGCTTACGTGGCACGCCACGTGGACGATGACATGGATTTTTTTTCTCCCTTCTTCCTTCTTTTTCTCTTTCTTCCTTGTCGAAAAGATGAAAATGCCTCATGCACGTTATCGTCCATGTCATCATCTTTTCATAAAAGAAAAAAGAGAAGGAATAAGAGAGAAAAAATATAAAAAAAATCCATGTCATCGTCCACGTGGCGTGCCACGTAGATAAGACCACGGTCAAACACGGCTTTGGACCAGGATGATACAATAAACCAAGTTTAGGGACCTTAATGTGCGTTTTGTAAGTTCGTGGACCTAAGTTAAACCTGCTGACAAGTTTAAGAACCGCTGGTGCATTTTACTCTTCTGCAAACATCATAAGGATGTTTCTTTAGAACTATTCTTGCACCCGAAGGGTTGTTGGCGGCCGGGCTGCTATTTATACATGCATACTAGCTAGATCACCGAACACAAAACCACAAGAACAAACTTCTTGAAATTCAACATGGATTCGAGATCAGCTTTGCTACTACTTGTTCTGCTAGTTTCCCCCTTTTTCACCAATGCATCGAGCAGAGTAAGATGCTTCCTTCTTTCAGGAAAATTGTAATTTAATTTGCCTAGTTTTTTCCTCAGGAAAGTTACTGATACTGATTCATGAAAACTTTTACATCGAAATTTCAGCTCTACATCGTGTACATGGGGGAGAAGAAGCATGATGATCCGTCTGTTGTCACGGCATCGCATCATGACACGCTTACTTCTGTTCTTGGGAGGTACAAGGAGTTGCAAGTCCTAACTTCTTCTAAATTTTACCGAGCGCGACGAGCGATAGAACTGGTTGCTCATGTCTAATTTTGTGGTTTTTTTTGTCAATGCAACATAACAGTAAAGATGACGCCATGAAGTCTATAGTGTACAGTTACAAACATGGGTTCTCTGGATTTGCTGCGATGCTCACCGAATCCCAAGCTGAGGAACTAGCAAGTCAGTAAACATCAAAGCTACAAATTACAATATTGGCACTAGCATGTTGTGTCAGTGCTACTATTTGCATGCATGATTATTAATTAACGAACTTAATTATGAATTCCTGGTGCAGGATTACCTGAAGTCATCAGTGTGAAGCCTAACACTTACCATCAAGCACAAACGACTCGAAGCTGGGATTTTCTTGGCCTTAAATACTACGAACAATCAGGTCTTCTAAAGAAAGCAAAGTACGGTGAAGATGTCATTGTCGGTGTCATCGACTCAGGTATATAAAACTACAGTACAATACGCCATATAAAACTACAGTACTATATTCTAAACCAAAATCACTTGCATTAATATAAGTAGAATTCCAGTAGTTTAAGCTCTGATGAAATGTAACAGGTATATGGCCCGAATCACGAAGCTTTGATGACAATGGCTACAGTCCCGTGCCTGCACGATGGAAGGGTAAGTGCCAGACCGGCGCGGCGTTCAACGCCACCACGGGTTGCAACAGGAAGATCGTCGGCGTACGGTGGTACTCGGGCGGCATTCCCGACGAGAACCTGAAGGGCGAGTACATGTCGGCGAGGGACCTCGGTGGCCACGGCACGCACGTCGCCTCGACGATCGTCGGCGGGCAGGTACGCAACGTGAGCCACAGACAGGGCGGCAAGCTGGCTGCCGGCACGGCGCGCGGTGGGGCGCCGCGTGCGCGGGTCGCGGTCTACAAGGTGTGCTGGGGCGTACGCGCTCAGTGTGGCGGAGCCGCGATCCTCGCGGCCATCGACGATGCCATGAACGACGGCGTGGATATGCTGTCCCTGTCGATAGGAGGCGCGGGCGAGCATTACGAGACGCTCCACGCCGTGGCGAGAGGGATCCCCGTCGTGTTCGGTGGCGGGAACGACGGCCCCACGCCGCAGATCGTGAGGAACACCGTGCCGTGGGTCATCACGGTGGCCGCCTCCACAATCGACAGGACCTTCCCCACGGTGATATCGCTCGGGAACAACGAGAAATTTGTGGTAATTAAGCAACCATGCTTGCTATTTCGTCAGCAACTTGTGAATGTTTTACTGCAGAGCTACACTGATGTACTCCTATAGCTTTATGTGGGTTCTTTAACCTTCGTATATATTTGCTTGCAGGGGCAATCTCTTTACTACAACGCAACAGCAAGCAGCAACAAATTTCAAATGCTTGTTGATGGATCAAGGTAACAAAACCAATAGTGATCATGTTCAAGTTTGTTAAAATCACAATCCTGAATCGGAATCGGAAGTTCTAGGTAGGACCATAATCATTGAATCGTATACATGAAAATCGTAAATTCTACCTATAAAAAATCATAGAATCAGACCTCTTAACTAGAATCATAAAGTGCGTAAAATGGTACGGCAGAATCGAGATTTAATTTAACAACCTTGATCATGCTAGCTAGTGTCATTAGTCCTCACATTTGATAGATCTCGATCACTCTGCTTTCTTTAGATCCTGATTTTGAATGAATTGCGTGTGCAGCTGCGACGCGGAGACGTTGGCGTCGATCAACATCACCAGAAAGGTCGTCCTGTGCTCGCCGCCGTCTCTGATGCCACCTCGGCTGTTGTTGGGCGACATCATCGGCCGTGTCATCAAGGCAGGCGCCGATGGCCTCATCTTCGTGCAGTACTCCGTCAGCAACGCCCTTGATTTTCTGAATGCCTGCAGCCGCGCCAGCGTGCCATGTGTACTGGTGGACTACGAGATCACACGCAGGATCGAGTCATACATGACCAGCACAAGGTGAGCTCGAACTCTTGATACCATCCCATTAACATCTACTCTCCAATACGCAAAACCAGCTTGAGTACTGTACATGAATGATCTTTTGATGTTTCTCCTCTCATTTTTCAGCACGCCCATGGTGAAGGTGTCGCCGGCCATGACGGTGGTCGGAAGTGGGGTGCTCTCACCAAGGATCGCTGCATTCTCGTCAAGAGGACCGAGCTCCTTGTTTCCCGGAATACTGAAGGTGTGACATGGTGATCTTTGATGTGCATCAAACAAGTGATACACATCTACAAACAATGAGAATACCTTATATTACTGTGTAGTTGTGACGATGGCGTCAGGTTTTGAACGTGTGTCAAAACTAACCTGTTTGTCTGTTCAACAGCCTGATATTGCTGCGCCGGGAGTCGGTATCCTCGCAGCTGTGGGTGATTCGTACGAGCTCAAGTCTGGGACGTCCATGGCGTGCCCGCATGTATCAGCAGTGGTAGCGTTGCTCAAGATGGTTCACCCGGACTGGTCGCCTGCCATGATCAAGTCCGCCATCGTCACTACAGGTACTTAGATTAATTTCTTTCCAAAAATTGGTTGCTTTTAGCTTAGTAATTAGGACTAACCAGTATACATCTCTCTTGATTGCAGCTTCGGTGATAGATCGTTTTGGCATGCCAATCCAAGCTGAGGCAGTGCCAAGGAAAGTGGCTGACCCATTCGACTTCGGTGGTGGCCACATCGAACCGGATAAAGCCATTGACCCTGGCCTAGTATATGACATTGATCCAAGCCACTACACTAAGTTCTTCAACTGCACCCTTCTTGAAGCTGAGGATGACTACAAGTCCTACATGGAGCAGATCTGTCAGCTCAACCTCCAATCAATTGCAGTGCCAAAACTAAAGGACTCTGTCACGGTTTGGCGGACTGTCACCAATGTTGGAGAAGCAGAAGCAACTTACCATGCAGTGCTTGAGGCACCGGTTGGTATGACTATGTCAGTGGAACCTTCGGTGATCACATTCACTAGGGGTGGTAGTAGAAGTGTAACATTTAAGGTGACATTCACAACAACACAGAGAGTACAAGGTGGCTACACGTTTGGGAGTTTGGCATGGCTAGATGGTAACACACACTCTGTGAGAATTCCGATTGCAGTTCGCACCATAATCCAGGACTTTGTTGCTGATACTTCATAGACTTTTAGCTAGAGATAGTAAATATCTTCATGCAAAGTTGGGTTGTACATTTTTTTACAGAAGTCAATGTGATCCATGTCAATCTGGTGCAATACTAGAATTGTAAGACCGAAGTTCAAATTGGTATTGTATTTCTTTGTCCATGGTTATATAAACCTGACTCTTCCTCTCCCCTAGTAAACCCTAACCACCACCACCCTTTTCAAACTCGCCGCCGCCGGAGCAGGTTGCTGGTGTGCGGGCCTGCTGGGATGGCGGCGGTGAGGCTTCCTCCTTCATTCTTCCTAGGGTTGGGGTGGCGCTGTGGGTCAATTTTCGATCTGGCGAACGACGCTGTGGTGCTGGCGGGGCCCGTTGGCGCCGGGCGGTGGCAGCGGTACCCGGTGGCGGGGACGCCCTGGTGGCTGGCTAGGCGGTGGCGGTGAAGCTCTGGCGAACGGTGCGGTAGTAGAGGCGCCGATTGTGGTTGCGGCAGTGCCCGTTGGTGGTCCGTCGGCGCAATGGTGGTGAGGGTGCTGGTGGTGCCGAGGGAGTTGATAGTGGAGGTGGCACTCCGGTGATGTGCGGTCGTGGTTGCTGAGGAGGCTAGGACGTACAGGAGGCGTTGGTCGTGCTTGGTGTGCGGTGGTGGCGTTGGAAGGTGACGGAGGCTAGTCCTCCACCCCTTACTCTACCACTAGTGGCCAGCATGGCGTTGGTGGTCGATGGTTGTGGTTTGGCCATGACTGTTTGCGACGACGGCAGCGAAGGTTTTCGATGGCGGCGTCCTAGGGACAGCGGCGATTTGGCGAGCTCCGACGCCCCGTTCTGTGCTCACTTGAGCTAATAGTGCGATGGTCATCGACTTGCTTGATGCAGATAAGGATGATGGCAACGGAGGCTCTTGGCGGCAGCGTCCTAGAGATGGCAACTGCCGTGTGAGCGTCAGTGTCAGGGTCTGCTTGCGGATAGGTGTGGATAGTAATGGAGCATCTCCGACAAGTTGATGGCAGTAAAGGCAAGGTGCATGTCATGCTAGATGGCTCAATGGTGCTCTAGGAGCTACGTGAGTTCAATGGTGTGCGGAACATGGTGGTAGCGTGGCAAGGTGGTTTCATGGCGCACTATGGGCGCTCGAAATGCGGCATCGACGTAAGGGGTTTTGGACGGCAACAGAGGAGAGCAGGTATAGTAGTTGGCAGCATATGGTGGTTGAGTTATGTAGAGATGGAGATGGTGCGGCGACGGGTATCATGGACTAGTTCTGTTTCTCCTCTTCCCCACACTCGCGCTTGGTTGGATAGATTAAGTCCTTGAAGAAGGTTGAAGCTAAGTCTTCTAGATTTTATTTTTTTGTGTTTGTGTGTTTTTTTCTGTGTGTGTGAGATTCAGGGTCTAAGAACTCATGTAATATTTTGGTTGTGTATATCCTTTGTGGATATAGAGGCCGGATTAATGAAAAATCTATTATCTAAAAAATAATCTAGCTGTGGTTGTCCTGTTTAAACAGATGAGCAATTTTATAGTTCTTAAGTAGGTACATGAGGTACCACTTTTTCTATTGTAAATTTGGTACCTCTTGGTACCTAGGTACTAGAAGGTACCAAATTTTACAATAAAATTTTGGTACCTCATGGTACCTACTCAAGGACGGTAAAATGTCTCTTGAACAGATAGTCATGAATCATGGATGAAATTTTCTAAACCTTTTATAGACTGTCGGTGTATGTATAGGCAATAATAAAAGGGGACTACATGCGAGATCTAAAAGCAAAGGATGCGTGGCGACAAATGTTTAGACATGTTCAGACCCTCTCGATGAGAGATAATACTCTATATCTTTTGGTCGATTGTACCCGCCCGGTGTATTGATCTGTTGATCTAATCTTGTGGTGGGTCTAATCTTGTGGTGGAACCAGTCCACCTAGATTCAAGTCTTAGACTTGACACGGGTGCTCGTATTTATGGCTAATTATTATTTCAGTGATAGGCGACGTACCCATTGACAACGAGGAACCCATAGTGACTTGGTTAATATCAAGATATGCCAACCCAATCTTCCGAGGTGTCAACAGCGAGATACACATGGCGACTTCGTTAATTTCAAAATATATCGATCCAATCTTCCGAAGATGCTCATAGGGATTGGGTGTGGTGTATGTGTTCATAAAAGTGAGTTTGCGCGTATTGTGATCAACTGGATTTGCATTGTTTTTCACAAAAGAAACCACAAATGCAACAAACTCCTTCCCCCGCAAAAAAGAAAACCACATTGTCGAGTCCAAATTATAATGAGCTTGTATCGAAAATGAATGGATTTTTAAAATTTCTTCTGCATGTTTTTTTCCCAAAAACTTCTAACTTGTGCACGGTTAGTTTGCATGGAGACTTGTGCCGTGTGGGGTGAGGGAAAAAAATAGGGAGTGTCCATATGTCATTTGATAGAAAACATCCCTTAAAATTGTGCGAATTTTGGACTGTCCGATTGCATTTAGATTTGTGCTAGGCAAACTAACCCTAAAATCCCCTTCCTTCCTTCCTCCTCTTGACATCCCCTCACACCGTCGCCCCCTCACGAGCACCCGATCCACGCCGACGAGGCCACTTCCGCCACCGCCTCTGCCCCATGTGGCACTGCCCGGCCTCTCTAGCTGGGCGAAATGGGTGAACGGCGCCAGCGAGATCCCCTCTTCCTCCCCGTCTCCTCCCTTCTCAAGCCATCGACGGCAAGATGCTCTGCCTAGCCATCTTCCTCGTCACCGGCGAGTCCTTGCGGCTGGATCCACCACCACACGCCACCACCTCGTAATCACAAACTCGCTATGCCCTCACCACGAACACCGTCTGTCGCCCTCCTCCATCCCCATGGCTCTGGTGCAGCCACCGGTCCGCCCATTCCACCGTCCACCGCTAGGCCGCCATCTCCCATGACCATCCCTCTAAGCCCGGTGACCTCTCCTTTCTCCCCTCCCCCTCCCACCCCAACCCCACCCTAAGACCTAATACATCGGCTCTCTGTCAGAGTTTGGGTTGTTGCTGGTGCCGGAAATTAAAGAAGCGGAGGTTGCTAGAGTAAGAGAAGAAGCACCTCGAGTACGAATCACGGAGCACATCTAGTGGGCCAAAATGTGCAAGATTTAGGAATGGATTTTCTGTCAAACAGAAGGTTAGTGGTTCCAAAAAAAAATACTAGTGCATGACGGAGAGAGAAGGTTAGTTAGTGGTTCCGAAAAAAAATACTAGTGCATGACGGAGAGAGAAGGTTAGTTAGTGGTTCCGAAAAAAAATACTAGTGCATGATGGAGAGAGAAGGTTAGTTAGTGGTTCCGAAAAAAATACTAGTGCATGACGGAGAGAGAAGGTTAGTTAGTGGTTTCCAAAAAAAATTACTAGTGCATGATGGAGAGATATATCGTTACCTGAGCAACAAGGGCTTGTGCATCTAGCGAACACGCCAAACTTTTTTTTTGCTATTAGCTACATACATGTTACATAAATTGAACAAATAATTACATAGGAAAGTTGAAGGGTTTATAGATAGCCCAAAATGAACTTACCAAGCAGTTCCATGTAAATTTCACAATGGATTGCATATTTCCAAGCCAATACTCATATGAAGGAAAAGAGATGGCTATGGCAGTTGTGATGGTACTAATTAAGCAGAGGAAAAACTGGGTTTGGTGGGTGTGGGAGTTCAGCAAGTTTGACTCTGGGATTTGTTAAACATAAGCATTTCCCTGGGGTTGACTTGTTTTCTCTCTACTCGTAGGGACGGCTCACAGTTTTGGAAAGGTTTACCAAGAACAAGTAAAATCCCCGTGCTTAATTAACCTCCGCGGCTAGAATAAGCCATAATTTTTAAGCCATCAGCTTCGCTTTTTTACAGCCAGGTGCAGCAGAAGCTTCATCGGAGCCACTCATGACGTTACCTGCTTTCGTCGTCACACAAAGTTGATCCGGTCATTACATGTGAAGAAGAAAAAAACATCATTATATATATCCACTTAAGTATGTCGTTATTAATTTGAACATGATGAACAAATCAAATCACAATGCTCACCATACAGCGTGAACCTGGTTTATTAACTAGTAGTCCTTTTTGTTACGTGTGACTTGACAAAACAATCAACGCGTCAACATGGTGATGCTCTGTTTGAAAAAACTGTTCTTGCACACCCATGGTTAATGTTGGATGCTAGCTGCTATTTATACCTGAACGGCTCAGCAGAAGATCAACACCAAACCACAAGAATACACTCCTCGAAATCAAACATGGATTCGAGACCGCCTTTCCCTTCTACTCTGCTCTTTGTTCTTCTACTGGTGCTCCCTGTTTTCGCCAATGCGTCTAGCAGAGTAAGCCGCTTCCTCTTTCAGGGAAACGTGATAAATTTCGCTCTCTCTTGCACGGAAATTACTGATATTGATTCTTGGAAACTTGTTTTTCATTGATTTAATTTTCAGCTCTACATCGTCTATATGGGGGAGAAGAAGCACGATGATCCATCTGTGGTGACTGCATCGCACCATGATGCTCTTACTTCTGTTTTTGGGAGGTATTAGTGGTTCAAAGTAGTGAATTATGCATCTTTCATATGAAAAGGAACTCGGGTTAATTCTTTTTTTTTTTACGGAAACTCGGGTTAATTTTGTGACTTGTTTTCAATGGAACAGTAAAGATGAAGCCATGAAATCCATAGTCTACAGTTACAAGCACGGATTCTCTGGATTCGCCGCAATGCTCACCGAGTCCCAAGCTGATGAACTCGCAAGTAATCATCAACTCCTATAACATGAGCTTGTTATCTTGCTTCTTGCATGCTATTAATGAACTAATGAGTTTCCGGTGTAGAATTACCCGGAGTCGTCACTGTGAAGCCTAACACTTACCATGAAACACACACTACACGGAGCTGGGATTTTCTTGGCCTTAACTACTACGAACAATCAAGTCTTCTAAAGAAGGCAAGCTATGGTGAAGATGTCATCGTTGGTGTTGTTGATACAGGTTGAAAATGACTTACATTCTGCTATCCTCGCGCAAATCACCTTGTTACTCCCTTTTTATTTTAATATATGATGCCTTTTACTTTTTGGCTAACGTTTGACCATTCGTTTTATTCAAAAAATTTATATAATTATCGTTTCTTTTATTGTGGCTTGATTTATCATAAAATATTCTTTAAGCATAACATAAATATTTTTATATTTGCACAAAAATTTTGAATAAAATGAATAGTCAAATGTTGGTCAAAAAGTCAACGGTGTTATACATTAAAATATGGAGGGAGTATATAAAATTTGAAAGAAAAATTAACTTTTATGAAATGTGTTATATAGGGATATGGCCTGAATCACAAAGCTTTGATGACAATGGCTACGGCCCTGTGCCAGCACGGTGGATGGGCAAGTGCCAGACCGGCGTGGCGTTCAACACCACGGGTTGCAACCGGAAGATCATCGGTGCGCGATGGTACTCGAGCGGCGTCCCGGACGAGTCCCTTAAGGGCGACTACATGTCACCAAGGGACCTAAATGGGCACGGCACGCACACCGCATCGACTATCGCCGGCAAGCAGGTTTGGAACGCGAGCCACCACCGGAGCGGCCTGGCCGCCGGCGTGGCCCATGGCGGGGCGCCGCGCGCGCGCCTCGCGGTCTACAAGGCGTGCTGGGGCACCGCCGGTACGTGCAGCACCGCCGCGGTCCTCGCCGCCGTCGACGACGCCATCAACGATGGCGTGGACGTGCTGTCCCTGTCGTTGGGGATTGGTAGCGACATCCCCGGGACGCTGCACGCCGTGGCGAGCGGGATGACCGTGGTGTTTGCCGGCGGGAACGCCGGCCCTGCGCCGCAGACGGTGGAGAACGTCGTGCCGTGGGTCATCACGGTGGCTGCCAGCACCATAGATCGCTCTTTCCCCACCGTGGTCTCGCTCGGCAACAAAGAGAAGCTGGTGGTATGTATCGTGATGATCGACCTTTTTTTTCTGTTTGCAAAAGACATCTGCACTGCTTTACAGGTTAAAAGTGATAAATTTTTGAACGTCCATCGTCTTAATTCCAGGGACAATCTCTCAACTACAACGCAACAAAGAACAACAGCAACTATCATATGCTTGTCTTTGGGTCCAGGTAATCGAACGAAATGGTCACGAGAAAGTGATACGAATTCTTCTACACTTAATAAAATAAATAAATCTTGAGCTAGTGATTGATGCTGAGACCAATGCCATTGACACGCAGCTGCGATGAGGAGTCACTAGCGACGGTCAACGTCACTGGCAAAATCGTCCTGTGCTACGCGCCTTTGGAGGCTGCAGCCACCTCGTCGCCGAACCCAGCGTTCGGCACTGCAGCAATCGGCATCGCAAAGGGCGGCGCAAAAGGCCTCATCTTTGCGCACCAGAGAACCAACATCTTCGATGATCTAGAGAACTGCAACAAGATTCTCCCGGCCGGCTGCATGATGGTCGACTTCGAAATCGCAGCCAGAATAGCCTCCTATTTGAACAGCACAAGGTGAGTTTCGAGCTCTTGAAGACAAGCTACATCGAAACGGAGTCAAATTAAACTCAAAAACTGGCTGTGATCTGAAAACACACTCTAATGTTATTCACATATATATCATCTCTTCCAGGAAACCGGTGGCGAAGATATCTCGGGCAGTGACCGTTGTCGGGAATGGAGTGCTCGCACCGAGGATCGCCGCGTTCTCGTCGAGAGGCCCAAGCATCGATTTTCCTGGCATACTCAAGGTAACAAAGACCATGACCTTGACATGAATGAATGTACTACTTTCTACTCCATATGTGAATGTGAGAATGTGACACTACTTTCTGTGTGTTGTCAAAACCTGATTCTGTCCGTGTTCAACAGCCTGATGTAGCTGCACCTGGAGTCAGCATCCTGGCTGCTGTGGGCGACACGTACAAATTCATGTCCGGGACGTCCATGGCATGTCCGCATGTATCAGCTGTGGCGGCGCTGCTCAAGTCGGTTCACCCTGACTGGTCACCTGCCATGATCAAGTCTGCCATTATCACCACAGGCACGTATTCAAGGCACATTACAAGTTCCTCTTAAATGATCACATCCACTACTACAGAAATACTCAATAGGTCCGGTACTATGTATAGGTGCCGAAAATGTTAGAATCGATATCTATAGTGCTTCGTCCTGCCCCTCCACCTCCCACCCAACGCGCGACAGTGGCCATTTTTATGAACCGGCACCTATGCGTTTATATATATATGTTGGTTTTTAATAGGAAAAAGACTATGGTATAACTAACCAATACTATCTTTCTCTATTGGTGCAGCATCGGTGACTGATTGTTTTGGCATGCCAATCCAAGCCGAGGGAGTTCCTAGGAAGGTGGCCGACCCCTTCGACTTTGGTAGTGGCCAGATCGATCCAGACAAGTCTGTTGACCCTGGGCTAGTATACGACATTGACCCGAAAGAGTACACTAAGTTTTTCAACTGCACCCTTGGCCCTAAGGAGGACTGCGAGTCCTACGTGGGGCAGCTCTATCAGCTCAACCTCCCTTCCATCGCTGTGCCGGACCTCAAGGACTCTATCACAGTTTGGCGCACTGTAACCAACGTTGGAGGGTTAGAAGCAACTTACAAGGCGTCAATTGAGGCACCGGCTGGTGTGAACATGTCTGTTGAACCTTCAGTGATCACATTCACCAAAGGTAGTAGTAGAAGTGCAACATTTAAGGTGACATTTACAGCGAAGCAGAGAGTACAAGGTGTCTACACATTTGGAAGCTTGACATGGGTAGATGGTGTCACACACTCGGTGAGGATACCGGTTGTGGTTCGCACCATAATCCATGACTTTGTGTTAGATACTTCGTAAAAATTGTTTTGGTAAAAGCAAATATGTTCGTCCAATATTACTTCATACTATTCTTTTAATTCAATGTCGTGGGGCCAATGTTTAGTTAATACCATTTATATAAAATGTTTTACTAGACTCTTGTAAGAATAATAAATACAAGGTTGTTGCATTTCTCTGTCCATGGTTGAGTATGCTTGACGCTTGTTTAGAAAGATAATCTTGAGAATATATAAATTTGTTTTCTGAGAATTGACAATTGATAATGTGCTATATCGGTTCCGCTGACGCAGAAGCTGATCTACAACACACTATAAAGGGCTAAGATGGTGCCTAGGTATGCATGGTGATGAGAGTACAATTACTAATAAAGATGAACACCAGGGGAAAAAACCACCTCCCATGGGAAAGTTTTTGTACTCTCATGAATGCCTCTCGTTCTTTCTTGTCATCAAACATTTTTAAAAATAGTAAATAGATTGATATGTGATATGTTACTTCACAAATATACATGTGTAAATTTAGCATGTGCAAGTAAAAACAAAATCTACAAATACGACAGTCAATCATCTAACACTTCGATGCTTGCAATACACCTTGAATTAGTCGGAAAGGTGCTTCAAATATAAATTCAATTTGTCATCGGGTTATGAATAGATATAAAAAGGTAAAAACAACATACAAAAATGCATCGCTCAATGAACTAAATATTCTATATTCGGCTTTGGCGTGTAACTTGGACTACTATTTTTCTATTGGGATATAGCGGTAATATCTAAGAAAATTGTATATTGTAAAAGTAATTATAAATAAAAAAATTATCCGTATTATTTTATGTTTTCTAATTAAATATTTTGAGAACTGTTGATCATCAAATTCGCAAAAGTTTGACCAAATAATTTCAACACTACCTATCAAATATTAAAGGAAAAAATATGAATTACCCCCCTCAACTATCGCTGCTGACCAAATTACACCCCTAAACAAAAATACCAAACATTATACACCCCCAACTATTTATACCGGACAAATAATCCCCCTCAACGCTGTTTTAAGTGGTTTTGACTTGAGCTTGCTCACGTGGCGCTAACGTGGCAATCCAGTCAGCGAAAAAATAAAAAAAAATCCCTGAGTCCCACCCGTCATTATTCCCCTCAATCAACTGAATCATTCCCCAGTGGTTCTCTCTCGCGCATGGCGCACGCACTCGGGCAGCCGGCTACATAGCACGTGGAGGTGGAGGCGGACTGTGAAGCCGAGCGCCGGAGGCGGAGCACGGCCGCGTGGCAGAGGAGTTGGACCGGGTAGCCGGCGGCGGAGGTGGAGCACACCCAGTTGGTCAACTGCGGAGCCCGCGGAGGAGGAGGCGGACCGTGTGGCTGACGGCGGAGGTGGAGCAAGCTCGGGCGGCCAACTGCGGAGGTGAAGATTGCCCATGCGGCGGCCAGCGCCGGAGGCGGAGCAAGCCTGCACTGCAGAGGAGGAAGACCAGGTGGCCGGCGGCAGAGGCGGTGAACGCCCGGGCAGCCAGCTGCGAAGGCGGAGAACGCCCGTGCGGCGGCCGGCGCCGGAGGCGGAGCACGCGCGGGAGAGGAGGCGGACCAGGTGGCCGGCGGC
Organism: Oryza meridionalis; assembly: GCA_000338895.3. NCBI lineage: Eukaryota > Viridiplantae > Streptophyta > Magnoliopsida > Poales > Poaceae > Oryza > Oryza meridionalis. Next base: position 10,111,752 of record CM002525.2, on the reverse strand, counting down.
GGAGGGAGAAAAGTGGGAGAGAGAAAAACCAACACTGACAAGTGGGTTCCACTGGTTTTTATTTATTTTTGTTAATTGTATCACCGTGTGTGTGCCACATAGGAAGAAAACCACTTCGGTTTTTGATAGGGGGATAATTCGTCCGGATTTAAGAGTACATGGTGTAAAACGTCTGGTATTTGAGGGGGTAATTTGATTGACCTTGATAGTTCGGGGGTAATTCGTACCTTTTCCAATATTAAAACACGTAAGGAGTTTTTTTTATGGGTCTGTTTTTGGGTCAGGTCGGTCCCAAGTCTTATAAAAAAGAATTAAATATTTAAAAATAACAACAATTAATTGAAGGAAAAAGTTCATTTAACCCCGAAGTATATATTAGGGTTGGTCTGCTTCAGTACGCTAAAGTATGAAACTGTAGTATTCTAATCCTTGAAGTATGCAAACCGATTCAATTAGCACCCTGGAGTAATTTTGTTGATGGTTTTGCTATGTATACATGATGATGTGGCGGCTATATTGCTTATGTGGCACACACATGAGTTATCCTTTTGGTCTAAGTTAACCCAACCTATTCATTCTTCTCACAGATTGGCAAGATGAAGAATTGCATACCAGAATCAATGTGCTTTTTTTTCCCAAGCTGTTACGCTTGTTAAAGATATTTAACAAGCTCCATTGCCATGTCATTATCCACGTTATAGTCCATGTGGCCAGCCAATACTGACCACCTATAAAACCACTAACTGAAGTGGTCGACCCATTTAATTTTGACGGTAGCCACATTAAACCAGACAGAGCAACCGACCCTGGCTTGATATATGACATCGGCCCAACCACCAAGTTATTCATCTGCACTTTAGCAGCATTTGATGACTATGGGGCAATTGTACCAGCTAAACCTCCTGTTGATTATCTGGCTAGATCTAAGGACTCTGTCACCAATATCGAAGCAATCTAAGCAACTTATAGGGCAGCAATTGAGGCACTAGCTGGGGTGTGTGTAGAATCTCGTGTGATCGTATTCACCAGAGATGGTAACAGAAGTGTAATATTTAGAGCATTATATTTTCGCTTATGTTTATACTTATAAGCTAATATTTGTATTTTTAACCTTAAATTTGAAGCTGATTTTGGGGTTTTTTTCATCGAAGTTTATTTTTCAGCCAATAGAACGGGATTGGTTATCTCTAACGGGTTTATAGCATCATCTCTTTTGAGCAGGGCCCCCGTCACTAAGCAAAGGTCAATGATGTGAGAAAATATCTCAATCGGGCATCCGACCGTCACGGATGACACATCTCAATTGAACCAACACAAAAGCTCATTACGAATGACTCTCATCTCTAAAAAAAAATAAATTTTGTTTTTTTGTTAGCCTCAGGTCTTTGCCCTCACTCCTGTGCTTTCTCGGTCGGTCACCCATCCGGACTTGTGTGCACCCGGGTGTAACGCCCCGACATTTGTTAGCCATAAACACAACTAACTCACACCGGGGTGTTATGCATTACCTGTGATATAGTACCAGTCCCAGGATACACTAGTTGGTACTCACAGAATAAATGTGGAATCAAAGTAAATTGCTTTATTACATCACTGGTAGTAGTCCTTATATAAGTTGTCATCATAGACAGGCCCATAGATGAGCAACACATCATTACAGAAAACTATAAAAGCGACAGCGCAGAAGCGAACAGTGCGGAGAGACTAAGCGACTACGCAATAGGCACAGATCCTAGGCAACTAACTTATTCCAAAGGTGAGGCTTGGGGCTAGGCACGAAACATCTTGAAGTCTTCATACTCGGCTTGCTCCTGGAGATACTCCTCTGCGGTCGGGTCGACGTCTTCATCTTCAAACTCTATAGATTATTATAAGGGGCAAGGATGAGTACTTAACGTACTCAGCAAGCCGGGGAAAAGAATGACATGTCGGTTTAACAAGGAGGCTACGGTTTTATTTACGAAGGCTGCCATTTTGGCAAAATGATTTATTTCACAAAACTCCTAGTCAGTGAGTCAAGTTTTAGTTGTCGGGAGGAGGCTCACGCCTCGACCCATTCCACAAGTTGCTTTGCAACAACTTGTTACGATTAACGAACAACAATTAATTTGTTCCCTCTATTAACTCCTTTTCACTATCACAACAACACATAGTTCACCCAATTACCTCAGCACATCAATGCCATCATGGCCTTAACAACTCCTCGGTGTCGGACGACACCCTAGGTCACACAGACCTGTTCCTAACCACAAAGGTTAGCCGTCTGCCACACAGACGGACTCTGGTAACGTTCCCTTTTCAGTAACCACTTTTCCACAAACCTTTGTCAAACAAATCTACGCTATGAGAAACACCTTACACTCGCCCTTGACTGTGGGCACGACTGTTTGAACAATTCATTAATCTCTGCAGAGGTTGCACGCTTTACCCACACGACACGAAACTTATACCGGTACTGGCCGGTACCGGAAGTTTGTGATAACGCCTTTCCAAAGCTAACCCATGAAAATCGCATGCCACCTAGTTGGGCTAAGATCCATAGCCGAGTATCAGACAAATGCAGCCATCAACCACTCAGGAAATACCGAGGATGCCTCCTACTCCTACTGGTACCACGCCACAATAGAGGCAAAAAGACACCCATGATGGGCCATAAATGTGTAACACTTCGTCCCCTCATCCTCGGCATTCCACAACCATTGGCACACCAACTCCCATGTGATAACAATTTACTTAGCCAGAGGCATCCCATAAATACCCGTGTGGTCGCACTGTAACGTGTTCGGATGGATTTCCGAAAGAAATCGGTCCTTAACGACAATACGTAGCCAAACCACAAAGGCATGACTCCGCATCATCACCACTTTCACAACACATTTTATTTCACAACACCTCGGTACAACGTACCGGATTTTTAAGCAAGTAATTTGGAATATTCCAAGTTTCCCACACGGCAACAACGTAAGCATGGCTAAGCGAAACTACCTTGGTAATCGTGTAATGATACTGGCGCAAACATTTGTAGAGCTATCAAAGGTATGGAAACATCAACCTATGAAATATAAGTGCGACTACTAGTTTGGTCCGTTGGTTGTATAAACAATCCGAGGCCTAAACATGTTAATCGTGCATTTTTGCAAACGACATATCATTGAAAATATAGGGGCAATGTGATCAAAGGGGCTTGCCTTGCACAGGGTTGGGGTCTTCTCCTTCGAAAGCGGCGTCCGGAGCTTCCTCGAACTCGGGCTCTTAACGCGAAAACAAAGCTAATAAACAAAAGGCAATAAAACAAGCTCAAAACAGAGAAACAATAGTGCCACTGTGTAGATCTCAAATTTAGAAAAATTTAGGAACTTGAACGGGGTCAATCGGAGTTACGGTTGATTTTCTATGAATTTTTAAAGGTAAAGGGATTTTTCTGGAATATCTATTATTGGACGGCAAGGGAATATTTCGTTGGAATATTCCACTAGGGCTGACGGCAGAGCGGAGGCCCACCTGTAGGTGACTTGATGGAGGGAGAGAGGCGCGGGCCCGGCTTGTCAGCTGCTTGAGAGAGGACAGGGAGGCGGGGTCGGGTTGTCAGCGGCTCGGTTCCCTTCTCTTCTTCCTCCTCTCGCTGCTTACTCGGCTTGGCCTAGAACGGTGATATGGCCCGGTGGCTCGGCGCGGTTCGGCGTCCGACAGCTGGGGAGGCGGCGGCGAACTCCGGCGAGGCACCGCCAGCGAAGGCGGCGCTAGAAGGTGAGGCTGAGCGGCCTGAGAGAGTGGCACAGAGAGAAAAACGAGAGAGAGAGAGAGAGGGGGGGAGAAAGGTGGTGATGGTGTGGGGAGAAACAGGAGAGCTCGAGCTCCTTTCATAGGCGGGCGACGCGGCGTCGAGCTGGCGGTCTAGACGCGGGATTTCGCGGGTAGCCGGCTAGCTGCTACGGCGGGATTCCTGGAGGACGGGATGGCGATGCGACGACACTGCGGTGGCGCGGCGTCAGCGAGGTCATGGCGACAGAACGCGGCGATGCAACTGCAGCGACGCGATGGCGACGGCGACGGCGCGATGCGACACGAGACGACGCGCGGAGAGCGGGAACGGCGGCAGAACATGGGTGACACGTGGCCGACTGTCGACCCCCGATTTCGGAAATCGGAAATCTTCTGTGTTTATCAGTACCAATCCCTGGATCAGTAGTTGGTACACACATACATAGCCGAATCACAACATATTACGAATGAATTCAGGCTAAGAGAGTTAAATGCTTACATTAGGACCAGCCAGGCTAACAACTATCAGAGAACAACAGTAGAAGACAAAATAATACAAGGGCCCGGTTGACATGTCACAAGCAGTCGACTGTGGAACGAGATCTAGAATGGAACCGCGCTCCGATCATCTTGTTAGGTACACAAGCATAGTAACAAGGGGTTCTCTTCAACACTCTGCTAAAACATATATATAGAGCAACAATGAGTACAAAAGTACTTAGCAAGCCAGCACACAAAATGCATTAATGTACAGGATAATACAAGGAGTGGCTATGGTTACTTTGTGTAAAGCTGAGTTTTCAAATATCATTTTACAAACCTAAGACCTAGCATAAACTGATCAAGTTTTAACTCCATTGTTCATTAAACAATGACGGTTCTGTCCACCATCCATTGTGTTCCGAAGGATAGCTTCCCGCCACTAGTCGTCATGGTTTTCTGGGGTCTACCCCTTCTCGCCTCTCGAGAAGTTGATCCACCAGTACAAAATCATCATGCATCATCCCACCCATCATCTTAAGAATTTAGAGTCTAGCCAAGTGTAATACATGTCCCAATGCTCAATAACCGCTAGCACGGCTATTCGAATAGATTGGTTTACTCACACTGCAGTGGATGTACACTTTACCTGTACTCCGCGACTGCCCAACACATGAGTCTCGTCCCAACACATGATACGCGTCGCGGTAAAGCCTTTTAATAACCTCACATTGGCAGTACCTGCTCCATGAACTTACATCCTCATGCACTCTAGGCGTCATAAGTTTCTAGCAGTGAGAGGAGTTCTGGCGCTCCCGAGGGCGAAAACTCACACAAGCCTAACATTGCATCCTATAGTTGAACCCAATCCATGCTGTCCTCTTTTGGGTATCTCCTTGTAGTCTTGTAGTCTTGACAAGTCAGTCTCTGGCCATCCGTATCGGGTATCCGCCATTTGGCCATCCGTATCGAGTATCCGCCAGCAGACTGCTTGTTCGTCCACATACCTAAGTGAAACCACTATGCAGGGGTACTGCCTCCACTCGGTTATCTACTCCGCTAGGTCTATACCCATTCAAGAAGTACGGCTATACTGGGGTCGTTTCATGCTTAACTTCATGGCTCGGTCCTTAACTGACCAGAGACGGCACTAGCCTTTACCGGACACCACCCAAGTCCTCCAGCCGCCCCAGTCGAAAACATTTGTTTAGTTTTAATTTTTCTTTCACAAATTATCTCATCAACGTCATGGCAATGTGGCACTCATGTCTCCACATGCCGTATCTCAACTACCTTCCCCAAGATAGTTGCCCAAGCATAAAGCATTTGATAAATATGAGAATGCATGAATCTAAATTAGCATTACTAAGCATTTGTCATAAGTGACTAGGGACTCATACGTAATTATGGGTACAAGGGAATAATGAGATAAGCAATAATCAAAGGCATGGCATAATAACAAGTAGGATATTCATCACTGCATGCAATTTTATTTGTAACAAAACAATTTCACAATTGGGATCAACATGCTCAAGGGATGGGGTGATGACTCACCTGCTTAGGATAGTTCTTATTCTTGACATAATCTTGATCAACCTTCACCTCCTGGAAGCTGCATACGTTGCCTCACGACTAATCGATATACAGATTCTATAATACGCAAGAAAAACAAATGTTTCAAACAACAAGCAATTATGCACGAGCAAAATATAATTGCTGGGGTTGAACCTAGGGCTGTTCATACTACTCGGTCTTGCTAATGGATAATCTCATAATCATTCCTATTGTCATGGCGGCTTGTTTAGGAGTTAATCATCATAATATAAATGGAATACACATTTCGTTAATTCGGAGTTGATCTATCTATTGAGTTATGGAAGGGTTATGACCAGACATGCTTCTAATTAGTTTACATGGGTTTTACAGTGATAAAGCATGTTAAAGAGAATTATTCCCCTACCTAGTTTACTGTACAATAATCAATTTTATTTATTAGCACCTATTTATGTTAACCATTATCTAATCATTTGATATTAATTGTGTAATAATTATAAATATATTTTATTGAATAGTGAATTATATACCATTGGAGAGATTATGAATTTAGATTCAAGTTTCACTCAAATTGGAGTTAAAATGAGCAAGTTATGCTAGTTTAAAGATTCAAGTTTGAATTAATTCAAGAAATTGTGAAAGGGTACTGTTCTTAACTCATTTATTTTAAATCCAACATTATCCACAAGCTACTGTGACTGACAGGTGGGACCAGCCCAGGTTGACTAGGGTCAAACCGGCTGTTTTATTCACTGGAGGGTCCCGCCTGTCATGGACACAAAGTCTATAATTAAGTTCTCTTAGATTTTAATAATAGGGACCCCACATGCCATTGAGTGGGCTAATCATCATTAGGTGGAGGATTACTGTGCGCTAATTACATGTGGGTCCCACATGGTTTCTCTCTCTCGTTCCTTTCTTTTTCCCGTCATCTTCTACCTCTCGCCGCGGCCGAACAGAGGAACGGCGCACAGTGGTCCGATGGCTCGAGCCGGGACGGCTCGGCGCACGGTGGGGAAAGGCAGCAGCGCATCACCGGAAACCCATCGGCGGCGGCGGCGAGGCACGGCGGCCACCTGACGCGCGGCGTGACGGCGCGTGGCGGCACCGAGATCGCGAGAACGGCGGCGGCGCAATGGGTGTCGATTCAAGCGCAGACGACTTCGATTTAACCATCTAGGGTTCACATGGAGTATATAAAAGCAAAAATCTAGCCGATTCTACATTGGAACGAGGTCCCGCCACGGCGAGCTCAACCATGGTGCGGTGGCGGCCAGGGTCCGCATGGCTACGACGGCACGCACCCCAAATCGAGGGGGCCGAAAGTTACTAGGTTGCTGGGAGTTGCTCTAGGCGCGAGGGCTTACCAGACGACGGAGTTCGGCGGCGCGCGGCGCGGTGCGGCCGAAACAGGTGCGACTAGCGGTCGGCGACAGTCGCAGTTGTTCGACGCCTGGTCTCCCTCGTTCAGCCGCTCCCGGCTCCCTCCAGCAGCAGCTACAGCAACGCGAGCAACTCCTCTCCACACCCTACCACCCACACCGGCCGAGAAGACCTGTGGCAGCGGCGCAGCCAAAAGTTTTAGGGAGAGGAAGAGCAAATGGGAGGTTGGGTTTGGATGAGAACGAGCCAGGGATAAGCTTATATAAAATGAGTGGGAGAGGGATTCCTTAATGGATAAGAATAGCCGATGACGCGGCTATGCTTCGATCCCTCCCAGGATTCGGATTCTTTGAATCGGTCGGGCATGATTACCTATGCGGAAGAATTGCAGGAGAGGAACCGCTAGCTGTGGAAAGAGGCACCGCATTATCCAGCGGTCTCAACTGGGGGCGACGAGATGGCGACGCAATGGCGATGCGATGGCGACAAGAATGGCGGCAACGTGCAGTGTTAATGGCCACCGATAGGGAGGTGCAGGCTATTTTCTAGGGTGACGCGAAACAACGTGGCGGCCGTTATCCCTCAGCTCGATGGCGACTCGCGATGAGACGGGATGACGCAGGCGCTCGTGGCGACGCGGCCTTTGTGCGGGATTTTGGCGGCTTGGTCGGGTGGTGGGCCCACGCGGGCGTGGCGCGGCGCACGGTGCAAGGTGACCGGGAGGGCGCACCGGTCGTGCGCGACACGGTCGCGGCTCGGAGGTGTGGCGCTGTGTGTTCGGCTTGGGCTAGGGCTCTGGTTGAGTACCTGGCGGCCCAGGAACAGTGGCGGCTGGGAAAAAGAGAGAAAAGGAAGAAAAGGGAGAAGGAAAAGATGGAGGTGCCAAACTGAAAAATGTCTTGGATTGGAATTTTGAATTGAGATGTAACCTATACATCTTGGGTTTAAGAATTCAAATATTTGATTTTAATATTTATTTATTTATTTATTTATTCATCATTTCCCAAAATGAAATTGGCTTTACTTTATATCATCCTAAATTCACCCTATATAACTCGGAGGCTTTGATATTTCTAAAGTTAATTAAAATATTCTAATGTGACCTTTAATAATATATTAGCACATTGGTTGAACTTATTTGTATAACCATGTATTCATGTAAATTGTATTTATTATTTAGTTGCGCACCTTTAATTTGATTTTTCCATTGAGATGATTTACAGTTTGGCAAGCAATAACAACCATAACATCTAGCATGATGCAAAAGTTTTAAAAAGTTCAAAATTTTAGTGATTTTTTTATTGCCGGGAATTTTTAGGATGTTACACCGACGACGGCTACGGCCGGGAATCAAGGTGTAGGGCTCTCAGAGCGAGGTGATGGGCAACGTCATGCGGCGGTAGCGACAAGATGCGCGTGCGAGAGAGAGAAAGAGAGAGAGAGAAAGGGCTTGGTGGCTAAGCTCCTTCCTCACGAAGCAAGGAGAATGGATAAGGGAGATGATCGGATAAGAGAATGACTCAGCCTAGGGTTAGGGATGATGACGAGTGAGGTGGCGGCCGTTATCCGTCGGGGTGGATGCGACGGGCGACGGGATAGATGGAGTGGACGGTGACGGGACGGAGTGACGCGAGGCGACGTGGCTCCGTGTCTCCCGGAGAGAAACCGGAGCGAGGTCGGGCTTGGCGCGACGCTGATTTGGCACGGCGTGAGCACCGGCTCGGTGCGGGGGCGGTGCGGCACGGGTGTTGGCACGACGCGTGGCGCACGGGAAGGTGTTTTGGTGCAACACACGGCTCGGCACGACTCGGCGTCCGGGTGAAACATTCCATCGAACACCTTGTGTGCGTGCACGTGGCTGGCTCAAGGTAGGAGAAGAACAATACTGGGCCGAGTTGGGCCGGCCTGTTCGGGGAGGAGGGGAAAGGAAGGGGTGGAGGGGAGTTGGGCCGAGGAAAAAAGAAGGGAATGAGGCCCAAAATAAACAGTGACATTTCACAATTTCTCTAGGATTTATAGAATTGAGTTTTGTGAAGGATTTGAAGGAATTTGAAGTTGAAGTTGACCTAAAGTTTCACAGGAATTTGAAAGGCAATTCTAAGAGAGGATTTGAGATCCAAATGGCACAAAAACAATTAAGAACCAAATTAACTCCAAATTTTTAAATGACAAATTTTAAAATAAAAGCACATAAAATACGGGTGCTACACCGGGAAATTAGAATTTTCCGGTCGGTCACCCATCCCGAAATTGCTCTAGACCAAGCACGCTTAACCGAGAAAGAAATTGAAATTTGTTGGTATGAGTATTCTATTAATCCTATTAAGCCCTAGACCAGGATGTCACACCCTAGCATCCCTTATTCATATATATTCATTCACGTAACACAAGCACATTCACATAACATCCATTTTGATCACATATTTCACCAGCAAATCCGAGTTAATTGGATCAAATATATATTTAGCAAGTATTATCATGAGGAGGAGACAAATCAGACTTCTAGGAAAAAATAATTTCGAATTGAATTTTATGATACTAAAGGAACTCATATGAAAGGCTGTCAAAAACAAAGTTGTACCATTTTTATTTTGTTCATTTCTCCATTCGGATTTGATTGCGCTATATAAAATTTGGATTTTAAAATATAAGAAATTCAAATATTTTTTCGGGTAGTAAATGATTTCAAATGGAAAAATTGTCAACAACAAAGTTGTATAACTCATCAAGATCTATAACTTTTACTTTGGTCTTTTTTCTATATAACATTTTTCGAACAGTTTGAATTTGAATTTAAAAATATGATAAGTTCAAACAACATTTTCAAATACTAAATAATTTCAACTGAAAAAGTCATCAAAAACTAAGTTGTATAACTCATCAATATCTATAACTTTTATTTTGTTCATTTTTCTATACAACATTTTTTTTGAACAGTTTGAATTTGAATTTGAAAATATGACAACTTCAAACAACATTTTCAAATACTAAATGATTTCAACTGAAAAAGTCATCGACAACAAAGTTGTATAACTCATCAAGATCTATAACTTTTATTTTGGTCATTTCTTCATTTGAGAAAATGATAGTAACATTGTTCACAAAATTCAAATATCTCTCATCTGGTTTTATAAATTATAACACATATGTGTAGATTTTATGTACAATATTACTAACACATTGTCGGATGAATAAATGACAAACATAAAAGTTATAGATCTTGGTGAGTTATACAACTTTGTTGTTGATGACTTTTTTAGTTGAAATCATTTAGTATTTGAAAATGTTGTTTGAAGTTGTCATATTTTAAAATTCAAATTCAAACTGTTAAAAAAAAGTTATATAGAAAAATGACATAAATAAAAGTTATAGATCTTGATGAGTTATACAACTTTGTTGTTGATGACTTTTTTTAAGTTCAAATCATTTAGTATTTGAAAAATATTGTTTTGAAGCTGTCATATTTTCAAATTCGAATTCAAACTGTTCAAGAAAACGTTATATCGAAAAATGACCAAAATAAAAGTTGTAAATCTTAGTAAGTTATACAACTTTGTTGTTGATAATTTTTTCATTTGAAATCATTTAGTATTTAAAAATATTGTTTAAAGTTGTCATATTTTCAAATTTAAATTCAAACTGTTAAAAAAAGTTATATAGAAAAATGACCAAAATAAAAATTGTAAATCTTTATAAGTTATACAACTTTATTGTTGATAATTTTTCCATTTGAAAACATTTACTACCCGAAAAATTATTTTGAATAATAAAATAAATTATTATACTATAATTAATTATTTTGCTACAGGTAAACTCACAAATATAAACATTTCATATGACAATTGGAAAAAAAATACTAAGTCATCTTAATCGGACATTAGTATAGATCCCATCACGGATGAGTCATCTGTGACGGGCCTAGTTGTTACCGATTGAGATATGGCCGCACAAACATGTTGGATGGGCATAAAGCTCAGACCCGTCACAGATGACACCTATCAGTGACGGGCCGTAGTTTAGACCCAATTGAGATAACATTACATATTTCAATAGGGCCCTAAGTTGGTGCCCATCACGGATGGCGCCCGTCACGGATGTTATCCACGACGGGCGCCAACTTGGGGCCTGATTAAGATATGTAACGTTATCTTAATCGGGCCTAAACTACGGCCCGTCACTGATAGGTGTCATCCGTGACGGGCCTGAGTTTTATGCCCATCAAACATGTCTGTGCGACCATATCTCAATCGGGTGATTTTTCGGCCCATCATAGATGACTCATTCGTGACGGCCCACTAATTCCAGACATGTTAGAGGCTGTTACGGATGGAAGGTTCTGTGCTAGTGAGCCTTTGCTTTTAAATCGCTAAGAATAGGTATATGAAAGTTTTATTCACAAATTACCTTTCGTTTACAAATATGAAATTTGGCTTATTCCACAAATAAACGAAATAATGGGTCTGTTAGAGTGACATTTGAAGCGAGGCGGAGAGTACGAAGGCAGCTATACGTTTGGGAGCTTGACATATGGTTAGATGGTACCACACATTCAGTTAGGATTTCAACTGCAGTTCGCACCATAATCCAAAAGCTTGTTTAAGATATTTGGCCATCATTGCCTTCTTTCTTAGAGCAATTTTATAGTCTCGAGGAGGTAACATGAGGTATCACTTTTTTTATTATAAATTTAGTATCCCTTGGTACCTAGGTATTACGAGGTATCAATTTTTATACTAAATTTTTTTTACCTCATGATACCTCCTTAAGTACTGTAAAATTGCTCTCTTTCTTAGCCTCTAGCTCTTCGTGACTTGTTGTATCTGCCATCGACTTAGCCGTCTTAGAATAGAAATATTTTGTGGATGAGGATTAGGATACACTGAACACACTTTTCCAGATCTGGTTTTAGCGGGACAAGTCGACTGAAAATATATTTTCTTTTTTTATCTCTGATTATAAGGTAATCTATGATACCCTATAGTAAATATGGTAAGGTAGGATATCTTTAGCATTCTTTTTATTATAACATGCGCCGACTCTCTTTCTAGTTTTTATTACAAAAGTAGTTTTAGAAAAAGAGAAACCACCTTGGCTGACCATGTCAACTCCAAATTATAATTTTTTTAGAAGATCACGGCATTCTTGTTGGGGTATTGAAGAAGACGCAGATTCATCATTTTAGGCAGAAACGAGGATAAAACTAAGAGTGATCGGTTAATTAGAGAAAAGGGAAACCAAAGCTATGACCATAAATATACAACGGACTCCTTTTCCCGCAAAATAAAATGAAGGGCACATTGTATGCAAATTGGATTTACCGATCGACCAATTACAGCATGTAAATTAATTTCAAATTTTATGGCATATTGCATGAAAGGATTTTGTGATGATGCTAATTGAGCCAGAGATAATAATTCTAGGTTTGGTGGGCTTGTGGGTTCTGGAAGTTTAATTTGACTATGGGATTATGGAGCAGAAACAATTTCCCTGGGGTTGACTTCTTTTCTCTCTGCTCATACAGCAGCTCACAGTTTTGGAAAGGTTTACCAAGAGTAGGTAAATTCCCCGTGCTTAAAAATTTTAGCTCGTCCACAAGAATAAGTCATAACATTTAAATAATACTTAAGGCATCAGCCTCGCTTTTTTGCAGCCATGCTGCAGCAGAAGCTTCATCGGAGCCATGGATGACGTTGATTAATATATTTCATTTCATCACCACAGAAAGTTGATCTGGTCGTTGCATGTGAAACAGTATTATTATATCACTCTTCTGTATGTACATCATCGTTGTTAATTTGAGCTGATGAAAAAAATCAAACGACAATACTCACCACAGACAAGTGTTAACCTGATTTATCAATTAGTCTCTTTCTGTCGTGACTTGTGACCTGAAAGAACAAATCAACACGCACACACGATTTCTTAACACAGTTCTTGCATCTCCCCCCTCGTCAATCTTGATTAATGTTGGACGATATCTGCTATATATACCTGCATGCCAGAGCATAAGATCACAACACCAACCACAAGAACATATATACTCGAAATCAAACATGGACTCGAGATCATCTTTTCCTCCTACTCTGCTCTTGGTTCTTGTACTGGTACTCCCAATTTTCGCCGATGCGTCCAGCAGAGTAAGCCGGCTGGTTTCCTCTTTCATGAAACATGATTTCCTATTTCGTTTCACGAAAGTACGAAAGTTACTGATATTATCCAATTGGGAACATTTTTCGTCGATTTTTCAGCTCTACATCGTTTACATGGGGGAGAAGAAGCATGATGATCCATCTGTGGTCATCGCATCGCACCGTGATGCTCTTACTTCGGTTTTTGAGAGGTATTAGTAGTTCAAGTTGTAAATTCTGCATCTTGACGTGAAAAGGAACTTGGGTTAATTTTGTCAGTTGTTTTCGATGGAACAGTAAGGATGAAGCCATGAAATCTATAGTCTACAGTTTCAAGCACGGATTCTCTGGATTCGCTGCAATGCTCACCGAATCCCAAGCTGACGAAATTGAAAGTAATCACCGACCCCGTACAATGGCATGAGGATATACTCTCTCCGTTCTCTAATATAAGGGATTTTGGTATTTTGCTTACACTATTTTACCATTCGTCTTATTCAAAAGATTTTGAAATTATTATTTCTTTTATTTATGACTTACTTTATAATCCAAATTACTTTAAACACAACTTTTTGTTTTTTATATTTACACAATTTTTTTAATAAGACGAGTGGTCAAACAGTGAAAGTAAAATGCCAAAATCCCTTATATTAAAGGACGGAGGGAGTATATCGTATTACCTCTTGCATGATCGTTATTAAGGAACTAATGAGTTTCCTATACAGAATTACCTGGAGTTGTAAGTGTGAAGCCTAACACTTACCATAAAGCGCACACGACCCGGAGCTGGGATTTTCTCGGACTTAACTACTATGAACAATCAAGTCTCCTGAAGAAGGCAAAGTATGGTGAAGATGTCATTGTTGGTGTTGTCGATACAGGTTGAAAAGTGCATCACATTCTAGCTACTACTATCGCGCTGAATTTGCATTCTATATAAAATTCGAGTAATTTATCTGGAAGGAACCGTGTTACAGGGATATGGCCGACATCACGAAGCTTTGATGATAATGGCTATGGCCCTGTGCCAGCACGATGGAAGGGGAAGTGCCAGACCGGCGCGGACTTCAACGCCACGAGCTGCAACCGGAAGATCATCGGTGCGCGCTGGTACTCCGGCGACATTCCCGACGAGCTGCTCAAAGGCGAGTACATGTCGCCGAGGGATCTTAGCGGACACGGCACGCACGCCGCCTCGACGATCGTCGGCGGGCAGGTGTGGAACGCGAGCCACCGGCAGAGCGGCCTGGCCGCGGGCGTGGCCCGCGGAGGCGCGCCGCGGGCGAGGCTGGCGGTGTACAAGGCTTGCTGGGGCGACACCGACCGCAACGCCACGTGTGGCGACGCGTCCGTCCTCGCGGCCATCGACGACGCCATCAACGACGGCGTGGACGTGTTGTCGCTGTCGCTGGGAGGGTACGGCGAGGTCGCCGGGACGCTGCACGCCGTGGCGAGGGGGATCACCGTGGTGTTCGCCGGCGGGAACGAGGGCCCCGTGCCACAGTCCGTGTCGAACGCCGTGCCGTGGGTCATCACGGTGGCCGCTAGCACCATAGATCGCTCGTTCCCAACCGTGATGTCGCTCGGCAACAAAGAGAAGCTTGTGGTACGCGTCACTGACCTTTTATTTCTTTCAAAAGACACCTGCACTATGTGAAAGGTTAATAGTGATTTCTTTTTTTCATGTCGATCTTGAATCCAGGGACAATCTCTTAACTACAATGCAACGATGAACAGCAGCAACTTTCATATGCTCGTCGATGGGCAAAGGTAATGGAACGAAATGATCATCGCCAGAACAACGCAGCACTCAACACGTTATTTATATACGAATATTTCTAATTTCTGCACCTATTGAAGTAAATAAATCCTGAACGAGTGACGCTAAACAATGCCAATATGCCATTGACACAGATGCGACGAGGACTCTCTGGCGTCAGTCAACATCACCGGCAAGATCGTCCTGTGCTCGGCGCCGTTGGAGGCGGCCAACTCGTCACCAAACAGCGCGTTCGCCGCCACATTCGTCGCCGTCGTGAAGAGACGCGCGGAGGGTCTCATCTATGCGCAGTACAGCGCCAACGTCTTGGTTGGCTTCGAGGACTACTGCCACCTGTATCTGCCGGCCAGCTGCGTGCTGGTCGACTACGAAATCGCAAGCAGAATCGCCTCCTACGCGAAAAGCACAAGGTGAGTTCGAGCTCTTTGGTGACCAGCGCTACACTGGAACAAAGTAATTAATATAATCAGAACCTGGTTGTGCTCGTCTGAAAACGCTCAAATGTTCTTTATATACTATTTCTTTCAGGAAATCTGTGGTGAAGATATCTCGGGTGGTGAGCGTGGTTGGGAATGGGGTGCTTGCACCGAGGATCGCCATGTTCTCGTCGAGAGGCCCGAGCAATGAATTTCCTGCCATCCTCAAGGTGACAACAATGACCTTGATCTTGACATGAATATCCAACAATGAGATAATTAACGTTGTTACTCTCGATTTCTATGTGTGAAATTACCTTCTGATATCTGATTCTGTGTTCAACAGCCTGACATATCTGCACCTGGAGTCAGCATCCTGGCTGCTGTGGGCGACTCGTACAAATTCATGTCTGGGACGTCCATGGCGTGCCCGCATGTCTCGGCGGTGGCGGCGCTGCTCAAGTCGGTTCACCCGGACTGGTCGCCGGCGATGATAAAGTCCGCCATTGTCACCACAGGCATGTATTCATGCCACACTACAAGTTCAGTGTATATACCTTATATGGGTAACTTAGGACTAACAAACTATTACTATTGCAGCATCGGTGACCGATCGTTTTGGCATGCCAATCCAAGCTGAGGGAGCACCTAGAAAGATCGCCGACCCCTTTGACTTTGGTGGGGGCCAGATTGACCCAGACAAATCCATTGACCCTGGGCTTGTCTATGACATTGACCCGAAAGAATACACTAAGTTTTTCAACTGCACCCTTGGTCCTAAGGATGATTGTGAGTCCTATGTGGGTCAGCTCTATCAGCTCAATCTTCCATCCATCGCTGTGCCAAACCTTAAGGACTCTGTCACGGTTTGGCGCACTGTAACCAACGTCGGAGGGGAAGAAGGAACTTACAAGGCATCGATTGAGGCACCAGCCGGTGTGAGGATGTCTGTTGAACCTTCAATTATCACATTCACCAGAGGTGGTAGTAGAAGTGCAACATTCAAGGTGACATTCACAGCAAGGCAGAGAGTACAGACAGGCTACACGTTTGGAAGCTTAACATGGCTAGATGGTGTCACACATTCGGTGAGGATTCCAGTGGTGGTTCGCAAAATAATCCAAGACTTTGTTTCAGATACTTCGTAAATAGTTCTGGAAAATGTAAATACGATTACTATTATTTTCATCCAAATGTAATGGGACCAACATGAGCCAATACTATTTATACAAAATGTTTTATTGGACTCTTGTAAGAACAATAACTTCAAGGGTTGGTGCATTTCTTTGCTTGACCCTGTTTAGAAAGATAATCTGGAGAACATATAAATTTGTTTTCTGAGAGTGACAACTGATAATGTGTTAATGGGTCTGTTGATAGCTGTAGCTGATTGACAACGCATTCTAAGGGTGGTATGGCTAAGATGGATGGTGCACAGCATGAATGGCGATCAGAGCGGAATACTAGGTTTTTTTTCTCTTAAGATGCCTCCTCGCTTTTACATATCACCTAGAAGTCACTAAAATATTTCCAAAAATTTAGTAAGATAGATTGATTTGATATGTTGTTGGTATTTCTTATGTCCCCAGACAAAATCCGCAAGCGCACGGATATACCACTGTAGCACTTCACTTAGAAGTATTCCAAGGTGTCGAATTTCCACAGGGAACAGGTTCATCCAAGGACACAAGACAAAAAATAGGCAAAGGCTAGAGAGGATTTTCTGGTGAGAAACAGGGTCTTTATAAAGCTTAATTTTAATCCTATCGCAATACTTTAGGCACTGGCTTGCTCGCTGCTACCAGAACACGCTCTACTCCATATCCGGACAGAGAGGACTACGGTGATCTCGATGGTTGTCACCACCTCTACACCAACCTCTAACGAACTGTGGATACGCGGCAAATACATGTATTCAACAATATAGACATCATGTCTACACTATTAAATAGAGTGAAGTGCACCAGCGGTCCCTAAACTTGTGCGGGTGTGTCATCTAGGTCCCTAAACTCTCAAAATGCTTTTTGGGTCTCCGAACTTGTTTTGCGTGTCATATAGGTCCATTCGATGACGTGGCATGCCACGGTGACGCCTACGTGTCGGTGAGGACCCCACATGTCAGTCATATGTATAAAAATAAAATTAAAAACTATATTTTCTCCTCTCTACCTCTGCGTCGAGCTCCACCGCCTCCGCTCACCGGCATGCGCGCGCCGGCCTACGTGCGTAGGCTCCGTCGGCTCCGCCACACTGGCCTCCTCGCCGCTGGCGATGCCGCACCCGCCTCGGCCCGGGCAGCCTCAGCCGGCCCACCGCGTCGAGCTCCGCTGCCTCCGCCTCTGCGCCGCACGCGACGCCACACTCGCCTCGCCCGAGGCCGCTTCCTCGGCGCCCTCCGCGCCGGCGCAAGCGACGCCGCGGCTTTTGTTCAATTAGCCCGCATAGTTATCGTTGCATGCACGGGCGGCATGCATTGGGGATTCCCATGCTGCGTGCATTTGTAGCATGCATGGGCGCACGCTACGTGCATGGCGGCTAGCTCCGCCTAGCACTCCGCTGGCTTCATCCGAGTAACCGGCATGCCGCTCCACGACCTCCACTCTTGCCTCTTGCCACAGCCAAGGCCGTCTAACGGGGACCTTGGTGGCCCCGCGTCCTTCAGCGTGAGGCCGTTCCGCCTCAGCTTGAGCTCCGGCTCGCCGCAAGCGCCGTCGAGGGACCACCTCCGCGCGGGCCACGGCGTCACCTCCGCGTCGGCAAGCCTCCGCGTCCGCGTGCGGCTCCGTCGCCTCCGCGGCCACACGCGACTCCGCCAACGCCGCGGGGCTCCGGTCGTCGTGGTTGTCCACCTCGGCGTTGAGCCACGGCTCCGTCCCCTCCGCGGCCACGCGCGACTCCTCTGCTGTCGACGTTGCGACCTCGTGCGGCTCGCCGCCGCCGCCACCGCCACGTGCGACTCCGCCGGCCGCGTGCGGCTACGTCGCCTCCTCGCCCAGGAGCGACATGGCAAACCCCTCCACGCGACACGGCGGCCAGACCGCCGCAGCTACTCGTTGGCCTCCGCCAACCAATGCAGTGCGGAGCCACCTCCGCGTCGACCGCAGCCGAGTCCGCTTATGTCCGCCTGCGCGAGCTCCTAGCGGCGCCGCCAAGAGCGGCAGCCGGCACCCTCCGCTGGCACCACGTGACTCCGCAACCTCCGCTCGGTAGCACGTGTGGATAGATGCATGCAGTGCATGGCCCTATTCACGTGGCAAGGTGCAGGAGTGTGGCAACGTGCAGCCATGCCTGCGTTCGGGGACCTATATGACACGCAAGACAAGTTCGGGAACCCAAAAATGCATTTTGAGAGTTCAGGGACTTAGATAACACACCCGCGCAAGTTTAGGGACCGCTGGTGCACTTCACTCCTATTAAATACTACTCTAGTGTGGATCAAACATTAAAGTAAACACTATTTCTAGTGAACAATATTCTAATGCGCTACTAGGAACTAACTAAGAAATATACTCACAAAGTAAATCTCAATTACTCGATAAGATATTATGAATTAAAGCAAAGTAATTGACAAGGTATAAAAAGTAAAGAGGAAAGTACCGACAACTCTGGAATTCGTTCGACTCTTTCTCTCTTACTCTCTCCCTATTCTAAGTATACATAAATGATACAAAGAGCATCTCGTAATTTAGCTCAACTTGGTGTGTGTTGAAGTGAAGGAGGATAGGTCCTTTTATAGCCTGAGTATGACGGTTGGGGTGCCAATACCGGTAGTAACCGTCATTGGAAGGCGGTTGCTACTGACCTCGGCCGACCCCTGGCTAGCTTCCCTGGCCCATTTCTTCCTCCTGGGCTCTGAGAGGTGGGTCCCTAGTCCAGTGGTGTGTCGATTGGGCCCAATTGCATGTGTTTCGATGAGTTTGTAGGCCTAAGACTCTATGGATGTAATTCTCCTCCTCTTTTATGTATATTTTGTCTCAACTTTGGTAGTTTGTCACCTGCATCCAAATATATACCAACACTAGTGAAAATTTTTAGAATTACACCCTACCACTATATTGGATATTTTATATTTTTCAGATTTATGTAGGTATTGGCGGCGTAAAACTGGTATTTAACAGCCATCAACATATGTCATTCCACAAACATCTATGTGCAAATTTAACCTATAGAAGTAAGAAAAACAACAAATATAATTGCAAATGGTTCACGTTCTATTCACAGTCAACTTGTATAGGTCTAATTTGATGATGAGATACACTTTGATGCTTGCAATGCACATTGAATTAGTGGAAAAGGAACTCCAAATATAAATTCAATTTGTCACGGGATTACAAATAGAGGTAAAAAAAGTGAAACAACATACAAACATGTATCACTTGATGAGCTAAACACTTCATATGCTATTAATTACCACTGTACTTAAATATATGATCTATTGGTTTTATTTGGTTTTGGTATGTAACTTGGAACACTATTTTCCCATTAGAATATAATGATAATATCTTAAAAAAATTGTAATATTGTAAAAGTACTTATCAAAGAAAATTATCTATATGACTTATGTTTTCAACCTAAAGACTTTTTCACTTTATTTCCAAAATCAACCTTACCAATATTTGGCACTATCAAAATTTGGCAAATTTTGGTATTACCAACTTTTAGTAGCATTGGATATATTTAGTTTGGAACATTTTTAAAATAAATTTGATAGTGTTTTTATGTGGAACTTCTAAATTTAAGTAAGAACAAGAGGCACTGCTCTGTTATTTGCTCGATCAACTCGAGGAATGGGGAAATGCTATATACTAAGATAACAGGTGTCAGTTCTTAACTAGAACCGGCACCTATCTCTGACAAAATTTTGGGTGCCAGTTTTTAAGTGTGGGCCCTCCAACTGTCCAACAAGTACTAGCTAGGTGGAATATTCAGGTGTCGGTTCTAGTTAAGAACCAGTAACTTTCTCTAGTAACCTTAAATGTGTTGGTTCTATTGTGCGCTCCGCAACGAATAACTCCGATGGGATGTATGTGAAAGGTGTCGTATTTTATAAGGGGCTGACACCTTTCTTGACAGGGAAAATAGGTATCGGTTCTATTTAAAAACCGACACCTATTTGAAGAGTTGGTGGCGGTTTTTTGCGCTTGCTCCTCCGCGAGCGTGGGTACGTGGGCGGAAAAAGTACTATATGTGCCGATAGTGCCAACCTCTTTTTGATGTTATGTAATAGTGGTATAGAGCTGCAATACATTTTTTATGATGACTATTAGTAAATTACACACATTTTAAATATCCTATAGCAAATTTTGCCAAGCTTAACTCTTGAAAAGACAATCCCAAAACAGAACAAGAATGTGCCACATCATCCAATGAATAATAGCCGTTAGATCAATAAGCAAACAAAATAGGTAAAATAAATCTCAGCCATTGGATAAAAGAGAGTTCCAGAGCTTTCCGGTGTTTCCTTCATATGTGGGAGAGATATATAGAGCCAAGAAGACACCCATCAGAAATAAAGAAAAAAATAAATGTTTGCATGGTTGAGAGAAATGATAAAAACATTTCTTTCTTAAAAAACATAAATTTTATATATTTTTCACCATAAATTCTACAGTAACACTGTCAGGGTTATGGATACCACATACCTAATAGTAGTTGACTAAATCTCGGCAGGACCCACCACATATCATATCCTATATGGAAACAACCTGTGGATATAGGAGGAGTTTCAGATAAGGAAAGACGACCAGAGTTCTACATGGAGATGACAAGGACTACTCGTATTATATCCATATTGGTTTCCTTAGTTCTATTTGGATAAGGGGACACCTATGGGTATAAATACAAGACCTCCTAGGAGGAGAAGGGAGACGGACAATCAACACAACCACCATAGAGGACACGGAACAACACAAGATCAACATACAAGTCAACATACGCCAAGACAAGCAGCCGGATATCAACATCAGAGATATGCCTAGATCAACCCTATCCGGTACCTTCAGAGGCCGGCCGTAGGGATCTAGCGCTGTCTCTGATCTCGCCGGGCACGAACTCAAAGAGGAAGACTACCCTGTTGTCGACTACGAGTCAGACTTTCAGACCGCCATGTCGACAACAGTTAGATAGGCTACCCCAAATATTATACTGGTGTGATTATGGTGAATAAGAGCAATATCGGCTTCGGCCAACAGGATGTAGGGTTATTACCTGACAATTCAGGGGCCCGAACCTATATAAAAATTCCCGTCTCCATCTCTTCTACCTCAGTCTCGCGTATACCCAGGTAGGGGGATTTTTGGTGCTTCAGGATTTCGACGATATGGGTTCAAGAGATGGATTCTCCAATAACAAGCTACTCGATGAGTTCGAACCAGGGAGATTCGACATGATCAGAGTACGTGCCCCGACAAGATCGGAATAATCATCGTCATCGCGGAGAACATCAATCAAAATTTTCTGCCGCGACGTCATCGCCAAAATTCTTCCCGTGTTACTGTCAGTTGAGTCCGATTACTTAGAGACCATGTGTCGGATTGTTCCTTGTCCGACACAGAGGGCTATTAACAAACACAATACTAAACACAATACTATTACATGTCGTCTACGCTGCCTTGCCGTGCTTGGGTCGGAGTAATCTCAAGTGCAGCACCAGGACAACCATACAAGAGGTGGGCCAGCTACATCACCCGTACACACAAATCAGCATGCAAACGGTGGGACCATGTACAGTAGAGCACTGTACATACTGATGGCTAGTTTTGCCATAAGTATGCGCGCATATGTACGTAGACGATTCATCCACTCATGCCGATCTGAGGACAAATTGGATTGGCTAAAAGGTAATTAGGAGATTGATCTTTTAATTGATCTACTAATTTCGTAGATATATCCTGCATATATCTACACAGGTACGCAATATTTTATATGCAATTTATCATATCTATTAAGATCATACAACATTGTCAGATCAATAATTTATTATGTTTACCTAGAGCATGTTTTTTATACAATATCTGTTGCACGGGTGTCCCCGATGTTAAATCGACTACGATCTAAGCTGGGGGCTCACTCTTTTTTTCTTCTGTATAAATCATGCTTGTTTACAGTTTACATAATGCCCTGATATTTAATCTGCTCGTTATATCCTGATAATGCTAGAAGATCCATGCAGTTTTTTGAGTACATAATCGATATTATCTGCTATATATCTTGTCTTCTAGAAAATATTTTTCAGGAACAATTGAGCACTCGAGTAGGTTGTGGTCAAGTACACCGCATTGTCGAGAACGATCTCGACAAATGCAGAGTCGTCACCCGATATGATTGCGAACGGATATCCGGATATGCTACAAGTTGGGTGTGTGAATCATGCTGGCCACATGAGATGCACATGTAATAAACCAACTCAGATGGTCGAGGTACGACTACAGCAATAACGCAACTGTCCTCATACTATGACTTCAAATGATCGAGAGACACTCACTGGTCCTCAACCAGTCAATTGTAGCGATCTCTCGTACATTTACTTCTAGTGGTTGAGTTACGACTACTACCTGGTTCTTGACCAGAGGTGTAGCGATTCTCCCATTACCTCTACTTCAACAAAGTTGATATCAGGTGCACAATATCGCCAAGTGTTTTACCCAGAGATCCCTTACCACAAAAAACACCTAGCGTTGAAACCTATCCTAATGTCCCTTTACACCATCTTGACAAAGCCTCTGAGGAACCTTAGGGAACTTTGGCTAGGGACGCCCAGAGCAGATAAGGCTTTGTCGGATGCTTTAGAGACGAAAGACCATCTAAGATCTGGTCGTGTAAGAGTTCTCACCTTGCATATTAACCAAGTCGTGTAATCGGAAATTGGATTTTCCAACTTCACGGCTAGGGGCTAGGATCAGTGCTTGTTCAACCGAGCTAGGTCAAAGGTCCAAGAATCTTATCCTCCGAGAACGATTCTCCGACGATAAGGCTGGGGGCTAGGGAGAGTGTATAACTCAACAGACTAACTGATCGAAGTCGGTAAAAGAGTATACGCTCATATACAAAACATTGGTCTCTGTAAATTTAATTCATTTTCAGTTTTTTATACATTATATAACATGTTACCCTTTGAGCGTTCGCTCGGGGGCTATTTCTATCTAATATTCTTTTGAGTATTGATTTCAGTAAAATTCTATTTGACATTGCCGAAGACTTCATGTCTCTATGGTTCTACACCAAGATCGACTAAGGCGAGTACGACAAATATTGACAAGGCTCCATCGCAGACTCTACGCCTACTCGATTACTCGAGAACGATTGGTGGATCTCGACAAGAAATACGGAATGAAGAGATGGTGTACCCGCCGAGATAAAATTTCTTGACTTCAATCCAAATTCTCAATTACAGCAAGACGGGAGACTTAGTCGTATGCTCTGTACTTTCTTGGTTGACGTCGGAGATTGACTCAGACAAACCCTTTAGGTGCCCGCACGAGGCTGATAAAGGAAGACTAACATTGTCTCTGAACTCACCGAGAATGGTCACGTGAGCTCGATAACAGTTCCTCCAAGGTCTGCAGTTGAGAATATGAACTCGCCCGTTTGCATTGAAGTTGGGGGCTACTGGTCAGGGTTATGGATACCTGTTGACAGAAAACACGAGGCCTGGGAGATCTGCTTAACTGCAGTGCAGGTCCAAAGCTCGCCTTCGGGTGTCCTAGCGTGCCAGTTGATTTGATCCTGTAACCAACAAGAAGTAGAAGCAAAAAAATCGCAGTTAAATCTATAAATGATAGCCAATCGGCTAAGTGGCGATGACATATCATTTATCTTTGAGCTGATGTCATATGTGTATCGATCGGCAATCTTGAATAAGTAAGAAAGACCTAAATCTACTCGATCGGCTGCAGATATTAACGATATATACTCCTTACATCGATATATACTTAAATCAAGTGATTGGGATAGATCGGTCAAAATGCCGAGACAGTATAAATCACTTAGACCGAAATATATATTAATAACAGGACTATATATGTTTACAGCATAGCCGATCAGATAGATCTAGCATGTATCGGCTAATACTCCGATACTACTTTATATCAGGATATTACAACAGGTATAGAATATCAAGCAAAAGCCTAATATATTCAAATACAACAATATCTTGGCATAAAGGGCAGATTTAACATGTCAATAAAGCATATAGAGCAAATTTAGTTAAATCAGATAAGATCGGCTGAAGCTCCGATGCTACCCTAATCGGCAACCAGAAGGCAGGCTAGAGGTTGATATTCGAAGCACGACTTAATAGATCAAACTTAACTGATGCAGCATTAAGTATGAAAAGAAGAACAATATCTAGACAATCAAACCACCGGAAGTTTCATAAAGAGGTAAATATCTTATATAATTTAGGTCAACGTCGCTATTTAACCTGGTCGGCTGCCTTCTACCGACAAATGTTAGCCGATTGTAGATTAGATAGTGGTATTGCCGGAGATTATGTAAGATATAGCTCGGCGAATTATATAAACGAGATCAGAGTATCATAAAGATGGAAGCACTAATCCCGAAAACACAAGTCGTCATAACAAGTTTTACCTCTTGTTTAAGATCGAAACCGATGCAGCTCAACCCGAAAGCAAGAACTCGTCGAAACAAAAGTAAAGTAAAAGGGTGGCGATGCGCCGAGATTGTATTAAACGTGTGTTAAAAGTTACATAGGGCTCGGGTCTATTTATACCCGAGAATTACAAGATATGTCCATAACGGACACGACTACTATCTCTAACAAACTCTAAGATACTATAAGTCTTTGCGGCAGACTTTTGCCCAATCATATCTCTAAGAAAATTACATCAAACATCCTAATTAATAGATACAATTGCCTCCTCAGAACTCTATCCATGTGCGGCAATCACCTTGAAGCACCTCAATCCAACCCGACATCACACATCAAGTTGTATTGCTAGGATCGGCTACATCGGCTTACCTAGTCCGACTCAGACTCAGCCGATCTTATCATAGCCGATCTGGACTCCAGCCGATCCCTGCTCTGTTTCCGAACTCGATCTTCGCCTCTGGCTTCGCTTCAATCTAATCTTCTTTCCCAATGCCGATATTACCAAATTTGGTTGTTAATACATGCCCCCCAAGTCCCGAACATTTGGTAATGTTTCGGATTTGCTGTAAATCGACTCCGAGCAAGTTTCGCACTTTGCCGTTTTCCAACCGTTATTGCCGTGCTTTAAATACTAACCGTCACCCTCGAGAAATCTCACACCGTGACTTCCGTTTTCATCGCTCAAGCGAAACGTTATCCTCTCTCTCTCCGGCGATTCCTCCGACGCAAAAGCGACTCCCGGGCGACTTCATCTCTGGCGAGACCTCCGCCTGCAGCGATGTCATCTTCCACCAATCCATTTGATGCGCCATCAGCCGAGTATGCTGAGGTAAGTCCCCATCGGCTAGATCCTCTTTCTTAGCAGCAGATCGATTTTCTCCTATCTTACATCGCTCTCTTTCTCTCGGTTGTCTTGGATTTGTAGCATCTCTCCAACCAAGTCGCGATTCCCAGCCTTTCGCACAAAAACCACTATTTTTTTGGCCCAATCGGCAATCTCAACCCGACTGATTTCATCATTGGTGAAACCAACCGGATCCCCTTCAGGCTAGCCAACCCTAACCTGGGTCATTGGAAGAATACCTTCAAGTCTTGGCCATCTCTCGAAAAACCCACACCTGATAAGAGCTGGACCACCTGGTACCAACGCGTATCGGCTAGTAAGAAAGTTCACTGGGATGAGACTGGAATCGGCCAAGCACTTGCTCTCACCATAGCCAATTCTGCTAAGGATGAACCTCTGATGGCTGCCGCCACCTACTTCTGGTCGAATACCATCAATGTTTTCTTATTCAACCAAGGGCCGATGAGTCCAACTTTAATCGACATCACCATGATTACTGGATTAGATGTGACTTCATCGGCTAACCCCATGAGTATGAACACCAAGAACCAATTTGACTTCAAGACCAAAACCATAGGTGGCTGGTCTGGCTATGTGGCGGCATATATGGGCCAAGGATCCGTTACACCTCGAGAGCATGTAGCTTTCTTGCTCATGTGGCTGGAAAAGTTCCTCTTCTGTGGATCCAGCTGTGGCCCTACAACCAACTGGCAGTTTGTAGCCGAAGCCCTAGAATCAAAGAAAGAATTCCCTTTGGGCAAAATCCTTCTCGGCTATCTGTATCAAATGTTGAACAATGCATCGGCTAAAATAGCCGTCGGCTCAGTAGTTGGAGCAGGTGGACCATGGTGGCTGCTGCAAACTTGGTTAAACCTGATAGTCATGAAGGTTGTTAATCGGCCCTCTGTAACAGAAGCTGAATTCCCACTGCCAGAGCCGATTGTGGAAGATGACGGAGAAGAGCGCACCCATCGCAGATGCATGTCATATGGAGAATATGCATCCACACCAACCTATGCTGTCAGCCGAGCTGCTCAAGGACTGGTTCTGCAGCTTCTACGAAGGTTTTAAGAAAGATGCCCGAATCTGGTTTCCTTATGAAGACTCAGCAGACCTTGAACTTCCATCAGACTTTAGATTTGAAGATATTAATCATGAGAAATTCCAAAAATCCAGAGAAGTTCTTATGGCCGCAATCTGCCCATGCATCCTTCCTGTCGGCATTCATCAAGGGAGAAACATCCAAGTCTCCTACGAGTTCTATCACCCAATGAGCTCGGCCAGACAACTTGGATTGGGTCAACTTCCAATCGGCTTATTTTTTGCCGACAAGATTCAGTGCCAAGGACAAATCACATCCACTCTAATGATGGATCGGCTACTCAACCTACCAGGACCTCCTCTGGGCAGCATTGAAAATATCGAGTTGGCAGGATTTAGAAGCAAAAATTTTGACAGATGGTGGGGTGAATGGAAGCTGCATCTATTTCATCAAATCGGCTACGATGTATATGACAGATCTATTCCATGACGTCATACCCCAGGTAAACTTTGTCATTACTAGATTGCATAATCTAGTTAGCTGATTCATTATTTGACCAATCTTTTGCTCCCTTTTTGCAGACAACAGAATCCTCCCCTCCTCATCAAAGTAATAGTGGCAAGAATATTGAATATGCTTCAGGCCTAATTCCGAATGGAGGTGGACTATCTCCCCCTGTTATCGGCTACCATGCCCCCAAGACTTCAACTCTCCGTCACGGCCTAACCAGGGAACCAGCCGATGCAGGCAAGAAAAGGAAAACCAGATCATCAGCCGTGAGTACCTTGGCCTTAGCTCCAAAGAAAAAGTCCAAATTCAAGAAAGCCAAGCCGACTGATAAGCCGGCTGATGATCTACCCGCCTTGGATCCATCTATCGAACAAGCCTTAGATGAAGAGGAGATTGGTGAAGATGTTGGCCAGGCCGTAGCCGAAATGAGTGACACAGAAAGAACTCCATTGGCTTCACCCAAGCAAACACCTCCAACTCCTTCTGCCCCCGTTCATTTTACAAGAGTAAGTATCTCTCCTTGACTTCTTCTAAAATTACTTCCCTCTTCGGCTAATTACTCACAGACTTTGTGGTTGTAGAAAAAGAAAACTGCTGTGAAGAAAAAGTCAGCAGCAACGATTGCCAAGTCGGCTCCATTAGTAAGATGTCTCTAATTCTTTTACTTAATCAAACTCAACCGGCTCTATATAACACTTGTATATTCTACAGCCTCCTCTTGCTTCTCCTCCTGTACAGCAATCGTCAAGTGACCAGACTCCATCAGCTGCGGGGAGTCATCACATCGAGGAGGAAGAACAACCAACTGCTCCTGCTATCCCAGTGAGTTTTCCTTTGTCTCAACAATATGATCGGTTACATTTTATCCAGCCCTTATTCTTCCCGAAATTGTCTCTGCAGGTTCTAGCCGATCTCTTCTCTTTTGACATCAGAGATTACCTTGACGAAGCAGAGGAAGATACTTCGAGCAAAACTCTAGCTCCTCTATCCGATGATGTGAGAAAAACACTTGAAGACATCTCTCATCGGCTAGAAGCCTCTTCTTTAGATAGCTTGGTGGTTGACTGTGGATCAATTAGGTCACGGCTGCATGAAGTTCAGGCTCTGATTCCCGAAGATTTGGCCGATGTCCTAATTCCAGCCGCTTATCTCGAGCAACATCAATTCAAGCTGGAAAAAGCTAAGCTAAGACTAGCCGAACGCCGTGAGCGCAAAGAGATTGAGGCCACAATCCAAGCTAATCGGCAGCTTGTGCATGAAGAAAAGAACAAAATTGATCAGCTATCTGAAGGTCCGATCAAATCTAATATTGATCGGCTCGAAGCTCGCAAGATTGAGCTCTTGGCGCAACTTGAAGAATGCAATGCCGAGCTAGATATTGAGCACAAAAAGCTAGCCAATCTCCCAAAATCAATTGAAGAACAAAAAGCAATGCTCAAATCGGCTATCAAGAATGTTGTAGACCTGACCAAGTCCCTAAAAGTCATCTCTGGAACTAATGCTCAAGATGCCCAAGCTATTGAAGAAGTAGAACAAATCAGGCAAAGGGCTATTTCGGCTATCCAACGATACTTGTCTCAACAAATTTTGTGTAATAGGACTTAGAAATACTTTACTGTCCTGACAATCCTTTGTGCCGATTAATATGACTTTGAAATTCGCTCAAAAACTTTGCCTCAAAAAATTGCATTTTGATATATATGTGCCCCCCTAATTTTACAATGTCAAAAACATTGATAAAATTAGAAAACAACTAAGTGCGATATAACAATATCGGCCATTGTACATTGGCAAACTACAATGGATTACACCAGGAAAACAACTAAGGGCGATATAACAATATCGGCCATTGTTCATCGGCAAACCACGACCGATTACATCATAAAAACAACTAAGGGCGATATAACCATATCGGCCATCTCAAGGCGATGTAAACACATCGGCTGTCATGCATCAGCAATACTAGCCGATCATGCGTTAACCCAAACACTTGGGTAATATTTCTTCAAATACTTGCCATTGAGCGCTCGCCCATAGACTTCACCATCAAGCCCTTGCAACATATACGCTCCCTTAGACACAACCTTATAAATTTGAAACGGTCCTTCCCAATTCGGCAACCACTTGCCAAATTTACTATCACGAGTACCAATCGGCAAAATCAACTTCCATACAAGTTCTCCTTCCGAAAAATCTTTAGGTACCACTTTCTTATTATAGTGCCGAGCAACACGTTCCTTATCCTTGGTAACCTTTGCAAGGGCACATAATCGTGACTGAACCAGATCTTCCCTCTCATCGGCCATAAGGTTGTAATACTCATCGGCCGTTAAATCGTTTTGTAATTCCATTCTTCGAGAGCCGATTCTAACCTCCCATGGCAAAACAGCCTCATGTCCATAAACAAGTTTGTAAGGAGGGACTTGGATCGATCCATGACAAGCCATCCTATAAGACCACAACGCTTCGGCCAACCGAGTATGCCATTGCCGCGGATAATCAGAAATTTTCCACTTAATCAATTTGATCAAACTTTTATTAGATGCCTCAGCTTGCCCGTTAGCTTGTGCATAATAAGGTGAAGAATTCAACAACTTGATACCCATGCTATCGGCAAACTAAATAAACTCATCAGACACGAAGATTGAACCCTGATCGGTAGTAATAGTTTGAGGAATACCAAATCGGTAGATTATATATTCCTGAACGAATCGAATGGCATCCCCAGAATCAACTTTCTTTAAAGGAATCGCCTCCACCCACTTGGTGAAATAATCAGTTGCCACCAATATAAACTTATGTCCTTTACTCGATGGTGGGTTTATCATACCGATCATATTAATTCCCCATCCTCTGAACGGCCATGGCTTAATAATAGGATTCATAGCCGACGCCGGTGCTCGCTGAATTGCTCCAAACTTCTGACAATCTTGACACCCCTTATAATATCTAAAACAATCTTCCAGCATTGTCGGCCAAAAGTACCCTCCACGCCAAAGCAACCACTTCATCTTATGAGCCGATTGATGAGTACCACAAATTCCTTCATGAACTTCGCCGATTGCATCCTTAGCCTGATCGGCACTCAAGCACTTAAGTAATACTCCATCAATCGTCCGATAATAAAGCTCATCATCCAACAGTGTATACTTTAATGCCTTATATCTTAATTTCCTAGAAGCAGATTGAGATGGATTACTCAAATATCGATGTACATCATACCTCCAATCATCGGCTGTCATTGCTGCAATTTCAACTTTAACATCTTTGATCATCGGCTTATATCCCGATGCCCTTTGAGCTAAATCATTAGCTTCAATATTTTGCTCTCGAGAAACATGCTTTAAAGTGACCAGCCGAAACTCTTTCATTAGTTCTTAGCACTTCTCATTATAAACCATCAATGTATCATTCTTGCATTCATACTCTCCTGCTAATTGACTAATTACTAACAGAGAATCCCCCATGATTTCAATGGTATCGGCTTCAACTTCCTTGAGTAGTTGCAACTCTTTGAGCACTGCCTCATACTCAGCTTGATTATTAGTCGCATACGGTTTAATAGTATAAGCAAACTCGAAACATGCCCCCCTAGGGGAGATTATGACTAAGCCGATACCACAGCCATGAGTACACACCGATCCATCAAAGAATAAAGTCCACGGTACTATTTCAACCGAGCCGATTGAATCATCACGATGTTCCACAATAAAATCGGCTATAGATTGTCCCTTAATTGCCTTCGGCGACTCATACCGAAGATCAAACTCGGTTAAGGAAAATATCCACTTCCCAACCCTTCCTTTAAATATTGGAGCCGATAGCATGTATTTGACAACGTCGGCTTTACATATAACAGTACACTTGTTAGATAGTAGATAATGCCTCAACCTTGTACACGAAAAATACAGACACAAGCATAACTTCTCCACAGGGGAGTACCGAGTTTCAGAATCCAAGAGCCAACGACTAAGATAAAATACGACTCGTTCCTTCCCTTCCAACTCGTAAATCAAAACTGAGCCGATTGACTTCTCACCGGCCGATAAATATAACCTAAACGGTATTCCTTTCTGTGGAGGAATCAAAACTGGAGGAGAGCTAAGATATTCCTTAATATCATCCAAAGCCTTTTGCTGCTCTGCCCCCCAAGTAAATTGCTGATCGGCTTTCAATCTCAACAATGGTGTAAAAGATTCTAACCTTCCAGACAAATTAGAAATAAACCTCCTAACAAAATTTATCTTGCCGATCATCTCCTGTAATTCTGTCTTATTCTCCGGAGGCTGAATCTTCTTGATCACATTAACACTCCTTTGAGTTACCTCAATCCCCCTTTCATGAACAAGAAATCCCAAAAACTGGCCAGCCGATACACCAAAAGCACATTTTGTCGGATTCATCTTTAGACCATATTTTCTGGTTCTCTCAAAAACCTTCCTCAAATTGGCTATGTGGTCCTCTATTTCTTTAGACTTAACAACCACATCATCGATGTAGACTTCAACCAACCAGCCGATTATATCATGATATATGTAATTCATGGCTCTTTGATATGTAGCTCCAGCACTCTTCAAGCCGAAAGTCATGACAACCCATTCAAATAAGCCGATTGCACCAGGACACGTAAAAGCTGTCTTATGAATGTCTTCTTCAGCCATAAAGATTTGATTATATCCCGCGTTCCCATCCATAAAACTCAAAATTTGATGCAGCATCAACCAGCTGATCGGCTACTGGCATTGGGTATTCATCTTTCAGTGTAGCTTTATTCAGATCTCGGAAATCAATGCACACCCTGACCTTGCCATTCTTCTTGATAACTGGAACTATACTAGAAACCCATTCAGCGTATCGGCAAGGACGAATAAAACCAGCATCATACAATCGTTTAATCTCAGCTTTGACAGGTTCAAGCATATCGGCTTTACATCTCCTCGGAGGTTGCTGGCGTGGCCTAACCCCTGGTTTGATAGGTAGCCGATGTTCAACAATCGATCGGCTGAGTCCAGGAATCTCATAATACTCTCAAGCGAAGCAATCTCTAAACTCTTTCAAGAGTTCTATCAGCTTGGTTCTAAACTTCGGAGATAAGTTCTTACTAATAAATGTCGGCCTTGGCCGATCGCCTGAACCTATGTCTATTTCTTCCAAATCATCGGCCGACATGAAACCTTGACCTTGGTTGTCATCGAGATCATCTACTGTATCCTTAGTGTAGACACTTGAACCCTCCATGACGTCCTCAAAATAATAGCTTGGGTTCTCCATCCTCAATTGGCTGTATATCAGAATCGGATACTTTTAGAAAATCTCCATCCCAGACTTTTCCAGATAAACAATCAAGGCCATCCATCTCCCAAAGAGCTAAATCGGCACTGGCAACATTAACTGACCTGTCGGTTGGCACGATCTCTATCTTGTCGCCTTGCCATTGAATCAAATATTGATGCATAGTTGAAGGAATACAACAATTAGCATGAATCCAATCCCTTCCAAGCAACAAGCTGTAAGAACCCGTCCCATCGATGACAAAAAACGTAGTAGGAATAGTTTTACTGCCAACTGTCAGCTCCACATTCAGAACACATTTGGTTTCTGATGGATTACCACCGAAGTCTTTGAGCACCATGTTTGTCTTGATGAGATCCTCGGCATTTCTAACCAACTTCCTGAACGTAGCATAAGGCATCAAATTTACCGCAGCCCCACCATCAACCATCATTTTAGACATCGGCTTCCCATTGACGTAGCCATTTATATACAATGGTTTAAGATGCCGATTCTCTGTCCCCTCGGGTTTCACAAACACTGCCTGTTCTGGTGACAGAACCAACTTAGCCGATTCCTCTTCCACCTCGTCGACATCGGCTTGATCAATCCCGAATTCGGCTGGCAAGGTAAAGACCATGTTAACCGGTGCCGTCACAACACTCTTCCCTTTTGCCAACCTCTTTGCCTCATCGGCTGCAACATCATCGGCTACAGGAACCTGATTCTTAACACGCCACTCCTGCCTTGGCTTTGCTTTCCTCAGCCGATGATTAATTTCTTGTTCAACCTCCTGAAGGCGTTCTCTGTTCCTCAATCTTTGAACCCTTCTCTTCTGATTCTTTGTGAAAATACCAGAAGGACACCATTGATTCTTCCTGACCACACTGTCTTCTTGGCCATGATCTTGATTCATAGGACCCAATCTTTGATGAACAGAAACTCTTGTCCGCCTTAGCCGATTACCCCTATTATATGATCGGCTTGAGCTCTCGACAATATCATTGCACCCAGGGCAGTTTTCAATAGATGGCAACCTCATACCTTCATTCCAGCAGAATCTAAAGAACTCACAACCCCAATGAGGATCAAAACCATCATCGTATTCTTCATAATGCTTCTCCTGCTGCTTGTCATACTTCCTCTGATATTTGTTGATAATCTTAGCTGAATTCACCTGAAAACCCCTTGCGCGGCCCCTATCGGTTGTTTGGCTAGCTGTATGCAACATATTAACAGGAAAAGAATTACCATCGACCTTTATCGGCTTTTTGGAATCATCAAACCTAATCTTGCCCCCCTCAATGGCCACCTGAATCTGCTGTCTAAAACCCTTGCAATCATTAGCAGAATGAGACCCAGAATTATGCCATTTGCAATACCTCTTTTTGCCTAACTCCTCAGCCGATGGGATTGTATGACCAGCAGGAAGTTGAATTTGCTTCTCTCGGAGTAGCAGATCAAAGATCTTGTCAGCTTTAGTAATATCAAAATCATACTTCTCCTCTTTTCCAGAACTTTTCACCCATTGGCATGGTATGACCTTTTTACTCCTTACCTATTCGGCTGCAGCTATTTCAGGATCATCCTCATCATCATCCGATCCATACATGTATGGACAAACATGATTAACTCTCTTAGAGCTCTTCCTAACTTCCGCAGACCTATGCTCATGCAGGGTTACTTTCTGTATCAGATGTGACAAGCTATCAAAGTCTTCAGACGAGAACTTCTCCCTAATCGGAGAAATCATACCCTGAAAGGCTAGATCGGCTAACTGGGCATCAGTTAAACTCAAGCTGAAGCATTTGTTCCTCATCTCCCTGAATCTCTGAATATACTCGTGCACAGGTTCATCATGCCGCTGCTTAATCGCTGTCAAGTCAGATAATTTCATCTCATGAACCCCACTGTAGAAATAGCTATGGAATTGCTTCTCCAAATCGGCCCAACTATTGATCGAACTATATGGCAAAGAGGAAAACCAAGTAAAAGCCGATCCAGACAGAGATAACCGGAATAACCTAACTTTCAGAGCGTCTACCGCCGATGCTTCACCACACTGAGCCAGGAATCGGCTAATGTGCTCATAAGTCGACACACCATCTTGTCCCGAAGATTTGGAGAAGTCCGGAACTTTGAACCGATTGGGAAGAGGAACTCTTTCAAACCACTCAGGGTAAGGCTGCCGATACAAGCTTCCAGTCTCTTTTGGTTTAAGCCCAAACTGTTCCCTCATTACGTTAGCAATTACATCGGCCCACGGTCGTTGCTGAGCTGCGCCTTGTGACTGTTGCTGCATGGGCTCGAACTGACCGTATTGGGATGCAAACTGAGGTTGAGCCAATCCCCCTGGCTGATATTGGGCTTGCGGGGAAGGAGGTTGATATTGATAACTCAGGTTACCCCCTTGGTAATTGTGAAGGTTCGGCTGGATATTGCGCAGCAAGTGCTCAGGAACAACCTGAGGCATTACTGTGCCATCTGGCTGTACGTGGTGAACCAAATGTTCTGGGACAACTTGGTTTAAAAGTTGTTGTACAGGCTGACCACCAGGCGTTGCAAACCCGGCCGATGCGCTCACTGAACCTTGGTGCTGGATCGGCTGGACGATCTGCTGTCTCAACGGGCGTTTGCTGAATCGGCTGCAGAGGCTGTTGCCTTGGGGTTGTTTGCTGAACTGGTTGCATGACCTGTTGCTGGATTAGTTGCACAACCTGCTGAATTTGGGGTGTCTGCTGAATCGGCTGTTGCTGAATCGGCTGCTGCTGTATTGGATCAACCGCATGTTGAGGCGGCAAAAACATAGCAGCAACCTGATCTTGGGTTGGCCGATTCGCAACCTGCCCACTATGCTGTGGATGCTCTCTCATTAACAGCCAAGGGATCATCGGCTGGCCTGGCGCCATAGCTGATGTAGCAGGTAGGGGAGTTGATGCCGGTGCCGTCGGCTGAGTTGTGGGTGTAACGGAGGGAACTGCCTAAGTAGATGACTGAACATCGGTAATCAAAGACCGATAATTTGGAAAAACACCTCCTTGCAAATGAACTGGGCCTACAGCCTGATGTTCAGCTATTGAACCATCGGCTATTAGCTTCATCATGTTTGATAGGGTATTGACTAACACCCCAGACTGATTGATCAAAGCATGATGTATAGCGTAATCAACCCGATCTTGGAAGTTATTAAAAAAGTCATGTGCCACATCACTATTAAGATTTCCTACCTGCAGCCCCTGAGCACCGTCACCTTGAACTCCATGCACCCCGTCACCTTGTACTCCATGGACCCCTTGAGAATTGTCGCCTTGATTTCCTAGAGAGCCATCGGTAGCACCTTTGATACTCGGCTGAGCCGAGCCGTCTGGAGCTTGTTTCCCATCTCCATCCTTAGAAGAACTGGTTCCAGGATCATCAGCAACAACTTTTATTTTGTACTTCTGAACAAGTGTCCCCTTGTGGGTCTTCATGAATGAGTTCAAGAACTGATCCTGTGCTTGCTGCAACATTGCTTCAAACTCTTTCTTCTGCTAAGGTGTGAATTTTTCTGTATCGACCGGCACGACGTTTCCTTCATTGACGTCAGTCAATCCCAACTTCAGCATCTTTTTCTTAACAGAGCCTGGTCTAGATGGTGGTGGTGGTTATTTTTTGGCCATGAGAGAGGATTGTTGGCTGACTTCTTAGTGGTCCCACCAGGCGTGCCAAAAGCGTGTTGGCAAAAAACACGAGGCCTGGGAGATCTGATTAACTCCAGTGCAGGTCCAAAGCTCGCCTTCGGGTGTGCTAGCGTGCCAGTTGATTTGATCCTGTAACCAACAAGAAGTAGAAGCAAAGAAATCGCAGTAAAATCTATAAATGATAGCCGATCGGCTAAGTGCCGATGATATATCATTTATCTTTGAGCCGATGTTATATGTGTACCGATCGGCAATCTTGAATAAGTAAGAAAGACCTAAATCTACTCGATCGGCTATAGTTGTTAACGATATATACTCCTTATATCGATATATACTTAAATCAAGTGATTGGGATAGATCGGTCGCCATGCCGAGACAGTATAAATCACTTAGACCGAAATATATATTAATAACAGGACTATATATGTTTACAGCATAGCCGATCAGATAGATCTAGCATGTATCGGCTAATACTCCGATACTACTTTATATCAGGATATTAAAACAGGTATAGAATATCAAGCAAAAGCCTAATATATTCAAATACAGCAATATCTTGGCATAAAGGGCAGATTTAACATGTCAATAAAGCATATAGAGCAAATATAGTTAAATCAGATAAGATCGGCTGAAACTCCGATGCTACCCTAATCAGCAACCAGAAGGCAGGCTAGAGGTTGATATTCTAAGCACGACTTAATAGATCAAACTTAATCGATGCAGCATTAAGTATGAAAAGAAGAACAATATCTAGACAATCAAACCACTGGAAGTTTCATAAAGTGGTAAATATCTTATATAATTTAGGTCAACATCGCTATTTAACCTGGTCGGCTGCCTTCTACCGACAGATGTTAGCTGATTGTAGATTAGATAGTGGTATTGCCGGAGATTATGTAAGATATATGATAGCTCGGCGAATTATATAAACGACATCAGAGTATCATAAAGATGGAAGCACTAATCCTGAAAACACAAGTCGTCATAACAAGTTTTACCTCTTGTTGAAGATCGAAACCGATGCAGCTCAACCCGAAAGGAAGAACTCGTCGAAACAAAAGTAAAGTAAAAGAGTGGCGATACGCCGAGATTGTATTGAACGTGTGTTGAAAGTTACATAGGGCTCGGGTCTATTTATACCCGAGAATTACAAGATATGTCCATAACGGACACGACCACTATCTGTAACAAACTCTAAGATACTATAAATCTTTGCGGCAGACTTTTGCCCAATCATATCTCTAAGGAAATTACATAAAACATCCTACTTAATAGATACAATTGCCTCCTCAGGACTCTATCCATGTGCGGCAATCACCTTGAAGCACCTCAATCTAACCCGACATCACACATCAAGTTGTATTGCTAGGATCGGCTACATCGGCTTACCTAGTCCGACTCAGACTCAGCCGATCTTATCATAGCCGATCTGGACTCCAGCCGATCCCTACTCTGTTTCCGAACTCGATCTCTGCCTCCGACTTCACTTCAATCTAATCTTCTTTCCCAATGCCGATATTACCAAACTTGGTTGTTAACAATACCACATACCTAATAATAGTTGACTAAATCTCGGCAGAACCCACCACATACCATATCCTATACGGAAACAACCTGCGGATATAGGAGGAGTTCCAGATAAGGAAAGACGACCAATGTTCTACATGGAGACGACAAGGACTACTCGGATTGTATCCATATTGGTTTCCCTAGATCTACTTGGACAAGGAGACACCTATGGGTATAAATACAAGGCCTCCTAGGAGGAGAGGGGAGACGGATAATCAACACAACCACCATAGAGGACACGGAACAACACAAGATCAACATACAAGTCAACATACGCCAAGACAAGCCGCCAGATATCAACATCAGAGATATGCCTAGATCGACCCTATCCGGTACCTTCAGAGGCCGACCGTAGGGATCTAGCGCTGTCTCTGATCTCGCCGGGCACGAACTCGAAGAGGAAGACTACCGTGTTGTCGACTACGAGTCAGACCTTCAGACCGCCATGTCGACAACAGTTAGATAGGCTACCCCAAATATTGTACTGCTGTGATTATGGTGAATAAGAGCAATATCGGCTTCGGCCAACAGGATGTAAAGTTATTACCAGACAATTCAGGGGCCCGAATCTGTATAAAAATTCCCGTCTCCATCTCTTTTACCTCAGTTTCGCGTATACCCTAGTACCAACGATCCCCATACTATGCAAATACCGGAATCGCGACATCAAATATCGACAAACATAATATCAATAATAGATTATTCTTAAACATCGATAAAAAAGATAATGATAGTCGCGCAAATGCCGTGACTTCTTGCACTAGTCTCTATAAGTGAAAAGTAATTCCTAAAACTTCACCAAACTGATCCACGTAAGCAAAATCATCTGGACCATCAGATGGAGAAAAAAAGAAGGGATATTGCCATTGGATCAGATCAGTGGAAAAACAATGAAACTAGGAGCGGAGCTACACTATTGAGTGCGGTTGCCTAGGAGCCCGGTCAAGAAAAAAATTATAGCTATAGTGCCTATTTAGATCCATTTGAAATGGCAAATGCCAAATGGCAAAAGTTTTGGTGGCAAAATATTTGGTATGGAGTTGGTGTTTAGATGTATTCTAAAGTTTTGCCATTTTAGCGCTAGGGAGAGAGAAAGAGATAGCGTGTGGTCCCGGAGCACTTTTTGGCAAAATTTACTACCCTAGACTAGCAAATGACAAATGTCAAATCGCCAATTTTTACTACTAGTGTTTAAATCCAAAATGGCAAAAGTGCTCCAAAATAGCAAAACTTTTGCCATTTTTGAGGATCTAAACAGTCCCATACTTGATATATTTTCACCAAGTGTGCACAACCCTAAAAATAAATTTAGACACCCGTATTAGCTTAAACTTGATATAAAGTGGAGTAAATTAAACAAGTGGCACTCCCCTCCATCTCATTCTAGCTCTGACCCAAAACATGGTGTTCTGCATCTTTACAGCTCCCATACATGGGGGAGAGAGATACAGAGTGAAGACTTTGGAAGAGGCTCCTGGAAGAAGAGAGAAAGAAAAGCAAAAATAAAAACAACTCAATTTACACACGACGCGTTGCAGCCAAGCCTTGTGCCATCCACGCCACCACGACGCCGCTGCCACCTTCACACCGATGCCTCCTCTCCGACCGGAGCCACAACTTTAGTTCCCCACCTTTTAAGTCATGCTCCCCCATCATCAATTACTGATATGGGACTAAACCCAACAATGATATGGGACTAAACCCAACAATCTCCCCCGTCACATCAACCCATGTGACCCCAAGACTGTTACCTTGCCTCCCCACTATGCCTTCCATGTGAAACCCAACAATCTCCCCCGTCACATCAACCCATGCGACCCCAAGACTGTTACCTTGCCTCCCTACCATGTGACCCCCAAGAATGTTACCTTGCCTCCCCACCTGCCTCCCCACCATGTGACCCCCAAGACTGTTACCTTGCCTCCCCACCATGTGACCCATGGAAATTGTTTCGGGTTCGGCCTTCCCACTATGTGACCCATACAAATTGTTCACATCAACCCACTAAACCTGGCCTCCCCACCATGTGACCCTCAAGACTGACTAAACCTGGCCTCCCCACCATGTGACCCATGGAAATTGTTGATACCCACTAAACCTGGCCTCCCCACCATGTGACCCTCAAGACTGACTAAACCTGGCCTCCCCACCATGTGACCCATGGAAATTGTTGATACCACTTGTGAGTGCGCAGCCGCAGCCCACCATGTGACCCATGACTAAACCTGGCCTTCCCACCATGTGACCTATGGAAATTGTTGATACCACTTGTGAGTGCGCAGCCGCAGCCCACCATGTGACCCATGACTAAACCTGGCCTCCCCACCATGTGACCCTCAAGACTGACTAAACCTGGCCTCCCCACCATGTGACCCATAGAAATTGTTGATACCACTTGTGAGTGCGCAGCCGCAGCCCACCATGTGACCCATGGAAATTGTTGATACTACTTGTGAGTGCGCAGCCGCAACCCACCATGTGACCCAAACCTGGCCTCCCCACCATGTGACCCATGGAAATTATTGATACCACTTGTGAGTGCGCAGCCGCAGCCCACCATGTGACCCATGGAAATTGTTGATACCACTTGTGAGTGCGTAGCCGCAGCCTGGCCCACCAACCGTGGGCCACCCATGTCATATTGGGACTGCTCCATCACAGGTCCAACCGGAGCCACAATTTTAGGTCTAAAGCCTACACAATCTAAAAGACTAGTCTGATGGGTGAGGACCGCCCCCACCTTTTAAGTCGTGCTCCCCCATCAGCAATTACCGATGTGATACTAAAACCAACAACCTTTCCCCTCGTAAGCAACGTGGCTGTCTGGCTGAGCCCGTTATCGAGAGGTAGAGCCCGCCGCCTGGATACATACAATCCCATCTCCCAGGATTTTGAGAACAACAGTGGAGGAAAGAGTTATTAGCGAGGCGAGACCTCCCTCTCCGATGGAGCAGGGCATGTTAGCAAGCGGAACTCGGTCAGTGACTTTTCCCTGCTTAAGCCATCAAATAGGCGTAATGGGCCGGGGAAGTCCTAATGACTGGCCTAAATGGGCTGGAGGTAGAATGTGTCATTTACAGAAAAACTTAGGCTGTGTTTTGGCAGGTGAGGCTGGGAACTCACCTCCTACGGACGTAAAATAAAGAGACGTATTTTCTTATTATTAATTAAGTATTTACTATTTTTTAAAGAAAATAGATTAATATGATTTTTAAAGCAACTTTCGTTTAGAAAATTTTAAAAAAACACATCATTTAACATTTTGAAAAGCATGCGCGCGAAAAACGGACGGAGGAGGGGCTGGAGTTAGGAGCTCACTAGAAAGACCGTAGTACTAAATTAACATCCCATGAGTGGTCTAATATTTCACACGTACGATAGCTGAGTACTTTGAAGTTTTGGGAGCCCCATTTGTTCTACTGTCCTATTAGTCACTAGGTACTTATTTCTTACTACAGGATATGTCCTTTTTCAAACAAAATGAACCAAAAAGATGTAATGCTACCGCCAAACCAACTTTAAAAAGTAAATCTTAATCCATATTCAGCGTAAAAATAAGAAAGTGTAATTTATGACGAAGAATGATCAGGTGTACCAAGTCGTGTCAACATATATATCATTAATTATTAGATAACATGGTAATATTGTTAATTACAAAAGAAAAAGTAAATCTGATGACGTTATAGCTACAGTGGAAATATATTCAACAAACATATCCGAATACACATGTATATTGCTAATTATTATTACAAATTTAATAGAGAGGGAGGTTATCAAAGTCACGCAAACGCGTGACTTTATATGCTAGTAAGACTAGAAAAAATACCCGTGCGTTGCAACGGATGAAGACTATTTTAATCTTATTTTTGTTATATTGAAATTCATTATGGCAATTCGCTTGGATATATTTTCTTTTTGAAAATCATGAGCTGCGGTTAGGAGTCTGATCATCTCAAGTTAGCATGGGAGTTCTTTTAAAGAGATTTCTCATATGACTCCTTCTGTATTTCCAAAAGCGAACATAACTTAAAGTCGACTCAAATACGGACATATATTTCCAAAAGCGAACGAACTTAAAAACTGACTCATACACGGATGACGTACCAAAATACCAATAAAAACATCTACAATCTATCTATTATATTATTAAAAACAGCTTTGAAAGGAGGCACCACGTTCGCTGTGGGGCTAGAAATTCCCACATTAATCGGAGAAAAAGAAAAAAAAGAAAAGGAGAGTACAAGTAAAAATACAATCCAAAAATAGCTGAAATTCGGAATTAAAAATAAGCAATATTGAAAGAAGATTCGATATAAGAACCCAATATGAGATTAATCAAAACTCAAAATAAAAATAAAATAAAATCTAATATTAGAAAAAAAAAGGAGAGTCCAAAAAAATTCAATTCAAAAATAGCTGATATTCGAAATTAAAATAAAATAAAATAGGTGAAATTCGGAATTAAAAATAAGGAATATTAAAAGAAAATGATAGTCCAAGTAGGAATACAATTTTAAAATAGGTGAAATTCGGAATTAAAAATAAAGAATATTAAAAGAAAATGATAGTACAAGTAGGAATACAATTTTAAAATAGGTGAAATTCGGAATTAAAAATAAGGAATATTAAAAGAAGAGTCCATATAAGAACGCAATACGAGATTAATTAAAATTGGGAATAAAAATAAAAATAAAATCCAAAATTAGCAAAAAAAGAAGAAGAGTTCAAGTAGGAATACAATTAAAATTATCTGAAATTCGGAATTAAAAATAAGTAATATTGAAAGAAGAATCCATATAAGAACCTAATACGCGATTAATTAAAATTCAGAATAAAAAATAAAATAATATCCGAAATTAGAAAAATTAAAAAAGAGTTCAAGTAGGAATATAATTTCGAAACAACTGAAATTGAAAATAAAAAATAAAAATATTAAAAGAACACAATACGATATTAATTAAAATTTGAAAAAAAATAAATTCTGAAATTAGAAAAAGAAAAATAAGATTTCAATTAGGAATAGAATTTATAAATAACTAAAATTTGTGATAAAAACAAAGATTATTGAAAGAAAAGACTATCTAAAATGCATGACGAGTGGTGGCGATTAATACGACATATAAAAACTGTTAATAAAACATCAAATAGAATCCTAATGACGATTAAATGGAGGGGCGACAAGCAAGCCGTGAAGCAAACGAGCAAGGCAGTTGCCGGGACTTCTAGAAAGTAAAAAAAAAACCATTGATAATCATATTCGATTTATAAAATCTCAATGACAATAAAAAGGAGAAGCAGCGAGTGGGGTGTATAGGAGTATAGTTGCAGAGCCGCCGACGGTTGACTTGACTTCTAGAAAATAAAAAATGAATTCCAACGATAGTTATGTTCGATTTTTAGAATCACAATGACAATAAAGAGTAGGCGGTGGACAGGCCGAAAAAGAGCATAG
This sequence comes from Oryza meridionalis, assembly GCA_000338895.3. Lineage (NCBI taxonomy): Eukaryota > Viridiplantae > Streptophyta > Magnoliopsida > Poales > Poaceae > Oryza > Oryza meridionalis. The sequence continues at coordinate 10,068,271 of CM002525.2, read as the reverse complement.
TGGCATCGTTTGACGAGACTTCTAAAAATTATAAAAAATAAAACTCAACAAGACAATAAACTCTAAAAACTATAAGGTCTAAGTTTTATTTTTAAAGGTTCGGAACTTCTAAAAAGTAAAAAAAACAATGATAATCATGTTCGATTTTAAAATCTCAATGACAATAAGGGAGGCAGCGGCAGCGGGCGAGCCGTAGAGAAGTACAATGGCAAAGCCGCTGACGGTTTGGCTGGACTTTTAGAAAATAAAAATGAACTCAAAAGATAATTATGTTCGATTTTTAAAATCTCAATGATAATGGCAACATTTGATGGGACGTCTAGAAATTATAAAAACGAAACTTAAAGTGACAATAAACTCTAAAAACTATAAGATGCAATTTTTAAAGTTAAAGAAGAATGAATATAAATAGTGGTAGATCAAGCAGGCAAATAAAGAAGGAGATGACATAAGGGGTAACAACTGGTGACTTTTAAAAAACTATATAATTAGAAACACGGGGATGATATGGTTTGGTCTTTCAAAGTCTTAAGACAATGAGATAGTTATTTAATAAATTTTAAGTAAAATCATACTAAAAAAATATATGATTTTTGTTTGGGTGCTAGCCACGCAATTGCGCGGGCCACCCAGCTAGTTAACTTATTAAAGTAATAGAAAAAGAAGCCTCCACGTTTGTTCTCGCGGCCTAGAAAATCTCATATTAATCCAAGAAATAGGAAAAAAGAAAAAGGAAAAAACCCGAAGCATAATAGGACACTGGAAGCGGACAATACCTTGGAACGAGATTAGGATTAGTTAAAAACGAAAAGAAGGAAAAAAACACTGCACCGTTCTGTATACTATTCAGCGAAGTATACTAGGACATTGGAAACAGACATTGCTTTAGGAATTTGTGTGTTCACACCACTGCTAGAAACTCTGCACCGTTTCCAAATTTACAATTAACCAAAGCAAACCAAAAATCTTCAAGCCGTTCAAACTTCTCGCCGTGATCGTCAACATTGATTAAAAATAGAGAATATTGGAAGAGGGGATTAGAGTCCATGCCCGTATATAATTTAGAATTAATGGAAATTCGAAATTAAAAAAAGGAAAATTAAAATCAGGTTAGAGTCCATATAGAAATACAATTTAGAAATAACTAAAATTCGAAATTTAAAAAAAGAATATTGAAATAATAGTATAGAGTCCATGTAGAAATACAATTAAGAAATAATAAAAATTCAGAAATGAAAAAAAAGAGCATTAGAAGAAGAGTATGGAGTCCATATAGGAATTTAGAATTAACTAGAATTTAGAATAAAAATAATAAAATTAAAAAGTAGAGTTTAGAGCTCATATAGTATACAATTTACAAATAACTAAAATTCGAAATTGAAAGATGAGTTTAGAGTTCACATATAATTACAATTAGAAATAATAAAAATTCAGAATTAAAAATAAATAATATTTATATAAATACAATTTACAAATACAAAAATTAAAAATTAAAAAATAAGGAATATTGGAAGATGAGTGTAGAGTCTATATAGGAAAACAATTTAGAAATAACTAAAATTTGATATTAAAAATAATTAATAATTATCACGTATATACAATACAATATGAATATTATACATTTGTAGTTTGGTAAAGTTAGTATAAAATTTAAAATTATGTTGTCATTTTACTCCCTCCGTTTCTAAATATTTGACGTCGTTGAATTTTTAAAATATGTTTGACCGTTCGTCTTATTTAAAAAATTAGGTAATTATTAATTCTTTTTCTATAATTTGACTCATTGTTAAATATATTTTTTCTAAATATTATAGTTTTACATATTTTATAAATTTTTTTAATAGGACGAATGGTCAAACATGTGCTAAAAAGTCAACGGTGTCATATATTTAGAAACGGAGGGAGGAATATATTTTAATAATAAATTAAGAAAATATATTTGCTATTATATGAGAGAAAATATAATGATGCTAGCCGCGTAATCTGCGCGGGCCACCATGCTAGTTTTTATAATAGTAGAGATATGGGTCAATCATTAGAATTTGTCCGCACGCATGCAAAAAGGTTGGACGAAATTCGGACATCAAACTGGAAAGCCAGCAACGCTACTGTAGTCTATACATGGCTTCAAACGGTATGCTTGAATGTGGCATCTGCAAATTTGTCACGCTATTGTTGGACTGTAGATTCTGTAAGGGTAAAATATTCGTGCTCTTTATAAAAAAATAAAAATATTAATAATTATTCAATCATGTAAAATGTGTATAGAACGGTTCAATTCAATAATCTAAATTTTAGAATTCCGGTATATACTCCCTTTGACCTAAAATATAATATCTGAAAAAAAAATCATAAATGTTAGTATATACTCCCTCCGTTTTTTAAAAGATGACGCCGTTGACTTTTTCTCACATGTTTGACCATTCGTCTTATTCAAAAAATTTTATGCAAATGTATAAGATAAAAATCATACTTAAAATACTATGAGTGATAAAATAACTCATAACAAAACAAATTATAATTACGTAAATTTTTTAAATAAGATGAATGGTCAAACATGTGAGAAAAAGTCAACGGTGTTATCTATTAAAAAACGGAGGTAGTACTCTCTTGGACTTGAAATATAATAATTTTTAACCTCTAGCACATGTATGAAGAAGATGCGTCTGTCGTCTTGTTGGGGTGGATGAAATATATGTCCAGACTAGTTTAGGCTATAATGAAGCTAATTGGGTGCTAAGAGTAGGGGTAGAGGTTGTATGGATAGTTCAACGGTAAAAATTTTTTTTTCATAAATATTGGATTATTGTTATATTTGGAATAAAATTTGAACTCCTAGTTACGTTTTATAGTTAGGACAGAGGGAGTAATTGTAGCGTGCAATACACGGATTGCTGACTACTCCTGTTATTATAAGCACAATTTAGAAAGTTTCAGCCTTTGCATCGTGTTCAGAGATGACGTGAGAAAATTTTAGTGGAGCGAAATGCTTGGAAACCACCGTTGCTCAGCTACTACTCTTTCATTACAGCTGCCAAACATGAAGATCAGCTCCTCACAACTGCCAAAACGTTGCTTTTGCAAAATATCAACTAGATGCTACAGTGGTTCAGTTCTGATATAGTGGGCTCATAGAATTGACCATTAATCATAGTTGGTTTATTTTATCAGTCAAGTCATCAACTATTATTTGACGAGGTGTAAAAAAAGATGAATGTTTATCAACTATATTATTTATTATATTATTTATGAACAATCATTTTTTTCATATACCCTGGTAATTATTTTCTTTTAAAACGTATATAGTATTAGTTAGAATTACTAAACAATTTCATATGATTCAATTATGTCCAATTCTTTCTTCAAAACGAATGGGCACTTACGAAATTTTCTTATATATATAGAATTCAAATCCTAAAACATCCTTCATTTATGTGATTTATCCATGCTTCAAAGGAGATATTAATTATCTTTGTAACCTGCACATGTCTTACAACGGTTGAAAGTGGAAACACGGAGGTCCACAGAACCAGATATGCTTCATCCTCACCAAGACTCGCTCCGGAGAGGTTTTAACCCCAAGTGACGCACATGTACACATGACATGACAGTACCGTCAGCATAAGAAAAATAAAAAGCGATAAGACCACATACCAGTTCTCATTTGTGGATTTAAACAAATTGGGTGGTAAACAATCTATCCCTACACCATAAATCCAGTTGTCATGTCAACCAGAATTTTCTTCCCAATTGTCAATGACCAAATCCGTTCACTCCCTCCGTTAAATAAGTTGATTTCTAGAGTTTAAAATTTATTCCAAGATAAATTAGATTCATACCATTTTGCCTAATTTGATTCATAAATCGATAAGTTTTTTCGCTTTATACTTCTTAACTATCCATCCACTAATATTACTTTTCAATTAATAAGAGGTATTTTGATTTTTTTAATTCTACTAAATTTTTCTCGTTTTCTTGGAGAAATATATTTATTTTGGGAGAGTGAGAGAGAGTAGACTTTAAAGTCAGCCTCATTTTCACATCGACGTGGGTGCATGGAGAAGCTTCCTGTGTAGAGAGTAATGTGTATCGCTTGCTTGTTCATCCCCTTCGCCATCACACTTCTCGCGGCAATTGTGGGGAATATAACACAGGCAGTGACCTTTCCGGCTTGCTGACCAGACTTTCTTGATCGTTTTACAAATGACGCGGAATCCTATCTACTTTCTAGCGCGTTTAGTCGTGGCAACTAGTCCATGCTATAGAGTCTCTATCTCATAGTTGTCTAAACAAGATTGGAACAAATCAAATCACGGTGCTTTCCATGCATGTCGATCAGCTTGATTTATCATCAAAACCATTTTTTTTAGAACTCAATTACATTAAGTACACGACTTTCGACCATTGCACAAACTAAAGATGCAAATCATCATATTTGTAAATATTACAATTTAAACCCTATTAGATGAAGTTATATACCTATAACTTCACCATCACACCAACAATTAATCATATAACAAATTAAAACCTCTAAAAAAATGATCTACCTATATATTTATTTATATACCTATACTAAAAAAACATGCACGTGCGTTACAACGGATAAAAATACAGTGATACAATCGCTATTAGAAACTGAGCAATGAATTGAAATATTAGGATCGTTATACATTCTAATTGAAAAAATTAATGAAAATTGTTCCTTAGTTTTAGGCCAAAGCCCATTCTTTCATTCCTTTAGTCTCAACCCAGTCTGTTACCTCCCTCCGCTCGGCCCGTCTCTCTTTGATCTAGCCCACAAGTGGAGCTCCGAGCCCAGTTTATATAGTCGACTGCCGCCTTCAACCTCCAGATAGTCCCGTGCCCATATGCTGGAGCCAATCCTCCACATCAAAGCTAGCCAAATCTTAATATCTCAAATTGGTTGAGGGTTTTTAATCCACTCGATCTCCTCTTCCCGTTTTTCCCAAAATCGGAACGAATCCATAAAATTCGCGATAAAAACAGCCGGTCGGTCATCGTCGATGACTGAAATTAAATCAAGTGAACATCGACAACTAAGATTAAATCAAGTGAATTAAAACCGAACTGAAAGGGGAACCATGAGAAAAATGATGAGGGAGGAGTGGGGAGTCGATTTTGCAATCAATTAGAGGAGAAAACACACGGGAAGACGGATCGAAGTGGCGGCGGCGTGCAAAAAACCGGCTACTGGCAAAAACTGGATGAAAAAAAAAGGGAAAAAAATGAATTGGACAAAAGAGAAAAACGGTGAAAAAAAAAAGATAACCGGATGAAAAAACAGCGCATAAAACACGGAAAAAAAACCGAATCGGGCAACAAAACAACAAGAAAAAAAGGGACCAAAAGGAATACCAGAAGCTTTACTTATTTTTTAATTAACCGGATGAAAAAATGAATAGAGCAAAAAAGAAAAATGGCGAAAAAAAGAAAACTGGATGAAAAGAACAGCGCAAAAAACACCAAAAAAAATGAATCGGGCAACAAAACAACGAGAAAAAAATAAGACCAAAAGGAATAGCAGAAGCTTTACTTATTTTTTAATTAGGTATATTCATATAGACTAGAAAAAAATACCAGTACGTTGCTACGGGTGAAGGCTATTATAATCTTATTATTATTCGCTTGGCTATATATTTTTCTAGAAAATTATGTCAAGTTAGCATGCAAGTTTTTCTTAAAATTGATTTTTTATACGACTTCTTTTTTACTGCCAAAAGCGAACGAAATTAAAACCCAACTCAAATACGGATCTATATTTTTAAAAGCAAACAAACTTAGAAACCAACTCATATACGGATGACGTACATACCGAGAAAAAATTAATTTTTATAATACCAGAGTGAAGAGATATATACTTTTTAATATTTTTAAGGAGCTCTCCCATTAATTAGAAAAGATTTCCCTGCCAAATATCATGATGGTATATCGTGAAATCCTTTGTATTACACGATATGGGACACGTTTAAATACATATGTTCTACACATCACGGCACGGGCTACCAATCTTATCTTTCCGAGAGAATACATACATTCACACATATCTGTTGAGTTTATAGGCATATAATAATTTAATATATTCCATAAATAAATCATGACATTGCATATATATACTAGCATTAACGCATCATTAGATCTACACATGTAAATTAAGCAGTAAAATATGAACAGATCAAATATGCGTAACATATTGAACACGTACCGAGGTGGTAGAAAGACCGGCTGCTCGGCAGGAACTTTTCGCGATTGCAGGCGTCTACGAAGGCGCGCAGCACGCGAGCGAAGAGGAAGACAAGCCGTCGCGGACAAACAGGGAGCAGTCACGCTAAGCGCTTCCCAAAAAACTTATTGCCGCCTTCTCCCGGTGTAGGACATCGAAGGCAGAGGTTCCGGAGACCTGCTCTCCCGATCGCCGGTGCACGCCGGCGAGCGGGATGGAGTAATCTACGAGCGACGGCGCAGCACAGAGTAGGAGGCAAACCCTACATTGATTTTTTTTCATATATTGCGTGAAGACGGCAGGTCGGTTTATATAGAGAAGGGTCGCTTGCTCAGCGCACCCGCACGATCTCCACTGCGCGTAACCGAACCGGATAAGTCACGCGTAACTTATTCGGACTCCACGCCGTTTCACGCACCGGATTTTTCGGAACGTTTCCAAAACAAAAACGAATCCGAATTTGCAGCAAAACAAAACTGCAAAAGGAGGCTGCATCTGCGCAAGGTGAGGAACCAATTTTTAGCGGACCATTCGACGTGTACGTCGTGCACGCACGCCGCCTGCCCTGCCAGGCCAGGCGAGGCGAGCGAGCGCGCGCGTGTTCCTCCTCTTCCCTCCACCACACATGCTTCAAGTGGCTAGGAGGGCATCCTCCCTTTTAAGGAGGTCCCCCTCTCCTAGAATAAGTAAGGTGGTACTAAACTCCACATGCATGCCATCCCATGAGGTCGGCTTTTGTGATTTTCTAAAGAATTAATCTTCGAGTGGGCTAAGGCCCATCAATTAATTCCAACAATCCCCCACCAAATCTCAAAATCCCACTGAGATTTGCCTTTTCCAATGTACTGTTTATATACCAGCGGTTCGATGGAGACCGATTAAGGTTGAACATCCATCTAGAACTCCAAGCTGCACTTACTCACAACTTGAACAATGGACTACGCCTTGAATTGCAAGTCTTGTGCAAGCAAGTTTCACTCAAAGTCTTATCTGGTACTAGACCGTCTGTAGACTACCCCTCGGTGGAGCGTATAAGTCATACTCCTAGGTCTTTAGTAAGCTTCTTAGAAGATTCACCCAAAATCTTCATAGACTGGGACCAACAGTCAAGCTCACAAAGGTGAGTTCTTTAAAAAATGCTCTACAGGACAGCATCTCCGCTAATTAAAGCCAACAGAACTCATTAAGGCATAGCCAACCTGCCTTGCAGCTCACGAGAGTACATGCATCTTCACTTAGAGAGGGTATATATCGGTACTCTCCTCTAGTTTACTAATGGTTTGCTCTTCCCAGGATCTAATTCACGGGATCTCCGATCACATAGACTGGGTTACCACCATAGTATAACTCACATGGGTCTCAAACCCATCTCCTTCGATGCATTGTCTATCACATTTCGTGATAGTCCCTTCGTGAAGGGATCTGCCAGGTTTCTAGTTGTTTGGATGTAATCCAACGTTATAACTCCGAAGTTTCTCAACTTCCTGACAGACTTCAATCGTCTTTTCACATGTCTAGACGATTTCATATTATCCTTAGAACTATTCACTTTGACAATTACCGTTTGATTGTCACAGTTCATAAGGATAGCCAGCACCGGTTTTTCAACAATAGGCAGATCCATTAATAGATCACGCAGCCATTCTGCCTCAACAGTAGCAATATCCAGTGCCGTCAATTCTGCTTCCATGGTTGACCTCGTGAAAATGGTCTGTTTGTAAGACCTCCACGAAACAGCACCACCACCTAGTGTGAAGACATATCCACTAGTGGCTTTGATCTCATCCACATCAGAGATCCAGTTAGAATCACTATATCCTTCCAGTACCGCAGGGTACCCAGAATAGTGAAGCCCCAATTCCATAGTACCTTTCAGATAGCGCATTACTCGCTCAAGCGCACGCCAATGATCATCTCCTGGATTAGAGGTAAACCGGCTCAACTTGCTCACAGCAAAGGAGATATCAAGCCTAGTTGCACTAGCCAGATACATCAGCGAGCCAATGATTTGGGAGTATTCCAGTTAATTCCTAGCAATTATCTTGTTCTTGCGAAGCAACAAGCTAGGATCATAAGGCGTTGGAGAAGGCTTACTATCAATGTAGCCAAAGCGATTCAAGATCTTCTCCACATAATGGGACTGCAAGAGTGTAATCCCATTCTCACCTCTAATTAGCTTGATGTTTAGGATAACATCAGCTACTCCCAAATCCTTCATATCAAATTTTTAAGACAAGAATGATTTAACCTCATTTATCACCTCATGATTTGTCCCAAATATCAGTATGTCATCAACATACAAGCACAGAATAACTCCCTCACCCCCATCATGGCGATAGTATACACATTTATCTGCCTCATTGACTGTGAAGCCTGCAGATGTCAATGTTCTATCAAATTTCTCATGCCATTGCTTAGGAGCTTGTTTCAAACCATACAAAGACTTCAACAATTTGCACACCTTGTCTTCTTGACCTTCAACTAGAAACCCATCAGGTTGATCCATATAGATCTCCACCAGCTCTCCATTAAGAAAAGCTGTCTTAACGTCCATTTGCTGAACGAGAAGACCATGTGAGGCTGCTAGGGAAAGTAGCACACGAATTGTGGTCAATCTGGCAACAGGTGAGTAAGTGTCAAAGAAATCTTCGCCTTCTTTCTGAGTATAGCCTTTAGCAACAAGCCGAGCCTAGTACTTTTCAATGGTACCGTCAGGCCTCAGCTTCTTTTTGAACACCCACTTGCACCCCACAGGTTTACACCCATAGGGTCGCTCTGTCACCTCCCAAATTCCGTTAGCGATAATGGAATCCATTTCACTACGGACAGCCTCCTTCCAGTAGTCTGCATCAGGAGATGCATATGCTTCTGAAATTGACTTAGGAGTGTCGTCCACGAGGTACATAGTGAAATCATCACCAAAGGACTTAGCCGTCCTTTGTCTTTTACTCCTTCGAGGAGCTTCACTGTCATCCTCCTCAGTGACATGTTCATGTGTATGTTCAGTTTGTTATGGTGGTGTGATTGAACTGGGAATTCTTTCAGAAGGTTGACTAGAACTACTATGTGTATCCTTCATTGGGAAAAAGCTCTCAAAGAAGGTAGCATCACGAGACTCCATAATTGTACCAACATGCATGTCAGATACCTCGGATTTAACTATTAAAAATCTATAGGCAATGCTGTGGTGAGCATATCCCAGAAAGACACAGTCCACAGTCTTAGGTCCAAGTTTGCGCTTCTTCGTTATTGGTACATTGACTTTCGCCAAGCAACCCCATGTGCGCAAGTAAGAAAGTGATGGTTTTCTCCCAATCCATATCTCATATGGTGTTTTGTCCTTATTTCTGTTAGGAACTCTGTTTAACACATGATTCGAGGTCAACAATGCCTCCCCCCACCATGCCTTAGGTAGTCCCGCGGTGTCTAACATGGCATTCACCAAGTCAGTCAGTGTGCGGTTCTTCCTTTCGGCAATCCCATTAGACTCGGGAGAATAGGGAGGCGTCCTCTCATGTATAATGCCATATTCCTCACAGAATAAGTCAAACTCGTTTGAAAAAAACTCTCCACCACGATCAGACCTAGGTCTTTTTATCTTTCTGTCAAGTTGATTTTCATCTTCTGCCTTATAAATTTTAAAATAGTCTAGAGCCTCGTCTTTCGTTTTCAACAAGTACACATAGCAAAATCTAGTAGCATCACCAATCAACGTCATGAAATATCGTTTTCCACCCTTCGTCAACACCCCATTCATTTCACAAAGATCTGAATGTAGGAGTTCTAGAGGTGCCATGTTTCTCTCCTCAGCAGCCTTGTGAGGCTTGCGAGGTTGCTTTGATTGCACACAACTATGGCACTTAGAACCTTTGACAATGGAAAACTTAGGAATTAAACACATGCTAGAAAGCCGAGACATCAAGCCAAAATTAATATGACATAAACGTGAGTGCCAGACATTAGCCTCATCATCCACACTGCCACAAATATGGTTCACAGACTTATTGCAGAAATCAGAAAGGGAAAAGCGGAACAGGCCTCCGCACTCATAACCTTTACCAATAAAATATCCATGTTTAGACACGACTACTTTATTAGACTCAAAAACCTACTTAAATCCGTCTCAAGTCAGACAGGAGCCACTAACAAGATTCCTGTCGATAGAAGGGACATGCTGCACGTTCTTCAGCTGCACGATCTTTCTCGAAGTAAACTCCAGATCTACCGTGCCAACACCATGAACAGAAGCATGTGACCCATTCCCTATTAGGACGGTGGAACCCCGTACGACCTGATAAGAAGAAAACAATGAGATGTCAGCACAAACATGTACATTGGCCCCAGTATCAACCCACCAATTAGTAGACTGATTAACTGAAAAAAACAGTAGGTAAATTACCATACCCGCTTCCATCTCTAGTGTTGCCAATGGTCACATTAGCAGACTTAGAAGTCTGCCCTGCAAGTGCCTTCATCCCCTTGCTTTGTGGACACTTCCTAGCCAGATGACCAGGTTGGCCACACACAAAGCAGGTCCTCTCATCCTGATTAGGATTGTTGTTGTTCTTCTGGTCTGCTGAGCTTTGTATTTCCCCTTGCTCTTGTTCTGGGCCTTGTGCACAACATTGGTACTAGACTGCCCACCATCGCCCTTAGACGCAGCATCTTTTTCCCGAGCTTTCTCCTCAACATCAAGAGACGCTATCAACCCTTCCACAGAGTATTCCTGTCTCTTGTGTTTGAGTGCAGTACAGAAACTTCTCCAAGATGGAGGAAGTTTCGCAATAATACACCCGGCCACAAATTTGTCGGGTAAGACACACTTAAAGAGTTCGAATTCCTTAGCCATGGTTTGTATCTCATGAGCCTATTCGACTACAGAACGGTTGTCAGCCATCTTGTAGTCATGAAATTGCTCCATGATATACAGATCATTGCTAGCATCAGTAGCACCGAATTTAGTATACAGTGCATCCCACAACTCCTTAGCGTCGGTCATATGCATATACACCTCGACCAGACGATCGCTAAGAACGCTAAGAATGCATCCCACAAAGAGAGTAGTGGCTTCCTCGAATTGCTTCTGCTGTTCAGCAGTAAGAACTCCTTCAGGTTTGCTAGTACTCACCCAGAAGCATTTCATAGCTGTCAGCCACAGAGTGACCCTGATCTGCCATCTCTTAAAGTGCACACCGGTGAATTTATCCGGCCTCAGTGCATCGGCAAAACCAGCCATAGTAAAATCACAGTGCCTATAATAAGGTTTTTGGATTGTTGAGATTATAGGCATATAATGATTTAATATATTCCATAAATAAATCATGGCATTGCAGATGTATACTAGCATTAACGCATCATTAGATCTACACATGTAAACTAAGCAGTAAAACATAAACAGATCAAATATGCGCAACATATTGAACACGTACCGAGGTGGTAGAAAGACCGGCCGCTCGGCAGGAACTTTTCGCGATTGCAGGCGTCTACGAAGGCGCGCAGCACGCGAGCGAAGAGGAAGACGAGCCATCGCGGACGAACAGGGAGCAGTCGCGCTAAGCGCTTCCCAAAAACCTTATTGCCGCCTTCTCCCGGTGCAGGACGTCGAAGGCAGAGGTTCCGGAGACCTGCTCTCCCGATCGCCGGTGCACGCCGGCGAGCGGGATGGAGTAATCTATGAGCGACGACGCAGCACAGAGTAGAAGGCAAACCCTAGATTTATTTTTTTTTGTATATTGCGTGAAGACGGCAGGTCGGTTTATATAGAGAAGGGTCGCTTGATCAGGGCGCCCGCACGATCTCCACTGCGTGTAAACGAACCGGATAAGTCGTATATTGCGTGAAGACGGCAGGTCGGTTTATATAGAGAAGGGTCGCTTGATCAGGGCGCCCGCACGATCTCCACTGCGTGTAACCGAACCGGATAAGTCGCGCGTAACTTATCCGGACTCCACGCCGTTTTCACGCACCGGATTTTTCGGAACATTTCCAAAACAAAAACGAATCCGAATTTGCAGCAAAACAAAACTACAAAAGGAGGCTGCATCTGCGCAAGGTGAGGAACCAATTTTTAGTGGACCATTCGACGCGTACGTCGTGCACGCGCGCCGCCTGCCCTTGCCTGCCCTGCCAGGCGAGCGAGCGCGCGCGTGTTCCCCCTCTTCTCTCCACCACACATGCTTCAAGTGGCTAGGAGGGCATCCTCCCTTTTAAGGAGGTCCCCCTCTCCTAGAATAAGCAAGGTGGTACTAAACTCCACATGCATGCCATCCCATGTGGTGGGCTTTTGTGATTTTCTAAAGAATTAATCTTCGAGTGGGCTAAGGCCCATCCATTAATTCCAACAATATCGGATCGTAATGTACCGATCGACCACGACTTTGACTCTATCGACGTATTAATCAGGCTATAGGCTATGGTACTAACCAAATTACCTTGGGACTATGTCTGTGTATCACAAATGTAAAGCTCCTTATTACGAAAATGATTCGCCCCGGGTGACCGGCACGGGGGGAGCCGGATCGGGCGCTCCCCCCGCACGCCTCTCCCTCACGTGGGCCCACCCACTTCTTCCTCCCTTTTTCCACAAAAGATGTTTCATCTAGTGTATTTACAATGTTTCACTATTTATAGATTTAATGTTGCAGTGAATTAAAATACTCTTTTGCAACAAAAAATCACATATTTTGGAAACTCTCTATTAAGGAAATTTGGTTTATTTTTTGTTCCATCAAAAATGTTTCACCTAGTGTACTCACAATGTTTCACTATGTATAGATCTAATGTTGCAGTGAACGAAATATTACATTGCAACAAAAAACCCACATATTTTGGAAACCCCCTATTAAGGGAAATTAGTTTATTTTTTGTTCCACTGAAAAAGTTTCACCTAGTGTAGTCACAATGTTTTACTATATATAGATCTAATGTTGCAGTGAACTGAAACATTCTTTCGCTATTTGCTGAAACATTGTTTTTATATAAGGTGAAACAACACCCGATTTAAACGAGTGAAACATTTTTTATCTACTTAGTGTGACAATTCCGATATACCTGGTGAAACATCGTGCAACACTTAAAAAAATTCAATAATAAGCTAATTTTTTTTCGTCGGAATATATCCATGTGTAGTCTTGTTTTGAAGATTTAATTGCAAAGAATTTAATGGTACAATTGGACCATGATTTGGATAAGTAATTTAAGAGAAAAATCAGTTTAAACTAGTTTTGCACGTAAATCGGACGCTAACGTCATGCTGACGTCAGCGCCCGATTTTAATCTCCTCGTATCGGACGCCGAGCTGAAGGCGTCTCCTCCTTATTATTGTTTAAAAAAACAATTGAGCATATTTTCTTTGATTATCACGCAGCACGATTTACTTGGTGATGGTGATGTGTCTTCTTCGTTTTCAAATGCCCCCTTCATCGTAGTGCTATAAAAATAGAACTAAAAATTAGCTTATGAGAATGCCTGAGGAAAAAATGGTTTTATTTGGAGCCAGTGTATTATGTTAGTTATTTTGGTGTTGATAAAGTTTTTTATAATAAAAAAATGACTAATCATACACAGGTTATATTTATTTCTACCAACTAGTGTGGAGCTCCACACTAGGTTGGACCAATTGACGCTATTATAGGATAAGTAGGTTACCATTTGTGATTATGCTAAGTTTTTGGAATTGGTAGTCAAAGACCTTGTTCTGCTTGAGACGATGTAGTGCCCGCCTACAGAATTACTTGCTGGAATTTACGTAATTTGTCTTTACTTTTAATTCAACTGATTATCTTTTCATAGGAGTTGAGGACTTGTCTCCCATCATTCAGTATTTGTTTTTCTTTCTCAACACTAAAATTTATTGGTTTCGTACCTGCAGTTAGCAGAACAGAGACAAAAATGTAAACCATTTCTATCATAAGAAATGATAATAATAATAATAACTAATCGGTGTATCCCAGCCTTTTCAAAAGATTGAGTAAGATAAATCACTTTAAATTAGGCTAAGCTATCGTTAGGACTTTAAATTCCATGGCAATTTTGAATTAGTATTTACTTTTGCCATCACGACATTTATCTATTATATTATATACTAAAAGTCCATTAAACTCCCTACAAACGCTCTAAAGCCGCCACGTGACACTCCTACAAACACTCCTAAGTCGTCATATGGCACTACCTAATCTTACCGTTGATTTTCACTTAAATTGGTGGACCCGTTATTTTACACCACTAGATTAGATCTATTATTAAAAAAATAATAACTTCCACATCTTTATAACATACAAATGCTAGCTGCTACTGTTCGTATGTATGAGATTGTACGATACAAACGCTACTGATGTTCTTTCCGTAACATACAAACGTACATGATTGAAAATAAAATGATCAAGCTTTCTTAACCTTCGCTGGAAGAAAAAAAAAAACCCATACACTTTACATAAAAAAGACAGAAACAACATACATCCATAAAAATCAACCGTTTTTAAAATATGATTTCCTACAATATAAAGATAAAATATATTACTTCACATGTATAAATATATTTAGTTAAATTAAGATCTATAATAAATATCCAATCAATGTTCTTTAAACCATCTTCTAAATCTATCTATTATATACTAAAATTACATTAAACTTTGTACAAACTCTTTTACTCTGCTACATGGCTCTCAAATAAATTAGAGAAATCCTAGAAATCTATTATATACTTAAAAGTCTATTAAACGTACTGCAAATGCTTCTACATTGTCACGTGGCGCTTTAATAAAATTAGAGAAATCCTAGAAATTCAGAGTAAAAAAAGAAAAGCATCCAATCTTCAGTTTTCACTTAAATTAGTGGACCCGTTATTTTAAACAATGGATTAGAGCTCTTAAAAATCCCATGATGCTAATCTCTATCCCGGAAAAAACATAACGCGCTTACGACATACGATCGTCTCCCTCTCGGAAAAAAAACAAAACTTAAATACCTACGCCATATACTATAAAAAAATAAAGCCAAAAAAGAACAAGAAAACATGCACACGTATGTAGTAAAATCGGAAATAAATACTAATCAGGAAAAATCATCAGTGTCGGTACTGATTTGTCGTCAACAGCTTTTAATCTACGATTTTATTAAAAATAATACTACACATATATGCACAGTTAAACTTAATATAAACTTATTATAGTGATAAATATATCATGACAAATGACGCTAACATGTAATAGTTAATGCGATAATAATGTTTCAACTAATTTCATATCATATTTACAGTGTCAAATATCACTTGACAAAAATATACAACGTTAATTTTAATCTACATGTGTAAAAATTAAAAAAACAAAACCTCTCATTGTTTTTTAAGTACATCTGTTTAGGTTTATTTAATTTTAGGAAAGATTGAGATTCTCAAAGTATTTGGAAGTTTTCAAAAATTTTCTTATTTGAGGTGTGAGAAGCACAAATAATAGATAGATGAGAAAAATTAAATTAAATTTTAGCCAGTAATAATAAAACAATATAATTTAGCTTTGGTTTTTAAGTAGATCTTTTTAGGTTTATTTTGGGTGAGATTGAGATTCTAAAAGTATCTGAAAGTTTTCAAACTTTTTTGATTGCTATTTGAGGGTGAGAAGCATACAAGATAGATATATGTGAAAAAAATAAATAAATAAGATTTTAGACAGTTATTTTGCTACAATACAACCCTTAATTCATCACGAGAATTATGTATGTTCTTTGCCAAATAGTATTGGAAAAAATGAATAATCCAATAAAACATGCATAAAACTACTTATGTTATATTTTTTAATTGATAGAAATTCTAATATAGCGGGTATGATTGATGGACGAATGTCATACACCACTGAAACTCAACTCAGCAGTAAGTGCACTCTAGCGAATTAGATAGTGTAAATAAGTTTGTGAAAATAAGTACATTATTAGAATTAGTAAATGAGTCTCATTTAGTTATAAACAACATATGGTTAAAAAAAATCTAGCGCTAAAGTATGAATCTTTATTAAAATATAAATAATGATATGGTGTTTTGTAGATTTTCATGGTGGTACGTCTCTTTAGCTATAGCTTTTTTTCTAAGTAGTGCCGAATGATTAACCCCACTCATTTAAAAATCATAATATTGTATGTATTGCATTAAAATTTGAGAAGTACTTATTACTAACTTCATATACACATCGTCTATTCTCTACCACAAATCGACTCGAAACTTTTAAAAAAAATGTTTCAATCACCTCCTTCTTCTTTCCCTCTCTGTCCTTTAATCCAAGGTGCAGTACTTGCTATGCTATCGTAAATATTGCATGGGCATGTACATTGTTTAGTTAAGGTAGTGTCCATGAAAGGCCACCATAGGCAATGTAACTAAAGTGATAGACTTATCAATATAATCATTTGTGAGTGTACCAATAGTAAACTAAGTGTTAAAATAGTACTCTACGATGGTTTTTAGGGGCATGACTACATCGATGCGGAACCTATATGTTTCAAGGCATTACATATGAAAGCCTTGGTTGGCAGATATATTTGACTTTATCTGTTAGAGAGGTATTCATGTTTATTTTTAAAGATGTTATCGTATTATTTGGTTATATTTAGACTATTTATACATAGATGTGAAAATAAGTGATGAATTTTTATAATGTATCATTTATTTTAGTGGTACTAATATAGTTTCATTTATTAAAAGTACACCTAACTCTTAAAACAATGATAGTAAGTAATGATGATAAACAACCAGTTTATATATGAACAGGACAAAGGAATTTTTATTTAAATTTGAGGGACATTCTTATCACATTAGTAGTATATTAAAATCTATCGTCTATTTTACGGTAAATATATTTATTTTTTATTGTAGGATAATCTAAATTCCCTTACAGTATATAGTGATATAATCCCTTTTAGCATTTTTTTAATAAAAAATAAGATGCCCGTGCATCTGTGCGAAATTCCTTACCGATTTATATTTCGGAAATATTCTCCAATTTATATTACGTCGTTATAGTGTTTGAACACAACCTATGATACATGCCCGCGCGAATGCGCGGGCTACCTTCCTAGATAGATAGAATAACAGAATACTCTAATGCTCTTTTGATATTTACAAAATAATAAGTATTTACTATTTAAATATTAATTTAATTAATTATATTTTCTTTAATAATAGTACCATCCTTTCAAAGATATTTTTATAAAAAAACATTCAACCAACTTATTCACCCACATATATACTAAAAAAAATTCAAGGTCTTTACACTAGCAATAACAATGAACTATGATAAGTGCAAGTAGACTCCCATGTCAGCAGACAAAACGAAACTTTGATTACGAAGATTGTATTATAATGGCCATAAATATTTAAAATTTATGATACATAAAACATGCATGGTTATGTAATATTAATGGCAACAACACGTGCAATGGCATAGAGTGCTGGAATTAAAAATTTTGCATTTGCTTAAATTTTAAATATTAATAAAATTTTAATATCATCATGAGCCTAGATTGTATTAAGAACCAGATGGACACCCCGCGGCTGCGGGAGAATTATGTGATAATATAGTAGATATGGGTTTTAAAATTTCTTTCTTACCTATTATATGATTTTCTTTCATGTGTTTATATTTTTTTACCTCTATCAATTATTGAAAGGTTATAAATGATTGGGTTGCATGGTGTGACCATGGGAGAAAGAGATGCAATTTACACCTTTGATGAATCATGCAAAGGTTAAAAACAATTGAGCTAATGTGGCTTCAAGGGAGAAGAATTATTATTAATTATACCAAGTGGAGATGAACTTTATAGAGATATAGGATTTGTTTTGAAATAAAAAGTCGATAAATATAATATGAAGTTGTGCCTGACTCTTGGTTTAGTATTTTATTAATTTAATTCCAAATTTCAAAAGTAACGTGGATAATAAAAACAGCTATGCAGCAGACGGGTTGGTTACTAGTTATAATAATAAGTTCTGTCATTACGAAAACCAACTAATATCCATCTAGCTGTTTTTTTGATAATGGAATAAAAACATCCCGGTCTTTGCTAAACGAGATACAGCCAATTATTACACCAAAATACTCAACACGACCGCAACTCAAAGAAAATTTAAAGAATAAACCCAAACATGAAGCAAACACAAATTAATAAATGCCAACACAAAATAAAGAGTATTCAATTATTGGATCCTATTTGTAAATCTCCATTCGAAGTTCATAAAAAGTTGCATGACAATTGTCTCAAGATGACGACATGCAGACTTCAAAAGCTTGCTATCTTCCTTACACTTTTGTAGTTTTGCCCAGGACTAGAGCCAATATGTTGTCATGAAAAGAACCTGCAATAAGATATAAATGGTGATTTGTCAAAAAAACTTATCATTTTTGCTCAACCATATAGCCCAATATATAGCAGATGCTCCTACAAAAATGAGTTTTCTGTTTTTTTTTTATCAACCCCCACAAGCCAATTTTAAAAAATATGAGATATACTATATATAAGAAAAAAAAACAGAACACCTCTTCAAAGAAATTTTGCATAATGACACTCTATAAAAAGATGTCGAATAGTCCCATTTTTCATATAGAAACATCATCTCAATCTAGCTGTTGAGATTGGCTATTCTTTACGTGTTTTTTTCAAACGTGCAAAATATTCCATGAATTTACTAGTCAGCATTCTTACCAAAAATCCATGTGGCCCAATGAAATGAGGAACAAGAAGGAAAGGAAGGGGGGAAAATCACTACCAAAAGATAATTCATGAAGGAAACGTCAAAGGATAAAAGGAGAATTAGAGAACAGGATAAACAACCTGCATGTAAGCAAGAAGGTACGGACCCATGTTCGATCTTTTGACTGTTCTTGCACGGCCTCATGGTTGTTTTTGAAGAGGCTGCTATAAATTGGCACGGCTGCGAGAGCCCAAGGGGCCACCAAAGCACAGCAAGCTTAACGTACAGTACTAACTCCTCGAAATCAAACATGGAGTTTAGATCAGCTTACTGTTCTGCTCTGCTACTGATGTTCGTGCAATTGCTGCCCCTTTCAGCTAATGCCTCAACTAAAGTAAGATGCGTGCTTAGTTTCCTCTTTTCAGAGAGACATTTGTCTATATTTCTGTGATATACAGTAATCGTCCTGGTATCATTTTACTGAAACAATCGGTGTCAAAAATTTTAGCTCTACATTGTTTACATGGGAGAGAAGAAACACGATGATCCATCCGTTGTCACCGCGTCACACCATGACACACTTGCTTCTGTTCTTGGGAGGTATGTAAAGGCTATTCAGGCTGTAACTGCGTTGACTAAAGAGAAACATATTGCTTATGAGTAGAGATGAAATCGGTTCGAATAATTTCTAATATCCCGACACATTTTCAAAAACGGATGGTCGTGGGCAGATAAATTTTGTACAGTATTGGATACGAAAATGAATATAGATAGTTTTTCTTGAAAATGAAAACAAATACGGTATAACTAGTATCGGACATAAATAAAAAATGGTGGGAACTATCACAAGTTATTTCCAGATATCGACAAGTTGAGATCATTTTTTTTAAAAAAAATACTCGTATATATACATTAACTTTATCATATGAAGTTGTGTGAAGACAAACGTTACATCAAAATTATAGTGCCCGACAAGATTTATAACTTTGTTGCTGATAACTTTTCCATTTGAGATCATTTTAGGGGTCTAAATATTCGTTACATAATCTCATATTTATTTTTATAAAATCTCATACTTATGATTCAAACGACCCCGATCAGGGGCGGAGGTAGTTATATATTAGGGGGGTGCCCAGGATCCCGGTCAAGAAAATTTTTTAGCTATATCTCATCTATTTTCACCATATACCCCTCTCAATACAAACTTAGACACCCGTATCAGCTTAAACTCGATTAAAATAGAGTAAATTAAGCAAGTGGCATCACCCTCTGTTTCGCTCTAGCTCCGCCCCTGACCCCGATGGAGATGTGCTCTATATCCAAGTTGTATAGCTAGATGGAATCTGCTATTTTGTAATTTATGACATTTATATTTGAAAGTATTTGAAGTGCAAAACAAACATTACAAATTTCTGAGAGGTAAAATAAAATAAATAACATCTTCAATCTATACAACAAGATATTGATAGGTGTGATAGTAAATAAGTCATGCATGGAGGAAGAGATCTTGGGTTTGATTAATGGACTAGCAAGGGGAAAAATCATTTTCACATGCGGTTCTCATAATTGACCAACTATGAAAATGATTTGCAAGATGGTGGTGGAATAACCTATAAAAATTTATGATATAAAATTTTGAAGTATTGGCATATTATTTTAGAAAAAAAACAATCCATATCTTATTTGTTTATTTAGAAGCTCAATCGATGGTTTTTTATATTCCGACAAATATCTGTTACCATATTCGTTCAATTTCATATTCACTCCATATCTATATTTGATTCTATTTTCTTATCCAGGATTTTAATTTTATTTCAATTCTAATTTAAAAGGAAAAATAAAATATATATGAAAACAAATATGGTAGAACTAGTTTGTGTCCGTTTCTGATCTTTTTCCTCCCTACTCATGAGGGTTTTGTTTTTTTTTCAATGCATCAGTAAAGATGAAGCCATCAAATCTATAGTATACAGTTACAAGCATGGGTTCTCTGGATTCGCAGCGATGCTCACAGAATCCCAAGCTGAGGAACTAGCTGGTAAACATCATACCTGCAATGGAATGGAATATATATATATATATATATATATATATATATATATATATATATATATATATATATATATATATATATATATATATATATGAGCATGACTGTATTTGCGTTTTTACGGTCTTTCTAGACATACCACAATTTTCAGAAATTAATTTGTGATTTCTTTTGACACCTAAACATTGTAGCGATAATTATTGTTTAGAATATAGGTTTTGAACATATGAAAATGATATAGCTAACTAAACATTTCAAATTATTACACATGTAACTAGGATTTATGAAAATAAATTAAATGGTCAAAGTTATGTATTACTGATGAGTTTCTGATGCATGATTCAGAATTTCCTGGAGTTGTGAATGTGAAGCCTAACACGTACCATAAACTACACACTACTCGGAGCTGGGATTTTCTCGGCCTTAACTATTATGAACAGTCAGGTCTTCTTAAGGAAGCAAACTATGGAGAAGATGTTATCGTCGGTGTCATCGATTCAGGTTTGAGATTAGATTGCACTATAATATTATTGAACTCCAGTAGTAGAAGTTCTGATGAATTCTGTTACAGGGATATGGCCAGAATCCCGAAGCTTTGATGACAACGGCTATAGCCCTGTGCCGACACGGTGGAAAGGCATATGCTAGACCGGTGTGGGATTTGATACCACGAACTGCAACCGAAAGATTATCGGGGCACGGTGGTACTCCAATGGCGTTCTGGACGAGATATTGAAGGGCGAATACATGTCACCCCGAGATTTCAGTGGTCATGGTACGCACACGGCCTCAACGGTTGCCGGTGGACAGATGTGGAACGTAAGCCACCGTCAGGGTGGCCTAGGCGCTGGCGTGGCCCGCGGTGGGGCGCCGCGTGCACGGGTAGCGGTTTACAAGGTGTGTTGGGGGCCCAAAGGCCAGTGTGCCGACGCCGAGATTATCGCGGCCGTAGATGACGCAATCAAGGATGGTGTGGATGTGATGTCGCTATCGCTAGGAGCTAGCAGTGAGATCCCTGGGACACTACACGCTGTGGCGAGGGGGATCACCGTGGTGTTCGCTGGCGGGAACGAGGGCCCCGTGCCACAGACTGTGTCTAACACTGTGCCATGGGCTATCACGGTGGCGGCAACCACTATCGATCGGACCTTCCCCACTGCCATTTCGCTTGGGAACAACGATACGTTGGTGGTAATTAAGCATAATTAACAAAACCACACTCCGCAATCTCCTTACAACGTACCTTTTGTTTGATATATGTTGACACTTAAAACAGTTACACTTCTATCTACCTATAGCTTGATGTGAAGAATTATTTAATCGTAATATATATTGTGTGTGCAGGGGCAATCTCTTTACTACAATGCAACAGCGAGCAGTAAATTTCATGTGCTTGTTAATGGATCTAGGTAACCAGAACAGCGATCGATATATCATTTCTACCCAAGTATTCGTTAATTAGTAATCACATTTCGTATTTAACATTCGTCCCTACTTTGGGATTGTACATAGTTTTTGGTTTTTCTCCTCTTAATGAAATTCTGTCAGTTCTTCTGCCGTCGTTTGCCTAAAAGAAAAAACATTTCGTATTTAACTCTGCTTTCGTTAGATCTTGATTATTGGAATACGTACATACATGCAGCTGCGACGCCGAGACGCTGGCGTTGATCAATGTCACTGACAAGATTGTGCTGTGCTCGGCGCCGTCACAGGCGGCCTTGTATCCGCCGCGGCAGGTGTTGTCTGGCATCATTGGCGATGTCGCCGACGCAGGCGCCGCGGTTCTTATCTTCGCGCAGTACACCGTCAATCTTCTTGAAACCGTGGACGCGTCGCCCTATGTACTTGTGGATTACGAGATCGCACGCAGAATCGGCTCCTATGTGGCAACCACAAGGTGAGATCAAGCTTCTTGATACTTAGCATGTTTAGTTTGCTACCGATTACTACCACACATATTGCTACCAAAACATGCCCTATTAATGTTATGGTAATATTTCGAATGCTACTTATGTTTGGTTTGGATTGAAGCCAATTTATTGGTAACACCTAGGCTAGATTTGGCATCAATCTAGAACATTCTTCTCTACAATTTCACATTTAGGCTCAAATGGAAAATTTATCTTACCAAATATTTGGTGGCAAGTTTTGACAATACTTAAAAAAATTGGTAGGATAACAATCCAAATATATCCTTATATTGCCAAAAACTTGCTCATGATTTGGCTTAATTGTCAAAGTGATTTTACAGTTCTTAACAAGATATCTGAGATAACACATTCTCGAGCATAAAATTTGGTATCTTCAATACGATGTATGAAATTGCAGGATTGTATAATTTCTCTACTTGTTAATATGCTAGCAAACCAAACAAGCCATAGATGTCATGTATGCTGGGGGTGGTAAAAGGCCTAAATTTTAGCATATAAAATTTAAGAGTTATGTCAAAATTGGGATGGGCTGAATTTTATTTATTTTTGATCTAAAAGTATTAAGAGGATAGATAAGGTAATAAAACGTATGGACCTCAACCCATTACTGCCCCCCTAGTTGTGCTCGGTGTTGTACTAATAACAAGTCTTGTGGCAAAGGCAGGCGCGATCCGCCAAGGTCATTAGAGGTGGGCAGAAAAACACCGAACCAAAAAACCAAACCAAATAGACTGAGACGAGACCGATAAATTTGGTCATCAATTCGGTCCTAGGCAGTGAAAGACCGAATTTTGTTCGGTCAATTCGATTAGTCTCCTTGGTTAACCGAATAGACCGAATTGACAAAAAAAAATGTCAAAATACAACCTACAATCCACTAAGTTAAATAGGATTAAACTCTAATTTTCACATCCCTTCTTCTTCTAGGCATGTAACCTATAAGAGCCTTTACTCAAACGTGCTTACGATTTTTTTTTGTGATTTTTGTGTTAAAAATTTCCATTATTTCTTTGCATATATGAAAATGTTGTTGAATTTTGGTCAGGACCGAGACTGAGACCGAAAAGACCAAGACCAAATTTATCGGTCCTGACATTTTTGCGTTGAAATTCGGTCTTCACTTTTCAAAGACCGAAATGACGAAAAACTGAAGACCGAGACCGAAATTTTTGGTCAGACCGAATGCCCACCCCTAAAGGTCCTCATCTTGGCTCAGCAAGGAACCTTCAAAAATCTTGAAGAGAAATTTTATGATCCCTAAGAAAGTACCTGGAGAAACCAAGATTTTATATAAAAATGTAAAAATGTTGATACCTCAAAAAACTTAGGCTGTGTTTGGAAGCCGGTCTTCCCAACATGGGATGTGCGCATGGAAAACGGAGCAGTCCATTAGCGCATGATTAATTAAGTATTTGTTTTTTTTTCAAAAATAGATCAATATGATTTTTTTTAAGCAACTTTCGTATAGAAACTTTTTTTTTCAAAAAACACACCGTTTAGCAATTTGAAAAGCGTGCACGCGGAAAACAAGGGGGAGAGGATGGGAACAGGCAATGCCGAACACAGCCTTAGTCCAGTTCTTTTCTCAACTTCAAACTTCAATTTCCTTGTTTCCATTTGCATGCTTTTCAAATTGTTAAATGGTGTATTTTGACAAAAAGTTTATATATAAAAGTTGTTAAAAATTCAAATTAATCCATTTCTAAATTTTTACAATAATTAATAGTAAATTAATCATGTGCTAATAACCTATCTCATTTTGTGTGTGCGGAAAAAATCACTCTCAACTGAGAGATCAAACGGGGCATTAGTACCTAGTGGTACCAAATTTTACGCTAAAAAATATGGTACCTCCCAGTAGATGCCTGCAATGACCTAATTACTGCACTGTGTAGTGGTGTACTATTAGACTGTAAATAGAATTAACTCCTATGATGCCAACACAAGGTGAGATTGAGCTCTTTGCTACCACATCATTAACATGTACTACATCCCAATTTGGAAAATCACAAATGCATGCAATTCCTTTGTATGAACATAAAAGCACATGATGACGAAAAACAACTTGAGTTATGTACATATTATTAGATATTTCTTCTCACTTTCCAGCAAGCCGGTAGTCAAGTTATCGCCGGCCGTCACCATGGTCGGAAGTGGGGTGTTGTCACCGAGGGTCGCTGCATTCTCGTCGAGAGGACCAGGCACCATATATCCTGGCATATTGAAGGTAACATCTTGTTCATGACATCCATTAATTAATCAAATGTTAAATTATCACACCCATCTTACCTTTAATATGTGATGGAATTGCTTCCTAAACATTTCAAAACCTTTTTGTGTGCTGTTCAATAGCCTGACATAGCTGCACCCGGGGTCAGCATACTAGCAGCTGTGAGGGACTCTTACGGGTTCATGTCCGGGACATCCATGGCATGCCCACATGTATCGGCGGTGGTGGCGCTGCTCAAGTCAGTTCATCCAGATTGGTCACCAGCCATGATCAAGTCTGCCATCGTCACTACTGGTACGAATTAAAGAGATATGCACTGATTTAAAATGTTTGGGAAAACTAATGAATTTTAGCTTAATTAGGACTTGACGGTATACATTTCTTCTAATTGCAGCATCAGTGACTGACCGCTTTGGTATGCCAATTCAAGCCGAGGGAGTGCCAAGGAAAGTAGCAGACCCTTTCGACTTCGGTGGTGGCCACATAGAGCCAGATAAGGCAACCGACCCTGGCTTAGTCTATGACATCAACCCAATAGAGTACACAAAATTCTTTAACTGCTCCCTCAAACCCAAGGAGGACTGCAACTCCTACATGGGGCAACTTTACCAGCTCAACCTCCCATCCATTGCCGTGCCAAATCTTAAGGACTCTGTCACAGTCTGGCGCACCGTTACCAACGTTGGAGGGCCGGAAGCAACTTACAAGGTGGCAATTGAGGCACCCGTCGGGGTGAATGTGGATGTGGACCCTCCAGTGATCACTTTCACTAGAGGTGGTAGTCGGAGTGCAACATTTAAAGTCACATTCACAGCAAGGCAGAGAGTACAAGGTGGATACACATTTGGAAGCTTGACATGGCTAGATGATAGCACACACTCGGTGCGGATTCCGGTAGCAGTACGGACTATAATCCAGGACTTCGTTTCAGATACCGCGTAATTTTTTAAGGGGAAACTAAATAAGTTTTGCAATATCGATTTTATCATATACTTCATAATTCTTGTATTATTTAGCTTATGTACCCTAGTATCTAATAGAATTCTCGCATAACTATGTAATAATTCAACCCTGTACATCCTTAGGTACAGAGGCTGGATAGCGTCCTTCCCGTTATCTAAATGAAATCAGATTCATGCATCTTCCTGCAAAACAATATCAGGTGAACAATATTTAGTGTCTACAACTTATAAGCTAGAAATGCCCCACAAGACTTTTGTAATGCTACGTTTGATTTGATTGAACAATATTTTCGCATAATTTTGGCTATACAAGTATGAAAGACTCTAGTTTCAAAAGGTTAATCCTGACAAGAGATAACCTGTTTTTTGGAGTGAACAGATATTTTGGCATTTATAGAAGTATTCGAAACACCAAGGCAAGCACTCCTGAATAAATTATTCCTTTTATTGATTCTTCATATGCAGCAGCAGGAAGATACACTTTTGGGGTCATTAGCCATTACTTTAGTCAAAAGTTTGCACTACTAAAAAACGATTTTTTATGGTGTCACCATATAATTTTCATTGGCGGTCGTACATGAAAACCGCCAGCAAAAACATAATAAGGGGTGGGGGCTACGGATCGCCAGCGAAAATCGGGTGGCCACACTAAGAGGTCCACCATAAAAAAACTCTATTTTTGGAGACCGCTACAAAAAAATATTTGAGGCGAATAAAATACACTGCGCAGCCCCACCACCCACCAAACACAGCTATAATCAGTCTCTCTCCGCCTCTCTCCCTTCTCCATTGCGTCTCTCCTTCTCCCTCCCTTCTCCACCGCCGCTGCCTGCCGTCGTCTCCACCGCCGCCGCATCAGCCAATGAGGAGGGCCTCGGGAGCAGATTTGGCACCAGCAGGCCTCGGGAGGGCGGATCTGGCGCCAGCGGGCCTCGAGAGGGTGGATCTGCCACCGCCATTCCTCGGGAGCGTGTGGGGAAGGGGACGGTGGCTCTTGGCATCAGCGGCACCGGGGAGGGGGGCGGGGAGCCAATCTGGTGCCTCCTCCTCCCTCTCCACCAGCAGCGGCGGCAAAGAGGAGGGATGGTGGCTGCGAGGCGGCTTGCGTAGGCGGCGGCAATGCTTGAGAGGGTGGGGTTGCTCAGGAGAGGCAGGATCCGACACCGGCGGGCCTCGGGAGGGTGAATCTGGCACAGGTGGGCCTCCAGAGGGTGGATCCGCCACCGCCAAGCCTCGGGAGTGGTGCGGGGAAGGGGGCGACGGCAGCGGCATTTGTGGCGTCGGCTCTCGGAATCAGCGGCGCAGGGGAGGGAGTGAAGGCAGCAGATCCGGCGCCTCCTACTCCCTCCCCACCGGTGACGGCGGCAAAGAGGAGGGATGGTGGCAATGAGCTAGCTCGCGTAGATGGCGGCGGTGCTCGGGAGGGCGGGGGTGCTATGGAGAAGTGGATCCAGCGCCTGGTAGTGCTCGAGTCTGACCACGACGACCCCGAGTCCACAGCGACCACGACGACAATAACCTCGAGTGCGACGACACCGGCGGCGGGTTCGCTTGGGCCAATGGCGGTCAGCGGATATTTGTGATGATGACGTGTTGTTAATCTGTTCTGCTGCTATTGATATTTGTGATGCTCTATATTTGGATTGATGCTTGAATGATGTCCATGTCCATTTTTTTTGGCAACTTCCAGGGTGAGATGGTAGAAAGAGATTTTGGTAAATTTTTTTCCTAGAAAATCATTTTCACTGGCAGTTGGAATAATCTTGCCGCCTGCAGAAGTTTATTTTTGCTAGCGGTTCACTTAACCTTGCCGCCAGCGAAAATCTATTTTCGCTAGAGAACGTCTTAGCCTGGCCGCCAGCGAAAATCGATTCGATCTTCGCTGGTGGCCAACTGTCCGTCAGCACAAATGCATTATTCTCACTAGCCTTTGGTCGCTTGTCACGCCCGAAAATTCACTAGTAATTTTCGAACTAATTTGTGCATAAAATCCTCATCCAGAAATCAGCCGAGGTACACAAACTGACAATTTAATATACAAATCCATCATAATAATAACGTACATACTTACAAAAGAAAAGAAAAACAGCAGCGGAATTACAGTCTAGCGAAGCTCTGGCTTCACTCCCACAGGCAGCTCAACTGGGGTATAAGCCAAACATCTTCTCCTTCGCAACTTTCTTCAACTGAGGTTTGATTGATTATTGCAAGGTGGGTACATGGAATACTCCGCAAGCTACACAGCAAATATGCAAGTGCACAAGGATACCAAAGAATGGCATGATATAGGGCTTATTTGCAAAAGCAGCATTTAGCAAATATTTGAGAATTGCAAAACAGTAGAGTAATTAATCATCAATATTAATCAACACTGAACAGCATACCCATGCTGCACAGGCCCAACCAAACCTGAACAACCATACCCGGCTGTACAGATCTATCTCCAAACCAGGAATATACCATTCCAAATCAGGAGCTAATCAAATTATTACCAGTTATAGCATCAATAATTATTGTGAAAGGTGTGAGACTAATCACGAAAGACATTGTTAGACCCGCCCATAACCGCGGGCACGGCTATTCGAATAGTTTTACTCTGGCTAGAGGTATACCAACGTACCCACAAGACACAATTCCACACATGTTACTATGCCCCGAAGTACCAACATAGGGGGAAATCGTGACAGTACCCTTCGCACAACACAACTCAAAATAGTGCACCGTTCTTAGATCATAATCACCCCCTTATAAAACAAGGCATGGACTCCCCAGTGACCCCCGTGGGCTTATCTCCACCACTTCTCAGTCTGGTGCCCCGCAATGAACCATGCTATACAAAAGGTAAAGCTGTTGCCCACGCTGCTTATGGTTGCCACGGTTAATGTTTCACAACCGAAACTCGTGAACCGGTCCTTAATTATCATGAGCACGACACCATGTGCTCACAACCCACCATTAATCAAGTTTTAATTGGCATATTAATTAATTAACCAATCGCGATTGACCATCGTGAGCTACAATTAAATATCCATCATTAAGTGATAGTGAAACATTAGTTATCCCAATCATGTGCTAATGTTTCTAAGCGTGGCTAAGCAATTATATCTAATATATCTAGTTGAACCATTATATAAGTACAACTAGTCCAATTAAAACCCAAGGTATCAAAGAATAGGTAATCAATGCAAAGGAATAGGTTCACACCACCCGGTGATATTCAAAAATAAATGTACAGTTGAAATAAATAGAGAATTGAAAGATAGGATCAACATGCTCAAAGGAATTATGTTTAGGATATGTGTGACTTGCCTTGCAGTAATCGGTCTTCAATAAGTCTTCCGGAAAAACTTTCGATGCACTTGCAAACCTTCGAAACGACGGAAACGACAAGCTAACACGCAAAACAAAAAAAACACTAAGAAACTCTAAATAAACAGTACATATAAAGTAAATAAGCATGTCGATCATGATTTTAGATGAATTTAGAGACTTGAACGGCCTCATTCCGACTTCATATGAATTAATTACGAATTTTACAAGATTAATTCCAATTAAAACCTATTAAAGAAAAGACTATTCCAAATTAATTAAACAATTTATAGATGATTTATAACTGAGATAAAAGATTAAAGAAACCTCCGGAAAAGATAAAGATTAGATCATATTGGTAGATGACATATGATAAAAAAGAAATAATATGCCACTCGAAAGAGAGGAATGGATTTATATTGATTTTGGATGGCTCAGATTAAGCTTGAGCGAGTCGACCAAGATCGGATGGCTTGGATTGATCTAGCAAGCGAGCCTCATGAGATACCGACTCAACGAGTCAATTCTACGTGACACGGGATCACCCAAATGATCAACCGAAACCGGTGAACGGAACCGGCGGCTCTAAACGGCTCTAAACTATAGGAATACTCCACACGGATGAACAAACGAAGCACGAGAAACACCTCATTCGAACGAAACGAACGAACGATTCAACAACGACTGCGGCTAAACCGGTGGGCTAGACACGATTCACGATAAAGCCCCGGTACGACAAACAATAGGCTGGTAGGAATTTAGAGATGCACCTACGGTTTTGCAACTCGGCTACCGGGCTACGGCAGCGTACAAACCACAACAACGATAACGCGGGATAGCGGCGGCGTTGCACGGTCTGGGGCAGCGGTTAGGCAGCGACGGTGACACGTTTTAGCAGCGGCACGACTGCGGCAACAACTCGGCAAGGCGCGCGGCAGCGACTCAACGACGACTTAGCAAGATGGTTACTGAGCGGTAGCAATGGCTCGGCCGGCACACGCGCAGCAGCGAGAAGGCGGCAGCTAGCGGCACAGCGACACGACAAGCGGTGCGGACAGCAGCGGCATAACAGCGGTTGCGGTGGCACACATGCAGCAGCAGCGCGGTAGGCGGCGCAACGGCGACGTACAGCGGCTAAACAGCGACGCGGCGGCAACAAGACGCCGGCGGCAGCGGCGGTACACAGGGCAGCCAGCAAGCGACGCGGCAGCGGCTGCGCTAGGGTTAGAGCAACAGCGGCTTGGACAGCGGCGGCGACACGACCGAGCGATTGAAACTTAACCCGAGAGGACACGGATAGAAGTCTCACCGAACCAAAGCGATCGGAGAGGGAGGGTCAACGACGACGATCCGGCGGCAACACACGGAAACAACGACGAAGCTAGACAAACAACGGGTTAGATTAGATTTGATTAAAACCTTAGGAAAAAATCTACACCCGTGAGCGGCATGGGAGCGGCGGTTGCCGGCGAACCACGGCACAATAATGCAAATGGAGGGTACCGGGAGCGAGGCGACGGTCCTTACCAACACTTACGCGACGACAGACGGTGACAGAAGATGGCCGGCGACGAGCTTCGAAGGGCGGCGAGATACTGTCCACGGCAGCGACGACTTTCCGGCGACGAGCTTCGAAGACCTGAGTTTCCTCGAAAGATCAGAGTTTCCGTTCTCTAGTTTACCTATATGATAGTACTGCATCAATCTACTTGGGTAATTGGCGGAGCGAAATGCTTCGAAACCACCGTTGCTATTCTTTCATCGATCAGAGTTGCCAAACATGAATGATGCAATTCAGCACCAATCATATTTCGCAAAATATTCACAAGATGATGCACTTGTTCAGTTCTAGTGAGCTCATAGAATCGGCCATCAGTCCATCACACTCACAGAGCGGTTGTTGGCTGGTCACACGACCAACTCCAACTCCAGTTTCAGGCTTTCATTCATCATCTACAATTATCATTAAGCAAGTCGCTTTCTTTCCTTCACACACGCGTGGTCATGTCACTAGCAATCATGGGGCAGGGCGTTCTGCTTTCGTTTTCGCAAGATTTAACTAGTAGGAAGGAAGAGAAAGCACCCCACTAATTATTGGATCCACTTTGCCACTTTGATTGGGAAAAGAAAAAAGAGGTACATGGAAAAGTTCATCTCAATCGCAATTCACATGTCACATCCATCCAAAACGTCAGTACTGAATGCAATGCAAGAAAAAGATCTTGCACATCCGACCAAAGATTTCTCCTGATTCTTAGCTGAATGTTCTTTAACCCGCCGGAAGTGGAGATGAAACGCTGAAAAACTAAAAATGGCCAGGAAACGTGGAGATGTAACGCTGTCAAACTAAAAATGGAAGCTTGATAGTAGGTCGCAAGAACATGGTGACATGAGCTTCATCAAGAAGGAGAAGGCAAAGATTGCACGAGCATGGTGTATATGTACAAAAGGGGCACCATTTCAGCGAGCTTACATTCACACGTACTGTACTACTACATAAGTTGGTCTCGCCTGCTACGGCTGGACGTCGCCGTCCGTTCGCCGGGGAATGGATCTCCGGGGTAAGATTAGGAGGCGTCGATGGCGGCGGCGGCGGCGGCCTTGAAGAGGAGGAAGGAGAGGCGCTCGAGGGAGAAGTAGATGAAGGTGCCGCTGGTGTGGGTGAAGAAGCAGCCGAAGTTTGCGCCCACCACGCACTGCCACCCCACCCCGTACCTCTTGTCGAACTCCTGCAACATCAACAAACAACAAATCGAACCCAAAATCATCTCCTCCGATCCATCCTGCACAATCGATTGATGGATTCAACCAAATCCATGGAGATGGAGGAGATAGGTGTGGAGCAACTTGCCGCCTTGATGTGTCCGGCGATGGCGCGGCAGTCGGCGACGTCGAAGAGGTCGAGCGCGCGGGACGCCGCGGACGTGGCCGCCGCCTGCATCCGCGCCGGCATGTCCGTGTCCTCCACCCGCGCCTTCCCCTCCAGCATTGCCGCCTCCTAGGAGCACCTACCACTCAACCCCCTCGATCGATTCCTACCAATTCTTGATTCCCCGACGCGAGGAAGAGGACGATGCTCGCTTGCACGGCTGCAGCTAATGAGCCAGAATAAATGGAGGAGAGAGAGAAGAGAGAAGGGAATCAAGGAGAAGAGTGGAGGAAGAGGAAAAGATGGTGTCCTTTTATTAGGACGCAGGAACGTGTCCTTTGCAAACCTTATCTTGGAGAAGCCGGTCCTCCGACTTCCGCTCCACCCTCCAGCGCAACATGCGAGCTAGCGTGCGTGCTTCGCCGGCTTTGGTGATGGATGAATCGATTCGACGGCTATGACGCCGGTGATCATTACCGTAACCAAATTACCCATGGTAATTAGCGTACCTAAAAGTTTCTCTTTTTGTGGTGAGACCGATTTATCTTGTTTTAATTTTTTAACTTAACACGAGTGCTCCTATTTACCACTAATTATTATTTGATTGATAGGCAATATACTGTTTATCATGAGAATATATGTGATGACTTTGTAAATAGAAAATCTTAAAATATTATAGCTCTGTTTTTCAAAGATACTTATAGGGGCAGATTGTATGTATTGTGTCCTCGTATAGGGTTATAAATATCAGTGTTGTACTATGTTTTTAGAAAAATCACCAACGGTAACTTCCTTATGATACGATCATTGGCGTATGATACGCAGCATATAAAGAAGAAAAGATCTTATACTAAATCATACTCCAATGGTTGCAAATAAAAGTAGAGAAGGTAGTCGTTCCTTTTCGTCCAATGGTTGCGCTCTGAAATGGAATCTCCGATCGTGCTGGCAATGACAGCTTGGTTGACACGCCGTATTAGTAGTTAATTATGTTACTAATTAAGTACGGTGATCTCCGGGAAAACGTGATCCATCCATGGCCATGGGTAAGTTTTGTGGACGTTTCCTGGGTGAAGGCACGTGTAGGTTACCTAGATCAGCGGAATGGGCATGTCGAGTACTGACGGAATCTATCGGCAAAGGGAGTGGCAGTGACGTGGCAACCATGCTGTGGATAAGACCGGGATCCCATGGGATTCTCTGAGGACAAACCAAGATATTCATGCACATTGGATTTTTCTTTTCTTTTTTCATTTGAAAACTTATTTTACAATCAAACTCCTTAAACTTATTTTGGAAATGAATATTTTTCACGACACCAAACTCATTGATGTTGCGGTCCAACATAATGGCATCATATTGGCGCCGTCCCCCTAATATTCTCAAAGAAACTAAGTTACTTATATGAAGAAGGATGGCATCAATGATATCTGACGCTGAGGATTTATTTGTAATCTTTTTGAAAATAAGACTTATTGTAATAAAATATATTTTCAAATAGGTCCTCGACATTAGTGTCATCTGTGTCGAGAACTTTGTAAAATTTTTATTACATAAAGGTCCTCGACACTATTGGCAAAGTCATCACCCTTTATATAAGAGCAAGGTTAATAACATAGTCAGCTGCCGGCTCTATACTAATACCATATCACCTATAGCCATCACTAATATAATAGACTAGCTGTTAGGTTGGCTGTTTGTTTATCTCTATCAAAGATTTAGATATTTAACTAGGAAGGTAGCACGCGCATACGCGTGGGTATATTGTTTAATCTTGTTTGAACTTTTATTACGAATGGTTATGTGTGGATTATATTTTTGAAATATTTGTTGACTCTATTTTAAACGTATGTTCGTTAATAACTGGTTTGGGCGTATTACTTGAAAATGTATATCCTCAAATTTATTAGAAAAAATATGTCACAATAATAGAGTTAGTTCATATCTATTTGTATTATGTGTGATTATTTCTTTTAAATTTTGGAGTTTCCCAACTTTATATAACATTTTTTATTGTGTATGTTATTGATGACTTTAAGTAACATTTTAATTTTACTATATATTAATGAAAAATATTTTCTATTAAAAATATAGCTAATGATACTACTTCATCTAATCAAGCATAGACTTATATTACTTATATTACCTCCGTCACATAAATCAAAGGAGTTAACTTTTATCCCAAAATAATAGAAGAATTTATATGCAACTGAGAGAAAGTAATTTGTTTTAAATACTACCACGATAATCCAAAGTACGGTATCATACTTTGATAAATATCTGTAGGGTAGTGCAAGTTAGTTCAGTGTCCGGTTTGTTTTCAACACCTATTGTTCTAATCACATGAGACACCTTTAGTAATTTGGATAATACATATATACACTTAAATTAGTGTTATATATTCGTCAAGTGGTTTCTTACACTAAAATGTGATGTGAAATTATTATCATAACATTAATTACTACATGTTGGCTCCATATTTGTGATGTATTTAGGGCTATAGATATTAATAGTTTATTTATTTAAAGGAATACAACTGAATCACAAATTGGATATATAATTTTAAAATTATTTAAAAGATAGAACGCTTAAAATCATTGATTAGATATTTTATATTTTCATTTGTGTGAATTTGAAGATTATTATATTTTATCCTTAAATTGTTTTTTAGGGTATTATCCTTAAATTGTAAAAAAATCTTTTTTAAAGACTTCCGATTGTTTTACTTTATCATAAGTACTTTTTTTGTCCTTCCCTCAGACAATATGTAAGCATTATTGTTTTTGTTTCAATCATTTGTACGTACGGAGTACTTTTTCCGGTCAACAGTTATATATTTTTCATGTATCCATATATAGGAGAATTGTATTATTTGTCAATAGTAAATATAATCTAATGGTGTAAAATGAAACAACTAAATTGTGTTGTTTTCATTTTTACAAATGTAGATTTAAATAGCGTTGTATATTCGTTAAGTGATATTTGACACCCTAAAATATGATATGAAATAAAAAATATAATAGCATTAATTATTATTTAAATAGTAGAAAACTCTATTTTTAAAGATAATTGATTTTTTAATGGTACTACGTGTGTATATTGATTGTTTTTTAGTCTTACGTATGTACGTACCTATATGGAGGATATAATTTTGTTTTTGTTTTCTTTTTCTGGTGAACAGTAAGGTATTAGTTTATTTTTGAATAAAATACATCTAATCTAACCGAATGGTCTAAATTATTGGGTCCACTTATTTAAGTGAAAAATGACGATGAGATTATGTGTTTTCTTTCTTTTTCTAGCCTAACAGTTATATATTTCTCCCGTTTACGTACTTAGAGTAATAAGGTATTAGTTTTTAAAATAAAATACATCTAATCTAATGGTTTAAAATATTGGATTCACCAACTTAAGTCAAAATCGACAGTGATATTTGCTTAAATTTATAGATATTAGGTTTTATCTTTAAATAGTAGAAAAATCTATCTATCTATCTATCTATTATATACTAAAAGTCCATTAAACTTTCTACAAACACTCCTAAGCCGCCACATGGCGCTCCTACAAACACTCTTAGACCGCCACGTGGCACTATCTAATCTCACCGTCGATTTTTACTTAAATTGGTGGACACGATATTTAGACCATTGGATTAGATCTATTATTTAAGAAAATAATCCCTTCCTCTGCTGTGGGCCAGAAAAAGAAAAAAAAAGAACGTACTTACGTACGTGTGACTTCGTATAACCGTGGGCCGGAAAAAGAAAAAAAAAACATAAGAACGTAGTTCGCTCTCCCTGTCTCTTCCTCTTCCTATTCTTTTATATCTCCATCTCTTTCTCTTCCTAATTCTTTTATGTTATCAAATTAAAAATGAGTTAAGTTGACCATAATTTTAAATTTTAAATGTACATAGCTAATTATATTCTATTTAAACGTTGCTCTATTTATAATTAAATTGACAATTTTATATCCAATGTTTTGCTATATATAAGCAATATGTTATTGTGGTATAGACTCTGCATTTTGCAAGTTTGCATGCCATCTAAATAAATTAAATACTTGTTAACAACATATATTATATATCTATCTATCTTCTATTATATACTAAAAGTCCATTAAACTTCATACAAACGCTCTTAAGTTGCCACGTGAGACTCCTATAAACACTCCAAAGCCGCACGTAGCACTCTAATAAATTAAAAAAAATATATAACTTGAACTAGTGGGCCAATTGGATTTATCTCATAAAAAAAATCCTTCTTCAACTACTACCGTACGTTCTCATCTCCTTCCCCTCAATCCCTTCTCCTCATCTCTTTCCTTTTTTCTGTATGGTAGTTAAGATTTTTGTTTTATTACTTAATAATTTTCTTCACTTCTATCTCACGAGAATGGCTGTGGACTCTTGATTGCATGTCCCATGCCTAAATATATAAATGATTAGTGATTTGATGCATGCTTTTATAAATAACAAATCTATTTTTAACTAACAATTTAGAAAAAAAAGATAATAGTTACATAGCAAAATAATCATAATTCTAAAAAGTTACTCCCTCTATTTCATATTATAAGCCATTTTAACTTTTTTTTCAATTAAATTTCTTTAGGTTTGACCAAATATATAAAAAAATTTAACAACATCTATCACACAAAATTGTTTTGTTAGATATAACGTTCCATATATATCCATAATATGTTTTTTTTTGAAAATTTTACTATATTTTTCTATAAATTTGGTCAAACTTAAAAATTAACTAAAAAAGTCAAAATGACTTATAATATGAAACGGTTATAATATAAAACGGAGGTAGTATATCTGTTTTTATTTAGTTTGTTTGAACGGTTATTTCATAATTAGACAGCTAAATAATTTAAAATCAATATTACCAATATTTCACTATAAAAAATTAAAATATGTTATTTGAACTGCCACCTATTCTTTACATGACAATCCAAATAACATCCGATTTTTAATTTATTTGAACTGTTGATTTATGTTACTCATAGTAAACATATTTTACTATGTAAAATTTAAAATACGTAATTTGAACATAGACCAACAAGCAAACAACACTGAAACATTAAAAAATTGACAACATGTATTATGTCATTTTAATCATTTTACATAATAAAAATTAGAAAAATACAAAGTCACCATGTATGACGATTTTTTAATGGTAGTACATTCGTACTTTTTTTGGCTTTATTATTTTTTTTATAGTAAGTCTGTGCGTAGTTTTTTTTTCCTTACTATGAACAGTAGGTAAGATTATTGATTGTTTTTTTTAAGTATTTACGTACTACGTACGTACCTACATATATATATATATATATATATATATATATATATATATATATATATATATATATATATATATATATATATACATATATATATATATGGATATATGGAGTACTTGTGCTTTTGTTTTCTTTTTATGATGAACAGTAAGGTATTTGTTTCTTTTTAAATATATAATACATCTAATCTAATCTAATGGTCCAAATTATTGGGTCTACCGATTTAAGTGAAAATCGACGGTGAGATTAAACATTGCCATATGACGGTCTAGGAGCGTTTGTAGAAGTGACATGTGGCGGCTTGAAAGCGTTTATAGGAAGTTTAATGGATTTTTAGTATATAATAGATAGATAGATAGTAGATAGATAGATAGACATATAGAAGATAGATAGATATTCACATGTGCACCTGATCTCCTCGCATCTGGTTGTTTCTTCGTGTGTTGCGCTTTAGCCGGGTGATAGATGGAACGCCGGCTCCATCCTATTTCTTCCCTTCTCAATCCTCTACGTCGGATTTCGCTGATGGGTAACGTGTTAGCACCGGCTGACTAGGATCTATTAAACCTGCTCTAAGAGCAAGGATAATAATATAGCTCACTTCCTACTATTAGTTAATTTTAAAGCCAACACATATAATAGATTAGCTATAAGATTGGCTACAATTTTCTTCTCCCCTCTCTGTCTCTCACTTATATATTAATTGTATTTGTTTGGAGTTTGTGTTAAGCTATCTCTTGCATGCGAGCCAACACCCTTAACTTTTTATTACATCTCTCCTCCACATAAGCTTATAATAGGCTTATAGCTCACTATTATACTTGCTCTAAGTGACCCACTTGACAGATTTAACTTTATTATCAACCAGTGGACAAATTGGTTAGCTTTGGGTGATAATCCAATGCTTATAAAACAAAAAAAAATGAAAACGCCTTAATAAATAATTTTTATTGGTATTTGCGCATTGCTGAACGATACCTTTACATGTAATTTTCAAGCTGCGTCTTTTTGCGATAACAATTATTATCACGCTTCCTTGCCACGAGCACTGCCTTAATTACCACAAATTCAACACTGCTACAGTGCTATCACTGGTGGAGAAATGCTCTTTACTCCCGGTTTAGAACCCTTTGTAGTCCCGATTTTCCAACCGGGACTACAAATCCGGGACTAAAGATAGCGATCTTTAGTACCAACTGGGAGTAAAGAGAGGGAATCTTTAGTCCCGGACTACAGATGGGAAGGGACAGTTCCTCAAGATCCCTTTTTTTTTATTTTATTGTTGATTTGCTAATGGCTAGTGTTAATCCATATATTTTCTCCCCAATCGAATGGGATGCACATCCCCAAATCAACATCCCAAATATTAAGTTACTTATACATACAGATCAAATACATCACAAATCCTACACACAGATCAAATACATCACAAATCCTAAAAAACTACACACAAATTAAATACATCACATATTATACAAATTATACATCTCAGATCCATGCGATGCAATGAATCACAAAATCTAAAAAATTATACAGTGAAACACAAATTATAAAAAAAAACAAACGAGCCGCCGCCCGCCTCCACGCGTGCGGCCGCGCCACGCCACGCCGCCGCCCGCCTCTCCGCGCGCGGCCGCGCCACCACCCGCCTCCCCCTTCGCGGCCGCGCCGCCGCCGCTCGCCTCCGGCCGGCTGATGGAAGACGGAGTAGAGGGGAGGAGGAGGAAGGGCTGGCTGATGGGAGGGAGGAGAGGGGAGGAGGAGAAGAAGAATGGGAGGAGGGGAGGAAGAGAGGGGAGGGGAGGAGGAAGAGGACTGGATCTGAGAAGAAGAAGAGAGGGGATGTTCCAATCTTATCTAAATATCTGTCTGGGATTTAACCGATCAGATGTGAGAGAGAAATATTTACTCCCGGTTGATAACTCCAACCGGGACTAAAGATCGATCTTTAGTCCCGGTTGGTGATACCAACCGGGAATAAAGTGGTAATTTTTAGTCCCGGTTGGTAGTATCAACCGGGACTAAAGATCCTCGACCCCCTGACATACATCTGACAAGGGATGAACCGGGACTAAAAATCACCAACCGGGACTAAAGATCAAAATTTTTTTAACCGGGACTAAAAATCGTTTTTAGTCCCGGTTTTTAATGGAACCGGAACTATTGTGGAATTTGGTCGACCGACCAAAGATGGTTTCTCCACCAGTGTACTGCCTTGGTTAGTTAATTCCTATCGAACGAATAATACATGATGACGCTCTAACAACGATTATGTTTCTGTAATCTATTTATGTAAATTTAAATTTTAGATTTGAAAAAAATACTCATATTTATAGTTAATTATTTTCTCAGTGATAGAGAGGCACCTATAATGACCTTATCAATCTCAAAATATACAGGTCCGGCCTTGTGGAGATGCTGACAGGGATAGAATGCATGTATTCCTAGAGATGAGGGTACGTACATTATAAGCTTATGCATTTGTACTATTATTTTTTAAAAAGAAAATCAGGAGTGCCGAATTCAACCACTTAACTTCTATCGACGAATTTAGCCTACGAACAAATTCAGACGACCTACTTCGCATCAACGAATTCGGCCCATGGCTGAATTCAGCCACCGCTTTCCCATCGAGGAATTCAGCCCGCTACTGAATTTGACCACTACTTAATTCTCCTCTTTGACTAACTAGGCCTACGAACGAATTCAGCCCACATACTTCTCGTTAATGGTTTCAGCCCATCACTGAATTTGGCCCAGTGATTTCCATCAACTAATTCAGCCTATTAGTGAATTCGGCCTACCTGCTACCTCTCTCCTCCAACGAATTCGGTCCATGCATGAAATTAACCCACCTCTTTCTTGTCAACGAATTCGGCCCATCTAAAAACACGACTACACGAGTGAAGTAGGGTTGAATGACAATTGTCAGAAATCAGGCTACATAAGATTTGTGTATTATTTTGGCCCAAAAGAAGATCAGACTCAAGAATTGGCGATCGTTGAGATCATCTTTTTCATTAAGTAATCCCCTCATCAACAATAAAGTTTGTGCTTAACTGCTTATGGATTCCTTCATATCGGCATTTCTTCGTTGGGCCTGTTTGGCTGTTGGTCTGTGGCTACGCCGCCACCGACACCAATAATATCACATACACACGTAGCCGCAGTGTTCGTCTATCGAACATGTCCATATTATTTTGAAAAACAGCACGGTGGATTAATTAGTGGCAAGTAAGATAAACTTGCTTGCTGGTTTTATGACACGTCATTTGGATCTTACCAAAGAGCAAATTTGCTTTAGTAGTATCGAATTATTCCATTTTAGATTTGTAGCACTCAAAATTCATTGTTCACTTTAAAGTATCGAAATATTCACCTTTTTGAAGCATTCATGTGGCCCTTATCACTTTTCTTTCTTATGTTGTCTTTGACTGAACTAGACCTGGCAAATGATTATCTTAGCCATTGTTATAATCTTAACCTATCGATATCTCATTGCTAATGACGCATCCCAGTTCTTGTGGTCAAGAACATGAAGACAACTTAGTCGGTGCCACCATTAACTTTTTTTTTTTGACTGAAAGTGCCACGATTAACGTTGAGACCGATCTTCTAACACTTGGTACATGACCCTTGGACTGATTAGAATTGTTGATACTGGTGGCACCGATCATGTCCTCAATAGCTAACAACTTCATCGGGCTTGACATCAGGATAAGAACAATTTGTCGAATACTTGGTGGGCATCACTTTGGATTGCTCGTTCTCAACCGAATATTTGAAGTCTTCGATCTTCCTCTGCACTCCAAGCATCTACGATTCTACTGCTAGTAACATTTTCTTAATATAAATCACAGGCACAATCAAATGGTTGGGGTGAAATTGAAGAACAATAAGAAGAAAGGAGATACAACTCTAAAAGGTTCTAGAAACTAAGAAATGGATTGGAGGCCGGAAGAGAGGTAGGAAAGGAGATAGCAAATGTTCCTGGCTAGGACCAGCATGCCACTATAGTTCGCTAAGTTACTTGACCAAGCTGTTGTTGCCTATTCTCTTGCCTTCTAAAGTTGTTGGTGCTGCTACAAATATGTAGATGTATTGCCGCTTCTTGTGCTTGCTCAGGCTTGTTTAGAAACATGACAATCCCAAACACGTGTGCGGCCAATGAAGTTTCTAACACATTAGTACACTCGCTGGTGCTCGTTAGTGCTACCAGATATGAAGACTCATTAATCTGCATTGGCCAACCTTTTATTTTTCTCTCTTTTTATAAAATAAGATTGTGATTTCTATTTATTGTTTAATATATAACCAAACATGAAAGAAAAATATTAGAATTTCATTTTCCCACTTTAAATTTAATTGTAATAGTTTACCTTGTCTTAATTCAAGCATATCTTGGTGTTCAGACCCCTTTAACCTAATTGCCCTTATGTGCTGTTCACTGTACTAGTTGAGCTGTTCAATGTGTTTTTCCAACCAGTCATATCCATCTTTTCTTGAAGTATAAATAAAAGTAAAATATGTCCAAGACGTGCCGTAGCCTGGAGCACTGCATCACAACGGTGCTCGA
Source organism: Oryza meridionalis (assembly GCA_000338895.3). Classification (NCBI taxonomy): domain Eukaryota; kingdom Viridiplantae; phylum Streptophyta; class Magnoliopsida; order Poales; family Poaceae; genus Oryza; species Oryza meridionalis. The sequence continues at coordinate 10,026,120 of CM002525.2, read as the reverse complement.
GCAGGCCTCCACGGGTGACCTGTTGACCATCGTGCTCGATGTACGGCACCGATGAGCGTGTCCAGAACGTCGACACCGTGCTCCGCTTAACACCACCTTGGGGAGCGAGTCGGCGTCGGCGGGCGGCCAGAATGGCTAGAGCCGGAGGACGTCCGTGAGTGGAGCCGGGGTGCTGCAGGGCGGTGGCGCAATGCAGACTATGGCGGAAATCGTGGACGAGGTCGCGGCGGAGGAGTCACTGCCGATCTCCAATTTATTGGGCTCGCCGGTGGGGTCTTGAAGGAGGCGAGTGCAACATGGGTCCCACTACAATTTTCTTTATTCTAATAACTAGACAATCACTGACATATGGGTCCCACGGTTCTTTTTTTTTTTACTTTAAGTACCATGTAGGTGCCATCTCAGTGAAACCACCATTCAAAGTAGGACCTTATTTGCACTGGTTTTGAGAGTTTATTGCGGTTTAGAGATGGATTTCAAACTCGACGACAAATTGAGAGACCTAAAGTGCACATAAATAGGGAATGAATACAGTCCACACACTTCTTGTTGATGGTTTCAGCCTATCACTAAATTTGTCCCAGTAATTTTCCATCAAAGAATTCAGCCTATTAGTGAATTCGGCATATATACCTGCTACTTCTCTCCAACGAATTCGGTGCATGCATGAACTCAACCCACCTCTTTGACGTCAGCGAATTCGGCTTATCTAAGGACACGACTACACGAGTGAAGTAGGGTTGAATGAGAGAATCATCAAAAATCAGAATACAAGTTCTCAGAAAAGGAAATCAGGCTACATAAGATTTGAGTATTCTTTTATGATTAGGAAACCGTGTAGCATGTCTCAAATGTTTAGGAATTGGCTAAATTGTGTTGAACCTAGGCTCAAGAGAATATTGTTTGTAGGCATAGCTGCATTTCTTTAGGCAATTTGGTTATATAGGAACGATGTGGTCTTTAATAGCTCCAGTCTTACATCTTTCTTGCAGGTCATTTTCATGGGAACGCATTGGGCAAGGACTTGGTCTTTGCTTCTTAAGGGAGTCGATGAAGAAACAGTTAAGAGCTATTGCAAGCTGCTAGAGAAGCGTGTGTTGGAGTTCTTCTCCGTGTATGGCTGGAACCTTAGAAGAAAATTGGAAGCCTGGTCTTTTTCTTCTTTTGTTATTCTTAAAATCTTTGTGCTGTCATCTCTCATGTAATGGGAGAGGTTAGTTGCTGTAGTTTGTACCCTTTTTTTAGGGAGAGTCTTAGGGGGTGTTTGGATCTAGTTTAGTCCATATCACATCGGATGTTTGGGCACTAATTTGGAGTATTAAATATAGACTACTTACAAAACTAATTGCATAAATGAGAGCTATCAGCGAGACAAATTTTTAAGCCTAATTAATCCATAATTAGCACATGTTTACTACAATATCACATAGGCTAATCATGGATTAATTAGGCTCAATAGATTCGTCTCGCGAATTAGTCTAGGGATATAGAATGGGTTTTATTATTAGTCTACGTTTAATACTTCTAATTAGTGTCCAAACATCCTATGTGATAGGGGCGCTAAAACTTTTTAGCCATATCCAAACCCCACTTATGTACTCGTGTTCGAATATTTGGCTAAGTACACCCCCACAAAGGTGTAGAGGCCGGATTTGATAATCCTTTATCTAAAAAAAAGGATTTGAGTATTCTTTTGGCCCAAAGAAGAACGGAATGAGGAATTGGCGATAGTTGAGATCATCTTTTTCATTAACTAATCCCATCATCGACAATAAAGTTTGTGCTTATGGATTCCTTCCTGTCAGCATTTCTTTATTGGGCATGTTCGGTCCATTGTTACAATCTTTACTATCAATAACTCATTGCTAATGATGCGTCTCTATTGTCGTGGTGAAGAAAGTGACAACTTAGTCAGTGCCACCGTTGACGTCAAGGCCGATCATCAAACACTTGATATGTGACCTTGGACTGATCAGGGTTGTCAATATAGGTGGTACTGACCATGTCCTCAGCAGCTAACAACTTCATCGGGCTCGACATCAGAGCAAGAGCAATTCACCAGACATTTGGCGAGCATCACCTTGGATTGCTCATTCTCAACTGAAAATTTCAAGTCTTTGGCCTTCTTCTGGACTCTAGCATCTATGATTCTATTACCGCCTTGAGATAGAATAGAACATCTCTCTTTCTTTGATATGTCTCCACTTGCCTCTGCTCGGACTCCATCCACCTGAAAAGTAAATCCATATTCTCACTTTGCCATAGTAGCTTGCTTGGCGAACTCGGTAGGGATTGGTGTCTCTCTACTAGTTTGTTTGGGATTATCTTCTCTCAGCTTAAATATCAGTAACCTTTTTCAATACAAATCACAAGCACAATCGAATGGTTGAGGTGAAATTCAAGAGCAATAAGAAGAAAGGAGATACAACTCTAAAAGGTTCTACTCCTACAAACTAAGAAAAGGATTGAAGGCGGGAGGAGAGGTAGGAAAGGAGATAACGAATGTTCCTGGTTAGGACCAACATGCCACTATCGTTTGCTAAGTTACCTTAACCAAGCTATTGTTGCCTATTCTCTTATGTTCGATGCCTCCTAAATTTGTTGTTGCTGCTGCAAATATATAGATGTATTGCTCTCCTTGTGCTTGCTTAGGCTTGTTTAGAAACATGACAATCCCAAACACGTGTGCGACCCAATCAAGTTTCTAACACGTCAATGCGCTCGTTGGTGCTCGTTAGTGAAATTAAATATGAAGGCTCATTAGTCTGCATTGGCTAGTCTTTTTTTTAGATAATTCATTCTATGCCATTGACAAGGCATGCATTTTACAATATACCACTGACAAAGCTCAGTTCTATAATATACCATCGAACAAATAGTTTTCTTCCTTTCATGCCATCACCGCTAGTCAATAGTTAGTCAAATTCCGTTAAGAGGAAGAAAATGCCCATTTTGCCCCTAGGGTATCATGCGTACTCATGGATTTCATTGGTCACAACCCACTATTTCTTCTCACTGATAAAAATAAAAATCACTTGTCTTTTTATCATCCAAGATTATTTAATGAGACATGGCGTTGTGCAAAATCTCAATTTTATCCTAGGGGTAAAATTGTCATTTTTTCCTCTCTTAATGGCGTATGACTAATTATTTAATGATTTACTATTGCTGATGGCATATAAGGAAGAAAATGAGTTGTTTGAAGATATATTGTAGAACTGAACTTTATCAATGAGATATTGTAGAACCCGCGCCGCGCTTTGTCGATGGCATAGAATGGATTGACTCTTTATTTTTCTTTCTTTTTTCATAAAATAATATTGTGATTTCTATTATTGTTTAATATATAACCTAACACGAAACAAAAAGATTAGAGTTGTAATTCTTCTTGTATTAAATAATATATAATCAAACAAAAAAATGGACTATAATCTCTCTTGACACATGATCCCGTAACCTGGTAGCCCATACCGGTCTTTATACTCCTATATACACGAGGGACCAAATTATTTCTCCTTTTTTTTTTGTCTAACCATGAAACAGCTCACCTCAAAATATTTAGGAAAAAAAAAAGAAATTCACGAAAACGTCATTGGTTTAGTCCAAAAAAATGTCCAATACCATGGACAGCATAGCAAACATCGAGGCGCAGCAAGAAACAAGAAATTCCCAAACACAAACAAGCCAAGCCAGGTCCGGAGGTAGCTGGAGGAGAGCAGCTCGGCGAGGGCGAGGATGGCGATGGGCGACGCGAAGCCCTCGGCGGTGCACATCCCGATGCCCGCGCGCGACCGCGACCGCGACCGGGACCGCGAGCTGCTGCTCGTCCCGCCCGCCGCCGTCGCCACCTCCGCCTCCGCCTCCGCCGCGGGCCGCGACTCCGACTCCGACGACGAGTCCAAGCCTTCCTCCGCCTCCGCCGCCGCCGCCGCGGCGCAGACCGGCCGTGAGGTCCGGCACCCTCTCCTCCACGGAATCTTTTTTTTTTTTGTTTTTTTGTAGCATCGAGCCAGATTTGATCTGGAGGGCGTGGCGAAGCTGTAATGCGTGTTTCGAAATGTGATGCCTTTTCTTTGTGGTCTGTTGATTTTCAGGCGTTTCACAAGGTTGTGCATAGCTGGGCGTCCAAGAAGTTCATGACCGGATGGTACGTCGCCTGTTGTTGTGCTCCTCGATTTTGGAGGATTTTTTGCTTTCGTGGTTCAGAATTTGGATCCGAAATTGGACTGGTGGATTACCTCGGGAGTTTTGTGGCGTCGGAAAAATTGTCTCTTTAAGCTTAGATGTTTAAGTTTTGGGACACAAAACGAACAAGCGTCAAACTTGTGGGCATGTTGGTTTTGCTGTTAGATTGGGATCTGCAGAATTGAGTCTGGATGCATGCCTTACTCGTGTTCAGTTTGGTGATGATGTTGCTATTTTACTTATAGTGTATAATGCCAATGGTGTTGCTGTCTTGATTAAAGCATTGGGAGTTGGGGTCTTAATTATGTCAATTGAAATTGTAGTTGAACCGCAAAAGTTTTTGGCAGTCAACATTGGAAATTTGCGCGGTGGTGACACATGTTTTTCTTGCTGACAGCAGTTGATACTTTGATAGTGATGTTGGGAGCTAGGACCTTGGAAAAAATTTACAGAACCTTTTCATGATTGCTATTTAGAATTTCATTTTCCCACTTTAAATTTAATTGTAATCTTTTACCTTGTCTTAATTCAAGCATATCTTGGTGTTCAGACCCCTTTAACCTGATTGTCCTTATGGGCTGTTCACTGTACTAGTTGAGCTGCTCAATGTGTTTTCCAACCAGTCATATCCATCCTTTCTTGAAGTATAAATGAAAGTAAAATATACGCTAGTTCGCTCTGAATTTTTTGGTTTTGCAAGAATGACAGAAACTGAATTGATACCATTATGGTGCACAGTCACATTTCTCCAGTCAGATGATCTGATAGATGCAGATTATAAATGAACATGATGAAATGGATTGGATGTATATCATAAATGATTGCAGATCTCAATCTGATAAGAGGGACTTTAGTCTATCCTTTCATGAACTTGGTGTATTTGGAGAGAAAAGGAGTCAAATAAGTCAAAGATTGAATTTAATTATTCCATGAAGTCTTCACTTCATTTCCTAATCTCATGCAATTTATCCCATAAATTCAATTTTTTTCTTTATATTTGTTGAAATATCTTTTTCATAAGGTATGTATCATGGACTCAATATAAAAATAGTATGAATAGAATTGCCTATCATAATAATTGGTCTTTTGGCTACAGAAAGGAAAACAACAGTTCAATCGTAGTGCCAGACTGCCAGCATGGAATCTAAGTTTCTATTTGGTTGTTTGCAATTATAGCATGTATACTTTCTCCGTTTCTTTTATTTCTACTACGGTTTGGTAAAATATCTATGGGGGCATGAGAATCTAAGTGAAATAATTTTAAAAACAGTAAATAGTAACTTCAGCTTTTATTTGCCATATTGCAAATGTTATTGCAGTTTTGTGTACTTAAATAACAACTTAATACTAACATTAGAGATTTCATTGTAAAGTTTTACCTGTATTTCTCGTTTGCTAATGGGATTTTCTCCCTTCTGTTTCAGTGTAATCCTCTTTCCAATTGCAGTGACATTCTATATCACATGGTGGTTCTTTCGCTTTGTGGATGGGTTTTTCTCCCCAATATATGCTCATCTTGGAATCAATATATTTGGTATGCACAGTACATGAACTATTGTATGATTGTCAGTCCAGATTACTACTTAGTTGATGATCAAGAGAATTATAATCCTATTAGAAATATGTTTCCTTTTTAGTATTGGAGAACTACTCTTGTTTACTTTATTCCTTACCAACTCCAATATTTGCTTTCGTCTGTAGTTTGTAGGTTCTTCAAGTCACTGGACTTTTCTTTTGAGTCATCACAAATACATATGTGTGTATGCACCAAAATATCATTAGCATATAGGCTACTATTGCCATTACGTTTAAGACCTTTATTCACATTATCACGTATATTTGTATAATGCCTGTCCCATCTAATTAGTCAGTACTTCTTTCCTCTGTCTGACTGTCTATATTTTGCTTTACACACATGATATTTGTAGACATCACTCCTTAGCTTTTATCTTGTGTTGATAGTCTTATGTTGTTTTTTGAACAGCTAATTGTCCTATGATTGCTATGTGTCTATGACATTCAAAGTATAATTTAGATGAACTATAAAGCCTCATTTTTTTTTGTTTATTCCCATATACTTCATTGGATATGTTGTTCTTTCTTCATTACTTTTCTCAACTTAATTTCATACATTCCTGTACAATAGGCATTAATTTAATTTGTAAGCAGACCATGAGCTATTTATGCACAAACCCTCACCCTCTTTTTTTTTTTTAAAAAAAAAGTTCTGCCCTTAAAATTAGATGTAGGTTTGACTGAAGCTTTTCCTCAAACTTGGTTTCCAACCTCTGTGCTCTTATGAAATAGAGAGTATATAACTAGATATCATAGCACAATTTTCAAAGATCATAACTTACTTTTTGTGCATCGTCTGCCAACTTTGTTCTCCTTTGCGTTGTTCTGGGTACCCACTCTTCTGTAGTTGTGTGTGCCATCTTTCTACTGTGGTTTCTCATGGTTTATAATGGATTTCCACTTGATTCTGAAGTTGACGATTTTCACACTATTTGCAGGACTTGGTTTTGTAACTTCAATATCATTCATTTTTGTGGTTGGTGTGTTCATGTCATCTTGGCTGGGGGCATCTATTCTCGGTCTGGGAGAGTGGTTTATAAAGAGAATGCCATTTGTTCGCCATATTTACAATGCATCCAAGCAGATCAGTGCTGCCATTTCACCTGGTTATATTCTCCACCTTAATGTGATTCCATAAACCACAATTTAATTGTCAATCGCTAATTTGGTTTTTCATGCAGATCAGAACAAACATGCATTCAAGGAAGTGGTCATTATAAGGCATCCCAGAATTGGTGAATATGCATTTGGATTCATCACTTCGGAAGTTCTACTTCAGGTTTGAGTGGTGCTAGCTATTATAATTCAATTGTTCTCTCTTCATTTCCTACTATCATAGTTATTGTTCATGCATTATATTTGTGTGTTATCACTGTATTGAGATTGTTTCACCAAGTTTTGGTGATCTGTTTACACTTTGTTTAAAGTAGCTGCCACCGATAACATCATGGACCCTTTTGCCAGTCATCGAACTTTGCACAAACAGACGAAAGCAACTAACAAAATTGGCTAACAAATTATGAGATATGCATGCATGGAGCTAACCAACTAAAGTGATAGTGATCCAACATAATGATTGAGCGCGTGCTACTGTAACTAGAGGTTTAGTGATTGTATGCATGGTGGATAGCTGTGTGATGTTCACACCTGACAGCAGGAGGGTTGACTTCTATTTAGGCATGACTTAAGTATCGGTGATGGTTCTGAGGGTGCCCTGTGGTAATTAGTGCAGTAGTAGCACAGTAGCACCTGGTTTTCGAAATAGCAGAGACAGGTATGAATATAGAAGGGGAAGGAAGAGGTTGTTAGTGAAAGTGGAAGAACATAATGAAGATATTTTAAGTTCAGGATAGTTAATCTTGCTAATTATAATGGAAATTATTGGTGCAGGGTGTTTATTTCTTCTATTTTTTTCCTAAAACAAGTGACCTTTCCCAATCTTGATATTAACATCCCGTGCTGAGTGCCAATGTTTTAAATTTCGGATTGGCCTAGGAAAAGCACTCCATACATTTTTTCTCATACCAGTATTATAAGTAACTTTACAAACTAAAAAGAAAAAATCTGATACTCATTCTGAGCTAAACTGTTAATCTGTGGACGAGTTAACTGCCTAGTCAATTTATTTGCTGAAACAATTTATCTGTGAATGAGTTAAAATTTATTTGTTTTGTTGTCCAAATATGTGGAGCTTCCTTAGTTGTTATGTTGCACAGGCAGTGCAGCTGCATTAGTTGATATGTTGCACTTGAATATTTTTCATGGATGTTCATGTGCTCTTCTATGTATTAGGGTTTTGCACTAGCATTTCTTAGTTGCATACTTTTGGCTAACTAAACCTTATGCACAAAATATTGATACGAGTTTACTTTCTTACGCCAGGATTATTCCAGTGAGGAACAAATGTACTGTGTATATGTACCAACCAACCATCTCTATATTGGGGACATATTTCTGGTCAACTCAAGTGATGTGATTAGACCAAACTTGTCTGTTCGTGAAGGCATCGGTATGCACATCTTCTGTTTTTCTAAGCTAAATGAATTTTCATCCCTTCAACTTTGAATAGCTTTGGTAATTACCTTGTTTCGTGGTGTTGCAGAGATTGTCGTTTCAGGAGGCATGTCAATGCCTCAAGTTCTATCCATAGTGGAAACGGAGCAGAACCAATGGAGCAGGATGAGATCTAGTCGAAGCTAAGATAACCCTCCTACGTGTGCCCAGATTTCGCTTGTAATCCCGTGTTTACTGGTTTCTGTAAGTACAAGGGTAGGATCCAATAGTAGAATGTACAGTTCTCCTGGCTGGGAATGCAAAATCACGCTGTGCACGCACGAAAGCGGTCACTCCATTCAAATGCGCGCGTGTGAACTCGTTCCTTGGTTGGAGCTTCATGAGGTAGAGTTTGTCCTGACGGTTTAGATGACACAGTTTATTCGCTTCATTTATTTGGTTAAGAGGGAGTTCTAGTTCTGATTGTCTGAAAAATCTTTTCCAGTTGCCACTGGCTTACTAATGACATGGTTAAGTGCATGTGTTTGTGTATGACAGTACGAGATTGTGGCCTGAATGTTGTACGCATGAACGAAATGACTACATATGAACGTGCATTTGACTTGAAAGCTTAACATATGTTGGTTAATATTGTTCCAGTCAAGTTCTTCGACATGGTTGTTAGATGGGGTTAATTGGTTATCAGTTCGCAGCCTTGCATGTCTATAGTTTGTTTGCAGACTTGTTGGGTAATCAAGACTTCCAGAGCTTGTGTATTGCCTATGATTAGCTATGGTAGTGTAATATAAAAAATATATATGTTTCAATCATGCAACTGGCATGTTCTACTCTCTCGTTGAAGAATCATGATATTTTTTCCTTCTATTCCACGGATGGGCACATTCAGTGTGACGTGTATTAATGTTACTCCTGCTCAGGAAGAAGCTAAGAAATAAAAATGCAATCTGTAGTGTCACACGTACTCCCGCCGTTTTAAAAAAATCATTTAAAAAAAACGAATGTAGGACTTTAATACAACGAATAAAAATGCAATCTGTAGTGTCACACATACTCTCTCCGTCTTAAGAAAAAATCTTAAAAAAAACGAATGTAATACTTTAATACAATGAATTTGGTCTTAAGAAAAAATCTTAAAAAAAACGAATGTAATACTTTAATACAATGAATTTGGACAGAGACATGTTTAGATTTATTGTATTAGGATGTGTCACATTCCGTACTAGATTAATTTTTTATGGGATGGAGAGAGTATAGCATGGATTTTCAATTCAGAGTTGGTTTGGGTGCAGCCAGTGCTGATGTTTATCCAGGCGGAGTATTCCCTCCGTCCTATAAAAAAACGAATCTAGAATAGTATTCTCTCCGTCCTATAAAAAAACGAATCTAGAATCAGATGTGATATATGTCCAGATTCATAGTCCTAGAATGTGTCACGGCTGATAATAGGTTGTTTTTTTTTTAACAGAGGAGTACGTAGCAACCATATAATCTGCAACATATCTTATCCAATAGCAGGTAAGATAGTATAGAAACAAATCAGCAGCTTCACTGTAAACAAACAGCAATATATGCAGGTTGGAAGGCAGCCTGATTATCTGTATATACATCCATATTAAAGAGCACCGTGTACCGTTGATTTTTAGATAATTGATTAAACCGGTCTCTACATAAAAAAAGATAAAAAAGATGTACACAGCCCCAACGAAACTTACAGGAGTACATAGACTCACTCTTACAAAAGGTTTAACACCATCTTAAGCAACTAGACTTGAGCACTTAGGCTCTAGCAATAACAATTCTTAAAAAGTTAATACAAGTTTCAACCTAACCACATAACAAAAAAGAGAGTATTAATATCCCAATCATTTTCTTAAGTTTGACCCCTTGATTGCGAAAAGCCATAAACTCTCTTCTCCAACATCAAGCAACATTCTCTCTTTTTTGGCCATCTTCCTCCTTAAGTAGCAAAGACCATTGCCTTGTCCAAAAGGTCCCCCTGAAAATCACCCGCAACAAAAAAAAATTAGTATTGAAGCCAATTAAGACTATATCATTCTGGCATAGCCAAACCGCCAGGATTTGAGCTCTTAGCTTGGGTTGAACCCCATTTAGCCAATTTCCGAAAAGACTAGCAACATTCCTAGGCGGATGAATTCCAAAAGATATAAAGAATGCATTCCACATGAATCTTGCAAAAATACAATCAAAGAAAATGTGTTGAATTGATTCGTTAGAATCACAAAAACAACACCTAACACTACCCTGCCACTTCCTTTTGACTAAATTATCCTTTGTTAAAATTACTCTAGTCTTTAATTACCACAAGAAATTTTTAATTTTTAGTGGTATTCTGAGTTTCTAAATCATGTCCTTTTTAGGAACGTCTTCCCTATACATGATTGCTTTGTACATTAAGTTAACTGAGAAACGCACATTGCCTCCCACAGAAATGTATCATTTTTCTCAGTCAATTTTATTGATATAACCTTTGAGACCACTTCCAACCAAGCTTTTAAATTATGTCCCACTATCGCCCTCCTATAGAGGTCTTTTACTCATAACCCCTGCCACTGATTCATTCTTGTTTATCTATACAAGGCCGGATAACGAGCAGCAAAGGGAGTATTCCCGTTCCATTGATCCTCCTAGAATCTAACCTGAGTCCCACCGTGCACTTGTAATGATCCGGAGATGTTTTTAACCAACATGAGTCCTGACCCGAAATGAGAATACCTTGATTTTTTCTCTACATGAGTCAAAGTTTTCTTTGATTGGTACTTCCTTACCAAGTTTTTCAATCTCCCTCTTCATTCCAAAGTTTATATAACCATTTGCTTAGCCATGGACAAAGTTAATACAAGGGATCTTCTAGATAGAAAACATTGTGTTCTAGCCCATGCAACTGTTTTATGTTCCCGTTGCCTCCATAATTCTAATGCTAGGGAAACTCTAGAACATCTCTTCTTTTCATGTGATTTTAATTCTCTTTGTTGGAGTCAGCTGGGGTGGAATTGGATCACTACACATGAATTTCATCAAATGATTCAATCCTAGAGTGCTTCCTTTTCCTATTCTTGTTTCATAGAACTCCTGCTCTTGGCTGCCTGGAATATCTGGAAGGAGAGAAATAACTTGATTTTTAATGGTGTGTAGCCTGATGTTCTCTCTTGGGAGAGAAGTTTAAAATTAGATTTGAGCCTGCATTTACCTAGGCTCAAGGATTCTCATCATCCATTGGTGCAATCATGGATTGAATATTTGTAATTTGTTCTATCTTGCTTTTGTTTTGTTATCGTTTTAATTTTCATATATAAGCCTTTTATTTAGGATGTGACTAGATAGTGCACGGTAGTGGATTAGTCCTAACCAGAGACCACTCCATCCTATATATAAATCTTTCTTTAGTGACTTATATCTTATAAATCACATATTATTCTATTCAAAATTTGTGACAAAACAAGATCCATGTTGAATATATTCAAACATTTTATTAACTTATAAATAATTTATTCAAATTGTAGAAATAACTTAGATATGCACTAGAAGTAACTCTCTATAATATTAGAGGTAATTACATTATTACTGAGTTATAGTAAGAAACTGTGGAGTAAATTCACAAGTATGGAGTATATTACAAGTAAAGTGTAGAGAAGGTTTTTATGTAAATAAATTTATGAAAGTAAGTTTAATAAAGTCTGAAAGTAATCATAAAATCATAAAAGTAACTTAGCACAAAATGAAAGTAAGTTGTTACAACATTAGAAGTAAATCTGTTGGAGGGATAAAAACATGAGTCTATCAAGAAATTGAATTTAATCTGCACAAGTTATGGAATTGACTAAAAACAATAATAAAAGTAATCAACTCAGAGCATTATGAATGTATAAGAAGTAATTTAATCAAATTTGAAAGTAATTTATATATATATATAATAAAAGTTACTTACCTATATAATAAAAGTAATTTACAAACATAAATATTTTTTATTATAATATAATCATGTAAGATCTTGTTATAAAGATTTAATTGCAATGAACATAATGGTATAATTGGATTGTAGATCAGATAAGTAATTTAAGAGAAAATTTTAATAGAAGGAAAAATAGCATGTATGATATAATAACAAACAAGACATGCACATGTAGATGTGTTGTAGTACTTCTCTCTTTTTTTCTCCTCATGCTATGTGCATGTACGTGTCACGCCCGGAATTTCTATCCAAAATTCCAAACGTTTACATGTGTGTAAACCCTCGTCCAGGAATCAGCCGAGGCACACAATAACAAATTGATAATAGAGTACAATTATTACTCTAATTAATAAGCGAATAAATTGTCATTACAGAGGTGGATAGTTCCTCTCAATCATTAAAGATCTAAGCAGCGGAAAAATGAAATAAACAGCGCAGACGACTCCACTCCACAGGCAGCTTGACAAGGACTACGCCAAATCCTCACCCCCATCAGCTTCACGGTAGAACTCCTCCTCTGATGAATGATTGCAAGGTGAGTATATGACATACTCAGCAAGTCACGCAGCAAATATGCAAGTGCACAGGATAACCAAGGATGGCATAATATAGGCTTCTTTGCATAAACAACATTTAATAAATATTTCAGAATTTAACAAAACGGTAGAAAATTAATTAAACAGTATTAATCCAACACCATACAACATACCCTGTTGTATAGGCCCAACCATTCTGAACAACCAACCCCGGCTGCACAGTTCTAATCTCCAAACCAGGAATATATCATTCCAAACCAGGAGCTAATCAAATATAACCAGTTACAGCATCTTTCATTATGGTGTGAAGGATGAGACTAATCACGAAAGACATTGTTAGACCCGCCCATAACCGCGGGCACGGCTATTCGAATAGTTTTACTCTGATCAGAGGTGTACCACTGTACCCACAAGACACAGCCCCACATCATGTCACCATGTGCCTTAGTACCACCACGATACCTTGGAAAGGAGCTGTGACATTACCCCTCACACAACACAATTCACTACAGTGCACCATTCCCGGATCATAGTCACCCCCTTATAAACAAGGCATGGACTCCCCAGCGACCCCCGTGGGCTTATCTCTGCCACTTCTCAGTCTAGTGCTCCGTAATGAACTATGCAATGTAAAAGATAAAGCCGTTGCCCACGCTGGCTTGTGGTTGGCACGGTTAATGTTTCACAACCGAAGTTCGTGAACCGGTCCTTAATTGTCATGAGCACGACCATCAAAACCATGTACTCACAACCCACCATTACCAGGTTTTAGTTGTCAAATTAATTAATTAACCAATCACGATTGACCATCGTGAACTATCATTAAGCCATCATTAAATAATAGTGAATCATAAGTTATCCCATTAGTGTGCTAAAGTTTCTAAGCATGGCTAAGCAATTACACCTAATATCTAGTCGAACCAATATACAGCTCAACTAGTCAAGTTGTAATAACCCCAAGGTATCAAGGAATAAGATAATCAAGAACAAAAGGGCTATAACAAACAATAGGCTAATTCCACCCAATGACATTCAAAAAATAAATGCAATAGTTGAATAGAAACAATAGCTTTAAACGGGATCAACATGCTCAAAGGATTGATTAGGATCTGTGTGACTTGCCTTGCTGGCCTTGGAACTCTTCTAAATCTTCTCCTGCAAAAGCGGACTCTCCGGAAACGTTGGATTCTAAACAAAGAAAAGCAAAAACACCAAAACAGCACATAAGCAAGCATGAACAGTACATGTGGATATTTTTAACATGTAGATCTCAATTTTAGAAAAATTTAGAGACTTGAACCAACTAAATCCGAGCTAAGATGAATTAGTTATGAATTTTTAAAGATTTAATCGGATTAAATCATTTATATAAATTTTAATTGAATTATGACGCAATAATGAATTATTTTTGAAAAGGAAAAGGGGATTTATTGCGTCAGCGGGCTCGGGTCTACGGTGGACCGGGTCCACGGGAACGGCTCACGGGAACGGACGGCCGAGATCTAATCCGACCGAACGGACGGTCAAGATCCAAAGGCGCACGGCCGGCTCACGGAAGGCGGCGATGATGACGTCAGCACTGACGTCATCCTCTCCCGACGGCGGCGACGGCGGCTCGGACTCACGTGCTCGCCGGCGAACGACGGCGCGGCGGCGCGAACGGAGAGCGGCAACGGGATGCGGAGAGCACGGCGAACTCACCGACGACCAATCTAGCGGCGGAAGAGCGACGGACGGCGACGGCGACGAGGTTGAAGCGGCGACGGTCCTCGGGTTGACGGCGGCGACGGTGTTCCTGCGGGAAACAGCGGCGGCGAAGGGTCGGACGAGGACGGCGACACAACGGTGACCACGATGGCGAGCTCCCCGAGCGACGGCGATGACCGGAGCGATGACGACGCACGGCTGGAGCGGCGGCGGCGACGGCGGTGCACGGGTGCACGGCGCTAGGGCGATTCGCGCGACGAGAGGCGAAGGCGAGGGCGGCGGAGGGTAGAGGAGACACCGGGGGTCCTTTTAAAGGGGTCGGGAGGCGGCGGCGAAGCCCACAACGGCCCGGCGACGGCGAAGGAAACCTCGGGTTCGGCCGAATCCGATCCGAGCTCGAATCCTCCCTTTCCAAAGCGAAATAGCGGTCGATTCCAAAGAGAGAAAGGTAGAGGAGATCCCGGGGAAGGTTTCCCCCCAATCAATTCCGCTGGAGAAGGAAAGGCGCGGCCGAATTGGAAGGGCGGCGGCGGCTAGGGTTTCGGGCGCGGCCGGCGCGACGAAGACGACGGATCCGACAGGCGGGCCCCACCTGTCAGCGAGCGGGAGAGAGAGAGAGGCTCGCGCGCGCGCGGCTCGGCTGGGCTGGGCCGGACTGGGCCGAGAAGAGAGAGAAGAGAGGGGTTTTGGGCCGACTTTCGGCCCAAAGCCAAAAGAAGACTTTTTAAAACCTTTTTCAATTTAAATAATTCATGAAATGCTCTTTCATTTATTAAAAATACTTCCTTAGCTCAAATAAATTCCAGAAAAATCTAGGAATTATAGAATTAAGCAAAGTATTTAATAAAATTTTATCTGGCCCAATTTTATATTGGAATTTATTATTTTTAATTAAATCTTTTCTTCTAGGCTTTTAAAATCATTTCTAAAATTCCATTTACACAATAATTTATATTTTTAGGATTTTTAGGGTGTGACAGTACGCCTGCATGTGGTTGGATCTCTGAGGCGCGTCGTACGAAAGGACTGAAACGAGAGGCTTCTCAATAGATTTTACGTTTTATTTAATATATACCGTGGAGGCCTTCTCCGCTGTGCTTTCTTTAAAAGAAAATTGCTTAGTATGCATTTGTTTATACAACCGTGTGCTTCATGTCTGATTTCTACACATGGCAGTGAACACACCCATAATTTATTAAACCGTTATTTGGACATATTGGCCTTTTGACATACAAAATTGCATTGTTACAAACAAGTCCTAATAAATTAATTCTGTTATAACGCTAACCATAACAATCAGAGTGGCGCAGCGGAAGCGTGGTGGGCCCATAACCCACAGGTCCCAGGATCGAAACCTGGCTCTGATAATATATATTTTTTTATTTCCTTCTAAAAAAATTTCATTTCTTTCTGTGAATTGTTTTGGTTGACATTCTAAAACTATTTTAAATTCTCCCACAGCAAAATAAATATTATTCATTTCTTTCTGTGAATTGTTTTGGTTGACATTCTAAAACTATTTTAAATTCTCCCACAGCAAAATAAATATTTTTTCTTTCCTTATAAAAAATATTATTCATATTTTATCAGTAAATTGTTTTGGTTGACATTTTAAAACTGTTAGGGTTATGGATACCACATACCTAATAGTAGTTGACTAAATCTCGGCAGGGCCCACCACATACCATGTCCTATACAGAAACAACCTGCGGATATAGGAGGAGTTCCGGATAAAGAAAGACAACCAGAATTCTACATGGAAACGACAAGGACTACTCAGATTGTATCCATATTGGTTTCCCTAGTTCTACTTGGATAAGGGGACACCTATGGGTATAAATACAAGACCCCTAGAAGGAGGGGAAAAAAACAGACAATGACCATGGGACGATCAACACGATCAACATGATTACACGGTCACCATGATCGAGATCCACCTCAATCAGCAACCACCACAATATACGGAACGACAGAAGCCAATACAAGCCGACATACGCCAAGACACGCCGCTGGATATCGACTTCAGGGATAGGCATTGCTATCCCCCTACGGTGTCTCCGGATACCGTTAGGAGAGACGAAAGCGCTATCTCTGATCTCGCCGGACACAGATTCGAGTTGCAAGGCTACCCTGTTGTCGACTACGAGTCAGACCTTCAAACCGATATGTCGACAACAGTTAGATAGGCTATTCTATATATTGTACTGGTGTGATTATGGTTAATAAAAGCAACTCCGGCTCGGGCCAACAGGATGTAGGGTTATTACCTGACAACTCAGGGGCCCGAACCTATATAAATATCCCTATCCCCATCTCTTTTACCTCAGTCTCGCATATATCCTAGCATCAACGATCCCCATACTGTCCAAATACCGTAGTCGAGACATCAAACGTCGACAAAAACTATTTTAAATTCTCCCACAGCAAAATAAATATTTTTTTCTTTCCTTATAAAAAAGATTATTCATATTTTTTCAGTAAATTGTTTTGGTTGACATTCTAAAACTATTTTAAATTCTCCCACAGCAAAATAAATATTTTTTTTCTTTCCTTATAAAAAAGATTATTCATATTTTTTCAGTAAATTGTTTTGGTTGACATTCTAAAATGATTATGTATTCTCCCACAGCAAAAGGAAAAAAACATTTCCTTCTAAAAAAATTATTCATTTCTTTCTGTGAATTGTTTTGGTTGACATTCTAAAACTATTTTAAATTCTCCCACAGAAAAATAAATATTTTTTTCTTTCCTTATAAAAAAGATTATTCATATTTTTTCAGTAAATTGTTTTGGTTGACATTCTAAAACTATTTTAAATTCTCCCACAGCAAAATAAATATTTTTTTCTTTCCTTATAAAAAAGATTATTCATATTTTTTCAGTAAATTGTTTTGGTTGACATTCTAAAATGATTATGTATTCTCCCACAGCAAAAGGAAAAAAAACATTTCCTTCTAAAAAAAATTATTCATTTCTTTCTGTGAATTGTTTTGGTTGACATTCTAAAACTATTTTAAATTCTCCCACAGCAAAATAAATATTTTTTTCTTTCCTTATAAAAAAGATTATTCATATTTTTTCAGTAAATTGTTTTGGTTGACATTCTAAAACTATTTTAAATTCTCCCACAGCAAAATAAATATTTTTTTCTTTCCTTATAAAAAAGATTATTCATATTTTTTCAGTAAATTGTTTTGGTTGACATTCTAAAATGATTATGTATTCTCCCACAGCAAAAGGAAAAAAACATTTCCTTCTAAAAAAAATATTCATTTCTTTCTGTGAATTGTTTTGGTTGACATTCTAAAACTATTTTAAATTGTCCCACAGCAAAATAAATATTTTTTTCTTTCCTTGTAAAAAGGATTATTCATATTTTTTTCAGTAAATTGTTTTGGTTGACATTCTAAAAAGATTCTGTATTCTCCCACAGCAAAAGGAAAAAAAACACGATTCTGAATTCTGAACACAAAGTCACCAGGAAAAGAGAAGTTTTATATTATTGATTGCAGATGGACCAAAGTTACAAGAGTCTTAGCAACACCTTAGATCCTGGGTTTAACTTTCCATGAGAGCGAATTTTCCAGGATTCACTAGCATTGTGCTTTCAATGATAGGCGACGTACCCGTCGACAGCGAGGCGCCTATGGTGACTTCGTCAATCTCTAGGATTTGCCGGTCTAGTCTTCGAAGAGGCTAATAGGGATAGGGTTTGCGTGCAAGCATTCATAGGGATGACTGTGCATGCATTATGAGTGTCTGCGTTGTACTATGTAAGGCCCCGTTTGGTAGGGCTCCAAACTCCAACTCCTAGCTCTAAATGAGTGTGCGTGCGTTGTGAGTGTCTGCACTGTACTATGCAAGGCCCCGTTTGGTAGGGCTCCAAACTCTAACTCTTAGCTCTAAACTCTCACTCCAGTGGAAGTTGAGAACAAGATGAAAAGTGTTTGGCTAGCATTCTAACTCCACATCTGAATTTAAAAAAAAAACAGAAAAAAAATAATCCCCAAACCCTAGACAGCTCATGTGCCGCCGGCCGCGAGCTGTCCGCCGGCTGCCGCGCTGCCCGTCGCCGCGCGCGCCGTCCCTGCACGCCGTCCCCCACCCCCTCCCCCCGCGCCACCCGCTGCCGTGCACGCTGTCGCCCGCTGCCGGCCCCGCACCGCCCATCGCCGCTCGCGCCGTCCCCCAACAAGCCGCCTGTGCGCTGACCATGAGAGAGGTGAGGAGTAGGGGAGGGAGAGAGAGAGAGGTGAGAGGTGAGTTTAGGGTATTTTTGTGGTATTTTTGTGTAAATACATTAAAAAATTAAAGGGTAGTGGGTCTTTTAGCGTGGGGTGGAGCTGTGGGGCAACAAAAACCCAGCTCCACCCCCGTAGTTCATTTTTTAGAAGTAGCTCTGCTAACTCCACTCCCAAAAAAAGAGAATCTAGACTGTTTGGCATGGCTCCGGCTCCAGATAAGTTAGAGTTGCAGTGCTGGAACTGTGGCAAACAGAGCCTAATTCTAAAAAAAATAATGACAAAAAAATTAGGATGAGTATTTTGTGTCCATGTGTGGACTGCACAAATAAGAAGATGTTCCATGAGAGTTCATGGGTGCATTCTCATCTAATCCATAGAGGATTCATGAACCACTACAGATGTTGAAGTAAGCATGGAGAGCAAGACACTATAAAAAACGATTTTTCCGTGCGGCAAGAAAGGGTTTTCGTATGCGGTAGGGCTAGCTGCACATGCCAAAGGGTCTGGAAAAATCACTATTTTTGTGCGCTGGTGCTTATGTCGCCGAAATATAAAACCGAAAGAATAATAAAAAAATCCGAAACCCTACCCCTAGAAGCTGCCGCCGCCGCCCTCCATGTGGTCGCCATCGCTGGGTCTGCCCACTCTCGTCGCCGTCGCTGGAGCCGGATCCACTGCCCTCATGCCTCCCCTCTGCCGGATCGGCCGCCACCGTGCCTCCCCACTGTCTGATCCGCCACCGCCGTGCGGGGGGAGGGCGGCCGCCATCATATCCGCTCATGCGACGGTCATCGTGCCTCACCACTGCCAGATCCGCTGCCGCCGCGCATGGGGAGGGCGGCGCCGCTCCCGGTCGCATCCTCCTCCTCGTCGGCGGCGCGCGGTGCTGCTCCCGGCCACCTCCTCGTCGCCGTTGTCATTGTCGGCGGCTGATCCAGGCGTCGTGATGGCAGCGATGGATAGGACCATTGCGAGGCCGCTCCCGGCCACCTCCTCTCCTCACTGTCGTCGGGGGCGGTGGGGGCGGCGCAGATCCGACCGTTGCGCACGCTCTCGAGCCGCCCGCCACCCACTCCCGGCCCGGCCACCGGTCGGTAGTCGCCGTGCTGCCTCTCGCCTGCCCCGGCCGCACCGAGCCGGGCAGCCGGCTGCCTCCAGCGTGCCGCGCACTCGGACAGGAGGAGAGGAGAGAGAGAGGGGGGAGGAGTGAATAAAAGGGAAAGGTAAAGAGAGGAGTTGAAAATTTTAATGTAAGCGTGAGGGAAAAGAGAGATAGAGGATGGGATAAAAAAATCTTTATTTTTTTGCGTGCGGTCCACTGAAGAGGCTCGTTTACGAAAATCGATTTTTCCGTACGACCCTCTTAAGAATTCACACACGAAAATAGAGAACGATTTTTTTTACAGACGCGACCTGTTACAGTCCGTTTGTAATCTAAATAGGTTCGTGTACAGAAAAATCATTTTTTAAAGAGGTTCGTGCACCGGAGAATCGTTTTTTAGTAGTGAGAGATACCGCATGTTGCTGCTGATGAAGTGTCGGATGTAGTGAACGACCAACTCTCGAGATGATATTTTTATCCCTTCTCCATTAGGCGGAGATACCATATATTTCAATCCTCAAATTTTAGCACAATGTGGTGTCATAATGTATCGTGCACTCGTGCGGGAGCAATCAATCGTTTAACCAACCATTTCCGTACGTGCTCTTACGTAAATCTTTTGGTTTAGCCGGCAAAGCATGCACACTTGTACGTATAATCTCCCGTTTGAGTCCGAATCAATGCACGCATGCCGCATGCGCATATGATCCGTAATCACCCGACCTCGAGCAATATAATCAGACCCATCGCGATTATGACAACGATTAATTAGTACGATCGATTACATCTTCATCGAGAATTCGAGATCGAGCTGATGTAATTAATTAGTACGATCGATTAGACATGTTCCGAGAGATCGGTTGACGTACGTCATGACGTCAGTGTCGGACCTCCCACCGGAGCTGCTCTGCCTCGTCGCCGGCCGTCTCCACGCCGCCGTCGACGTGGTCCGCTTCCACGCCGTCTGCACGGAGTGGCGGGACACGCTCCACCACCTGCCGCCGCCGCAGCCCGGTCAGCCGCCGCCCGCCTTGCTGCCGTGGCTTCTCGCGCCGTCGTCGACGTCGTCCGACTCCTCCTCCTCCGCCGCCGCCGCCGCCGCCGCCGGCGTGGCGTGCCGCTGCGTCTTCTCCAAGACGAGCTACCACGCGCCGGGCGTCTGCTTCCGCGACCGGAGGGTGGCCCACGCCGATGGCACGGCCTCCTGGTTCATCGACGCCGTGTTGGTCAACCCTTTGACCGGCATGATCGACGACGACGTCGTCGACCCGGTTCAGTATCCATGGAAGTGGATCGATGGCAAGGGCTTCTGCCACCGCGTCGTCTCCGGCGACGGCAGCTTCCTTGTGTACCGCTTGTTGCCGGACAACTACTTCTGGGGCAGATTATTTATCACCGGACATGCTTGGATCCCCAGCGAAAGTGAAGAGCATTGTGTGTCGGATTCACTCGGCGCCGCCGATACCGAACGCCGCTGCGCCGTCGCCTACCATGGCGGCGCCACCGTTTGCATGGACTTGGCACACTGTTACATCCACAAGAACGATTTGCTATGGCTGAGCAACACGGCTATTTGTCTACCTGACGAGCCCGGAAAGGTGCGCCGACGACGCAGCTACCTCCTGGAGCTTCGCGGCGAGCTGCTGCTGGCCAGCGTTCTACAGGACGACGACGACGACGACCGCCTCTCGGTGTCCGTGCACGCGTTCGATGTGGATGCAGCTGTGCACGCGCTCGATCCGGATGCAGCCGTGGACGACGACGCCGAGGCCGAGCCAGCCGCCGTGCCGGTGTGGGAGAAGAGGGACGATGTCCTCGGTGACCACGTCCTCTTCCTGGGATACCCGGGCAGCTTCGGCGTGGTGGCCGCGCGGTTCGGCGGCGACGTGCCCGGCGGCAGCGCCTACTTCGTCGTCAGGTCGGAGCCGTGCCGCGTGTACAGGTACAGCTTCGTGGACAGCTCCGGCTCGCCGGCGACGACGTCGACGCTGGTGGAAACGCTGCCCGCCGGATGGAACGACGAGAGATGCATGTGGTTCTTGCCTGAGCCCAACATTGATTGGATCAAGGTAGAAGAAGCAGCAGCAGCTCCGCCTCCGGCAAGCCGGCGGCGCTGCCGCCGGGACCTGAGGATATACGTCGGCGATCTGTCGCCGCAGGTGGATAGCCTCCGGCTGCGAGAGATGTACAGCGAGCACGGGAAGGTGGTGCAGGCGAGGGTCGCGTACGACGAACGGGGGCGATCGCGAGGGTTTGGGTTCGTGACCATGGCGACACAGGAGGGTTTCTACAGGGCCCTCGGTCGTTGCAACGCCGTGGAGAAGACCGGTCATCTTTCTCCAACGAAAATCGTATTTGGCTTGTGTTTGCTTCTCCTGCATGCTATTGTCTTTAGCTTTCTATACTATCGCTAACTTTTGTATGTTGATTAATCTTCTATTATTATATACTAAAAGTTTATTAAATTTTCTACAAACGCTCTCAAGGCGTCATAGATTGAAAGATTATACATATAAGTAGGATAAGACAGATTGAATAAAGAAAAAAGAATGGGTGATTCGAATACTAAACAAAAAGAGATAGGGATCTATTCTTCGTTTTTTCCAAATAAGCCAAGCTGCCCATTGCATATTGGCACTTATCGAGTATAGAATAGATCTGCTTCTCTTTCTTCTTACGAACAGAATTGGCTTTTTATTTTTAATGGAATGAAATAAATATTCACGCTTTCTGACACAGAATCCCCTAGAAGGTTTAGGTACATAGGATATGGATAGTCTTTGCCAATGCGATAAAATAAAGTGACATCGTGTCTATTTGGGACTCCTAAAAACGCTCCTAGATCGCCACGTGGCATTCTAATATATTAGAAATATCTAGCCCTTTATTTTCATTCAAATAGGTGGGTCCGTTATTTTAAACCATTAGATTAGCTTAGATTAAAAAAAAGTTAATTAGTGCTCCCCTCATCTCACGAGCGCGTACGTACGCCTCTCTCCCAATGGCACGCATGTAAAATACGTGAACGTGCCCCCACCTTTTTTTTACTCCCCCAAACTTTTTTATTTAATTTTATCTGAAATAACTTACAATATATTTATATCACCTCATTTTTATGCCATTGATATTTTTGAGCGTATATTTATATTCATCTTAGTATAACAAATTTGAGAATAAAATAAAACATTCGATCCTCGATTTTCACGTTAAATCAGATGGACAAGTTATTTTATACATTAGATTAGATCTATAAAAAAAATACCTTCCAAACCAAAAAGAATATCCTATATACGTATAAATATATAGCACTATTCACCTGAAAAAAACCAAAAAGAATCATCCTATATGTACGCACTTACTCCATTATTCACCGAATAAAAATATTTTTACTATGTGAGATATAAATTGGTGGGTCTATTATTTTAGATTTAGATTAGATTAAAAGAAGAGTTAGTCCCTCCCTCTCATCTCACCCGCGTGTATGTACACCTGCTTCATCCCGTTTGTACCCAGGTAAGGTATGTGCCCTCCTTTCTTTCACTCCCCCCATTTACCCGTTTTTTACCCTACAACCTCTACTTTTTTTAGGATGTTTTAAATAGCGGGCTAAGACATTTAGCGGTTAGCTTCTCAAATAGATATAGCGGCAGTATAGCGGGCTAAATAGAGCTATAGCGGCTAAATTGTACATGAGAGCAAATAGCTAAAACCCTTTTCAAACAGCTATAGCGGGAGATTTAAAACCCTGCTTTTTTATGCTATTGACATTGTTTGAGTGAGTGCATATTTGATCATTCATCTTCGTATTAAAATTATGTAATTATAATAGGAGATTCTAGAAATTCCGCCCTTCGATTTTCATTTAAATTGGTAAACCAGTTATTTTATAGCATTATATCACATCTATTAAAAATAATTCCTCCCAAACAAAAAAAATCCCGCGGACATATGAATACATAGTACTGACAAGAAAAAAAAAGCCAAAAAGAATATCTTGTGTATATACGTTACCCTCCTAAAAAAATTGCATGGATTTTAAAGAAAATGAATGGCCTATATTAGAGGGCACCTAACGCCTAAACTTCCTACAAACTCTCTCAAGCCGCCACGTGGTACTCCTAAGAATATGTACAATGTAAATACTCTAAAAACGCTCCTAGGTTGTCACATGGCGTTATAATAAATTAGAAAAAAATTATTGATTTTCCATTAAATCAGTGAACCCATTAATTTTAACCATTAGATCTCTCAAAAATTCAAAATTCAAAATTCCGGTAGCCAGCACGTACTCCCTCCCTCTAACCACCCTCCAACTCTTCCCTTCTCTCTTATTTTTAGCTAACATTTCCTATTATTTAGCTAAAATAGATCTATCTTAAGATTTTGAAATTATGCTCATCTAGAAAAATAATCACACGTAGAAAAAGTCCTCTATCTCTCCATGGACGTGCACGTACATATGTACCTACCCTCTTTGTTCTTTCCCTTTTTTTCCCTTCTAGGTTAGATGAGATAGATATCAATATTCGAATTAACTGTATTTTAAGTTGTAAAAATACACTCTAATAAATTAGAAAAATATCTAGAAAATGTGAGAAAAAAACTAAAATATCTAGCCATCAATGTTTATTTAAATTGATGATCCGTTATCTCCGACCATTAGATTAAATCCTATTAATAATATCTCTCCTAATCTCCCTCAGCGCACCGACGAGAGAAAGGTATGTACATACGACTTGTAAAAAAGCCAAAATACATATACAACTGTAACGTACATTTAAAAAGATAAAGTGGAAAAACATAAAAATATAAATTATGTCATTAAAAACGTACATTTGCTTCCTTCTTCTTCCTTCTCTTCTACATGTATAGACGAAATTGTAATTATTAGTAATGGTAATAAATTTGAAGAAATTATAACTTTATAAACATAGACTATATTTATCATCATATATATGTCTAAATTAGCTCCACAAATGTTTGAAAATAAATTTTATAAAACTATATGATTTTACCCTTTATATTAACAATATAATATATTTTTTACTTAAACCGATGTATCTATTATATCAAATCATTATTTTATATCAAAATTTTAAAAACACGTTGTTTAATATAAGTGTTACGCAATAATATTCTCTACAAGTAAATTGACAATCTATGATCTATATTAACTAATATTTTACATTAATTACTGAACCCACTATTTTATACTACTTTTAAGAAAAAATATTTTGATATCGGTTTTCACTTAAACTGATGAACCTATTAACTAGACCTATTAAGGACCTATTAACAAGCATGCCATATCTATCTTTTATAAAAGTAAAATGAAACTTTTAAAGACCTCACACATGTGCATATTTGCCTTCTGCACGTATGACGAAGCATCGTACCTGACGCAGCTAAGGTGATTTGCCAAGGTGATCCGATAAACACTATACATACCAATTAAATTTATATAATTTTGCTCTTATTTCAAACAAATATTGTTTCGAAGAAAACAATCAAACATGCGGAAAAGAAAAAAAAAGAAAAGCTTCAAACAATTGCTGATATTTTGCACTACCCAACCAAGCAATTCTGCAAATGATTTGTGTCCTAACAAAAATTCTTTAAAACTTTGGAAAAGAATATGAAAATTTTGAAGTTCTACGAAGGAAAAAAACAATCCAACCGCTAATCTATCCTTAATTTGGTTGTCACTAAATCATGCATCTTCACGAGACAATTTGATCACAATAACTTTGAGTCCTTGCTATCATAATTTTTAGTTGTAGCAATATTGTATGATATGTGTTCAAATGGTATATATGATATTTACTTTTCGTGAACACGTATGCATGATATTTACTCACTTAATCCAAAAGTAAATTCAAATGTCATATGACCTTGATCTATCTTCTAAGTCAATGAATGGTTTTCAAATATGTCCGACCTATAGTTTGCCCTTATAAGATATAATTTCTAAAGAAATTATAATATTATGTTATGATAGTACGGATGCCCGCGCATCGCGTGGGCCACCTTCCTAGTTAGCTGAATAGCTGTTGGATGTTCTAGGCTTGCTGGTTTTCATTACTCGATCTATTTTTCTCTCCCACTTATATCAATTAAAAAATAAAATTATTTTTTATCATTATCTGAAATATAAACTTTGCCGTGAATAGTGCCTCGCACAATAAAATAAAATCATGAATATAATAGTCTTGTGCAATAAACTTATACTTCCAACAATATACTTAAAAAAATTCTATGTTTCTTCCATTTATAAGAGCGAAATGGATATTTTCAAATGAATTAAATGGTCAACTATAGGTATGGGCATAAAAAAATTCAAAACTAAAATTAGATGATATATAACAGACCGAGCAAAACTCATGAACATACAAGGGATTGGTTGAAATTTAAGAGATGTATAAAGAATTTTCTCGAACTCAATCTAATAATAAATTCCACAATAAATTGAAAATAAAAATAATAAAATCAGTTCTGTATTCTTATGATGAATTATGGAAAATTCAAAATTTGGAATTTCGCCAGCAGACATTTAGTAACCTAGGGATGGAAACACGGTTAGTTTTCTTAATATAATGGATTAATTGCCATTAAAGGATCTAATTAAAGAGTAATAAAAAGACATTTTCCACATTGGATGAGGTAAGATGAAATACGTCCGATCAGGGGCTATATGTAACGGAATTGCTAACTTTGGCCATAAAATCCGTAAAATAAAATTTGAAGGCACACTATATTGTTCTCTTTACCGAAATTCTGTAACAAGAGAGCTTGATACAGGATCAGTAAACATGTCCTTTTATACTACTCCCTCCGTTTCAGGTTACAAGACGTTTTGACTTTGATCAAAATCAAACTGCTTTAAATTTAACCAAGTTTGTAGAAAAAGTAGTAACATTTTCAACTCAAGAAAAATTTATTATGAAAATATATTCAAGTATTGATTTGATGAAACTAATTTAGTATTATAAATATTATTACATTTGCCTATAAACTTTGTCAAATTTAAAACAGTTTAACTTTGATCAAAGTCAAAACGTCTTATAATCTGAAATGGAGGGAGTACTACTCTAACCGGTGTCTAAGCAAAAGAGTGGCACCTACGGGCACGGCCATGGCTGTGCAATATTGTGATGTCCAAGATCGTTTGATTAACAAGGAATATTCCTCTAAATTTAGCTACTCTTCATATCTGCCTTAATGGTGACTCAACTCTAAAAATTAGTTTGCAACCAATTAGCCACTACACGCAGTTGGTCGAGCGCGATTGATGTTGCTGGCCAGGTGCAGGATCACCTGTAAGATTCAAGGAAGAGATGATGACATCGTTTCTTAGACAAGGGAGTACCC
This sequence comes from Oryza meridionalis, assembly GCA_000338895.3. NCBI lineage: Eukaryota > Viridiplantae > Streptophyta > Magnoliopsida > Poales > Poaceae > Oryza > Oryza meridionalis. The sequence goes on along the minus strand of CM002525.2, from coordinate 9,998,919 downwards.
CGAACATTGAATACTTTCTGGAAATTAATAATTGAGCCGTCCATTTCACCATTAGAAGTAAATCAAATCAAGAGATGTATCTTCTGAAATTAAATCAATTTTATGCCAAGCAGATCAGTAGTTTGGACAATACGTGTCTTTTTTTTTAGATAATGGACAATACGTGTCTGCGTGTTCGTTCCTCGTAACTTCATTTACAAATCTTCCGATTAACCCATAAGCCATGCTGCGGCTGCACGGGCACATGCATGCATGGCGATCCTTGTTGAATTAATCCGAACAGGCTATATATATCTAGACCAATCATCCCACGAATCATCTCACAATCATCAGAACCAAATGCACAGCTAAATCACACGCACACCACTGTCTACAGCATCTCTGCTTTGCAGCTGCAGCTTAATTTCAGAGCTAGCGAGCCACAACTTTCAGCGAACGCCTACTGATCACGACGACAGATATGGCTCCAGCTCGGCCTTTCGCGTTGCTGTGTCTCGCAGTCGCGGTCAGCTTCGCTCTGCTGACCGCGGCCGACGACTCGGCCAATGTGACGGCGGCGGCGGCGATGACGACGACGACAGCAATGGCTCCGTCGCCATCGACCGACGACGCGGCTCCGCCCGTGTGGCTGAAGGCGCACGCGACGTTCTACGGCGGCGCGGACGCGTCGGGCACCATGGGGGGCGCGTGCGGGTACAGCAACCTGTACTCGCAGGGGTACGGGACGCGGAACGCGGCGCTGAGCACGGTGCTGTTCAATGACGGCGCGTCGTGCGGGCAGTGCTACAAGATCGCCTGCGACCGCAAGAGGGCACCACAGTGGTGCAAGCCCGGTGTCACGGTCACCATCACCGCCACCAACTTCTGCCCGCCCAACTGGGACCTCCCTAGTGACAACGGCGGCTGGTGCAACCCGCCGCGGCCGCACTTCGACATGCCGCAGCCGGCCTGGGAGAAGATTGGTATTTACCGTGCCGGAATCATACCGGTCATCTACCAAAGGTGTATATATAAACCTACACCAGATAACTCAAATTGTATTTGTTTTTGACATTGCATGATTTTGCATCTATATGTAAATATATAAGACATATTTTTAACATGTGTTTTGTGATTTTTCAGGGTTCCATGTGTGAAGAAGGGTGGTGTTCGGTTCACCATCAACGGGCATGACTACTTCAATCTCGTGCTTGTGACCAACGTTGCAACAACCGGCTCGATCAAGTCGATGGATGTGATGGGCTCCAACTCAACCGACTGGATGCCAATGGTGAGAAACTGGGGTGCAAATTGGCACTCGCTATCGTATCTCACTGGACAGATGCTTTCCTTCAGGGTGACCAACATGGACGGCCAGACGCTTGTCTTCACGAACATTGTGCCGTCAGGATGGAAGTTCGGGCAAACATTTGCAAGCAAACTGCAGTTCAAGTGATCATCCTGAAATGATTGGGTTTCTACTGCCTGACTGATTATTTGTGATGGACATTTGCACAGTGTATATATACGTTGTAAAGACTATTGAATTGTGCTTCTGTGCACTATTGCACATATGATTTTTTTTATTTTTTATTGTTTATACCTGATTTATTGGTGTATATATTTATGTCTTTAACCCATATGTATGGGTGGGTACTTGTATATAAAAAGATGTTTATCCTCTTCATTGAATCAAAATATATTCAAATTAATTTTCATTACTCTTGTATCAACTTCAACTAAAGTTATATAAAATTGTAAATATCTTATAAGAGAGGGAGTCATCCTCCTATCCCTCTCTCCCCCCACTTTCACGTAAAAAAATCTTCCTTCCTGTAAAAACCGTTCACCCTGAAAATAGATTTCTCATAAAACCGACCATAGCGTAGAAAACCGAACAGGTCACCTGTCTAAATACTTTCACTAAACTAAATAAGAAAAACAGTTGCAACGCGGGCCAATAATCAGTAGAAGGGAAACGTCGGATTTGCTATGCCACCAAGCCAATTAGCACAACTAAAAGATGGTGGAATGGCAGATTAGCTCTCCTAGCATAACACAGCTGCTAAAACGATTGCTAGCACAACTATGCATTGTAACAAGTGAGGCGCCTGCTGTGTGTCCACGTTCAACAGATTTGAAACAAGAATTGTGCACCCAAGGAAGCATATCAGCCATGTGAATCTGCGGCAAAGATGATGTTGGAAATATGGTCACAGTTCAGTATATTTTAATCCAAATTTTTAAGACAATAAGCATGAACATTTCCAGAAGCAACATACAAATCATGTTTAATATATAATAAGCATAAACATTCATAACAAAAAAATTGCGCTTAACAGTAGTATATCAGAAATGAGTGCGTTGGGAATAGAACCATACCCTAAAAATGACCCTCCGCTGGAGTGTGAGGCAGAGTTGCCTCTGTTGATGGAACGAACAGGAACCAGAATTTGTAATAGGAGTAGTCACGTTGAGGAACGCTCCTAAAAACTTTATTGCTCGCCTACCCGTGTAGGAACTCATATAGACAGAGTAGGAGTAGTCGCGTTGAAGAACGCTCCCCAAAAACTTATTGCCCGCCTACCTGTGTAGGAACTCAGACGGACAAAGTTTCGGAGGCCCTACTCGTCCCAATCTTTTGTGCGCGCAAGAGATCAGAGCCGGGGAAGACAGAAGCTAGCCGGCGCGTGCGCGGCAGTCCGCCCACCTTCTCAACCAGCCAATAGGGAGTCATAATTGTCTTACTATTTAAGGTGAGATCTCTCCACTTAAATTGTCAAGGTGGCATTATTATCTCTAACATTAATTGTGGGCCTATGAAATTTAGTTGAATTAAATCGGGCTGCCCATTTATTCAACGGATGAGTCGCATGGTTTCAAGGCTATTCATGTTTGGTAACATCATGAGCATGATTTGGATGAGCGGTCAAGATGACCTATACACCCATTTCGTTTGATCTCTGTATTTTCAGACGGAATTGCTGGTGGGGACGATTTCTGACGCATTCATAATGAGCAATTACACCTTAATCTTGTTTTTCATTAATGGAAATGTCACATGAACCCTTGTAAAATCTTAATTATGTGACTTATTTTATCCACATCAAATGTTCAATGGTACAATGCATTGTAATTAATCTCGTTCTATATTCTATACTCTTGCAAAATTTCGGGTCTATCAGCCCACCCCCACTTCCCAAGTACGAAATTATTTAACCCGAATTTTTTATTGTATTTTTCAATTTTGTATGAATTTAGCCATTGTGTTAAAATATTCAAATAATTTAGGATTAGAATTACCGAAATTTTAGTCGGTACCTCCATACAAATAGAAAAAAATTGGAACCCTGACTTCTACACATTGAAGGTTGAATACACAAAGTAATTGTTAAGGAGTTGTTCTAATAGATTTACTAATATTATTAAACAACATCATTAGAGTGGCGCAGCGGAAGCGTGGTGGGCCCATAACCCACAGGTCCCAGGTCCACAGGCTCTGATAAATTTTTTTCCTTTAATTCATTTTTGGCGCGATTTCCTTTAATATTTTTCATTTTTTTCCTTTTTGGGTCTATTTCCTTTAATTTATTTTTTGGCGTTTAATATTTTTCATTTTTTTCCTTTTTGGGTCTATTTCCTTTAATTTATTTTTTGGCTTTAATTCATTTTTTGGCGCGATTTCCTTTAATATTTTTCATTTTTTCCTTTTTGGGTCTATTTCCTTTAATTCATTTTTTGGCGTTTAATATTTTTCATTATTTTTCCTTTTTGGGTCTATTTCCTTTAATTCATTTTTTGGCTTTAATTCATTTTTTGGCGCGATTTCCTTTAATATTTTTCATTTTTTTCCTTTTTGGGTCTATTTCCTTTAATTCATTTTTTGGCGTTTAATATTTTTCATTTTTTTCCTTTTTGGGTCTATTTCCTTTAATTCATTTTTTTGGCGATTTAATTCATTTTTTGGCTCGATTTCCTTTAATATTTTTCATTTTTGGGTCGATTGTTTTCTTGATTTCCTTTAATTCATTTTATGATGATTTCCTTTAATTTATTTTTGGCGCTACGACGATTTCTTTTAAATTGGGTCAGATTTTTGGGTCGGTTGTTTTGTCACGATTTCCTTAATTCATTTTTTTGCCGTTACGACAATTTCCTTTAATTCATTCTTTTTGGGTTGATTGTTTTGTCACGATTTCCTTTAATTCATTTTTTGCCGTGATTTCCTTTAATTCATTTTTTGGCACTACAACGATTTCCTTTAATTCACTTTTGGCGCTACAACGATTTCATTTAAATTGGATCGAATTTTTGGGTCGATTGTTTTGTCACGATTTCTGTAATTCATTTTTTGGTGCGATTTTCTTTATTTCATGTTTGGCTCTGGGATGATTTCTTTTAAATTGGCCGATTCTTTTGTCACGATTTCCTTTAATTCATTTTTTGGCGCTACGACGATTTCCTTTAATTCATTTTTGGCGCTACGACGATTTCCTTTAATTCATTTTTGGCGCTATGACGATTTCTTTTAAATTGTCTTTTTTGGCGCTACGACGATTTCTTTTAAACTAGGAAGGTAGCCCATGAACATGCGTGGGCATCTTATTTAATGTGTTTAAAATTTCATTACCAATGTTTATTTGTAGGTTATTTTTATTGAAATACTTTTTTGCCTATGGGGCTGTTTAGATTCAGGGGTCTAAAGTTTTGACGTGTCACATCCGGTATTTTATAGGGTGTCGTATGGGGTTTTCAAGCACTAATAGAAAAAATTAATTACAAAATCCGTTAGTAAACAACGAGGCGAATTTATTAGCAAATATTTACTGTCGCACCACATTATCAAATCATGGAGCAATTAGGGTTAAAAGATTCGTATCGCAAATTAGTCGCAGTATGTGCAATTAGTTATTATTTTAGCCTATATTTAATACACGTGTTCAAACGTTATATATGACAGGGTATAAAATTTTTGTGTGGGAACTAAACAGGCCCTATATTCTAGTTTGCTAGGGATTACTTTGAACGTCAGTTATGATTTTCTTATAGTTACCCATGCAACATATAAATTCTAAACTAAAATTACATCAATCCGTATAGTTTTAAATTTATGAGAAAGTATATGGTGTTACAACAATTTAGTTGGTTTCTGTAAGGGGCTATTCAGATTGATGTCATTTTTAACCATATCATTTTTTTGGCAAAGTTACAAAAAAGTGTTTGCGTTTAATTTGTTGCTAAATTTAGTAAATAGATAAGAAATCCTGCCAAAATTTTGGCAATATTGCTAACTTGCCAAAATTTTGACATTGCCAAATTTTGATAAGTTTTATTTTGGCTACAATCTGAGTAAGCCCTAAATTAGACTATATATCATTTGTACTATGTATCTTTGGGATATTAGTCTTGGGAGGGACCTCTGACTTGCCAGCCAAAGACGGTGATGGTGATAGTTTTTCAGCCATGAGAGAATGTTGTTGCAACTCTGACTTCTAATCAGTCCCACTGGGCGTGGCAAAAGCGTGTTGATGTAAAAACACGAGGCCTGGGAGATCTGCTTAACTCCAGTGCAGGTCCAAAAGCTTGCCTTCAGGTGTATGAGCGTGTCAGTTGATTTGATCCTGCAATCAACAAGAAATAAAGACAAAGAAACCGCGGTTAAATCCATAAACGATAGCCGATCAGCTAGTTGCCGATGACATATCATTTATCTTTGAGCCGATGTCATATGTAGATCGATCGGCAGTCATGAATAAGTAAGAAAGAACTAAATCTACTCGATCGGCTGTAGATATTAACAATATGTAATCCTTATGTCGATATATACTTAAATCAAGTGATTGGGATAGATCGGTCGCCATGCCGAGACAATATAAATCACTTAGATCGAAGTATATGTTAACAACAAGACTATATATGTTCATAGCATAGCCGATCAGGAAGATCTAGCATGTATCGGCTAATACTCCGATACCACTCTATATTAAGATATTAATGCAAGTAGAATATACTAAACAAAAAGCCTAACATACTTAAATGCAACAAGATCTTAACATAAAGGGCGAATTTAACATGTCAATCAAGCATATAGGATAAATATAGCTAAATCAGGTAAGATCGGCTGAAACCCCGATGCTACCCTAATCGGCAACCAAAGGCAGGCTAGAGATTGAGATTCTAATCACGACTCATAAGGTCAAACTCAAATAATGCAGCTATAAGTATAAAAAGAAGGACAATACCTAGATAATCAAGCTGTTGGATATTTCATAGAGTGGTAGATATCTTATATAATCTAAATCAACGTCGGTATATAACCTAATCAGCTGCCTTCTAGTAACAGACGTTAGCCGATTGAAGGTTAGATAGCGATATTGCCAAAGATTATGTAAGATATATGATAACTCGACGAATTACATAACAAGATTAGAGTATCATAAAGATGAAAGCACTAATCCCGAGAACGCAAGCCGCCATAACAAGTTTTACCTTTAGTTGAAGATCGAAACCGATGCAGCTCAACCCGAAAGCAAGAACTCGTCGAAATAAAATGAAAGTAAAAGGGTGGCGATGCGCCGAGATTGTATTGAACGTGTGTTAGATTGATTACATAGGGCTCGGGGTCTATTTATACCCGAGATTACAAAACATGTCCATATCGGACACGACTCTTATTTCTAACAAACTCTAAGATACCATAAGTCTTTGCGACAGACTTTTGCCTAAACATATCTCTAAGGAAATTACATGAAATATCCTAATTAATAGATACAATTGCCTTTTCAGGACTCAATCCGTGCATGGCAATCCTCATGAAGCACATTAACTCAACCCGACAACGTATACCGCGTCATATTGTCGGATCTAACTCGATCGACTAACCTCATCCGACTCGAACTCTGCTGATCCCAGTCGTAGCCGATTCGGACTCCAGCCCTTTCTCTGTTTCCAGAGCGATCTCCATCTCGAATTCCACTTCGATCTCATCTTCATCTCCGATACTTGGATTACCAAATTTGGTTGTTAACACATGCCCCCTGTCACGCCCAGAAATTCCCGAATAGAATTCCAAGCAGAATGTGCAGTAAAATCCCCGTCCAGGACCAGCCAGGGTACACAAACGACAAAGTTGACATACAGATCCACGTCTTACAAACATTATAAAAGTCTTACATAAATGCAGCGGAAAAACAAAAGATAACTGGAGCTAAGCCTTGACTTGATCTGTAGCGGGAACACCACTCCACAGGCATCCTCGACGGCACGGGTGAAGCCTACTCCTCGGAAAAACCACCATCTGACGCAAACTCAAACTCTGGGGTTTGGGGAAAATAGAGCAAGACTGAGTACAACCACCGTACTCAGCAAGCCATACCGGAATAGAGGGTATGATGCAGGGAATTATCAAGGGGTAGCTATAATGGTTCATTTGCATAAAGCGGGCATTTATAAACAGAAGTTGAAAGCAGTAAAACAGTTGTAATAATTAATCAATATTAACCATCCACTGTTCAATGTTACACCACGTTGCAACAGGCCCAACCATCCACCTGAACTAATTAGTTCCATCAGACTAAACTAGGGTGAGACTAATCACGGTGAATCTGGTTGACTGCCCATAACCGCGGGCACGGCTATTCGAATAGTTTTACTCTGATCAGAGGTGTACAACTGTACCCACAAGACACAGCCCCACGACACCTTTCTGTGCGCCGACATGCCACCACGGCATACTGGAAAGAGGCCGTGACAGGACCCTTCGCATAACCCCCTCTAACCAAGCACACCACACCTCAGGTTTCACCCCCACTCCTCGCAAGGCAGCGGGCAGTCCCCTCTCGTGCCTAGGTGAATCCGGAAGCCGCATAGGCCGTCGCAGGGCCCATCCAAACTCCATCATGCCCACCCTTGCTTGGATGCGTCAGCTAGAGGAAAGTTACACTACAAGCCCAGCCGTTGCCCACGCTGGCTTGTGGAAAGTACGAGGAATTCTTTCAGGGTTTCCCGCGAACTGGTCCTTAACTGCCATGGGCGCGACCATCAAAACCATGCATCCACGGCCCACCATTTAATATATTTTAATTAACCAACACCAGAACGGTGGCACTAAACCAACATCAACACTAGAACCTAAAGTCTATGCATTAATGTGATTCCCCCATTGTGTGCTAGTTGAACTAAGCATGACTAAGCGAACCCTAATCCAACATCTAATCATGTTATGCCCCAAGCTACCAAAGGAACAAGGTAACAAACCATATGGCTAAGACAGTAGCTAATCATCCCATAGAACATTATAAAACAATGCAATATTTAAGGGAAAACGAGAGAGCATTTGCAATATAGGTTCAATATGTTCAAGTGACAAGCATGACTTGCCTTGCTCTGCAGCTGGAGGAACCTCGGCGACTATCTCAAAGTACACCGGAGCGGCGGGAGAGTCGGATTCTACACGACATACAAGGCAAACAATACAAACAGGCTATAAGGCTACTAAAACAGAGAACAAAACCATTTTTAATGGATTCTTTGCATTTTTCTTGATTTACTGAGACTTGAATGGGCTTAAACGGAGCTCGGACGAATTAGATATGAATTTTAGAAGATTCATTGTGTTTTTACTATAAACAGAAAAATCCTAAATGATTTATTGCGCAATAATTAAAACCCTGGAGAGAGAGGGGGCGGCGCCGACATACGGGCCCCACATGGCAGTGACTCGGGTGGCGGTCCACGGCAGACCGGGTCCACGAACCGGAAGGGAGGCGGCGCACCACGTGGTGCTGACGTGGCGCCGACGCGGCGGACACGTGGCGGCCACGTGGCAGCCACGCGGGCAGCCGAACTGACGGCCCACGGCGACGGGGGCGCGCGGCCGGCGCGCGCGGGCGGCTCAAGCCGGCCCGGCGGCCATGGTGCGCGGCGGCGCGGCGCGCATGCGGCGGCGGCGCGGGACGGCGACCGGCCGGCGGCGGCGGGCGGTGCTAGCGGCGCGGGAGGGGGAGAGGGAGAGGAGGAGATGCCTCACCGACGACGATCGACGACGGCGAGCGACGGAAGGAGATGACGGCGGCGGGACGAGCTCCGGAACCACCTACCGAACATGATAGAAGGGGTTAGAGGGAGATAGGAAAATGGGAGAGGGCGAGGACGCCGGCCAAAGGCGGCGGCCATGGCGGTGCTCACCGGCAAACGGCGCGGAGTGGGTTCCGGCGGCGGAATCCGACGGAAGAGGGGTGGACGGGGCGGCCCACACGACGGCGAATGCGACGGCATCGACGGCGCGGCTCGGCACGGCGGCTAGTGGCGGCTAGCGGCGGCCGGAGCGGAGGGCGACGGCGCTAGGGCGGTAGACGGCACGGGAAAGCTCGACGAAATGGGGAAAAAGAGAGAAGGGAGGGCGACGGTGCTTAAATAGGGAGAGAGGGGGTCGGACGTGGCCGGGAGTGGCCCGATTTCGCCGGCCGACGTGGGGGAATGGGGGAGGAGAGAGAGGCGGGATTCGAATTTCGAATCCCGGCCGTCTCGGGCGCGGGCGTGGGCGAGAGGAAGGGAGAGTGGGTGCGGGGAACGCGGCGCATGCGCGGGCGTGGCCGACGTGGCCCGGAGGAGGCGGGAGTGTGGGCGCGGCAGCGGTTGCGGGGCGCGGCGGCGCCGGCTGGAGGAAGGGGACGGACCCGACAGGTGGGCCCCACCTGTCGGCGACCCCGGGAGAGAGGAGGGAGGCGGCTGGCTCGGCTGGGCCTCGGCCTGTCGGCCGGCCTAGCGGGGAGGGGGAGGAAGGAGAGAATGGGCCGGCGGCCCATTCCGAAAAGAAAAAGGAAGGGAAAAAGAATGAAAAAGGAGGAAAAGAATTTCCAGGGAATTAAATATTGCTTGTGCTCAATTTTAATTGGTTAAAATTATTTCTAGAGCTCTGAAAATTCCACTAAAAATCTTGTTAGCGTATTTCTGACATGTAGAATTCAAGAAAAATTCCACATGCCAATTCCGATTATTATTTGCATTATTTTATTAAGGTTTACTCTTGCTTTACACAGGTATTTTCTTGAGACCATTTAAAACTTCAACTTAGGCTTGGGAAAGAACTTCAGGGTGTGACAAACCTACCCCCTTAAACGGAATCTCGGCCCCGAGATTCAGAGGAGCTGGTGAAGAGGTGCGGATGGGCGGCCTTTAGCTCATCTTCCCTTTCCTAGGTTGCTTCTTCGTCTGAGTGGTGGCTCCACTGAACCCTGCAGAACCTGGTGACCTTATTCCTAGTCCTCCTTTCACTGGTCTCAAGGATACGAACTGGCTTCTCCACGTAGGTCAGATCTTCTTGAATGTCAATGTGCTCCGAATCGGCTTGTTCTTCGGGCACCCTCAAGCACTTCTTTAACTGGGACACATGGAACACGTCATGGATGCCGATCATGTTGGATAGAAGTTCTAGCTGATAAGCAACTTCTCCTCTTCGTTCCAAGATTTTGTATGGTCCCACGAAGCGTGGTGCCAACTTGCCTTTCATCTGGAAACGGTGTACTCCCTGGAGTAGAGTGACACGAAGGTACACATAATCCCCTGCTTCGAAAGTGAGCTCTCTTCGGCGGTTGTCTGCGTAGCTCTTCTGTCGAGATTGTGCAATTCTCAGCCTCTCTCTAATAGTTCTAACTTTCTCCTCTGCTTCCGTTAACACTTCTGTTCCGAATAGTTGACGTTCGCCTGTTTGATCCCAGAAGAGAGGTGTGCGGCACTTTCGGCCATATAATGCTTCAAATGGTGCCATTTGTAGACTGGCCTAATAGCTGTTGTTGTAAGAGAATTCAGCATAAGGCAGGCTTTTATCCCAAGCTCCGCCAAAATCGAGCGCACAAGCTCGCAGCATATCCTCTAAGATCTGATTGACCCTCTCGGTCTGGCCATCTGTCTGTGGATGGTAGGCTGTGCTGAAATTCAAACGGGTCCCTAATTCTTCCTGCAGCTTCTACCAAAATTTTGAGGTGAACTGACTCCCTCGATCAGATACAATCCTCTTGGGTACCCCATGCAGACACATGATCCTTGCTAAGTACAGCTCAGCCAATTTCTTCCCCGTATACGTGGTATGCACTGGAATGAAATGAGCAACTTTAGTGAGTCGATCCACGACTACCCAGATTGAATCGTGGCCGGATGATGTCCTGGGCAGACCTATTATGAAATCCATTCCAATCTCTTCCCATTTCCATTCTGGGATCTGAAGAGGTTGTAACAATTCTACGGGTCTCTGATGCTCTGCCTTCACTCGTTGGCAAACATCGCAGAGTGCGACAAATTCAGCTATTTCTCTCCTCATACTGGCCCACCAAAATTTTTCTTTGAGATCTTGGTACATCTTGGTACTGCCTGGATGAATGGAGTATTGAGTCTGATGCGCCTCGGTGAGTATCAGGTCTTTCAGTTCTTTGTCCTCAGGTACGCACAATCTCTCTCCTAGCCAGATTGTGCCATGTTCATCTTCGTGGAAATCCCGGGCTTTTCCGACCCTCATATTCTTCTTCAGCTCAGCTATTTCGGGTCACTTACTTGAGCTGCTCTGACTTGATCCACGAGCGTGAGCCGTGCCTCTAGGGCAGCCACGTACCCGTGTTCCACAAACCCCAAGTTGAGATGTTCAAGCTCCTGCTGCAATTCCTAACACATGCCTTTAGTGCACAAAGCATTGCAGTAGCTTTTCCTGCTCAAAGCATCTGCCACCACATTGGCTTTGCCTGGATGGTAGTGGATGCTCATGTCATAATCTTTGATTAACTCCAACCATCTTCGCTGTCGGAGATTCAGATCAGGTTGGGTGAAGATATATTTCAAACTCTTGTGATCCGTATAGACTTCGCAGCGGTTGCCAATAAGATAGTGCCGCCAGATTTTCAGAGCATGAACCACTGCTGCCAATTCCAGGTCATGTGTTGGGTAGTTTCCTTCATGTGGATGCAGCTGCCGTGAGGCATAAGCGACCACTCTGCCCTCTTGCATTAGAACACATCCGAGCCCGTGGCAGGACGCGTCACAGTAGACTTAGAAGTCTTTCGTTTGGTCGGGCAGAATCAGAACTGGGGCGGATACTAATTTCTTCTTGATCTCCTCAAAACTCTTGTCACACTCAGCTGTCCATTTAAATTTCTCATCTTTCTTAAGCAACTGGGTCATGGGTCTGGCAATCCTGGAGAAATTTTCAATGAACCGACGGTAATAACCCGCGAGTCCAAGAAAACTTCTAATCTGTGACACGGTCTTAGGTGGGGTCCACTTGGTAACTGCCTCCACATTTAACGGATCAACGGCCACTCCCTGAGCTGTAATGACGTGGCCCAAGAATTTGACCTCTGATAACCAAAAGTCACACTTGCTGAACTTGGCATAGAGCTGGTGCTCTTGCAACTTCTCGAGTACCAGACGAAGATGTTGCTCATGCTCTTCTTCCGACTTGGAATAGATAAGGATGTCATCAATGAATACCACAACAAACTTATCCAAAAATTCCATGAACACTTTGTTCATCAGGTTCGTGAAGAATGCAGGTGCATTGGTAAGTCCAAAAGACATCACCGTGCACTCGTACAACCCATACCGAGTGGTGAAGGCTGTCTTGGGAATATCCTCTTCCCGAATTTTCAACTGGTGATAACCTGATCGCAGGTCGATTTTGGAAAACACTTTGGCTCCTTTCAGCTGATCAAACAAATCATCAATCCGCGGCAAAGGATATTTGTTCTTGATTGTGACCTCATTGAGTGCGCGATAATCGACGCACATTCTCTTCGTCTTGTCCTTCTTTTCCACAAAAATGACCGGAGCACCCCAAGCGGAAGTACTCGGTTGAATGTACCCTTTTTGCAGTTGTTCATCAACCTGCTTCTTGACCTCTGCTAGCTCGTTGGTTGCCATTCTGTACGGTCTCTTGTAAATTAGGGCAGTTCCTGGTGCCAAATCAATCCGGAATTCAATTTCTCTCTTGGGTGGCATGGTAGTGAGGTCTTCAGGGAACACTTCTGGATACTCGCAGACTATGGGGATATCTTCCAATTTCCTCGAACTCTTCTCCTCGGTGGCCACAGGGTTTTCCACTTCAATCTGATTTAAGGAGATTCTCTGCTTCGGTGAGACTGGTGACTTGTACACCACGGTTTCTCCCTTCTCATTGGTCAAGGTGACTGTGCGATTCGCACAATCAATGACACCCTTGAACTTGGTCAGCCAATCCATCCCAAGAATAACATCTAGGTCTTTGGATTCGAAAAGGATGAGGTTGGCTAGAAATGGTGATCTTTGAATTTCTATTAGCACTGACGGGCTATAACTGACCGAGGTTGAACTATTTCCCAGGGTATGAACCCTCATTGGTGTACTAAGCTCTTCTTTTCTTAACCCATGCATCCCCACAAATTTCTTTGAAATGAAAGAATGCGTTGCACCAGAATCAAAAAGTACTGTAGCAGGGACTAAGTTGACAGAAAACGTACCCAGTACGACCTCTCGTGCTGCTTGCGCCTCCTCTGCGGACGCGTGGTTGACACGAGCCTGGACAAACCTTGGCCCGGCATGCCTTGGCTTCGGGCATTTGTCAGCAAAGTGGCCAAGCTCACCACAGTTGAAACAGGCTCCTGGCTTGCCTCCGGTGTCCTTCTTTGGGGGAGCGGGTATCGCTTGCTGTACTGGCGCCACTGGCGGGCGTGAGGCTGCGCCGCGGTTGGGCTGACCTTGGCTATGCTGGCTACCACTGCTGCCGGGGTGGAAGTTGCTTGGGTTGTAAGGGCGGTGCTGGCAGACAATCATGGTGGTAGGTCCACTCTACTGTCCGGGAGTGAAGCGCGGTCGCTGATGGCTTCCTTGGTTGGACCGGAACTGCGCTGCCTTTCTCTTCCTGTCCATTTTGTTGCGCTGATCCTCCTGACGGATTGCTTTGTCAACCAGCTTCTCAAAATCGGCGTAGTCTCCAGAGATTAACTGGTTGGTCAGCTCATCATCCAGGCCTGCTAGGAACTTCTCCTGCTTCTCGGCGTCAGTGTGGACATCCTCCGGTGCATATCGCGCTAGACGATTGAACTCATGGTGATACTCAGTCACTGTCTTGTTGCCCTGGTGGAGTGCCCGGAACTCCCTCTTCTTCTGTGCCACAACCCCGTCTGGCACCTGCGCCTTCCTGAAGCTGTGACAGAACTCCGCCCAAATGACTTCCGTGCCTGGTGGGCGGGTAGCCATGTGATTGTCCCACCAAGCTGACGCGGGACCCTGGAGCTGGTGTGTAGCGAAGGCGACTTTCTCCTGATCAATGCACTGCAGAAGATTGAGCTTCTTTTCTATGGCATGGAGCCAGTCATTTGCCTCCATAAGGTTGGTGGTGCTGGAGAAGATAGGTGGCCTGACGCGTAGAAACTCTGGCAGCTTGGACTGAGGGGAGGGGGACCAAATTGCTGCTGCTGCTGCTCAGCCTGCTGTTGCATCCTTTGGTGCATCTGCTGGTGCTGCTGCTGCATCTGCTGCATCATGGCCGCCATCATCTGGGTCTGATGGGCCATTACTTGGGCAAGCGTCGGGTTCACGGGGAGCGGTGGCGGACCATTGCCGGAATCGCTGTTGGGCAGCACACCGCCAGTGCATTCTTCGCCGTTGCTGCCCTCGCCTGCTGTACGGCTACCATTCCTGGCGTAGACCATCTGGAGGAAGAGCAGATGGAGGGGGGAAAAGAAGAAAAACAGATGCTCTGGAACTAAGCTTTATTATATAGGAATTTAAGCTGCAATTGTTCTGATCTGAATTATAACACTTAAAACAGCAAACAAATCCTTATTAAGACAGCCATATCATAGGCACATGATATCGACCGTCGACTGACCCCCAAGCGAACAGACCTAAACACTCAAACTAACAGACAAATAATAAGCAGTCGAAAAACTAAGGATACTCATCCATAAACGATAGCCGATCGGCTAGTTGCCGATGACGTATCATTTATCTTTGAGCCGATGTCATATGTAGATCGATCGGCAGTCATGAATAAGTAAGAAAGAACTAAATCTACTCGATCGGCTGTAGATATTAACAATATGTAATCCTTATGTCGATATATACTGAAATCAAGTGATTGGGATAGATCGGTCGCCATGCCGAGACAGTATAAATCACTTAGATCGAAGTATATGTTAACAACAAGACTATATATGTTCATAGCATAGCCGATCAGATAGATCTAGCATGTATCGGCTAATACTCTGATACCACTCTATATTAAGATATTAATGCAAGTAGAATATACTAAACAAAAAGCCTAATATACTTAAATGCAACAAGATCTTAACATAAAGGGCGAATTTAACATGTCAATCAAGCATATAGGATAAATATAGCTAAATCAGGTAAGATCGGCTGAAACCCCGATGCTACCCTAATCGGCAACCAAAGCAGGCTAGAGATTGAGATTCTAATCACGACTCATAAGGTCAAACTCAATTAATGCAGCTATAAGTATGAAAAGAAGGACAATAGCTAGACAATCAAGCCGTTGGATGTTTCATAGAGTGGTAGATATCTTATATAATCTAAATCAACTTCGGTATATAACCTAATCGGCTGCCTTCTAGTAACAGACGTTAGCCGATTGAAGGTTAGATAGCGATATTGCCAAAGATTATGTAAGATATATGATAACTCGACGAACTACATAATAAGATTAGAGTATCATAATGATGGAAGCACTAATCCCGAGAACGCAAGCCGTCATTACAAGTTTTACCTTTAGTTGAATATCGAAACCGATGCAGCTCAACCCAAAAGCAAGAACTCGTGGAAACAAAATGAAAGTAAAAGGGTGGCGATGCGCCGAGATTGTATTGAACGTGTGTTAGATTGATTACATGGGGCTCGGGGTCTATTTATACCCGAGATTACAAAACATGTCCATATCGGACACGACTCTTATTTCTACAAACTGTAACATAACATAAGTCTTTGCGGCAGACTTTTGCCCAAACATATCTCTAAGGAAATTACATGAAATATCCTAATTAATAGATACAATTGCCTTTTCAGGACTCAATCCGTGCATGGCAATCCTCATGAAGCACATTAACTCAACCCGACAACGTATACCGGGTCATATTGTCAGATCTGACTCGATCGGCTAACCTCATCCGACTCGAACTCTGCCGATCCCAGACGTAGCCGATTCGGACTCCAGCCGATCCTTTCTCTTTTTCCGGAGCGATCTCCATCTCGAATTCCGCTTCGATCCCATCTTCATCTTCGATACTTGGATTACCAAATTTGGTTGTTAACACATGCCCCCCATGTCCGGAATATTTGATAATGTTTCGGATTTGCCATATCTTCACTCCGAGAGAATATTGCACTTGCCGTTTCTCCGACCGTCATCGCTCTGCTTAAATACTAACCGTTGCCCCCGAGAAACTTCACACCGTCACTTCCGTTTTCACCGCTCAAGCCAACCCCGTCTTCTCTCTCCGGCGATCCCCTCGATGCACCAGGCGATCTCGAAGCGATTCCCCTTCCAGCCGGATTTCCACCCGCAGTGATGTCGACTCAAATCTTGACTGACTTCTCTTTGTCTTGCAGACAACAGAATCTTCTCCTCCACACAAAAGCAACAGTGGCAGGGATACAGAATATGCTCCAGGTCTCTTGCCAAAGGGTGGTGGATTAACCCCTCCAGTCATCGGCTACCATGCCCCCAAGACCTCAAGTCTGCTTCAAGGGCAAATGAGAGAACCAGCCGATGTTGGTAGGAAAAGAAAGATCAAGGCACCGGCAATTGATCCATCGGCGCTGGCTCCCAAGAAGAAGGCAAAGAAACACAAACCCAAGCCAGCCGATGACCTGCCTGCCTTAGATCCATCCATCGAGCAAGCTCTGGATGAAGAAGAGATTGAAGAAGATGTTGATCGAGCTGCAGCCGAAGTGAGTGACACAGAAAAAACTCCATCAGCTTCACGCAAGCGAACTCCTCCGACTCCTTCTGCCCAGCTCATTTCTCAAGGGTAAACAACTCTCCTTGATTTCCTTTTACAACTATTTATTCATAGCCGATTGCTCATAGATTTTATACTTGCAGAAAAAGAAAACTGCTGTAAGGAAGAAATCGATAGCAACAACACTAAAACCAGCTCCACTGGTTAGATTTTCCCATAAATTCTTTCACTAATCCGATCATAGCTGATATTTATTTAACACTTGTCTTTTTGCAGCCTCCTCCATCTCCTTCACCTCCTGTACAACAAACATCAAGTGATCGAACTCTATCTGCTATAGGAAGTCATGATGTTAAGGAAGAAGAACAACAAGTTGTTCCTGCTATCCCAGTAAGTCTCTTTTTAACACAAGGTCTTAGATCGGCTATATCTGTTTGATATCTAACTATCTTCAAATTGCTCTCTTGCAGGCCTTAGCCGATCTGTTCTCCTTTGATATCAAAGATTACTTTGATGAAACAGAAGAAGACACCACTAGCAAAGCTTTGGCCCCTCTTTCTGATGATGTGAAGAGAATACTTCAAGACATCTCTCATCGGCTAGAGGCATCATCACTAGACAATCTAGTGGTCGACTGCGGGTCAATCAGGACTCGGCTACATGATATCCAATCTCAAATCCCGGATGAGCAAGCCGATGTCGTTACTCCAGCCGTTTTTCTCGAGCAACACCAATTCAAACTGGAGAAAGCCAAGCAAAGATTAGCCGATCGTCGGGAGCGCAAAGATATTGAGGCTACAATCCAAATCAATCGGCAGTTAGTGCATGAAGAAAAATCCAATCTTGTTCTCCTGTCTGAAGGTCCGATCAAGTCCAACATTGATCGACTTGAAGCTCGGAAAATTGAGCTCATAGCACAACTCGAAGAATGTAACGCCGAGCTAGATCTGGAGCAAAAGAAACTAGCCGATCTCCCGAAAGCCATTGAAGAACAGAAGTCAAGACTGAAATCGGCTATCAGAAATGTTGCCGATATGACTAAGTCCTTGAAAATCATCCCTGGAACCGATGCACAAGATGCCCAGGCAATTGAAGAAATAGAACAAATCAGACAACGTGCTGTATCAGCAATCCAGCGATACTTGTCTCAGTGACTTTCTATGTAATAGGACTTAGGAAAATTTTTTGTAATCGGCTAAGAAACTCTTGATACTTCATCCGTTGCTGAACTGATGTGCCGGTTAATATGACTTCTTATATTTGCTCAAAAATTTGCAACTTTTTGCAACTTTTGCATGTATATGTGCCCCCCTAAATTTATAATGACGAAGGCATTGATAAAATTATAAGTTGAACTAAGGCCGATATAACAATATCGGCCATTGTATATCGGCAAAACACAACCGATCAATATAAAAACAACTAAGGGCGATATGACCATATCGGCCATTGTACATCGGCAAAATGCAACCGATTACAACATAAAAACAGCTAAGGGTGATATAACTATATCGGCCATCTCAAGGCGATGTGAACACATCGGCTATCATGTATCGGCAACACCAGCCGATCATGCATTAATCTAAACGCTTGGGTAATATTTCTTCAAATATTTTCCATTTAATGCTCGTCCATAAACTTCCCCATCAAGTCCTTGCAACATGTAAGCTCCTTTGAATACAACTTTATGGATTTGAAACGGCCCTTCCCAATTTGGTGACCACTTGCCGAATTTGTTATCTCGAGTTCCTATCGGCAAAATCAATTTCCACACAACTTCACCCTCCGAAAAAGACTTGGGCACCACTTTCTTGTTGTAATGTCGAGCAACGCGTTCCTTATCTTTATTAACTTTTGCAAGGGCTCTCAATCTTGATTGAACCAAGTCTTCCCTCTCATCGGCCATGAGATTATAATACTCATCAGCTGTCAACTCATTTTGCAACAACGTTCTTCGTGAACCGATTCGAACTTCCCATGGTAAAACAGCCTCATGTCCATAAACAAGCTTATAAGGAGGAACTTGGATTGAACCATGACAAGCCATCCGATAGGACCACAATGCTTCGACCAATCTAGTATGCCATTGCCGAGGATAATCGGAAATCTTTCTCTTAATCAATTTGATCAAACTCTTGTTAGATGCCTCGGCCTGCCCATTGGCTTGTGCATAATACGACGAAGAATTCAACAACTTGATACCCATGCTATCGGCAAACTAAACAAACTCATCGAACAGAAAGATCGAGCCTTGATCGGTTGTAATGGTTTGAGGAATACCAAATCGATAAAAAATATGCTCTTGAACAAATTGGATAGCATCCCTAGAATCAACTTTCTTCAAAGGAACCTCCTCTACCCACTTAGTAAAATAATCGGTTGCCACCAATATAAACTTGTGTCCTTTGCTCGATGGTGGATTAATCATACCGATCATATCAATTTACCAACCTCTGAATGGCCATGGCTTGATGATAGGATTCATAGCCGATGCTGGTAATAATCTCCAAACTTTTGACAATCTTGACATCCCTTGTAATACTTGAAACAATCCTCCAACATTGTCGGCCAAAAATATCCTGCACGTCGAAGCAACCACTTCATCTTATGAGCCGATTGATGAGTTCCACAAATTCCTTCATGTATCTCGCCGATTGCAACCTTAGCTTGATCGGCACTCAAACATTTAAGCAATACCCCATCAATCGTCCGATAATAAAGCTCATCATCCAACAAGGTATACTTCAAAGCCTTATAGCGCAATTCCCGAGAAGACGATTGAGATGGATTCTGTAAATAATGATGCACATCATACCTCCAATCATCGGCTGTTAATGTGGCAACTTCTACTTTGACATCCTTGATCATCGGCTTATATCACGATGCCCCTTGGGCCAAATCATCAGCTTCAACATTCTGTTCTCGAGATACATGCTTCAAAGTCACCAGCCGAAATTCTTTCATCAACTCTCGGCACTTCTCATTGTAAACCATTAATGTATCAATTTTGCACTCGTATTCTCCCGCTAATTGACTGATCACTATCAAGGAATCACCCATAATCTCGACTGCATCGGCTTCAACTTCCTTGAGTAATTGCAACCCTTTGAGAACCGCTTCATACCCAGCCTGATTGTTGGTTGCATAAGATTTAATAGTGTAAGCAAACTCAAAACTTGCCCCCCGAGGGGAAATTATAACCAAGCCGATTCCACAACCATGAGTGCGTACTGACCCATCGAAAAACAAAGTCCAGGACACAATCTCAATCGAGCCGATTGAATCATCACGATGATGAACAATAAAATCGGCTATAGCCTGCCCCTTGATCGTCTTCGGTAACTCATACCGAAGATCAAATTCCGTTAAGGAAAATATCCACTTTCCAACCCTTCCTTTCAAAATTGGAGCCAATAACATGTAGTTGACCACATCGGCCTTGCATACTACAGTGCATTCATTGGATAATAGATAATGCTTTAACCTTGTACAAGAAAAATACAAGCACAAGCACAACTTCTCCACAGGAGACTATCTCGTTTCCGCATCCATGAGCCGATGACTTAAATAGAACACAACTCTTTCTTTTCCTTCAATCTCCTGAATCAAGATCGAGCCGATTGACTTCTCACCGGCTGATAGATATAACCTGAAAGGTATTCCCTTTTGTGGAGGAATCAAAACTGGAGGAGAGCTAAGATATTTTTTAATACTATCCAAAGCCTTTTGCTGCTCTGCCCCCAAGTAAATTTTTGATCGGCTTTCAATCTCAACAACGATGTAAAAGGTTCTAATCTTCCAGACAAATTAGAGATAAACCTTCTAACAAAATTTATCTTGCCGATCATATCCTTCAATTCCGTCTTGTCTTCCGGAGGTTGAATCTTTTTTATCGCATTAACACTCCTCTGAGTTATTTCAATCCCCCTTTCATGAACAAGAACCCCAAAAACTGGCCAGCCGATACACTAAAAGCACACTTTGTCGGATTCATCTTCAGGCCATACTTCCTAGTCCTCTCAAAAACCTTCGTCAAATCGGCTATGTGACCCTTTATTTCTTTGGACTTAACAACCACATCATCAATATAGACCTCAACCAGCCAGCCGATTAGATCATGGTATATATGTAATTCATGGCCCTTTAATATGTGGCTCCAGCGCTTTTCAAACCAAAAGTCATCACAACCCACTCAAACAAGCCGATTGCACTAGGACACCGAAAAGCTGCCTTATGCATATCTTCTTCAGCCATAAAGATCTGGTTGTAACCTGCATTACCATACATAAAACTTAATATATTGTGTCCTGAAGCAGCATCGATTAGCTGATTGGCTACTGGCATTGGATACTCATCCTTTGGGGTAGCTTTGTTCAAGTCTCGGAAATCAATGCACACCCTGACTTTGCCATTTTTCTTGATAACTGGAACTATGCTAGAAACCCACTTGGCATATCGACAAGGACGAATAAAACCAGCATCAAACAAACATTTAATTTCAGCCTTAACAGGTTCGAGCATATCGGCTTTACATCTTCTTGGTGGCTGCTGGTACGGTCTAACCCCCGATTTGATAGGTAGCCGATGTTCAACAATTGATCGGCTGAGTCCCGGCATCTCATAATACTCCCAAGCAAAGCAATCTATGTATTCTTTTAAGAGCTCTATCAATGTGGACCCCCGTTTTTATAACAGGAATCAATCGTGTAAACAGTACCATTTCCCTGGATCAAGTAGTTTGGTACACACGAATTCATAGCTGAAGTAACCAGTGCACATACACGAGTGTCTTGTACGAATTATTACATTAATAGCCCGCAGGCATAGTCTTAAGTCATCGGACCGAGAGGTCCGGAATACATCCAAAAACAGAAATAGATAAGCCAGCGGAATCAAGGCAGCGGCACGCCATTGCCACAGGCAACGACCGTAACTAAGACCTATTGAGCGCCTTCGTCTTCATCACCCTCCTGGTAATAGGCATAGGGATCCTCCGAAGCTTCATCTCCGGCCTCTGATTAAGTTTATATTTGCAAGGGTGAGTACCAACCGTACTCAACAAGTCACCACAGCAACAATGCACATGATAAAGGGGTATTCAAGGAATGGCTATAGTTCTTTTGCACAAAGCAAGTTTTGTAATTCTTTTCACAAGCCTAAGACCTAACATAGACTGATCAAATTTTAGTACCAGTGTTCTTATTAAACAATGACGGTTCTGTCCACCATCCATTGTGATCCCAAGGATAGCTTCCCGCCATCGAGTCGTCATGGTTTTCTGAGGACGTCCACCTTCCCTTCTCCCAGGAAGTGGCTCCATCAGCAAGGAAATCATCATGCAACATCCCATCCCACACAAGTTAAAAATTTAGAGTCTAGCCAAGTGTAATACACGTCCCGATGCTCAATAACCGCGAGCACGGCTATTCGAATAGATTGGGTTTACTCACACTGCAGTGGATGTACACTTTACCCGCACTCCGTGACTGCCCAACACATGAGCCTCGTCCCAACACATGAGACATGTCACGGCAAAGCTTTTCGATAACCTCGCATTGGCAGTACCCACTCCATGAACTTTACATCCTCATGCACTCTAGGCGTACACAGTTTCTAGCAGTGAGAGGAGTTCTGGCGCACCCGAGAAGGAAAGACTCACACAGGCATTAGGTTATAATTATGTTTAAATTCTCACATGGCAGTCCTACCGATGGCGACACCGCTGTAGACACCCGCCTCGCGGTTCTACCAATGGCTGCCCCATCGTAGAGCCCCTGCCTCACACATCGAGAAACCACTATGCATGGATACTGCCTCTGCTCAGCTATTTATTCTGCTAGGTCTATACCCATACGAGAAGTGCGGTTGTACGGGGGTCGTTTCATGCTTAACTTCATGGCTCGGTCCTTAATTGACCGGGGACGGTACTTGCCTTTACCCGGATACCACCCAAATCCTCCGTCCGCCCCAGTCGAAAACGGTTGTTTACTTTCATTTCTCTTTTCATAAATCATGTCATCAACATCATGGCAATGTGGCGCTCATGTCTCCACATGCCGCATCTCATTTACCTTCCCAAAGGTAATTGCCCAAGCATAGAGCATTTTGATAATTATGAGTATGCATGATTCTAGAATAGCGTTGCTAAGCAATTGTCATAGTTGACTAGGGACTCATACGTAAACATGGTTACGAAGGAATATGGGGTAAACAATAATCAAGGCATGGCATAATCACAAGTAGGATGTTTATCATTGCATGCAATTTTATTTGTAAACAAAACAATTTCGCAATTGGGATCAACATGTTCAAAGAATAGTGATGACTTGCCTTGCTCAAAGTCCTGCGGGTCTTGACCTTCGCTTGGATCAGCAGCTTCCTCGGGCTCTATAGTTACGTGCGAAATTGGATTTGAATTCGGTTAGAATTCAAATAAAAATCCAAGTAAATCCAAATGAGAAATCGGGTGCGAAAGTCGGTATTAATTTTACTATTCGTGAACTATGGCAAACCTATTTTTGGTGTGAATTATTTATGAGTATAATTATCTTGTTGTCCTAAGTTTTTAATTTAATATTCTCGAGTATTATATCCATGTAATATCCATGTAATAGGTTAGCAATTTTTATCGCGAGCTAAATATCGGACGAAATCCTAAAAACTATTGTACGATTTAATTTAGTCTATGACCACCCGATTAAGTATAATATGCGTCTAAAATTCCTAGTGAGTAAATCCAAACTTCTACCGTGAATCGACTACTATAGGGATTACCCGAACTAATCTATAATAATCTATAAGAATTCGTTCATTTGTTTTAATTATTGATTATATTTAAATCACTACCGCGAATTGATTATTTATAGTGACTATAAAAAGGTTAAGCCATAATTTACATTAAATTTTGCAATCCTACGACGGGAAATTAATCTATAATTTAAATTCTAATTCTTCTAAACTTTTCCTAATTTTTTTCCTCTAATTATTACTTGTTTTTATCATTTATATTTTTTTAATATTATTTTATATTATTATTTATTTATTTATTATTATTATTATTTTTTTAATATTTTAAATCTCCCCCTAATTTTCTTTTCTATTTATTTTTTTTCTTTCTCTCCTCTCTCCCTTTTCTTTCCTTTTCTCCCTCTCTCTCTTTTTTTTTCTTTTCTTTTTCTTTTCTTCCTTTTCTCTCTCTCTTCCTCTCTCGGCCGAGTCCCTCTTCTCCTCTCCCTTTCTCCCTCTCGGCTCTCTCTCTCCCTCACCCGAGCGGCGGCGGCGGTGGATGCGAGGGGAGAAGGGGGTGGCTCACCGGCGGCGGCGTGGCGACGACGGCGGCGGCGGCGACGACGACGGCGACCGCGGCGTGGTGCGGCGGCACCAAGGGTGGCGGCGCGACGGCTCAAAGCGGCGGCGCGGCGGCGTGGAGGCGGCGGTGCGGCGGCGTGGAGTTGAGGAGAGAGGGGGGGTTGAGGATGGGGGAAAGGATGGAGCGGGGGGGGGGATTTATAGGAGGGGGGGAAAGAAGAAGAAGAGGGGAGGGGTGGCGGCGGTGCGGCAGCGGGGCGACGCGCGGGCGGCGACGCGATGGCGGCGTGGGGCTCGGGGGCGCGGCGCGGCAGGGCGATGGCGACGGCGACAGCGGCGACACGATGGCGAGCGAGCGGCGCAGCAGCGGGGCGACGCGACGCGCGCGGCTGCACGGGGCTCGAGGGCGCGGCGCGGCAGGGCGCGGGGCGCGAGGTGGCGACGGGACGGGCAAGCGGCGCGCGGGCGCAGCGATGGAACGGCGCGGCGACGGGACGGCGGCTGCGCGGTCGACAGACGGCGAGGGCGACGGCGCGCGCGGGGCGCGAGGCGGCGAGGGCGACGGCCGAGCGGCGACGGGACGGCGGCGCGGCGGTGAGCGGCGCGGCGGGGATGGCGACGGTGCGCGGCGGCTCGGGGCGCGAGGCGGTGCGGGCGCGACGCGACGGCGACGGGACGGCTGCGCGGCGCACGGGGCTGGGGGCGCGGCGCGGCAGCGGGTAGGGTTAGGGTTAGGGAACCGCGTCGAGCACTTGGCGGGCAATGAACAGTGCCGTTTTTCCAATTTTTCTTTTTTTTATTATATAAATTTGATTCTAAAATTCCTAATATTTGCATATATAATTCTTACCCTATACTTGTGTTATTCCCACTAATAAATTCATCCTAAATCAATATTGCTCATATTTTTCGATAATTTATTTAAATCTTTATTTAGTGTTAATTCCATTCCATCGCATTTAAATTTAATTGATACGAGCACGTTTGCGATAATATCGGTCTAAATTGATTGATTTAGTCCTTTTATTCAAAATCTCCAAACTCCGAAATCGAAATTCAATGGAACGGCGAATAAAATCGGCATGATGCAATTTATTTTAAAAAGTTTTTGAAAATCCATATTTTTAGAGTTTTGATTTGTCGGTCGAATTTTCAGGGTGTTACAATCAACTTGGTTCTAAATTCTAAAGATAAATTCTTATTGATAAATAGGCCTTGGTCTATCACTCGGACCTATATCAACTTCTTCCAAATCATCGGCCGACATGAAGCCCTGTCCTTGCTTGTCATCGAGATCATCTACTATGTCCTTGGTGTAGACGTTTGAACCCTCCACGACGCCCTCAAAATAATAACTTGGGCTCTCCATCTTCAATCGACTGTATATCACAATCGGACATTTTTAGAAAATCTCCTTCCCAGATCTTTCCAGACAAGCAATTAATACCATCCATCTCCTAAAGAGCTAAATCGGCACTGGCAACGTTAACTGACCTGTCGGCTGGCACGATCTCAATCTTATCGCCTTGCCATTGAATCAAGCATTGATGCATGGTTGAAGGAATACAACAATTAGCATGGATCCGATCCCTTCCAAGCAACAAGCTGTAAGAACCCTTCCCATCGATGACAAAAAACGTTGTAGGGACGGTTTTGCTACCGACTGTCAGCTCCACATTCAAAACTCCTTTTGTTTCTGATGGATTGCCACCAAAGTCCTTGAGAACCATATTTGTCTTGATGAGGACTTCAACATTTCTGCCCAGCTTCCTAAATGTAGCATATGGCATCAAATTTACAGCAGCCCCACCATCAACCATCATCTTGGACATCGGCTTCCCATTGACATAGCCATTTATATACAATGGTTTAAGGTGCCGATTCTCTGTCCCTTCTGGCTTCTCAAAGATCGCTTGCTCTGGTGACAAAACCAATCTAGCCGAAGCTTCCTCAACTTCATCAACATCGGCTTGTTTAGCTCCGAATTCCGCAGGTAACGTGAAAACCATGTTAACCGATGCAGTCACAACACTCTTTCCTTTAGCCAACCTTTTTCGCCTCATCGGCTTTAACTTCATCGGCTACAGCAGCTGGATTCTTAACACGCCACTCCTGCCTTGGCTTTGCCTTCTTCAGCCGATGGTTGATTTCTTGCTCAACCTCCTGAAAGCGTTCCCTGTTTGAACCCTTCTCTTCTGATTCTTGCCCTCATCGTCCTCTTGGTCACGATCTTGGTTTACTGGGCCCAACCTTTGACGAACAGGAACCCTTGTTTGCCTCAGCCGATTGCTCCTATTGTAAGATCGGCTTGAACTTTCTGCAATATCACTGCACTCAGGGCAATCTTCGATAGATGGCAGCCTCATACCTTCGTTCCAGCAAAATTTGAAAAACTCATAGCCCCAATGAGTATCAAAACCGCCATCATCTTCTTCACAGTACCTCTCCTGCTGCTTATCATACTTTCTCTGGTATTTGTTAATAATATTAGCCGAATTCACTTGAAAGCCTCGAGTTCTCCCTCCATCGGCTGTTCAGCCCGCTGTATGCACAGGAAAAGAATTGCCATCGACCTTCATCGGCTTCTTGGATTCGTCAAACTTGATTTTTCCTCCCTCGATAGCCGCCTGAACCTGCTGTCTGAAGACTTTACAATCATTAGTAGAATGAGACCCAGAGTTAAGCCACTTGCAATACCTTCTCTTGCCCAATTCCTCAGCCGATGGGATGATATGACCAGCAGGAAGTTGAATCTGCTTCTCCCGAACTAACAAGTCAAAAATCTTATCAGTCTTGGTGATGTCAAAGTCATACCTTTCTTCTTTTCCAGAACTTTTCACCCATTGGCATGGTATAACTTTCTTGCTTCTAACCCACTCGGCTGCTGCTACTTCAGAATCATCGTCATTATCATCGGATCCATACATGTAAGGATAGACATGATTGATCTTTTTGATGTTCTTCTTGGCTTCTGCAAACCTCTGTTCATGTAGAGTTACCTTCTGTGCAAGATGTGACAAACTATCAAACTTCTGGGATGAGAATTTCTCCTTGATTGGAGCTATCAGACCCTGAAAAGCCAAATTGGCTAACTGTGCATCAGTCAAACTCAAACTGTAGCACCTATTCCTCATCTCTCAGAATCTTTGAATATAATCCTGCACAGGTTCATCATGCCTTTGTCTAATCGTGTTAGATCGGACAATTTCATCTCATGAACCCCATTATAGAAGTAACTACGGAATTGCTTCTCAAAATCGGCCCAACTATTGATTGAATTGTACGGTAAAGAAGAAAACCAAGTAAAAACCGATCCGGATGAAGACAAAGGAAACAACCTGACCCTTAAGGCGTCAACAGCCGATGCCTCACCACACTGAGCTAAGAATTGGCTAACATGTTCATAGGTTGAGACACTGTCTTGCCCTGAGAATTTTGAAAAATCTGGAACTTTGTATCGGTTAGGCAATTGAACCCTCTCAAACCTCTCAGAGTACAGATGCCGATACAAGTTTCCAGTGTCCTATGGCTTAAGCCCAAACTGCTCTCTCATCACATCTGCAATCATATCGGCCCATGGTCTCTGCTGAGGCACCCCTTGTGCTTGTTGAGGTATATGCTCGAATTGATTGTACTGAGGAGCAAACTGAGGCTGAACTGATCCCCCTTGCTGATACTGAACCTGTGGCGATGGAGGCTGATATTGGTAATTCAAATTGCCCCCTTGATAATTATGAAAGTTTGGCTGTATGTTGCGCACCAAATGTTCGGGAATAACTTGAGGTATCACCGATTGATCTGGTTGCACATTATGAACCAAATGCTCAGGGACAACTTGAGTTGCGACATGCTGCCTTGGCTGATTATCAGGCGACCTCAACCAAGCGATACATTTAGCAAACTTTGCTGCTGAATCGGCTGAGTAATCTGCTGCCTTGGCGACGTCTGCTGAATAGGCTGTTGCTGTACTAGGTCGACAGTAGGCTGAGTTGGTAAAAACATAGCAGCAACCTATTCCTGAGTCAGCCGATTAACATTTTGTCCAGCATGTTGTCGCTGCTCTCTAGTTAACAACCGAGGATTGGTCAGTTGCCTTGACGCCGATGATGGTGCAGCAGGTGCAGGAGCCGATACCGTTGTTGTCGGCTGAGCTGGTGGTGCATTGGAAGTAGTCGGCTGATTATTGGTGATCAAGGGCCGATAGTTTGGGAAAACACCCCTGGTATATAAACTGGTCCTTTAGCCTGATACTCAGCTATTGAACCATCAACCATAGACTTCACCATGTTCGACAAGGTATTGACTAACACTCTAGATTGATTAATCAAAGCATGTTGCATGGCGTAGTCAATCCGATTGTCACGCCCAGAAATTCACTAGTAATTTCCGAACTAATTTGTGCATAAAATCCTCGTCCAGGAATCAGCCGAGGTACACAAACTGACAATTTAATATACAGATTCATCATAGAAATAACGTTACATACTTACAAAAGAAAAGAAAACAGCAGCGGAATTAACGATCTAGCGAAGCTCCGGCTCCACTCCCACAGGCAGCTCAACTGGGGTATAAGCCAAACGTCTTCTCCTTCGCAACTTGTCTTCAACTGAGGTTTGATTGATTATTGCAAGGTGAGCATATGACATACTCAGCAAGCCACGCAGCAAATATGCAAGTGCACAAGGATACCAAAGAATGGCATAATATAGGGCTCATTTGCAAAAGCAGCATTTAGCAAACAATTTAGAATTGTAAAACAGTAAAGTAAGTAATTATCAATTTTAATCAACACTGAACAGCACACCCATGCTGCTCAGGCCCAACCATCATACCCAGCTGCACAGATCTATCTCCAAACCAGGAGCTAAACAAATTATTACCAATTATAGCATCAATAAATATTGTGAGAGGTGTGAGACTAATCACGAAAAACATTGCTCAACTCGCCCATAACCGCGGGCACGGCTATTCGAATAGTTTTACTCTGGCCAGAGGTGTACCACTGTACCCACAAGACACAGCCCCACAACATGTTACCATGCGCCTCGATACCACCACGGTACCTCGGAAAGGAGCTGTCACAGTACCCCTCACACAACACAATCCACCACAGTGCACCATTCCCGGATCATAGTCACCTCCTTATAAACAAGGCATGGACTCCCCAGCGGCCCCCGTGGGCTTATCTCCGCCACTTCTCAGTCTGGTGCTCTGCAATGAACCATGCTATACGAAAGGTAAAGCCGTTGCCCATGCTGGCTTGTGGTTGGCACGGTTAATGTCTCACAACAGTAGTTTGCGAACCGGTCCTTAATTGTCATGAGCACGACCATCAAAACCATGTACTCACAACCCACCATTATCAGGTTTTAATTGGCAAATTAATTACTAAACCAATCATGATTAACCATCATGAGCTATCTTTAAGCCATCACTAAATAATAGTGAATCATAAGTTATCCCAATAATGTGCTAAAGTTTCTAAGCATGGCTAAGCAATTATATCTAATATCTAGCTGAACCAATATATAAATCCAACTAGTCAAATTTTAACCCACGGTAATCCAGAAATAGGGTAGTCAAAGCAAAGTGGTCATAACAAAGGAATAGGTTCACACCACCCGGTGACATTCGAAAATAAATGCACAGTTGAAATAAATAGAGAATTTAAATATAGGATCAACATGCTCAAAGGAATTGTGTTTGGGATCTGTGTGACTTGCCATGCAATAACGGGTCTTCAATTAATCTTCTTGAACACTTCTGACGCACTCGCGAACCTTCGAAACGACGGAAACGACAAGCTAACACGCAAAACAAGGAAAACACTAAAAAAACTCCAAATAAACAATACATATAAAGTAAACAAACATGTAGATCATAATTTTAGATGAATTATGAGGCTTGAACGGCCTCATTCTGACTTCATATGAATTAAATATGAATTTTACAAGATTTAATCTAATTAAAGCCCATTAAAAAGAATTAAATAAATTTTAATTCAATTTATGGATAATTTTAATATGTAGATCTCTATTTTATACAACTTTACAGACTTGAACCAACTAAATCCGAGCTAAGATGAATTAGTTATGAATTTTTAAAGATTAAATCGGATTAAATCATTTATATAAATTTTAATTGAATTATGACGCAATAATGAATTATTTTTGAAAAGGAAAAAGAGATTATTGCGTCAGCGCTCACGGTGGACCGGGTCCACGGCGACGGTCTACGGAACGGACGGCCGAGATCAATCTCATCCAAAACGGACGGCTGAGATCGAAGCGGTCCACCCCGGGTCTACGGCTGACGGCAACGATGACGTCGGCAATGACGTCATCGCCGGCGGCGGCTCCGGCACCCCATGCTCGACGGCGAACGGCGGCAAGACGGCGCAATCAGAGGGCACCAACAGGTAGAGGGCGACGCGGCGAACTCACCGAGCTCTAGGACGACGACAAACGACGACGGATGACGACGGCGGCGAGGCTGAGGCGGCGGCGCCCTTCGGGTCGACGGTGACGGCGGTGCTCCGGCGGGAAACAGCGGCAACGGAGGGGTGGACGAGGTGCTGCTCCTCCTCGCGATCCCGATGGTGGCGACAGCGACCGAAGGCGGCGGCTGCAACGGCGGCGTGACGCGGCTGCAACGGCGGCGCACGGAGAGACGCGGAGGCGGCGCTACACGCGACGACGGGCTAAGGCAAAGGTGGCGGCGGATAGAGGAGGTCCCGGGGATGCTTTTATAGTGGCTAGGAGGCGGCGACGGAGGCCCACGGCGACCGGCGGCGAGAAGGAAAGTCTAGGGTTAGAGGAGAGAGATGAATCCGAATCCAACTCAAATCCACCGGTTTCCAAAGAAAATTAGCCTATGTTTCCAAAAGAGAAAAGGAAGAGGAGATCTCAAGGATCATTTCCCCTCAATCAATTCGGCCGGAGGAGGAAAGGGGCGGCGGCTAGGGTTTCGGCCGGCAGCGGCGCGAGGAGGAAGACGACCCCGACATGCGGGTCCCACCTGTCAGAGGCAGACGCGCGCGCGCGGGCGGCTCGGCTTGGGCCGACTGGGCCGAGGGGGAGAGAGAGAGAGATTGGGCCGACTTTCGGCCCAAAGCCAAAGGAGAAATTTTAAAACATTTTTCAATTTAAATTATTCATTAAATGCAATTCTATTTATTAAAAATACTTCCTTAGCTCAAATAAATCCCAGAAAAATCTAGGAGTTATAGAATTAAGCAAAGTATTTAATAAAATTTTATCTGGCCCAATTTTATATTGAAATTTATTATTTAAAATTAGATCTTTTCTTCTAGGCTTTTAAAATCATTTCTAATAATTCCTTTTAAACAACAATTTATAATTTAAGGATTTTTAAACAAGAAAAGCACTTAACACTTATAATTAGATCATTAATGATGAAATAATTACTGAACTGTTCTTTGTATCATTTAAAAATTGAGCTCTGAAAAATCCGAGAAAATTTCAGAGAGTATAATTAATCATGGAGAATTTAATAAAAATTAAATCCAACCATGCTTTATTTTTAGAAAATTTTATTTCCCACATTTAACTTCACTTGAAAATTAAAGAACATTTAATACAAATTCTATTAATAATTTATTAGATAATTTATAAATCCTAAAACGGAAATCAGGCTGTGACACCGATCTTGGAAATTATTAAACTGTAATTGTGCTGTATTACCATCTGGACCAAGATCCTCGACTTGCACCCTTGAGAACAGTCACCTTTATCGAAGTATATGTTAACAACAATACTATATATGTTCATAGTATAGCCAATCAGATAGATCTAGCATGTATCGACTAATACTCCGATACCACTCTATATTAAGATATTAATGCAAGTAGAATATACTAAACAAAAAGCCTAATATACTTAAATGCAACAAGATCTCGACATAAAGGGCAGATTTAACATGTTAATCAAGCATATAGGATAAATATAGCTAAATCAGGTAAGATCGGCTGAAACCCCGATGCTACCCTAATCGGCAGCCAAAGGCAGGCTAGAGGTTGAGATTCTAATCACGACTCATAAGGTCAAACTCAATTAATGCAGCTATAAGTATGAGATGAAGGACAATATCTAGACAAACAAGCCGTTGGATGTTTCATAGAGTGGTAGATATCTTATATAATCTAAATCAACGTCGGTATATAACCTAATCGGCTGCCTTCTAGTAACAGACGTTAGCCGATTGAAGGTTAGATAGCGATATTGCCAAAGATTATGTAAGATATATGATAACTCGATGAATTACATAACAAGATTAGAGTATCATAAAGATGGAAGCACTAATCCCGAGAACGTAAGCCGTCATAACAAGTTTTACCTTTAGTTGAAGATCGAAACCGATGCAGCTCAACCCGAAAGCAAAAACTCGTCGAAACAAAACGAAAGTAAAAGGGTGGCGATACGCCGAGATTGTAACGAACGAGTGTTAGATTGATTACATGGGGCTCGGGGTCTATTTATACCCGAGATTAGAAAACATGTCCATATCGGACACGACTCTTATTTCTAACAAACTCTAAGATACCATAAGTCTTTGCGGCAGACTTTTGCCCAAACATATCTCTAAGGAAATTACATGAAATATCCTAATTAATAGATACAATTGCCTTTTCAGGACTCAATCCGTGCATGACAATCCTCATGAAGTACATTAACTCAACCCGACAACGTATACCGCGTCATATTGTCGGATCTGACTCGATCGGCTAACCTCATCCGACTCGAACTCTGCCGATCCCAGTCGTAGCCGATTCGGACTCCAGCCGATCCTTTCTCTGTTTCCGGAGCGATCTTCATCTCGAATTCCGCTTCGATCCCATCTTCATCTCCGATACTTGGATTACCAAATTTGGTTGTTAACAATACCATAGATGTCTTTATCTATACCATAAACCGAATCATTTTTTCCCATAATATAAGTGACTCTAAAGTACAGTTGTTCAATCTAACCATCGTTCACTTAATGTACGCCGTCGCCGACCCCCTCCCGATTTGCCCGCACTGCTCGCTCCTCGCTGTGACAGAGAGATCGATGGGGAAGGAAGAAGATAAGCGAGGGTAAAAGAAATAAGATGAATCTGACATGTGGGTCCCACATGCAGATGAGGAGGAAGATAGAAAACGTAATGACGATGGCATGGCTCCAATTTTATAGAATTTGAGTGGCACAGCTACGAATAGATAAATTGTAATGACATTTATCTAAATAGTTATTTTTGCAATGATACGAATCAAATTAACCCTTACTTAATAAGCGGGTATCGTAGTAATTTTCCTTCCTCGTTAGCTACAACGTTGAGCACCCTACGATATCTTGCTAGTACAGGTGAAATAACTCAAATATTTTTTTCGACTTGTTAACACACTTGGATGAGTTTTAAATCTAGTAATTTCTCCAATTGATTATATGCTTTAATGAATCAATATAAATACATAGGTTATATTCCAATGAGATTAGACGTGGTTATCTTTGATTATATGTAGGGTGTATGTTATGGATTTTTTTTTCATATTGTCATATACATATTTTTTCAATTTAAAAAAGTTATGATGCTGCTTTATTTTATTTCATGAGATTGACCTATTATGTTTGTGTTTAATCTATATTGCAAGTTAGACTTTCTTCTTTACCACTTGACAGCATAGATTTACCGAATCTCGAATAGTCAATTTAATAAACAATCACCTCATCAATATTCCTGACTCAATGATTAGTGAATAGCGATTTAATTATAAGTAGAAATGATACATAGGTTTAAGTGTGACATATAATTGATACATAAGAAAAGTGAACATAGAATTGATACGTAAGAAAAGCCCTATATATTTATTTAGAAAATCATGACTTGCAATTAGGAGTTCGATTGTCCTAAGTTAGCATGCGAGTTTTTTTAAAGAGATTTCTTATACGATTCGTTATGTATTTACAAAAACGAACGAACATAAAAACCGACTCATGCACGGATGGTGTACCAAAGTAACAGTAAAAACATCTTCAATTTTTATAATAGTGGAGATAATAGATCTAACTTAATTTATTTATGCATATTTGGCGAATTGATCGTATAATCAACATTATCAATTTTTCCCTATTTTACATAAAAGTTTTAAGTGATATGCAAAATTCAGGATATGATAAAAATTAAATATTTCTTACAGGTTAAAGAACACCTTATATTTTTTTTAAATTGTTAACAGAGAAAAACAAATAACTATAGGAAAATTTTAGTTATCCAAGATTTATTATTGTTCAAAAATTTTAATAATTAAAAAAAGAGATTGGATAGGAGGGGAGGGGGGAGGAAGCAGTAGGTGAGTATGTCTGGTGGAAGGGTGGGCCCATGGGGCGCATGGGGAAAGGGGAGGAGATAGGAGTTTGGGTTTTTCTAAAAAAAAAAATCTAATAGATAATAGTATTGGGTCCACCGGTTTATTAGGGTGCCATATGGCAGTTTAGAGGTTTATTGAATTTTTAGTATATAATAGATAGATTGTCTTTTCCGTCGATTGTTTTGTCTACTTGACAACGGCATTTTTGTCAATTGTTTTGTCTACTTGAAAACGTTTTTTCCCTCAATAAAAAACGTGAATATTATGGAAGGACCTAATATCAAATAATTAGAAGGGGTGAGGCTTCGAATTCAGGTCGTCTAGTCCACCACCTTGTGGAGCTGGCCGGAAGACCACTGGGTGTTTCTCGTTTTTTCCCTCAATGATTTTGTCAACTTTTAAAACGATTATTATTTGTTTCTTCCGTCAATTGTTCTTGTTGACATTCTAACAAATTCTGATCAACACCTCACAACGTCTCCCGGATAAAAAAAAACACCTCATAACATCACCAGGAAAAGAAATGAGCCTCACTCGATCGCCGGCTACACACAACACACGCCACCCCATTGTTCATGGCGCCGCCGTTGAACGTTGCCTTCATGCGCTTGCTTGCGATGGCGCGAGCCTGGACGTCGCCGGGCGTGTGATATACGTAGTACTGTACATTCATAAACGCGTGTGTTTTGCGTCATTTTGCGCCAATCAAGGAAAAACCGGAAATTTCTTCGGATTAATTGGCGAGCAAGTTATAGTAGTACTGCGGCTGCGCCGGCCGGCGATGCATGCACATGCGCTTCGCCGCGCGATAACTTCGTCCCGTGGCTTTCCAGAGTTCACACTACTTTTTTTTGCAACATCAAGTTTGAGGATCGCTACGTGCACATAAGGTGCACACTGTGCCGCCACTAGGTCACGGGGATCCACGGGCTCCTCGTGTGCCTCCATTTTGGCACAGAGTTCACACTACTTCATTATTGGGATTTCCTTAGCCACTAATGCAGCAATCCAACAATGATCGAGCGATGGCTATATATACCCATCAAATCATCAGGAGATCATCAAACAAACAATCACAAAGAACATCAACACAACGCAACAGCGCATTATTGCTTTCTGAGAGAGATAGCTCCAGATAATTAGCTCGATCATCAAGTCTCAAGGGCCTAGCTACAGAGTTATCTCTGATCATGACGATGACAGACATGGCTCTAGCTGGAGCGTTCCTGTTGGTGGTGCTCGCTGTCGCCAGTGCATCGACGGCCGCGGCCAACACAGCGACGACGACGACGACGACGCCGACAAACCCGGTGGCTGCGCCGACCCAGTGGCAGAAGGCACACGCGACGTTCTACGGCGGCGCGGACGCGTCGGGGACCATGGGCGGGGCGTGCGGGTACGGCAACCTGTACGCGCAGGGATACGGCACGCGGAACGCGGCGCTGAGCACGGCGCTGTTCAACGACGGCGCGTCGTGCGGGCAGTGCTACAAGATCGCCTGCGACCGCAGGAGGGCCCCGCAGTGGTGCAAGCCCGGCGTCACCGTCACCATCACCGCCACCAATTTCTGCCCGCCCAACAGGAATCTGCCCAGTGACAATGGTGGCTGGTGCAACCCACCACGGCCGCACTTTGACATGGCACAGCCGGCCTGGGAGAAGATCGGCATCTACAGCGCAGGCATCATACCGGTCATCTATCAAAGGTACCAATACAAATACATACTCCAATTGTTTTGGATATTATGGAGAGAATATAGTACATATCCTGACCGCTGCTTCCATATGAAAATATCCTACTCTTGCGATGATTTCTACAGGGTTCCTTGCGTGAAGAAGGGTGGCCTGCGGTTCACCATTAACGGTCACGACTACTTCCAGCTAGTACTGGTGACCAACGTCGCGGCGGCAGGGTCAATCAAGTCCATGGAGGTTATGGGTTCCAACACAGCGGACTGGATGCCGATGGCACGTAACTGGGGCGCCCAATGGCACTCACTGGCCTACCTCACCGGTCAAGGTCTCTCCTTTAGGGTCACCAACACAGATGACCAAACGCTCGTCTTCACCAACATCGTGCCACCAGGATGGAAGTTTGGCCAGACATTTGCAAGCAAGCTGCAGTTCAAGTGAGAGGAGAAGCCTGAATTGATACCTGAGTGTTTCTTTTGGGAGTAACATCTCTGGTTGCCTAGCAAACATATGATTGTATACAAGTTTCGTTGTGCGTTTATTCTTTCGGTGTGTAAAATAACATACATGCTTTCCTGATATTTTCTTGTATATATACACACACGACAAATCCTTCCATTTCTATTATTATTGAACAATTTAATCGCGAGGGCGAGTACTTGTCTCTTTACTTTTTTTTTCAGATAGCATTTTATAGTTTAACCCTTCATGGACCGGCGATAGTTTTAACAATGAATGAAAAGAAATCATAGTCCACACCACGCAGGGACATTGTGGTCATTTTAGACCAGACGATTTGATTATTGTCTTGTATGATATGGTCGATAGTGAGAACTAACAAACATATATGGCATATTTTATTACCGGCGAGTTAAATAAATTTATGTCACAGTAATAAACTGCCTAATAAATGCACGCCGGAATATATAATGATAAAAAAAGAAAAGATACATAAGTCCATTGCTTCTACTTTTTAAAAAAATAAATCCAACATTTTCTATTTTTCGGTAACTAAACTTGGAAGTACTAGTTGGATATGCAAAATCATCCAACTTCCATATATTTCATCAATTTGTTTACTTTACATATGGGAGAGGATAGTATGTCAAAGAAAATGACAACAAGCTTACAAGTTTCTTATTTTAAAAGTTCCGCTAACTTATCAAGCGTAGTGTGCCACGCAAAACTGACAACAAACCAACAAATTTAAGGAACGCCTAACTTATCATCTATGACATACCGCACAAAATGATAACATACTAGAGAAACTTTATTGCACAAAAGGAAACTTATCTATAAGGCAAAGGAACATCTTAAGGCTTTGGATATGCATTTACCAACAAGCATTGTTTGTATTACCCCTAAAGCGCAAGACATGTCATCCGTGAGTCATAGTGTGTATATCTCAACATTGCAAAGCTACCTTTTATCTCTTATACTTTTCCCATTATAGGCTAGATATTATCTATACATCTCAACAAACTCTATCCCTACGTCATATCTGAAGATTCTTTTCTTCACTATATAAGTTGGCTTCCCCGTCATTGAACTCACATCAACCAGCCCAAGTTTCCAATAACATCCTCAAATAGCTATGGCGACTATAGCTTTCTCTCGGTTATCTATCTACTTTTGTGTTCTTCTCCTATGCCATGGCTCTATGGCACAGCTATTTGGTCCGAACGTAAATCCATGGCACAACCCTCGGCAAGGAGGTTTTAGGGAGTGTAGATTTGATAGACTACAAGCATTTGAACCACTAAGGAGAGTGAGGTCAGAAGCCGGGGTTACAGAGTACTTTGATGAGAAGAATGAACAATTCCAGTGCACAGGTACATTTGTCATC
Source organism: Oryza meridionalis (assembly GCA_000338895.3). Classification (NCBI taxonomy): domain Eukaryota; kingdom Viridiplantae; phylum Streptophyta; class Magnoliopsida; order Poales; family Poaceae; genus Oryza; species Oryza meridionalis. The sequence continues at coordinate 9,960,785 of CM002525.2, read as the reverse complement.
CGACGTGTCATTGAGCCTCAAGGCCTTCTGGTACCTCGATACAGCAATACTCCTGGCGTGGTCTACATCGTCCAAGGTTTGTATAGCAGAATACATTGTTCATATGGCAACAAATTATGATTCTCCATGTTACAATAATGTCGTTTTAGGTTATATCCACCTGACATGGACATTTCTAACTTTCAGGGAGAGGTTCTATGGGATTAACTTTCCCCGGCTGCCCAGCAACCTACCAACAACAATTCCAACAATTCTTGCCTGAAGGCCAAAGCCAGAGCCAAAAATTTAGGGATGAGCACCAAAAGATCAACCAATTTAGACAAGGAGATATCGTTGCACTGCCAGCTGGTGTTGCGCATTGGTTCTACAATGAAGGCGATGCACCGGTTGTTGCTCTATATGTCTTCGACTTAAACAACAACGCTAATCAGCTTGAACCAAGGCAGAAGGTAACTAAATTTCTTCACCATTTTTGTTTCTCATTGTCATACATATGAATACGTTGCAGTTCATGTGGCAAAACTTTATCATTGATTCCCACTGATAAAAATTTTAGGAGTTCTTATTGGCGGGTAACAACAACAGGGAGAAACAAATGTATGGTCGCTCAATCGAGCAACACTCTGGGCAAAACATATTTAGCGGATTCAACAATGAGCTCCTAAGTGAGGCCTTAGGCGTCAATGCATTGGTAGCAAAGAGGCTACAAGGCCAAAACGACCAAAGAGGAGAGATCATACGGGTAAAGAATGGCCTTAAACTGTTGAGACCTGCTTTTGCACAACAACAGGAACAAGCACAACAGCAGGAACAAGCACAAGCTCAATACCAAGTCCAGTACAGTGAAGAACAACAACCATCTACGCGTTGCAACGGTTTAGATGAGAACTTCTGCACAATCAAGGCAAGGTTGAACATCGAAAATCCTAGCCGTGCTGATACTTACAACCCACGTGCTGGAAGGATCACACGTCTCAACAGTCAGAAGTTCCCCATTCTTAACCTTGTACAATTGAGTGCTACTAGAGTAAATCTATACCAGGTATTTATCAAAGTGGAGTTTTGTTCACTCTCCCTCTCTCTCCCCCTATCTTTCTATAAAAATAGTTTTATTTGTGCCACCATTTATATATAACATTGTTCTCTACTCTTTACAGAATGCTATTCTCTCTCCGTTTTGGAACGTTAATGCCCATAGCCTGGTGTATATCGTTCAAGGGCATGCTCGAGTTCAAGTCGTTAGTAACCTTGGAAAGACGGTATTCAATGGCATTCTACGTCCAGGTCAATTGTTGATCATTCCGCAACACTACGCTGTCTTGAAGAAAGCAGAGCATGAAGGATGCCAATACATTTCATTCAAGACCAATGCAAACTCCATGGTGAGCCACCTTGCAGGGAAGAACTCAATATTCCGTGCCATGCCAGTGGATGTGATCGCTAATGCTTTCCGCATATCGAGGGAGCAAGCACGAAGCCTTAAGAATAATAGGGGAGAAGAGCTCGGTGCCTTCACTCCTAGATATCAACAACAGACCTACCCAGGCTTCTCAAATGAGTCGGAGAATAAGGCTTCAGAGTGATGTAATAATGAAATAGTATAGGTGTATCAAAAAAAAATAAAATGCCACAAGTATGAGAAACTTTGTGGCGGTTCTGTTCTAAGTTTATGAAGCACTAATAAAATGTTACAACTGTTTTATTCATGCAAATTTTGCTACAGGACATCGTGACTTCGCAGTTTTAGCTGTAGGACACCACACGAAGTGACTTTTAGGGAAAGACACTACGTAAAGATGGAAATTAGCTCGTGGACAACGTGCCTATTCGAATATTCATCTTTAATTGAATAGGTGAGAGAAACCGCGTGAAAATATTAAAATACCCCTGGTCCCAAATGGCAAGTCTTCCATCTCTCTATGTCTTTCTCTCTCGCACAGAAGCGTCTCAACTAGCACGTTGTACTGCCGGGAGGTCTACCACGTGCACAAGGATGGGAGGAGGCAGAGCACCTTGACCGCCTGGTCCATGAAACTCAAAATCACATTACCTGCATGGGCTGCCGCTACTAAGCAACCAACTATGGACTCATAAATGCTTGAACCAAATGCATGATCTGCAGTTCCCAATTCGACAATCCCAAAGCAACATTCCCAACGCTGATGAGAAATGGTTTAGAAGACGACCCATCCAACGACGAAGACACTATTGCCACCCTACCAGGGAGAGAGCTCGACGGGATCCGTGGTCAACCCACCTAGATCCAGGCCAGCGCCATGGATGGACCCCACCCCACCACCACCGATGCGGCCGACGGGATCGGGACCCCTATCTAGCTCACTCCCTCGAGGCGGCCGCAGGAGCGATCTCTCGCCAGGAGTCGCATCGGGAGGAGGAGGGTTGCCGCTCTATACTATTGACACCCTTCAGTGCTAGGGAGATACAAATAGAGAGATGAAAGAGCTGACTTGGAACGTTTTGGAACGTTAATGCCCATAGCCTGGTGTATATCGTTCAAGGGCATGCTCGAGTTCAGGTCGTTAGTAACCTTGGAAAGACGGTATTCAATGGCGTTCTACATCCAGGTCAATTGCTGATCATTCGCAACACTACGCTGTCTTGAAGAAACCAGAGCATGAAGGATGCCAATACATTTCATTCAAGACCAATGCAAACTCCATGGTGAGCCACCTTGCAGGGAAGAACTCAATATTCCGTGCCATGCCAGTGGATGTGATCGCTAATGCTTACCGCATATCGAGGGAGCAAGCACGAAGCCTTAAGAATAATAGGGGAGAAGAGCTCGGTGCCTTCACTCCTAGATATCAACAACAGACCTAACCAAGCTTCTCAAATGATTCGGAGAACAAGGCTTCAGAGTGATGTAATAATGAAATAGTATAGGTGTATCCAAAAAAATAAAATGCCATAAGTATGTGAACTTTGTGGCGGTTCTGTTCTAAGTTTATGAAGCACTAATAAAATGTTACAACTGTTTTGTTCATTTGTTGTGTCAATATAGGTGAGACCACGTGTTAACAGTGAAAATTTGGTAAGCCCGGAGTAGTCATCGGCTTAAAGTCAGCATCGGCTTTGAAGTCCTGAGATTAGCCGATGAGAGTTGTCAAGTCGTCAGTTGTCGGATTCTTGCTATATTCGGTTAAGGAAATTGATCTACTAAAGGAAGCTTATCCAGAAAGTTATCTATTAATTAGGAATAGTTTGTTAGTTTCCTTTTATCTTTTGGAAAGTGTGTTTAGTGTCCTATAAGGACTTTATCTTTTCCTTTTATCTTTAGGGAAGTTTCTTTCTTGTCCGACAAGGACTTGTATCAACCCATGGGTATAAATATGTACACCCGGGGTCTATGTAATCTATCGCTACGATCAATAAAATTCGGCGCATCACCACCCTTTTTACTTCTACTTTTGTTTTTACGTTCCGGTTGAACTTGGCACCCGACGCGGGGCTGCATCGTCTTCGATCTCCGGCGAAGGGATAAGTCCAATGTTCCACCGGCCCAAGCAATTGTATCATTTACGTCGGCATTGTTCAAGGCTGCATCAGTACATTCAACCTCTTGGATTGCTCTGGTTTGGATGATATATTTGCCTACCTATTTATCATATGTCTCTGTTAATCTAGTCTTAGCATATCAATTTAGCTCTATCGGCTGCTTCTCGTTTTAGGGTTTCTACCGGTATCGGCTAAATCACATTGCTAGATTAGATTAGCTTAGACATCTACCACCCTGCAAACTCAATCAACGGCTTGATTGTCTAGATATTATGTTTCTTATCATACTTAGTGCTGCATCAGTTAAGTTTGATCTACTAAGTCGTGCTTAGAACCATAATCTCTAGCCTGCTTCTTGATTGCCAATATGTGTTTCATTGGGGTTTCAGCCGGTGAGTTATCTAGACATTGCATCGGCTCATAAGGATTGCATATACATATAAGTTGGAATTAGCCGATCACAACATAGATTTTACTGTTTATCTAATCCTGTGGATTTCATGACATCGGACCTCCAGCCGATGTGTGCTTTAACCTTCGGATCGATACTTATTTATCATATCATTGCTAGCCGATTGGTTTATACTGGATTATATTGTTATTTTATTATATCATCATTAGCCGATTGCCTTTATATTATTATCTACATTGGACATATAACCGATTACTTAAACCCTATCGCTATCGGCTGGTATCGGCATCGGCTATTATCGGCATCGGCTGGAATTACTCTATCGGCTTGTCAGCCGATCGGTTGTTTTGATCTACTATTTACATATCTTGTCAGTTGCAGGATCAAACTGACTGGCACGTCCGCATCTCATCAAGATTTGGACCTGCACAGAAGCTAAGCAGATCTCCCAGGCCAGTGTGTTCGATTTTTTCGTCAACACCACGTTATGGTAGTTTACATAAAAGATTTGCCCATACTAGATACATCTCAAAGCAGATTTGGTGCCAAGTATAACTTGTCAATGCTATATTTTAATCTCAGAATTATTATGAAGAGATGAAGAAATGCTAATTATCTAACAGAAAAATATGGCGTGCGGCCTAGTTCCGTAATAACATATAAGGACCGATTCCTTGGAGAATCTTATCCAAGCATCTTATAATGTGACCATATGAATATTTGATTCCCCTGGCTAGGTTATATGACAATAGTTGTGTGTTTGTCTTGGGACACTTGTGCAAGGGAGGAAGACGATAGCCCTTGAATTCCTAGAATTGATTTTGCCCCCCCCCCCCCTTGAGTAATAGCCCTAAGTCTTGTGTATATGTTGACTAGATGTGTATATATATTGGGTACATTGTGGATGGGGAAAATAGGTATAGACCTAGCCAACAAAATTGGAGAGGCTTTAGGATATTGCTAGGCTTTAACGGGACTAGTCATAGTCGTTTTTATTGATGAGCCTATGTGTTTATACCTCCTAGGTCCTCCATGTTCATCTTGGGCTTGTAGGGATAAAGGTAAAAAATGAAGATTTTTTAAAACATAATTTTAAAATAAATCCTTTCAACACATAATTCCAAGATCCGAACCTTTTGGCCACGCCAGCCGAATTTGCGTGGCAAAACCACAAGACAACACTGTCACACCGGTCTGGCTAGCGTGGTAACGTTATTTGGTCATGCTAGTCTAGTTGGTGTGCCATTGTTATTTGGTCACGTCGGTCTGGCTGGCATGTCAATGATATTTGGCCATGCCACCCTTGCTGGCATGGTAGGACAAAATTGTCACGCCCATTGTGTGTGGCATGTCAGTATTGTTTTGCCTAGAAATAAGTTTTGGAAGGGTCTATTTTTAAAATTTAAAAGTAAAAAAGTTTAAAACATAAAAAAATCAAAATGGCATGTCCGATATAACAATAAAGATGAAACCAGCTGATCTAACATGGAAAGTGTATGTTCCAAAGCTGTCAACTAATTGTATATATATAACCGATTTCCATGTTAGAGGTATATCGTATATTTGATACATATATGTATATAGAACGGTGGTCAGTGTGTAAAATATGGCATGCCCCACTCCTAGGAAACACTAATTCACGTATATATTACCTATTGTTCTACCGGAAGGTTATCCTCAAACCGGTACAACACCAAACAAATAAGGAATACCAGCCTGTTAGCGGCCAAATTTAGTAATTACTTTTAGTCAAGATCGGGTTAGTGGAGTGACTAATGATGTGATTATATTTGATTTGGTTGGAAAGTGTATCAAGTTTAGAGTTATTTTATATCAGGATGCCGCCCTTATTCTGTTTAGAAGAAATTGATTCACCGGCAAAGAAACGACTACTGCGAGCAGGAGCGATGCAACCGACGGGAATCCTAATTGGATTGGCGGACTAGTGAAATGAATGTAATTTAGAGTTGGCAATGAGAGCTGGTGATAAACAGGTAAGGAAGCACTTGACGAATAGTGACATTTATGAATGCAAAGCGGGGCCAAGGCAGATATACAGATCAGGGGTATAAGCTAAAACAAGCAGAAGCAAAGCTTGAACCTTCTCACTGGGATTGAACTCTATGTTTAGATTGAGGCTAACGGAACCCAGGTTTCCTATTGACCAACCTCATTCGCACTACGTAACCTTACCCTTATGGGCAAGAACACGTATCTCGAACTCCAACCTTCTTACTACCTTAGGGCATTAGGCCTTAGAGTGGATCCAAGGTAGGGGAAAGACAGGACAATGCATGCTTACTTATCTTCTTATTTCCCCATTCCGTGCATGAGTTCCAAGGTGGAGTGGAGGAAAACTCAACTAAATGAATGCGCTTACCTCCCTCTCTTATCAGGACAGGATAAGAGCAAGCCAAGCCAACCCAAGCCCCTACCTGTTCTATATTATAATCTATTGTATATTATAAGAGCAAACCTAGCCTACCTATTGTATATTCCTCCTTGTGGTTAACCTACTGTATATTCCTCCTCTGGGTTAACTAGACCAGTGATCTTTGCTACCTATTTATTTTTATCTTAATAGATAATGTGAGAGATAGGCGATGAAATGCTGGTTCTAAATACCTCCTAAATTAATGATATAATAAAACTCCTGCTAAATTCATTGTGCAAACTCATCTACTTGTAAATTCATTGTGCAAACTCATCTACTTGTAAATTCATTGTGCAAAATAACTCCAGGATACCATTACCTCTGTTACCTATTATATTCCATGACTGATCACATCAACCAGTGAGTGCTTAACAACTTCTACTGATACCGTGATTCCAATGAATTGACGTATATGAGCGTAGTTCTCTGGTACGCCAAGAGATGGATTCCATCCCTGAGGATAGTGATTGATGGTATAGAGTTTTGATAGAAAACATGTATCAAAAATATACCAAAAGAAAGAAGAGAAAGTTGAGCCTTGATTCCAGAGAGAGAGAGCCATCTCTCTGGACTGCACTCTTATAGTCGACAGCTCTATGTGGCTTGTCAACCACCAGACCGTAGCTCCTCACACCAAGAAACCCAGTCTTCCCCCAGAAGACTGTCTTCCTCAACTATACATTCTCCTACCCCAAACACTCTAACCCAGACAGGGATTAGTTTTCAATAACACCTAGTTCGGGGCATGATGACTAACCTTCCTAACAAAAGAAAAGAGAGATAGGAAGGGAAGACCCACCTATCCATATAGAAAGAAAGCACCCTATCCCTCGCTCTGCCCAGCCAGGGCATAGATCACTCTCTGTTTACTCCTACTTCTGTGAAGAACAGAGGCATCCAAAAAGAGACGAGAAGAAGCCCGTGCCTTTGCCTACTTCCTTAGCTACGTCAGCTTTGCCTGCTTCCTTAGCTACGTCAGAAGGTAGGGCCTGATTGACAGACGGCTCTGAAGTAGCAGGGGCCTGTTTGACAGAAGGAAGGGCCTGATTGACAGACGGCTCTGAAGTAGCAGGGGCCTGATTGACAGATGGCTCCGAAGTAGCCATTACAATGTCCCCCCCTGTCGTAGCAGCCGCGGATTCCACACACACACAAAAAAGACTTAGTATGAAAAAAAAAGGCTTAGTATGCTCGGGGATATCCGGCAAAAAAAACCTATAAATCCTAGTGGAACCCGGGGAAGGAGGATTTTCAACCATAATATTCCTTGGTGAATCGGTCGAAAACTTGAACTACGCACATACATTTCTTTAAAAAAAGGTAAAGCCAAGAGAGATATAAAAACTGGTGCTATTGCGGCTACACCTCCCGCTTTGTCAGGTATACTGCGAAGAATGGCATAGATCGGTAGGAAATACCATTCCGGCACAATATGAGGCGGGGTGGGCATCGGATTAGCAGGTATATAATTGTCGGGATGCCCCAAAACATTAGGAGCAAAAAAAATCCAAATGGAAAAAAAGATAGCAGAAGCTACCCGACCTACAAGATCCTTTACATAAAAATAAGGGTAAGAAGCTATTTTATCCATCTCAGAATGTACACCCAATGGATTATTTGATCCATATTGATGCAATGCAGCCAGATGAAGAAGACTAGCGCCTACTAAAATAAGGGGGAGTAAATGATGGAGACTAAAAAAACGATTTAAGGTGGCATTGTCCACGGAGAAACCGCCCCAAAGCCAAGTCACTATGGTATCTCTACTACTGGTATGGCGCTAGCTAAGCTTGTAATTACTGTTGCTCCCCAAAAGCTCATCTGACCCCAAGGTGGTACGTATCCTATAAAAGCTGTCACAATCATTAATAGGAATATGACAACTCCGAGACACCAAACAAATTCCCTAGGACTGCTATAACTCGCATGATATAGACCACGAAAAATATGAAGGTGAACCACAATGAGAAACATACTTGCCCCATTAGCATGCATATAACGGAGCAACCAGCCCCCTTCAACATCTCTCATAATGTGTTCTACGCTGTTGAAAGCTAGATCCACATGAGGTGTGTGATGCATAGCTAAAAAAACGCCAGTCACTATCTGAATGACTAAACAAATACCTGCTAACGAACCGAACCCCCACCAATAACTAAGATTGCTCGGAGTTGGATAATCTATCAAATGCTGGTTAGGTGTGGAGTATATAGGTTGTTTAAGAAGAGAGAATCGTTGGTTCCTTATAGTCATTTCTCTTTTCTATCGTGACAACTCCTCTTCCCCCTTATTTACCCCCTTGCCTTGATGGAAATTGGCTTCGCTGCGCCCTGAACAAGAAAAAAGCTGCATGAGAAGATTCATCCCATTTTGGCGAGAGGGAGGCAGCGAATCACCTGGGCTACGGATTTGTCGATTAGTTGATTCTCGAAATAAGGTCATTTGGAAAAAAAAACTGCCGGTTTCTTAAGGTTTCAAACGAACGACTAGTCATTAAGAAACCCATGAAAAAAAGTCTATTTATTACCTTTCATGAAGAAGTTTTGCCTGCGTGCAAACTACCTAGCCCTTTTCAAAAGAACGTCGATTTCCATCTCAACAAAGAAAGAACTCCAAATAAATGAAAGCAAGATTGCTTGTTGTCCTATTACTCTTTTTGCCTGCCTTGTGGAGCTTTGGAAAGGAGAGAATTTGAATAAAGTAACTCTCGGAAACTCTTATTGGACGAGAGAGAGTCAATATGATATTGGCGTCGGTTTTTCCAACGAAACGAAGAAGTTTTTTTCTTTGATCCACTTTCAGGTGAACACTTGTTTTGATCTACGAAGAGTTGAGTTGCTACCTCGGGGTGTCGACTTAGCTATTTGCCGAGAAATAAGCACAGCCTTCTACCCCGACGATTAGGTAGAGCTCTTACGGGGGCTAGGTTACCAGGATACGACCGTTCCGCAATAGAGCATGGCACTAATGTATGCCCTAAGGTCCCAGCACCTTTTGATCAATACCGAAATCATAACATTAACATTTCTATATGATAATTTGAGATTGCTCTACCGGACCTGAGTAGTAAGTGTTGACTCATGCGAGTCACTCCTTCTCAGCTTTTACTTTTTGGCTGGCTTGATGCTCAGTCTGGCCAATGGGATGACCCCCTTTTCTCTACTTTGTTTAGCTTTGCGAATGATACTTTTTCTTTTAGGCGACTTCGAACCCCATATTCATACCACTTTCCCACCTATGTATTATTGAATAAAAGACAAACCAACCGTAGGAATCTCTCCGAGGGTATTAGGTCGGGGGAGCACCTTCCCTTTGCCTTATGGGACCCTCGATCATACTCTTTTCTGATAGCCGGAAAGGAATGACCTAACTTACCACTGAGTAGGCGCCCTTTTTCTTTTCCTTCTAAACTAGCTGCTCTCGCTCTACCAGTTCGTACTGAACTTTCACTTGAATTTATTTAATTTATAGGTGGGCGAGCCCTCAATTTGCATTATCCGTTGGATCAAAATCAATATCATAATCAAGTAGATAATGCGATGACTGCCTATCTCTTTCGAGAAGGAGTCCTTTTTCCGATACTTACTATTGGGGTAGGCTAAGGTTACATAGATTGTCTCCTATCTCTCCCCTGTCCTCTCGAGCTGATGACTAAACCGACCCACCTCTGACGGGAGGATCAACCACTGCCATAGAAAGAGCAGCGACTAACTAAAACCAAGGAATCCATCATCTGGCGTATTGGCAATGGGCGAACTGTCCGGGTGTGGTGTGATCCGAATAAGGCTACTTTTGTGCTTAATTAGGAGTTAATTGAGTATTGGTGCCAAATGCCTCCATTTTGACGACGCTTCAATTGATCTCTTTTAACACATCCCCTTTCATCTTTCAACTTTCATTATTCTTCTTCCCCTATTCTATACTAAATAAACAATATAATTCTAGGAAGAGTTTCGAATACTTTAACTTAAAGGAAGCGGAACAAAGCAAGGGCTTTCAATGCGCGAAATCCGTTTCGAGTTAGAGTGCGAAACTTCTTGCTGCAGCCGTTTTATTCGCTGCTTGCTACTTTCTAAAATGGAAGATGAGATGAATAGATTGAATTGATAGTCTAGTTCAATCTATAGTCTAGATTCCATTCCCTCGATCCACTCTCATTTAAATGATGGGATTGGGCCATACCAACCTTCACTTAGTCTTAATAAAAGATTGCTTCATATCTTCAAGGATTGGGTGGAGGTGGCGTAAAAAGGAAGGAAAAAGGAATTTGAAATCCGTCCCTTCCCACAGAATCATTGGGCTTGACTTTCCTTACTTTCCCAACCCCGCTACTGTAAAAAGAACTCTTTTGTTTTGAGACTAGCTAGTCGCTATGGTTTGTGGGAAAACTCTTCTCTCTCTGGTCTCACTTCGAGGAATTTCTCTCGCGTCCCTGTAGTGATAAGAGCGCATTCTCTAACAGCTTTGAAGCCGAGGCAGCCATCCTCTTGCCAATCCTAAACAAAAGAAAGAAAAGCCCTACCCGCCTTCATTGGTTGAGTAAGGGGCATTTACCTATTAGTCCTAGTCCTAAGGCGCAATCGGAGCACTAAGCCCAATAACTGCTTTACTCCGTTAATTAGACTTCATTCTCCTAGTCCTATTCCTGATTGTTATTTTGGATTCTGTGCCTGGGTGGTATCTTCTTACTATTGATTCAACCTCTTCGGGCAAACGTTGTCACTTCCTTTATTTGAAAAAAAAGGGGTCTAGAACTACAGTGATCTGATACCTTCTTCCCTTGGTCTGGGTAGGTAGGTTATGTAGGCTACAACTGTTCATAGGTTGTTCGATCGCAAAAGGCCAAATAATCGATTACTAGTATGCCGGATATTGCCTGGAGGCCCTTCTCCCTATGTTTGACTCATCCTAGATGGGTTCACACTTGTCGATTCCGGTCAAAGAAAAAAGCTTTTTCACAGTCCCATCACACCAATCTACGCCAAGATAAGGAATGCTGGGTTGCCAGGAACAAACCCTGTGATTCAAGGTTTTGCCTAGAATTGCCTTAAAAAAAATGCACCCCATTAATTGATCCCTCTTTAGGGTAGTATAAGTACATCCTCGACTGTAGCACGAGTAGAGTCGAGTTCTCGTACTAACCTAAGAGCAGATATGCCGAAATATTTCCATGATCAAGCAGCTAATCAGTAAACAACTTCTCCGTAACAGTTTGAAGATTGGCTCGCAACGCAAGTAGCGGCAAGAAAGGAGAGCAAGACTTCCTTTTCTAAAAGAAGAAAGAACTAGACTTCTATAAGAAGATTTTGATAATCGTAGATCGTGGAATATTCATCTATCTTATTAGGTAACTAGTTTAGCTGCTCTCGAAACTGAACCATCGTGAATAGAACTAGCGCTTAAGGAAGAGTAGGATCTGTTAGCAAGTCATATTCAATCACCTGGTCTTCTCCTTCCTAGCTTTTAGATAGCCCTGATTCTTTCTTGGATTTTAATACACTTAGCCGTGTACGTATCTTGGCTAAACTCGAACCTATAGTTGATTTAATACTGATGTACTCGGTAAAGAATCAAAAAGGTACTTGAAGACGACTTTGAATGGGAGGAGGTTTTCTTTTTATCCCCCCCCTAACCTGATTTTGATGTCTTCTTCGTTCTCAGTCCCTATGGTCCATTGTAGGATGATTTTTCTAAGGCCTTGAATTCGTTGGCAAGGTGATCAGGGTCCTCTCCTTGGTCCTATCGAACCAGTGACTTCTCTCCTGGGATTGAATATGTTTTGCCTTTCCCCGATGGTTCCGCATTCCAATGTGGGTAGGATTCGCCAGGGATGAGCGGCTTATTTAGCCTATGCGAAGCACGAAGCATAAGAGAAGAGTGTAGCAAAGCGAGTGTAATACTTGTAGCGAATATAAGTAGTGTCAAAGCCTACACTGGCTTAGCTCTGCAGATGTTTTCAGGACGAAGACGGTGATACGATACCACTCGCCAGTGATGATAAGATTCACTCATAGCATAGGTGGAAGATCCATCCAATTTTCTTTATAGATTTATTTGTTCAAAGAAAAGACGCCCAAAAATCATTCAGGGCTCTTGGTATCCTTTACCACATTCACTTTCCATATTCCCTTTCTTTAGTTCAGACGCTATCATACCTCAGGGAAAATAAAATTTCTATCAACGATTCCCACCCAACTCTGGAATGACTCTCCCCTCTCTCCCTTAACATATCGAAGGCCTCTTATCTGTCAACCAGACCTTAATAGCTCAGACTTCCGAGCCTTGCTGGATGATGCAGAAGGGCCAACATCAGAGGATCAATTGATGTCACAGCCTGATTTCCGTTTTAGGATTTATAAATTATCTAATAAATTATTAATAGAACTTATATTAAATGTTCTTTAATTTTCAACTGAAGTTAAATGTGGGAAATAAAATTTTCTAAAAATAAAGCATGGTTGGATTTAATTTTTATTAAATTCTCCATGATTAATTATACTCTCTGAAATTTTCTCGGATTTTTCAGAGCTCAATTTTTAAATGATACAAAGAACAGTTCAGTAATTACTTCATCATTAATGATCTAATTATAAGTGTTAAGTGCTTTTCTTGTTTAAAAATCCTTAAATTATAAATTGTTGTTTAAAAGGAATTATTAGAAATGATTTTAAAAGCCTAGAAGAAAAGATCTAATTTTAAATAATAAATTCCAATATAAAATTGGGCCAGATAAAATTTTATTAAATACTTTGCTTAATTCTATAATTCCTAGATTTTTCTGGGATTTATTTGAGCTAAGGAAGTATTTTTAATAAATGAAATTGCATTTCAAGAATAATTTAAATTGAAAAAGGTTTTTTAAATCCTCTTTTGGCTTTGGGCCGAAAGTCGGCCCAAGTCTCCCTTTCTCTCTCTCCCTCGGCCCAGTCGGCCCAAGTCGGCCCGAGCCGCCCGCGAGCGCGCGTCTGCCTCTGACAAGTGGGACCCGCATGTCGGGGTCGTCTTCCTCCTCGCGCCGTCGCCGCCGAAACCCTAGCCGCGCGAAGCCGCCGCCGCCGCTTTCCAAATTCCGCCGCCCCTTTCCTCCTCCGGCCGAATTGATTGAGGGGAAATGATCCTTGAGATCTCCTCTTCCTTTTCTCTTTTGGAAACATCGGCTAATTCTCTTTGGAAACCGGTGGATTTGAGTTGGAATCGGATTCATCTCTCTCCTCTAACCCTAGACTTTCCTTCGCGCCGCCGGTCGCCGTGGGCCTTCGCCGCCGCCTCTTTTCCCCTATAAAAGCATCCCCGGGACCTCCTCTATCCGCCGCCACCTTTGCCTTAGCCCGCCGTCGCGTCTAGCGCTGCCTCCGCGTAGCCCTAGCCGTCGCCGTCGTTGCCGTCGGTTCAGCCGCGTCTCGCCGCCGTTGCAGCCGCCGTCGTCGGTCGCCGTCGCCACCATCGGGATCGCAAGGTCGTCGCCGTCCTCGTCCACCCCTCCGTTGTTGCCGTTTCCCGCCGGAGCACTGCCGTCACCGTCGACCCGAAGTCCGCCGCCGCCTCAGCCTCGCCGCCGTCGTCATCCGTCGTCGTTTGTCGTCGTCCAAGAGCTCGGTGAGTTCGCCGCGTCGCCCTCTACCCGTTGGTGCCCTCCGTTTGCGCCGTCTCGCCGCCGTTCGCCGTCGAGCATGGGGTGCCGGAGCCGCCGCCGGTGATGACGTCATTGCCGACGTCATCATTGCCGTCTGCCGTAGACTCGTGGTGGACCGCTTCGATCTCAGCCGTCCGTTTTGGATGAGATCGATCTCGGCCGTTCGTTTTCGTGAACCGTCGCCGTGCACCCGGTCCACCGTGAGCTGAGCCCGCTGACGCAATAATCTCTTTTTCCTTTTCAAAAATAATTCATTATTGCGTCATAATTCAATTAAAATCTATATAAATGATTTAATCCGATTTAATCTTTAAAAATTCATAACTAATTCATCTTAGCTCGGATTTAGTTGGTTCAAGTCTCTAAAGTTGTATAAAATAAAGATCTACATATTAAAATTATCCATAAATAGAATTAAATTTATTTAATTCTTTTTGAATGGGCTTTAATTAGATTAAATCTTGTGAAATTCATATTTAATTCATATGAAGTCAGAATGAGGCCGTTCAAGTCTCATAATTCATCTAAAATTATGATCTACATGTTTGTTTACTTTATATATATTGTTTATTTGGAGTTTCTTAGTGTTTTCCTCGTTTTGCGTATTAGCTTGTCGTTTCCGTCGTTTCGAAGGTTCGTGAGAGCGCCGGAAGTGTTCAAGAAGATTGATTGAAGACCAATTATTGCAAGGCAAGTCACACAGATCCCAAACACAATTCCTTTGAGCATGTTGATCCTATATTTAAATTCTCTATTTATTTCAACTGTGCATTTATTTTCGAATGTCACCGGGTGGTGTGAACCTATTCCTTTGTTATGACCACTTTGCTTTGATTACCCTATTTCTTGATTACCGTGGGTTAAAATTTGACTAGTTGGATTTATATATTGGTTCAGCTAGATATTAGATATAATTGCTTAGCCATGCTTAGAAACTTTAGCACACTATTGAGATAACTTATGATTCACTATTATTTAATGATGGCTTAATGATAGTTCACGATGGTCAATCGTGATTGGTTAATTAATTAATTTGCCAACTAAAACTTGATAATGGTGGGTTGTGAGTACATGGTTTTGATGGTCGTGCTCATGACAATTAAGGACCGGTTCGCGAACTACTGTTGTGAGACATTAACCGTGCCAACCACAAGCCAGCATGGGCAACGGCTTTACCTTTCGTATAGCATGGTTCATTGCAGAGCACCAGACTGAGAAGTGGCGGAGATAAGCCCACGGGGGTCGCTAGGGAGTCCATGCCTTGTTTATAAGGGGGTGACTATGATCCGGGAATGGTGCACTGTGGTGGATTGTGTTGTGCGAGGGGTACTGTCACAGCTCCTTTCCGAGGTACCGTGGTGGTATCGAGGCGCATGGTAACATGTTGTGGGGCTGTGTCTTGTGGGTACAGTGGTACACATCTGGCCAGAGTAAAACTATTCGAATAGCCGTGCCCGCGGTTATGGGCGAGTTGAGCAATGTTTTTCGTGATTAGTCTCACACCTCTCACAATAATTATTGATGCTATAAATGGTAATAATTTGTTTAGCTCCTGGTTTGGAGATAGATCTGTACAGCCGGGTATGGTTGTCCAGGATGGTTGGGCCTGAGCAGCATGGGCGTGCTGTTCAGTGTTGATTAAAATTGATGATTAATTATTCTACTGTTTTACAATTCTAAATTGTTTGCTAAATGCTGCTTTTGCAAATGAGCCCTATATTATGCCATTCTTTGGTATCCTTGTGCACTTGCATATTTGCTGCGTGGCTTGCTGAGTATGTCATATGCTCACCTTGCAATAATCAATCAAACCTCAGTTGAAGACAAGTTGCGAAGGAGAAGACGTTTGGCTTATACCCCAGTTGAGCTGCCTGTGTGTAACACCCTAAAAATTCGACGACGAAATCTAAACTCTAAAAATACGGACCTTCAAAAACTTTTTAAATAAAGTTGCATCATGCCGATTTTGTTCGATTATTTTAATGAATTTTGATCTCGGAGTTTATAAATCGCGAATAATGGAAAATTAGTTAGGAGTAAACCCAAAAAAGTAAATTGACTAAGTAAATAATTAAAGAGCAATTTAAAATAATATTTAGAGAGGATAGAAATGAGTAAAATATTATTAGGACTATAATTGTATCAATTAAATCGAAAAGTGTAGGAATAAGAATTAACTCTAATTAAATTCAAGAAAATTATATAAAAATAAAATATGAGTAATATTAATCTAGGGTGAATTCATTAGATAAGGTAACATGAATATTGAGTAAAATGCATATATGTAAAATTAGGAATTGTGAAATCAAATTTATATGGAAAATACACTAAAATCGGGATAAATAGGAAAAGTCACTGTTCATCGGCCGCCAGGTGTTCGACGTGGTTCCCCTGGCGCTAGCCCCTCCTCTGCCACGCCGCCTCGCGCCCCGCGCGCCGCGCGCCGCTCCGCCTCCTCCCTGCCGCCGCCGCGCACCGTCGCCGCCCGTCGACTCGCCCTGTCGCCGTCGCGCCGCGCTACCGTCGCGTCCCGCCCCGAGCCGCGCGCCGCCGCTGCCGAGCCGTTCCCCATCGCCGTCGTCCCGCGCCTCGTGCCGCCCGTCGTCGCGTCGCCGCTGCCGCCTGTCACGTCATCCCGAAGCCCCATGCCGCCGCCTCGCGCCCTGCGCCCGTGCCGTCGCGCATCGCTCGCCGCCATCCCGTCGCGCCGTCCCACCGCCGCTGCTGCCGCCCGCAGTCGCGTCGCCGCTGCCGAGCCGTCGCCGTCGCCACCCCGCGCCCCGCACCCCGCGCCGCGCCGCTGTCCCATCGCCGCGCCCCGTCGTCGCACGCGTCCCGTCGCCGCTGCGGCGCCGCGCGCCGTCTCGTCACCTCGCGCCGCGTGCCCGCCGCCTCGCGCCCCGCGCGCTGCCGCGCCGCCGTCGCATCCCCTCACCACCCCCTCTTTCTCCCCCTCTCACACCCTATAAAACCCCCAACCCATCTCTTCTCCCCCATACCCATTCCCCTCCATCTCCTCCCTTTTCGCCGCGCCGCCGCCGTAGTGCCGCCGCGCCGCCGTTCCCGTGCCCCGCGCCGCCGTTCTCGTGCCGCCGTGCGCCGTCGTCGCCGCCGCCGTCGTCGCCGCCGCCGCCGTCGGTGAGCCGCTGTTTCCCCCCCCCCCCCCTCTTTCTTTTGTCGCCGCGCCGCTCGGGTAGGAGGGAGAGCCGAGAGAGAGAGGGAGAACCGAGGGAGGGAAAAGAGAAGGGAGGAGGAGAGGAACCGGGAGGGAGAGAGAAGGAGAAAAGAAAAAGAAATAGAGGGAGAGAGAAAAAGAAAATAGAGGGAGAGAAAAAGAGAAAAAGAAAAGGGGAAGAATTTAGGGGGGAATTTAAAATATTTAAAAATACTAGCATTTAAATGTAGGATTAAGGAAATTATAATTGGATAAATTTCTATAGATTATAGATAACTTTTAGTACTCTCCATAAGAAATCAATTCGCGGTATTAATTTAGATGTAATTAATAATTAAACAAATGTATGAATTCTCGTAAATTATTGTGGATTATTTCTGGGTAATCTCTATAAATAATCGATCAACGGTAGCGATTCGGATTTAATTACTAGGGTGTTAGCCGTGTATTATATTTAATCATAGACTAAATTAAGTCGTATAATATTATAAGATAATTTTAGGATTCCGTCCGACATTTAGCTCGCGATAAGAAATTTCTAACCTAATATATGGATATAATGCTAGGGTAGATTAAATTAAAAACATACGACAACAAAATATTGTAACCGCAAAATAATTTAAACCAAAATTTGGGGTTTGCCATAGTTCGCGGATAGTAAAATTAATAAAAAGGAATTGACTTTCGCGTTCGACTTCCATTTGGATTTACTTGGATTTTTATTTGAATTCTAACCGAATTCAAATCTATTTTCGCACGTAACTTTAGAGCCCGAGGAAGCTGCTGATCCAAGCGAAGGACGAGACCCGCAGGACTTTGAGCAAGGCAAGTCATCACTATTCTTTGAACATGTTGATCCCAATTGCGAAATTGTTTTGTTTACAAATAAAATTGCATGCAATGATAAACATCCTACTTGTGATTATGCCATGCCTTGATTATTGTTTACCCCATATTCCTTCGTAACCATGTTTACGTATGAGTCCCTAGTCAACTATGACAATTGCTTAGCAACGCTATTCTAGAATCATGCATACTCATAATTATCAAAATGCTCTATGCTTGGGCAATTACCTTTGGGAAGGTAATTGAGATACGGCATGTGGAGACATGAGCGCCACGTTGCCATGATGTTGATGACATGATTTATGAAAAGAGAAATAAAAGTAAACAACTGTTTTTGACTGGGGCGGACGGAGGATTTGGGTGGTATCCGGGTAAAGGCAAGTACCGTCCCCGGTCAATTAAGGACCGAGCCATGAAGTTAAGCATGAAACGACCCCCGTACAACCGCACTTCTCGTATGGGTATAGACCTAGTGGAATAGATAGCTGAGCAGAGGCAGTATCCATGCATAGTGGTTTCTCGATGTGTGAGGCAGGGGCTCTACGATGGGGCAGTCATTGGTAGAACCGCGAGGCGGGTGTCTACAGTGGTGTCGCCATCGGTAGGACTGCCATGTGAGAATTTAAACATAATTATAACTTAAGGCATGTGTGAGTCTTTCCTTCCCGGGTGCGCCAGAACTCCTCTCACTGCTAGAAACTGTGTACGCCTAGAGTGCATGAGGATGTAAAGTTCATGGAGCGGGTACTGCCAATGCGAGGGTATCGAAAAGCTTTGCCGTGACATGTCTCATGTGTTGGGACAAGGCTCATGTGTTGGGCAGTCGCGGAGTGCGGGTAAAGTGTACATCCACTGCAGTGTGAGTAAACCCAATCTATTCGAATAGCCGTGCTCGCGGTTATTGAGCATCGGGACGTGTATTACACTTGGCTAGACTCTAAATTCTTAACTTGTGTGGGATGGGATGTGCATGATGATTTCTATGCTGATGGAGCCACTTCCTGAGAAGGGGGAAGGTGGACGTCCTCAGAAAACCATGACGACTCGATGGCGGGAAGCTATCCTTGGGATCACAATGGATGGTGGACAGAACCGTCATCGTTTAATATGAACACTGGTACTAAAATTTGATCAGTCTATGCTAGGTCTTAGGTTGTGAAAAGAATTACAAAACTTGCTTTGTGCAAAAGAACCATAGCCAATCCTTGAATACCCCTTTATCATGTGCACTGTTGCTGTGGTGACTTGTTGAGTACGGTTGGTACTCACCCTTGCAAATATAAACCTAATCAGAGGCCGGAGATGAAGCTTCGGAGGATCCCTATGCCTATTACCAGGAGGGTGATGAAGACGAAGGCGCTCAATAGGTCTTAGTTACGGTCGTTGCCTGTGGCAATGGCGTGCCGCTGCCTTGATTCCGCTGCCTTATCTATTTCTGTTTTTGGATGTATTCCGGACCTCTCGGTCCGATGACTTAAGACTATGCCTGCGGGCTATTGATGTAATAATTCGTACTAGACACTCGTGTATGCGCACTGGATATTTCAGCTATGAATTCGTGTGTACCAGACTACTTGATCCAGGGAAATGGTACTGTTTACACGATTGATTCCTGTTATAAAAACGGGGGTCCACAGAGCTGGTATCAGAGCCATACGACTGTAGGAAAAGACCAAAAGGCGCCCCACCCTTTTCTTCTAAGTTGGCCAAGGGAGAAAGTTCCCACTTAGTAATAATTTCAAAAGTAAAAAAAAAATGCTATGTTTACAAAACCTGTATGATTTTTATCTTACTCTTAACTATTTCTTTACAAAATAAGTTTTACTCTTAGCTGACATTGGGATTTTCTTAAAATTAGATGGCAGATCAGGATTCACCCGCTGTCTGGGAGATGGGCGTACCCCGCTCTGAGGGATACGTCATCGAGCTGCACCGACTAATGAGGCGTCTGCGATACCCCATATCTCCGATATATCGAGTGAGACAGTGCGAGTCTGTCTGGGAGGCTCGAGTTGAGGTTCACACGCGAGTCCCATCAGAGTTAGACTACAGCTTCCCGACACGCCACCGTCGCGACTTGCCAGAGACCGCGATGCAGGATGCAGCACGAGAGGCCTTCCTCCGACTCAGCTCTATTCACCGGGCTGAGTTGGCGAGTACTGAGTTTGCTCACCACCCGTTTCGGGAGGAGAGCAACTCCGTCTGCACTGTTCAGGACACACCTTGCTGCTACAACCCGATAGTGACCCGGCTGTCACGATGGGCTGAGGCAGCGGATGACTTTTACGAGGAGGCTTTATTAGAGATCGACGACCAGCAGAGACGTGTGGGAGAGCTAGAGACCGAGGTGACTGACCTCACAGCGCAGCAGCTTCAGCTGGAGGAGGAGCACCAGGCTTGGGGCAGTGAGATAGACTCACTGAAGACACAGCTTCAGGTCCGCGGCGACCAGTTCCAGCAGTTATCTGACCAGTACAACGACCGCCGCGGGATGATAGATACACTTGAGGAGCAGCTGAGAGAGAGTCAGGAGCACGTCAGTCAGCTGGAGGAACAGCTTCGAGCAGCCACGATCAGCACCACCGGGGCTTCTACTTCCACAGCAGTAGGGCGTGACCACTACTTTTTCCTCACCCCGCCGTACCCACCAGCGTTCCACGCTCTTCTGGGAGAGGTTGGTATGCTGGCCACTGAGTCAGCACCTTACTTGGTGGACCCAACGGTGACACAGCCACCTGCCCCGGAGATTGTGCACACTCTGCTGATCTCTACACCTTCTCCGCAGCTGGGTTCCAGTTTAGAGACTCCGATCCAGGTCGACTCCGAGACAGTGGGGACTGACACTGAGCCAGAGAGCGAGCCAGACCTTACCGACCCATCAGAGGATGAGACCCCTGTCCCCCGCATCACCTTCCTCGGAGGCCCCCGCACCCTCAGCACTGCCCACAAGAGCACCCGACCTCCGGGCAAGAAGCCCAAGCCAGATTCTGAGGCCGCTACTTCCGAGCCACGGGGACTCAGGTTTGCCCGTGCCAGCGGCCACACTCTACCGGCCCCAGGATCCTGCGGATGGTTGGATGACTAGACTGGGGGATTGTTGCAGCTTCGATCTCGCGTCAGATGGTTTTGGATAATATGCAAGACACACCCCCCTACCTAGTTTGACGAGTAGCTTGGTGGTTAGTTCGATGTATCTTTTGATGAACCTTATTTGGACTGCATGTGTGCGCAGTCGATTGCATCATGATTTCTGTACTATTTGTGGAACTCTGTGATGTTGTTCACGATGTTGTTGCTGTTGTGTTATAAATGAGTTTATTCCACCATGCTTGCAAAACAAAGTTCACATCAAAACAACTCCCTTAATGGGATGAAACCGTAGAAGCTAGTTAGAAAGTTAGGATACTTATTCCATCGTCCTACACAGATGGCAAGCCGACGTCGGACACCAACCAGCAACGAAGAAACCCAGACACCTGATCTAACCACCCTGGCCGGAGTCTTGGCCACTCAAACCCAACTCTTGCAAGCCATTGCAAACAACCAGGGCAACCGCGGAGGATCGAGCTTTGGAGAGTTTATGAGAACCAAGCCACCCACGTTCGCTACGGCAGACGAGCCTATGGAGGCGGAAGATTGGCTACGCATCATAGAGAAGAAACTGACCCTGGTCCGGGTACGTGAGGCAGACAAAGTGATTTTCGCAGTAAACCAACTGGAGGGACCCGCTGGTGATTGGTGGGATACCTACAAGGAAGCTCGAGAAGAGGATGCTGGAGAACCCACTTGGGAAGAGTTCACTGCAGCATTTCGCGAGAACTTCGTACCTGCTACGGTAATGCGTATGAAGAAGAACGAGTTCAGGAGGTTGCGACAAGGGAACACAACGGTGCAGGAATATCTGAACCGGTTCACCCAGTTGGCCCGCTATGCAATTGGAGACCTCGCAGATGAAGAGGAGAAGATCGACAAGTTCATAGAAGGGCTGAATGATGAATTACGTGGACCTATGATTGGGCAAGACCATGAGAGCTTCCAGAGCCTGATCAACAAAGTCGTTAGGCTGGAGAATGATCAAAGGACTGTAGAGCATAACCGCAAGAGGAGGATCGCTATGAACCGCCCACCTCAGGGGGTGCCTCCGCGACTCAAGGGAGCCACTTCGTCTGGGTGGAAGCCCCCTATTGTGGCAACTAACCGACCCGCCGCGCCTAGCAACTTTAATAGGCCGGTTGGGATTCAGAACCGCACCCCTATACCAACTCTGGCTGCCCCTGGAATCAAGAGGAATGTGGACTGCTTCAACTGCGGAGAGTATGGGCACTACGCCAACAACTGCCCTCATCCACGCAAAACTCCTGCCCGTACTGGCGCTAATGCAGTGGCTGTTCGTGGGACTACTACCCCCGCTACCGGACGAGGACTATTCAGGACTCCACAGACTAACAAGACTGCTACCGGATTTGGCCGCGGACAAGTGAACCATGTGCGAGCTGAAGAGGCCCAAGAGGATCAGGGCGTACTGATGGGTACGTTTTCTATCAACTCCACTCCAGTTAAAGTTCTCTTCGATTCAGGAGCATCGCATTCATTCATATCATTGAAGGCTAGTCAAAAACACAACTTAACCCTAGTGGGGCTTAGAAAGCCTATGATAGTACACTCACCTGGGGGCGAGATAACTGTGAGTCATGCTTGCATAGACGTACCTATTCGTCTTAGGGATGTGGTGTTTCCCTCCAATCTTATGGTGTTGATACCCCAGACCCTGGATGTCATATTGGGTATGGATTGGTTAGCAAAGAACCGAGGGGTAATCGACTGTAGACGTAGAGAGGTTACCCTGACCACACCCTGGGGATCAGATATGAGAGCAACCATGGATCAAGATCCTAGACTGACCGAACGCGCCGGAGGCATATTTACCATGCTACCCCTGAAAGGGATGCCTGTAGTGCAACGATTTCCCGATGTATTTCCAGAAGACTTACCTGGGATGCCACCAGACCGTGACATAGAGTTCATTATTGATCTGATACCCGGAACTGCCCCCATATCCAAGAGACCTTATCGGATGCCAGTTAATGAGTTGGAGGAACTTAAAAAGCAAATTAGAGAGTTGCAAGAAAAGGGATTTGTACGACCCAGTTCGTCACCATGGGGAGCCCCAGTATTATTCGTTAAGAAGAAAGATGGTAGCATGAGGATGTGTGTAGACTACCGTTCACTGAACGAAGTAACCATCAAAAACAAATACCCACTACCACGGATTGATGATCTTTTTGATCAACTCAAAGGAGCTAAGTTGTTCTCTAAAATTGACCTCAGATCAGGGTACCACCAATTGAAAATTAGGACCGGTGATATACCCAAGACCGCGTTTTCAACACGCTATGGATTGTATGAGTTCACAGTAATGTCGTTTGGGTTAACCAACGCCCCGGCATACTTTATGAATCTCATGAACAAAGTGTTCATGGATTACTTGGACAAATTTGTGGTAGTATTTATCGATGATATTCTGATCTACTCAAAGGATGAGGAGGAACATGCGGAACACTTGCGATTGGTACTCGAGAAATTACGGAGGCATAAGTTATATGCAAAGTTCAGTAAATGCGAGTTCTGGCTAAAAGAAGTCGCCTTTCTAGGCCACGTAATCTCAGCCGGTGGAGTAGCAGTGGATCCTACTAAAGTAGAGGCTGTTACGGAATGGAACGCACCCAAGTCTGTGACTGAAATTCGGAGTTTTCTAGGCTTGGCCGGATACTACCGAAGGTTCATTGAGGGATTCTCTAAGATAGCCCGACCGATGACACAACTACTCAAGAAGGAAAAGAAGTTTGTGTGGTCAGAACAGTGTCAGGAAAGCTTTGAGCAGCTTAAAGAAAAGCTGACCTCGGCACCCATTTTAGTTCTTCCCGACATCAGGAAAGACTTCGTTATATACTGTGATGCATCAAGGCAAGGACTAGGAGGAGTATTGATGCAGGACGGAAAAGTTGTGGCCTACGCGTCATGACAATTGCGACCACATGAGGAAAACTATCCTACCCATGACTTGGAACTTGCAGCCGTGGTTCATGCGCTAAAGATTTGGAGACATTACTTGATTGGAAACCATTGTGATGTCTACACTGACCACAAGAGTCTGAAGTATATTTTCACCCAGTCAGACCTCAACCTAAGGCAAAGGCGATGGTTAGAACTAATCAAGGATTACGACTTAGAGGTTCACTATCACCCCGGCAAAGCAAACGTTGTGGCTGACGCTTTGAGTCGGAAGAGCCGTTGCAATCATCTGAGGACGGAAGGAATGGCTCTTGAACTTAGGGAGGAAATGGCCCAACTAAACCTACATATAATTCCTCATGGGCAGATAAACACCTTGGACATTCAACCTCTTCTGAGAACCCAAATAGAAGATGCCCAGAAGGACAACGAGGAAGTCCGAGAGGTGAAGGAACGCCTAGCCGCAGGACTTGCAAAGGAATTTTCGATCGATGAAAAAGATGTCCTATGGTATAAAAAGAGGATTTATGTACCCGAACGGGGTGGACTGAGAGGATTAATCCTAAAGGAAGCTCATGAGTCGGCATATTCATTGCACCCCGGAAGTACGAAGATGTACCAGGATCTAAAGGAAGGATACTGGTGGCCCAATCTGAAGAGAGATGTGGCAGAATACGTAGCACTCTGCGACGTGTGCCAAAAGGTGAAGGCTGAGCACCAGAGACCGGCAGGTTTGTTGCAACCCCTTAGGATTCCCGAATGGAAATGGGATGAGATAGGCATGGATTTTATTGTTGGATTGCCCAAGACCGCAACAGGGTACGATTCCATCTGGGTGATTGTGGATCGACTCACCAAGACGGCGAGATTCATCCCCGTTAAGACAAATTATAGCAGTGCCAAGCTAGCCGAGTTGTACATGACCAGGATAGTATGTCTTCATGGTGTACCTAAGAAAATTATATCCGATCGAGGCACACAGTTTACCTCGCATTTCTGGGAGAAAGTACATGAAGCCCTGGGCAGTTATCTAGCATTTAGCACAGCTTATCACCCACAAACGGATGGCCAGACCGAGAGGACAAACCAGGTCTTGGAAGACATGTTGAGAGCTTGTGCTCTGGATTTTAGCAAAGACTGGGAGAGATGTTTGCCTTACGCCGAATTTTCCTACAACAACAGCTTTCAAGCAAGCCTAAAGATGTCACCCAATGAGGCATTGTTTGGTCGACGATGTCGAACTCCACTAATGTGGTCTGAGATGGGAGAACGGGCAGTATTTGGACCTGACATTATCCAAGAAGCCGAGGAAAAGGTTCGCCTGATTCGAGACCGTCTAAAAGTAGCACCCGACACCCGAAGGAGAAACTTGGAATTTAAGGAAGGAGATTATGTTTATCTGAAGGTTTCTCCGATGAGGGGAACGAAAAGGTTCAAGGTCAAAGGAAAACTAGCGCCAAGGTATGTGGGACCCTTTCAAATCACGGCTAGACGAGGAGAGGTCGCATATCAGTTACAGCTACCAGAGAATATCGCCGATGTGCACCCAGTCTTCCATGTGTCTCAATTAAAGAAGTGCTTACGAGTACCGGAAGAACAAGCTCCGCTGGAAGAGATTCACATTAGCCATGACCTTACGTATCCAGAACATCCGGTCCGGATATTGGATGAGGCCAAAAAGAGAACTAGGAGCAAAGAGTGGCGTATGTACAAGGTACAATGGAGTAATCACACTGAGGATGAAGCCACCTGGGAAAGCGAAGAATTCTTGAGGACGGAATACCCGCATCTATTTGAAACCCGGTAAGAAATCTCGGGACGAGATTTATTTAAGGGGGGTAGGTTTGTAACACCCTAAAAATTCGACGACGAAATCTAAACTCTAAAAATACGGACCTTCAAAAACTTTTTAAATAAAGTTGCATCATGCCGATTTTGTTCGATTATTTTAATGAATTTTGATCTCGGAGTTTATAAATCGCGAATAATGGAAAATTAGTTAGGAGTAAACCCAAAAAAGTAAATTGACTAAGTAAATAATTAAAGAGCAATTTAAAATAATATTTAGAGAGGATAGAAATGAGTAAAATATTATTAGGACTATAATTGTATCAATTAAATCGAAAAGTGTAGGAATAAGAATTAACTCTAATTAAATTCAAGAAAATGATATAAAAATAAAATATGAGTAATATTAATCTAGGGTGAATTCATTAGATAAGGTAACATGAATATTGAGTAAAATGCATATATGTAAAATTAGGAATTGTGAAATCAAATTTATATGGAAAATACACTAAAATCGGGATAAATAGGAAAAGTCACTGTTCATCGGCCGCCAGGTGTTCGACGTGGTTCCCCTAGCGCTAGCCCCTCCTCTGCCACGCCGCCTCGCGCCCCGCGCGCCGCGCGCCGCTCCGCCTCCTCCCTGCCGCCGCCGCGCACCGTCGCCGCCCGTCGACTCGCCCTGTCGCCGTCGCGCCGCGCTACCGTCGCGTCCCGCCCCGAGCCGCGCGCCGCCGCTGCCGAGCCGTTCCCCATCGCCGTCGTCCCGCGCCTCGTGCCGCCCGCCGTCGCGTCGCCGCTGCCGCCTGTCACGTCATCCCGAAGCCCCATGCCGCCGCCTCGCGCCCCGCGCCCGTGCCGTCGCGCATCGCTCGCCGCCATCCCGTCGCGCCGTCCCACCGCCGCTGCTGCCGCCCGCAGTCGCGTCGCCGCTGCCGAGCCGTCGCCGTCGCCACCCCGCGCCCCGCACCCCGCGCCGCGCCGCTGTCCCATCGCCGCGCCCCGTCGTCGCACGCGTCCCGTCGCCGCTGCGGCGCCGCGCGCCGTCTCGTCACCTCGCGCCGCGTGCCCGCCGCCTCGCGCCCCGCGCGCTGCCGCGCCGCCGTCGCATCCCCTCACCACCCCCTCTTTCTCCCCCTCTCACACCCTATAAAACCCCCAACCCATCTCTTCTCCCCCATACCCATTCCCCTCCATCTCCTCCCTTTTCGCCGCGCCGCCGCCGTAGTGCCGCCGCGCCGCCGTTCCCGTGCCCCGCGCCGCCGTTCTCGTGCCGCCGTGCGCCGTCGTCGCCGCCGCCGTCGTCGCCGCCGCCGCCGTCGGTGAGCCGCTGTTTCCCCCCCCCCCCCCCTCTTTCTTTTGTCGCCGCGCCGCTCGGGTAGGAGGGAGAGCCGAGAGAGAGAGGGAGAACCGAGGGAGGGAAAAGAGAAGGGAGGAGGAGAGGAACCGGGAGGGAGAGAGAAGGAGAAAAGAAAAAGAAATAGAGGGAGAGAGAAAAAGAAAATAGAGGGAGAGAAAAAGAGAAAAAGAAAAGGGGAAGAATTTAGGGGGGAATTTAAAATATTTAAAAATACTAGCATTTAAATGTAGGATTAAGGAAATTATAATTGGATAAATTTCTATAGATTATAGATAACTTTTAGTACTCTCCATAAGAAATCAATTCGCGGTATTAATTTAGATGTAATTAATAATTAAACAAATGTATGAATTCTCGTAAATTATTGTGGATTATTTCTGGGTAATCTCTATAAATAATCGATCAACGGTAGCGATTCGGATTTAATTACTAGGGTGTTAGCCGTGTATTATATTTAATCATAGACTAAATTAAGTCGTATAATATTATAAGATAATTTTAGGATTCCGTCCGACATTTAGCTCGCGATAAGAAATTTCTAACCTAATATATGGATATAATGCTAGGGTAGATTAAATTAAAAACATACGACAACAAAATATTGTAACCGCAAAATAATTTAAACCAAAATTTGGGGTTTGCCATAGTTCGCGGATAGTAAAATTAATAAAAAGGAATTGACTTTCGCGTTCGACTTCCATTTGGATTTACTTGGATTTTTATTTGAATTCTAACCGAATTCAAATCTATTTTCGCACGTAACTTTAGAGCCCGAGGAAGCTGCTGATCCAAGCGAAGGACGAGACCTGCAGGACTTTGAGCAAGGCAAGTCATCACTATTCTTTGAACATGTTGATCCCAATTGCGAAATTGTTTTGTTTACAAATAAAATTGCATGCAATGATAAACATCCTACTTGTGATTATGCCATGCCTTGATTATTGTTTACCCCATATTCCTTCGTAACCATGTTTACGTATGAGTCCCTAGTCAACTATGACAATTGCTTAGCAACGCTATTCTAGAATCATGCATACTCATAATTATCAAAATGCTCTATGCTTGGGCAATTACCTTTGGGAAGGTAATTGAGATACGGCATGTGGAGACATGAGCGCCACGTTGCCATGATGTTGATGACATGATTTATGAAAAGAGAAATAAAAGTAAACAACTGTTTTTGACTGGGGCGGACGGAGGATTTGGGTGGTATCCGGGTAAAGGCAAGTACCGTCCCCGGTCAATTAAGGACCGAGCCATGAAGTTAAGCATGAAACGACCCCCGTACAACCGCACTTCTCGTATGGGTATAGACCTAGTGGAATAGATAGCTGAGCAGAGGCAGTATCCATGCATAGTGGTTTCTCGATGTGTGAGGCAGGGGCTCTACGATGGGGCAGTCATTGGTAGAACCGCGAGGCGGGTGTCTACAGTGGTGTCGCCATCGGTAGGACTGCCATGTGAGAATTTAAACATAATTATAACTTAAGGCATGTGTGAGTCTTTCCTTCCCGGGTGCGCCAGAACTCCTCTCACTGCTAGAAACTGTGTACGCCTAGAGTGCATGAGGATGTAAAGTTCATGGAGCGGGTACTGCCAATGCGAGGGTATCGAAAAGCTTTGCCGTGACATGTCTCATGTGTTGGGACAAGGCTCATGTGTTGGGCAGTCGCGGAGTGCGGGTAAAGTGTACATCCACTGCAGTGTGAGTAAACCCAATCTATTCGAATAGCCGTGCTCGCGGTTATTGAGCATCGGGACGTGTATTACACTTGGCTAGACTCTAAATTCTTAACTTGTGTGGGATGGGATGTGCATGATGATTTCTATGCTGATGGAGCCACTTCCTGAGAAGGGGGAAGGTGGACGTCCTCAGAAAACCATGACGACTCGATGGCGGGAAGCTATCCTTGGGATCACAATGGATGGTGGACAGAACCGTCATCGTTTAATATGAACACTGGTACTAAAATTTGATCAGTCTATGCTAGGTCTTAGGTTGTGAAAAGAATTACAAAACTTGCTTTGTGCAAAAGAACCATAGCCAATCCTTGAATACCCCTTTATCATGTGCACTGTTGCTGTGGTGACTTGTTGAGTACGGTTGGTACTCACCCTTGCAAATATAAACCTAATCAGAGGCCGGAGATGAAGCTTCGGAGGATCCCTATGCCTATTACCAGGAGGGTGATGAAGACGAAGGCGCTCAATAGGTCTTAGTTACGGTCGTTGCCTGTGGCAATGGCGTGCCGCTGCCTTGATTCCGCTGCCTTATCTATTTCTGTTTTTGGATGTATTCCGGACCTCTCGGTCCGATGACTTAAGACTATGCCTGCGGGCTATTGATGTAATAATTCGTACTAGACACTCGTGTATGCGCACTGGATATTTCAGCTATGAATTCGTGTGTACCAGACTACTTGATCCAGGGAAATGGTACTGTTTACACGATTGATTCCTGTTATAAAAACGGGGGTCCACACTGTGGGAGTGGAGTCGGAGCTTCGCTAGACCGTTATTCCGCTGCTGTTTTCTTTTCTTTTGTAAGTATGTAACGTTATTTTTATGATGAATCTGTATATTAAACTGTCAGTTTGTGTACCTCGGCTGATTCCTGGACGAGGATTTTATGCACAAATTAGTTCGGAAATTACTAGTGAATTTCTGGGCGTGACAATTGAATAACCAACTCTCCCGCCCCGCTGCCACTACTGCTCGAAAGCCAACAAATGCACTTGCTCATCCCAAGCATCACTTTCCACAAATAGTACCCAGCGTGTGTCCTAGCCGCCGAGGGCACTCCTCTTGAGGAGGCAGTTTTCAAATCCGATCTTTCTGTCTACCCATAAGAGCGGGACGGTGAATTACCAATAGGGGCAGGCCCAGAATTCCATGTACGCCTATTCCACGCCCCCCCCCCCCCCCCGGGTGAGGATTAGCTCCTATGATTTGCCGATGGTAGTAGGATTTCCTATCACATTGATAGAAGGGAAGGTCATCTACTAATAGTTAAACGGAATAAGATTAGTTACGAGGACACCTGCTAACTATTAGTAAACAAAGCAATAGTTGGGCCCTAGTCGATGTGCTCTTATTTGAAATCTATAGCTTTTTGGCCGGGTAAGAAAAGGAAGTAGTAGTCTATCAGGCAGTCTAATTCGTCTTCTCTAAGGTCAGGCAGTGAGGCATTAAGAAAGAGCAGCAGCGGCTTTGTCAAGCGAATAGAAAGAGCTGCTCGTCAAGCAAGGGATGGGTTTGTTTGCCTATATAGGTAGAAGCACCGGTGTATTAGGTATCAAAGAAAGGCATCTGGATAGGTATTTAATCAAATACTTCTTCCCTCATACCATACTTATCTACTTCGCTTTATTTAATATGTTTATTGACCCGTAAATCAATGTTCTACTCTCTCATGGAAAACCTT
This sequence comes from Oryza meridionalis, assembly GCA_000338895.3. Lineage (NCBI taxonomy): Eukaryota > Viridiplantae > Streptophyta > Magnoliopsida > Poales > Poaceae > Oryza > Oryza meridionalis. The sequence goes on along the minus strand of CM002525.2, from coordinate 9,930,188 downwards.
CTTTGTAGTAATATGAAAGCTTATCGCAAAGCATAGAAATTAATAGAGCTTATAATCAGGTCAGATATTCCACTTGCTCCTAGAAATAAGGTAAGGTTAGTTAGCACTTTCATGCCAACTTTCATCAGCAAGCACTTATATAAGGGGGGCGCGTTAACAGAGGAACTTGAATTCCCGCTGGAAAAGTGAAATAGATTCAGCACCAGGCGGGGAACAACTACTCCTTTTTTCTTTCCTCAATCCTCAAACAAAATAAAAGTATTACGTTCTACTTCCAATTCCAGCTTTCGATACACAGAAGGAAAGCCATCCCAACCTAGAGATGAAGCCAACAAACCACTATCTATATTTTATGCCGACCAACCTCGCTAACCCGCAGGACACAAACTTACATGTTTCCAGGCAGGTAACATATAGAAGACTGAAAGTTGAAGTTCCGGTGGGTCTCGTCAATCGATTACCTTCCTTATTGCGCCTGCCCCTAATTGGAGCTCTTCTTATCTATTTCTATACCGAGAATAGCTTTATTGACGGGCTGAACGAACCCCTCACTTGGCTAACTCAACAATCATATGTCTGAGAGTCTGGTCTAACTAAGCAGATTGGAGGCGGGCATTTTCATTTCAACGTAGCAGTTGGGAAAGTGATTTCGGGGGGTTAGTACACATGGGCAGTTGGGACAGTTACAGGTAGTTAAGTTCGGTCTTATTCTTATGGGCAAGTGGGCTTTACGAAACTAGAATATGAGTAAATATAGAAATAGAATAATAAGAATATCATATAGTCGTGTATTAGTAAGGATAGGTTTTGGTGAGTAGTAGTCCTTGGCATTAGTAAGCTAGCTTCACTAGACTATCTATGACAGGAAATTCGGTAAATGCACAATATCTTTTCAATGAAGAAAGATTCATAGGAAATGAACAATAGAAAGAGTACTATTCTTCAGTTACTCTTTTTTCTTGTCTTAGAATAGACAATGTGTCAATGGATTAGCTGACTTTACTATGTTCCTGTCTTCAAGTATAAGTGAGTTGGTGTCAACGAATAGTTGCTTATTGCACTACTCAGTGAATGAGATATAGCATATATAATGGATTTTTCTTTTCCTTTTACTAACATTCTGCCTTTATTCTACTTCTTTCTCGTCTGTGTCAATGAGAAGTAAGAGTATTCTCGTACTACGAAGAATAGGCAAATCTTTGATTTGGAAGAGTTTTTTACTCATATCTTTTTTTCAGGGAAATATGCCTTTAAGAGGAAATGAGTGACTTTCTGCCGGAGAATAGTAGTCATCTGTACTCGTCTTTTGTCCTTCCATACTTACTAAGCAAACTAGGTCACACCTGGACAACTAGGGAACATAAGCGGGTGATCTAATGATTCAATGGGGAAAGCTGTTCATAAGGACCGGTGAGATGGTACTCTCCTGTGGTATCCCAATAACCGTATTCCCATGGGCATTTCCTCAAAAATAGGCTGTTTTGAGAAAGGAATCTATTAGCTGCACAAGTCCAGAGTTGTGTGTACCCCTAGTGAAAGAGTGGCGGAGTTCAGACGCATATCGATACCAAAGTGAGAAGCCTCTTAATGATGGAGAACCTGCCTCTGCCAAATGCCCAATACAAGCAAGCAGGGGGAGCGGATTCCCAGAGAGAATTCCCGTGTTACTCTGATATTAGAAATAGAGGAAACTAGCACTTTAGAAAGAATGCAGAAAAAGATAAAAAAAGTGAGTGAAACAAATGAAATCAGAGTAAGAAATCTCACAAATAGTAGGTTTTACCGGACAAGAACAAATGAATTAGCTTGTTTTAACTAAAAAGCACAATTGAGCAGGAACGAAGTGTGAACATAGGCACAAAAACAACGTTTTGGTGATCCTGTGTAGTTGTTTGCTTTCCGCTTGAGCTACTTTCACTGTGAAGAAGAGGACTTCATCTCTTCACTTACCCAAGGAACTTGGAAATAACGCGTCTGGCTTGGAAAGCTAGTTAGGGATATTCGATAGAGGAAGGACCCGTTTCGAGTAGTGAACGCACCAAGAAAAGCCTTTTATTTTAAGCCATGCTTGGTAACGCACATGTCCTACTCTACCTGCATCGGGACTGGTGAGAGCCGGCGATGCACGGAATTTTTGAAACGCTCTACTTCACTAAGGAAGATACGTTTCACTTTTCCGATCGGAATTTGAACTCTGGCTGGTTCAGGTTACAGTCAGAGGAAATAAGAAGTATGGTAAGATGAATGAAAGGCAGAAATATAGGACATACGCTTTATCGCAGAACATCTATTTGCTTTCTATTCGACAAGAAGGACAAGGAAAAGATAATGGATATGGAACACAGGTCCTGGCACTATTGGAAAATGAAGCTCTCTCAGTTCAAACATATGAGATTACTTACCCTGGTTTCTAAGGGCGGAAGAGGAAAGTACTAAGGTGCACTAGGTGAGAAGAACTTTTTTCGCTTTTTTATCGGAATTTGACTCATTTTAGTATAGAAAAACACCATTCTATCCGACCTAGTAGGAAAAGTTACTATTTTGCATTCCTTAGGGAAAGTGGCATTTTCATGGGTCATTTTTGAAAAGCATTTGTCCCAACCATGTGCAAAAGTAAAGAAAATTGCTTCTCCCTCGTAAATGGCTCCAAAATCTGCTCCATTTTTGAAAACTTGATAGCCAGCATGG